>OY728131.1:1367681329-1368900258 GCA_963277665.1 Viscum album | reverse complement strand
CTATGATAATTGGGAGTAAAATATGATATATTAAACAGAATATAACAAAAAATTATCCACAAAAGGATGAAATATTCTATTCAGTAAGGCCATGAATACCATAGGCACATTAGTGAACCCGAATAACATCACTATGAATTCATACAAGCCACACATGCTCTTAAAATCAGTCCAAGGTATGTATGATAATATCAACATTAACTGATGGTATCCTAATCTCAATAAAATTATAGAGATGATCTTAGAACCTCTAAAATGATTGAAAACATCATCAATGTTTGGATGAAGATATCAGTTATTGACCATCATTTGGTTCAACCTCTGATAATCCACACATAAGCACAAAGTTTCATCATCCTTTTTGGTGAAGAGAACTAGAGAACCCCAAGGAGATGTACTCGGAAAAATGAAACCTTTAGATTCTATATCTTCCAATTGGAATTTGAACTTCTAAATATCTAGTGGTTCCATTTGTTAATCATAATAGAAACTGGATCTTCTCCCAGCACCAACTCAATCATGAACTTGACCTCTCTCTAGGGAAGTAATCTATAGAACTCATTAGGTAAACCATCCTAAAAATGGTCTACCATTAGAGAAAAATAATATTTTCAAATTACACAATCACCTATAGAAATACCTATTATCTGAGCTCTAAGACAATCCAATATTCACTTAATTTATCTTGCATGACCAGCCTAAAAATACCACTCACCCTAGGGAGAATAGGAGATTTCTTCTAGAGATAAGATGGTGACTATTCTCTTGTAATAGTTGATATGTTCTTGGTTTAGAACTAACCAATCCATACCAAGAATCAATTTTAAGCCTATCATTTCCAGCACAAATGATTCCCAAAATAAATGGTAAGCACCAATCTCTAGAGAACATGCCTGGAAACATTAGTCATTTTAAGACTACAACTCCAATAGTTTTTCATTGGTTAAAACACCCTCTTATATTTCCACAATAAATAACAAAACATTTGAAAAATAGAAGATATTCAATAATTCAATTCTCCAATATCAATCAGAATAGAATCTATGATAGATGATATAAGAATCATACCTCTTGTGGTAGAAGGTCTGGCATCCATGTTAGCTTGAGTAGTTTGCATAATGTGAAACTGACTTTTCCTTTTTTCCAGGGCTCCAATATGACTACCCTAAGCTATTTTTCTTAATTGGTACTGTTGATCATGAATTGGGTGTAATATTTCCCTTGACTCGGCCTGAATAGGATGTGTAACTCTATCTACCAATCTCCTAAGGGGTAGATGAGAGCCTTACCGATTTCAGTGCCTGCCATGATTATCTAACACTAGTATGCTATGGAAATTTATCATAGAACCTCTAAAGATGACATAGTTTTCTACATATATGACACTTGATTGTGGGGAATGGACAGTGTAGGTTCTTGTGACCAAACTTGCTACACTGATAGCACTGGAGCAGAATATAATATTGGTATGGTTTCCTATTTCCCTGACTACTCTTACCAATATTTCTTTGGAAACATATTTAATTGAAGGGCTTATTACCATTCAAAGAAGAACTGCCTAATCTCCCTGCTGAAACATCTTGGCTGCTGCTTGGGGCATCCCACAAATACTCTTACATTATGAGTGGATGATTCTTCATGTATTAAATTCTACTTAAATAGAAAACATTTACCTAAGAACTGATCTCACAATGATGATTATTTTGGAAATTTCTCTCCTTATATATTTCATCAACTTCCAAAGATGAAACAAAGTGCTATTTGTCGGTAAAACATCAAACATTGTCCAACACTAACAAACCCTCCTACATCAGATGCATGAACTCATGCTTTTTTTATCCCTTAATGTTTCAGGATTGGAATGGATCAGAAAATTCATCTCTAGTTCCTTCCAAGATAGCTCATCATTGTACCTATCTTCCTCTAGAATATCCCAACAATGATTGGCATGTCAATGAAGCATAGTCACTTTATGATTCACCCTCCTCTCTGTTGGTATCTCAAGATGCTTGAATATTGTCTGGACTAACTCGATCCAGAAGTCATATACTTAGGGTCTTCCTTCCCTAGTAAATATAGGCGAAAACCTTAGTTAAAACTATCTTTTCACCTCAAACATTGAAAGAATAGTACAAACAGTATACCTTTCCATGTATCGCATGACCCTTAGGAAGCTATCACAAAGATAAAAATCCATTTTTCTCTCCAGGAACAATAGGAATATCCAATTTAGTTGCATTAGAAGGGTTCTTATTTCCAATATCTTGACTCTAAATTCCAAGATGAAGTGGAGGCATTTTCTCTACAAGACAAACACATACATCATAAAACTAGATTGAAAAAAAGTTAACATAATAGGTCACTGCAACAAGAAACTACTAACTATTGGTCTCTATAGACATGACTTATAAGCATTTTATCATAAAATGAAAACAAATTTTATTTATCTAGTGAAACAGATAACTCATATTATAGTTCAATAAGGATGTATGTATCACATATAAAAATAGAAATGTATCTATCATGAACAATGCATGTCAATGTATCACTATGTGCCTATTATGATGCATTTATCCTTATCTTTCTCCATAAAAGACCATTAGTAGAAATATCAAGAAATACTAATATCCAAAAACAATAACCTCACACAACATGTGAATCACCCAATGTGAAATAACAATAACTGTAAAAAGAATACAACATAAACAACAATTCCATCCCTAGTCACTCATATTTTCTCCCATACATGGGTTATATAATCTCATGGACAAGCTAATTACCAAGTCCCAACACATCCTAGGGTCATCTCTACCATTCCAACATAGTAATGAAAAAGAAAATAGAACATGCTCCTCTGATACCACTTTGTAACGCCCCCAATCTGTAACTATCTCACATGACTAGAAAGTGTTAGTTACAAGACCTCAAGCATGCCTCCATGTTTTCTATAGGCTACAGACTAGAAGCAGGGTTGTGAAATGTATAGTGGAGAGATTATACCCCCTCATATGAAGTGTCATACAAGTAGAACAAATCATAATAGAATGAAAATAATCAAAGTAAATACATTTTAGACGACAACAATAATTTCCTACTAAATAATCCAATAAATAAATAAGGAATAAAGTAATGATGTACTGGTATGCGAATAAATGTCAGGCTAGAAAAAAAAACAAAAAAAGAATAGTATAATTAAATGAAGGACTCAAAGTCCTAGGTCCCAAACCCCATGTCAACCGCATCTGTGAACTCAAACCCATCCATAAAAAATCAATAAATATAAAGGTCCTTTTCCCTTGTCCAAACATGTATCCACAAAATATCATTGGGTTCCAAACAACAACCCATATAGGGTGTGATTATAACTTATTAGGTCAATGCCACTATATCTAAACTAAACCAATTTGATATAAAGTGTATAAAATAAAGTGACAAAAAATGTGTATTAGTTAATTCAATAATTTATAAAATAAAATAGAAACCAACTTTGGCACTAAGACATAATATCTCTGAACATGTTTTATGACCATGATGACTACAACCATATAACCAAGGTAAAATAACCTTCTTTGGAGCCATGCTAGAATATCTTGGAGCATGTCTTTCAACCATGCCATCCACAACCATAAAACTATGGTGAAATAACCTTCTTCAACGTCATGTTGGGGTATCTCCGATCATGTTTTACAACCATGCCAACCAGAACCATAGAACCATGGTATAGTCATAACAATCTAGGTTAAATCCATATAAGGATTACAACATCAGGGAAAAATTCCTATAATAATTAGTGTTGGAGTTGCTGGTCTAGAACCAACTACTTTGTACTTTATTCATTTAAATAAAAGCCTTATCACATCTTGATTGTTCTTCTGTGTGACATGTCATGTGATAATGTCCTAAGGACAGCTGTTGCATTAAAGGGTCGTAGCGGATCCCTTCTATGATGAGAACTCGGAAGTGCCATAACACTGTTTTTGAATATATGTTCTATGTACGGATGATATTATTTGAGGGACACAAATAATACATGTCATTAGGGGTGAGGACTCATAAAAATTTGAGGCAACTTCTCATGGTGTGTGCCCTTGGTAATATCTAGGAGGATATTATGAGAACGAGACCCGCTAGTAGAAAATCCACATTTCATAGTGTCATTGGATGTTTCTATCTGTGGACGTGTGTATTGGTACTTAGACATTAAGATTATTATTAATGGGTATTACAACTCGCGCACTTTGATGTATTGACGGAAACTGTGACGACACACTGTTTGTAGCGAGGTAGGATACATTGGGTGCATCACGAGTAATACCGCATTAATAGATAATGCGAGAAAGGATTTGTCCCTTCCGTTCCATAACGAAAGTAGATATCTCAGGCCCTTTGATGGAATTGATATAGCCTAAATAAATCCATGTCCACAGTAAGCTATGGGCAAGTTAAATTCTGGGAATTCAAAGAAAGAATAATCAAGAACATGGGTTGATGGAACTAGCATGAAACCCGCTTGATTGGAGATATTGAGACAAAGGGATTATATTACACGGTAAGAATTCGTAGGAGGTGACACGTCATTGCGGTGTTAACTTCTTTCTCTATGGATGCCTTGGCTTGTTGCTAGATGCTAACCTTGGACTTTAGGCAGGCTCGGCCTAATGCCACTGAGAAAGAGGCCTAGAGGGTCACACACTATATGTGTCCATGTATCTCAGTTAAATATTAATTTAACAAGTTAAATAAATATTATTCCCGACTATGGTTTAATAATTATTTAAAGATGTATGATTGCATTTATTTTGACACTAGCTATTCGAGAGAATATATTGTGGACGAAATAATATATTTATTAGCGAGTAATGTAGTAACATTTATTTAAGAAGTAAGTAGTCATTGCTCAAGGTATAATAAATGTGGTGGAGAAAAATGGAAAATAAAAGTACAAGCCATGTATATTAAAAATACACACCGTGTAGTTTTATGGAAAACAAGTACACGCCATGTATTAATTATTAAATACCGTGTAGTTTTTCCAGTTGGGATTTTGAGGATTTAATATTGTTTTATTAAATGATATTTATTATAATCATCGTGGGCGCATGTCAAGGAATTAATAATTCGATATGGGGGTTTTCAATAAGAGTTAATGAAATAAATAAAATGCGTAATGCGTTTATTTATTGTCATAAATCTATTAACCTCAAACCCGATTATAAATATCCTCGCAACCCCAACATTTTAAAGAGCCATTGTTGTGCACAACCGATTTGGAAATACTCTCAAGCCAAGAGAGAATTCCCTTTCCACCAAGAACGCCCTCAAGTTACAAGAGCAAGATCCTCCATTGGATCAAGGCGGTCGAAGGCAGACATCACAAGCAAAGGTTCTTCCACGCTAGCACCCGAAGATCCCTTCGGCGACATACGGAGATACGTGACACACGTGTGGATCACCGCTAGAGGAATCCTACACTTGGATTCTACGATGCAACGACCGTTCACCGAATCGTGACCGGACACATCAACGAAGAAATAATTCCAACGAGTTAATTCTTATGCATTAATTAAATTAATTATAATCAACATATGATGATCCTCCTAAAGGGTTCCGGGACCCTTCTTTTATTTACATTCTTCGTTCTATTCTGAAGATTCGGCGTTTTATATCGTGATAGATCTCGGATTGAACGTTGTTTAATGTTAAAATTAAAGTTGGGAAAACCCACCAACGCGCTTCCGCTACTCCCATAACCTTCAAGTGGTATCATAGAAGGTCATATCGTTGATTATAATTATTTAGTTTTTCGTTGGTAATTTACGCATTTAATAATTTAGTTATTTCAATTCAAGTTTAATCATTCTGGAAATCTGAATATCATGATCTATTCCTCCTCCCTCGTTTCTCGTTCACCTCACAGAAATGATTTTTTCTTTTAATTTTGATTAAAATAAAATAGAGGAAATCATCCGGAGGAGCCAAACATTTCTGGACGTATAACACCAGAATACACGGCGTGTATTCGGAAGTACACGCCGCGTAGTCTAGGTTCAATGCATTGACTGATCCGCCAAATCAGGCCGTGTATTGGATTCTTTCTAATAATTTAAGACACCATGTGTTGACCAGAAACAGGTGGCACACGGTTTCCGGAATACACGCCGTGTGGTCCTATGAACATGGCGTGTAGTCCCTTCGGGTTAGTGTTGGGTCGTGTACTCCGTACACAACCTTCCCGACTGGAAAACATGCAACGCGGAAACTACACGGCGTGTGTCCCAGTGTACACGCCGTGTACTCCAAAAATTTCCAAAGTACATTAACACACCCTGTCCCCGGGCGTGTACTTCAGATGGACGGTGAAGAAAAGTACACACCGTGTAGTCGGAACTACACGCTGTGTACTCATCCAAATTATGTAGATTTATTAAAATTTATTATTATATTATACAAACCCTTGAGACGTGTACCATGGTGCATGCGTAAAGCTGAGGTACAACACGTGATATGTGTTTTATATATATGTGTTTAATTTAACATCTGCGTAATAAATGGGAATTCACCAGGTTTCCTCCAAGGTACAAGTTATGTACAAGGATAATTTTAAGTGAATTTATTTGTTTAAAATTATGATGGATGAGAATATCAAGGAAATTCAGAAAATGGGATTGAAGATAAAAGGATTGATTAATTAAAGAAAATTAATTGATTCGAGCGTAATTTATCTTAAACAAGAACGATTAAATAATTGAACGCTAGTTTTATTTATGCGTAAATATCGTTGCTTGTATGGATGATCATAAGCTAGACCAAGACCTTTGAATGTGAATGGTTTCTTTTAATTTATTTATTTAAATTAATTTTTTTTGCCTGTGAGCCATCTCCTCATTAATATGTAGGGCATGCGCGTACAAGGATTCTTTTATGTAAAAACCCCTTTTACCCCTCACCTGCATGTGAGATAAATGCATATGTAATGGATGGAGCTCCCAAGCTAGTGGAGGTGGCTCAAGTCATGAGCCAAGGTGAAACCAATCCAAGGATATACAAAGGTGGACATGTGGAAAGCTGTAAATACGAACCTGAAAGGTTCAAGGTGTTTCTCCCCTAGGTCTTGGGTTAGTTTATCAAACGCTAGATAAACTAACCAATAGAAAAGATCATGATCATACCATTTATTTTATTTCTGTCAGTTGCATGGTTTATTTATTATGGGTGTGTTGTCATGATCACACAATTAATGAATTAAATGAGCATGCAAGATGGAACTAAAATAAATCCGGCTTATACTTAAATATTATCTTAGACATGGTTAATCACTTAAGTATATCCCCCTTAATAATAACAAGCATGTAATCAAAGATAATAAAATGGAAATTTACGTATAAGGATAAAATCTATCAAAATAAATATTAAGTCGGCATAGCCTTCCATAATCTTGGTTAGAATCAAACCATAGTTCAAAGTGATTGACCAACCCTAGTTGGGGTGCTTTCAATTATCGGGGAATTCTAATTCAAGGTTTTGGGTTGACTTGACTTGGTTCGTATCAAGGGATGACTGCCACAACAGGACTTAGTGTGACCAAGAGGCAAAGGTTGAGGAAATCCAAGAAGGATTTCAGGATTGGGGAGTCCACCCAGCAAATCAAGGAGCTGCGAGTTAATGCAGTTGGCATTTGGAATGCCTACCCAAAACCCTTCAAGTTGCTTGACCAACCCTAGTTGGGGTAATGTGAAGGGCAATATGGATCCTTGCCACTAGAATATTCACGCAACAGAATATTCCGAAGTCAATGGTGAGGGATATTGGATTTCTATAAATTAGTGGGA
Organism: Viscum album; assembly: GCA_963277665.1. Classification (NCBI taxonomy): domain Eukaryota; kingdom Viridiplantae; phylum Streptophyta; class Magnoliopsida; order Santalales; family Viscaceae; genus Viscum; species Viscum album. The sequence goes on along the minus strand of OY728131.1, from coordinate 1,368,892,429 downwards.
GACTAATAAGAATTAATTTATATATTTGTCTCAAATTTCGTAATAAAGTACTAAACCTTTGCTCAACTTAATTTGTAGAAACGGCAAGAAAATGAATTCAAACATATCATTGCGCACCATACTCGAAAAATAAAACCTTCTCACTGGCACCAACTTCCAAGAGTGGCAGAGGCGTTTATGCATCGTCCTTCACCATGAAAGGAAATGATATGTGATGGAAGAGCCTATTCTAGTTGCGCCTGGGAAAGAGGCTAGTGATGAGGGATTATCTCTCTACGTGAAACACATGGATGCTGCCACATATGTCCAGTGTTTCATGCTATCGGCCATGTCTAATGAGCTCGTGAAGCAACATGAAAACATGGACGCGTATAGTATGATGTATCACCTTAAAGATCTCTACCAAGAGAAGGCAAGACAAGAGAGGTATGAGATCTCCAATACTTTGTTTACCACGAATCTTGGAGAGTCTGCGCCAGTTGGGCCTCATGTAGTCAAGCTTATTGGATACATTGAACACTTGGACATCTTAGGGATTAAATTCCCGGATGATCTGCGTACAGATCTCATCCTATCATCACTTCCCAAGACCTTCTCTAGCTTTATTGTCAACTATAACATGAGCGACAATGAGAAGAGTCTATCAGAGCTTCTGACCTTGATTCTCCAGGTAGATAAGGACATGGGGCATGACAAACCCGTAGTCCTTATGGTGAACAAGAAAATGAAGGACAAGGAAAAGGGGACAAAGACTTATAAACGGTCTGAAGCCCCCAAGCACCGTCCCTCCAAGAAGGGGAAGATCCAAAGGCAGGGCAAGGAACGACAGGTAGTGTGTTCTGCATGTGGAATGTAGGGCCACTGGAAGAGGAACTGCACCCAGAAGTGTGGGGATGCTAAAGGTGCGTTTATTATAGTGCAATCTTTCTATTTCTACATATTGGGAATTATATACAGCTTTTTGGGCTCACATCTGTATTCAAATGCAGGAACCAAGTAGGTTTAGAAAGTTCGCCAGAGGATAGGTGGATCTTCGAGCTGCCAATGGTGCAAGGCTAGCTGCGTTGGCTATTGGCGACTACAACCTCTCATTGCCGACTAGGTTGATTTTGGTTTTACATAACTATTATTATGTGCCTAGTGTTACCAAGAACATAATTTCTGTATCTTGTTTGGATATGGATGGATTTGTTTTCAAATTTGGAAATAAAGGTTGTTTCTTTTATAAGAACAACGTATGTTATGGTATGGAAAATTTAAATAATGGTTTGTATGTATTGAATTACGAAAACCAAGTGTTGGCAATCAATAATGAAACAAACTCACATGACTCATACATCACCCAGTTATGGCATCATCGCCTTGCTCATGTGAACGAGAAGCGTTTGACAAAGCTCTGCCAAGATGGCTATTTAGACTCTACTGAGCTAAAACCACTTGATAGATGTCACACTTGTTTACAAGGAAAAATGACCAAGCCGCCTTTTGCTGGACAAGCTGAAAGGGCCAAAGAACTTCTAGGATTGGTACACATGGATGTGTGTAGACCATTTACAGTAGAAGCTAGAGCTAGATATTCTTACTTCATTACTTTTTCTGATGATTTTAGTTGATATTGCTATGTCTACTTAATGAGGTATAAGTCAGAATTCTTGGAGAAATTTAAGGAATTCAAGAATGAAGTAGAAAATCAGCTTGGTAAGAAGATAAAGTAGCTTCAATCGGATCGAGGTAGAGAATATATGAACCAAGAGTTCATCAATCTTCTACGAGAGTCTGGGATTTTATCTCAGCTCACTCCTCCTTATACACCACAACAGAATGGTGTTAGTGAAAGGAGGAACCGCACCTTGTTGGACATGGTGAGGTCGATGATGAGTCATGAAGATCTTCCATTATCCTTTTGGGGATATGCATTACAAACTGCAGCATACACATTAAACGGAGTACCAACTAAGGAGGAAAATGGAATCCCATCCGAGTTATGGAATGGAAGGAAACCCACGTTTTTGCACACACGTGTATGGGGATGTGAGGCATTTGTTAAGGCCTTCTCAGGAAACAAACTAGCACCCCAGGGCATGAAGTGTATCTTTATAGGATATCCCAAGGAAGTGAAAAAATATTACTTATATAACCCTCAAGACAAGAAAGTGACTGTCGCTAGACAAGCCATATTTCTTGAGAGGGAGCACATCCTCAAGAAGGATAGTGGGGGCAAGATTTACTTCGACGAAGTTGATGCTCAAGATACATAGGAGATGGTACAAGAACAAGTTCCACAGGTCCCCATGGAATAGGTTTCAGAAACACAAGTATTGCGTAGGAGCTCAGGCGAGGTAAGGGAACCAGAGAGATTTGGTTTCCTAGTCACCGAGGATGGTGAATCATTATTGTTGGACAATGATGAACCTCTCCCCTACAAGGAAGCAGTAGAAAGCTCAGAAGCTGCAAGATGGCTAGAAGCTATGAATTCTGAGATGGATTCCATGTATCATAACCAAGTTTGGGTTCTGGTCGATGAGCCAGTTGATGTAAAGCCTATTGGATGCAAATGGGTATTCAAAAGAAAGCTGGACATGGAAAGTCAAGTTAGCACCTATAAAGAATGTCTAGTGAATAAAGGATTTAGACAACATCAAGGAATTGACTATGATGAAACCTTCTCGCCAGTTTCCATGTTTAAATCCATAAGAATCATACTTTCCATAGCAGCTTACCATGACTACGAGATTTGGAAGATGGATTTCAAAACTGCATTCCATAATGGGAACCTTTAGGAAGATGTCTATATGACACAGCCAGAAGGGTTTGTGACACCAGGTGAAGCCAAACGGGTTTTCAAGTTGCAAAAATCCATTTATGGATTGATGCAAGCATCTAGGTCATGGAACATTCGATTTGATGAAGCCATAAAGGAATTTGGTTTCATTAAGAACAAATGTGAGACATGTGTTTATAAGTGGTTTAATGGGAATGCGGTCATCATCCTAGTGGTATATGTTAATGACATATTGCTTATTGGAAATGACGTACCAGCCTTATAGTCAGTTAAGGACTGGTTGAACAAGTGTTTCTACATGAAGGACTTAGGAGAAGTAGCCTACCTTATAGGGATCAAGATCATTCGTGACAGATCCAAGAGGCTGCTTGGACTAAGTCAGGGTATATACATTGACCAGATATTAAAGAGATTTAGTATGGAAAAATCCAGGAGGGGATTGGTTCCAGTGTCACATGACTTACATCTTTCTAAGAAAATGTTTCCCCAGACACAAAAGGAGAAAGATAGGATGATCAAGATCCCATACGCTTCGACTATAGGATCCATCATGTATGGCATGTTATGTAAGAGGATTTATGTTGCCTATGCATTGAGCATGGTAGGCAGACATCAAGCAGATCTAGGAGAACAACATTGGACTGCTGTTAAGACTATCCTTAAGTATCTGAGAAGAACTAAGGATATGTTCATGGTGTATGGAGGAGATGAGGAGCTTGTCATGAGAGGGTATGCTGATGATGGTTTTCAAACAGATCAGAATGATCTGAAGTCACAATCTGGATATGTTTTCTATCTCAATGGAGGAGCTATGAGATGGAAGAGTTCGAAGCAGCCAGTTGTCGTCGATTCTACAGTGGAGTCCGAGTATATAGCGGCTTCTGATGCAGCCAAGGAAACCGTTTGGATTCGAAACTTTTTCTAGGAGCTTGATGTGGTGCCTAGCAGTAAAGATCCCATTACATTGTATTGTGATAATACTATAGCGGTGGCTCTTGCAAAATAACCAAGGTCATATCAACGGACAAAGCACATACTCCAGAAAAATCATCTCTTGAGGGATTTAAATAAAAGGGGTGAAGTTGCAGTGAGCAGAGTGTCCACAGAAGAGAACGTGGTGGACCCCATGACTAAATGCCTATCTCAGCAGAAGCATGAATATCATGTGAGAGATAGCGGGTTAAAGGCTGTTAGTAGTTGGCTCTAGTCCAAGTGAGAGTCTGTTGGAGTTGGTGGTCTAGAACCAACTACTTTGTACTTTATTCATTTAAATAAAAGCCTTATCACATCTTGATTGTTCTTCTGCATGACATTTCATGTGATAATGTCCTAAGGAAAGCTATTACATTAAAGGGTCATAGCGGATCCCTACTATGATGAGAACCCGGAAGTTCCATAACACTGTTCTTGAATGTATTTTCTATGGCCGGATGATATTATTTGAGGGACACAAATAATATAGTTCATTAGGGGTGAGGACTCATAAAACTTTGGGGAACCTTCTCAGGGTGTGAACCCTTGGTAATATCCAGGAGGATATTATGAGAACGAGACCCTCCAGTAGGAAATCCACATTTCATAGTGTCATTGGATGTTCCTATCTGCGGACATGTGTATTGGTCCTTAGACTTTAAGGTTATTATTAATGGGTATTACAACTCGTGCACTTAGATGTATTGACGAAAATTGTGACGACACACTGTTCGCAGCGAGGTAGGATACGTTGGGTGCGTCACGAGTAATACCGCATTAATAGATAATGCAAGAAAGGATTTGTCCCTTCCATTCCATAACAGAATTAGATATCTCATGCCCTTTGATGGAATTGATATAGCCTAAATAAATCCATGGCCATAGTAAGGTATGGGAAAGTTCAATTCCGGGAAGTCAAAGAATGAATAATGAAGCACATGGGTTGATGGCACTAGCATGCAGCCCACTTGATTGGAGATATCGAGAAAAAAGGATTATATTACACGGTAAGATTTCGTAGGAGGTGAAACGTCATTACGACGTTAACTTCTTTCTCTATGGGTGCCTTGGCGTGTTGCTAGACGCTAACCTTGGACTTTAGGTAGGCTCAGCCTAATGCCACTGATAAAGAGGCCTAGAGGGTCACACACACTAAGTGTGTCCATGTATCTCAGTTAAATATTAATTTAACAAGTTAAATAAATATTATTCCCAATTGTGGTTTAATAATTATTTAAGGATGTCTAATCGCATTTATTTTGAAACTAGTTATTCGAGAGAATATATTATGGACGAAATAATATATTTATTAGCGAGTAATGCAGTTACATTTATTTAATAAATAAATAGTCATTGCTCAAGGTTTAATAAATGTGGTGGAGAAAAATGGAAAATAAAAGTACACACCGTGTATATTAAATATACACGCCGTGTAGTTTTATGGAAAACAAGTACACGCCATGTATTAATTATTACACGCCGTGTAGTTTTTACAGTTGGTATTTTGAGGATTTAATATTGTTTTATTAAATTATATTTATTATAATCAGTGTGGGCGCATGTCAAGGAATTAATAATTCGACATGGGGGTTTTCAATAAGAGTTAATGAAATAAATAAAATGCATAACACGTTTATTTATTGTCATAACTCTATTAACCTCAAACCCGATTATAAATATCCTCGCAACCCCAACATTTTAAAGTGCCAGTGTTGTGCACAACGGATTTTGAAATACTCTAAAGCCAAGACAGAATTCCCTTTCCACCAAGAATGCCCTCAAGTTACGAGAGAAAGATCCTCCACCGGATCAAGGCGGTCGAAGGCAGACATCGCAAGCGAATGTTCCTCTGCGCTAGCACCCGGAGATCCCTTCGACGACGTCCGGAGATACGTGACACACATGTGGATCACCGCTAGAGGAATCCTACACTTGGATTCTACAATGCAGCGATGGTTCACCGAATCGTGACCGGACACATCAACGAAGAAAGAATTACAACAAGGTAATTCTTATGCATTAATTAAATTAATTATAATCAACATATGATGATCCTCCTCAAGGGTTCCAGGACTCTTCTTTTCTTTTCATTCTTCGTTCTATTCCGAAGATTCGGCGTTTTATATTGTGACAGATCTCGGATTAAACGTTGTTTAACATTAAAATTAAAGTTGGGAAAACCCACCAACATGCTTCCGCTGCGCCCGGAACCTTCAATTAGAAAATGTGACTGGGTATAGCTCGCTCTCTATAAGTATTACAACATGGGACTGGGCCGAGACTTCTCAATATAAGAAAAAATATATATAAGCGTGTTAGTTACATGGATGATCCTAATATATAAGAATTACAACATAGAACATAATCTCTAACATAAAACTGGGATATCAAAATACCACATCATATAGATCAATGGTTTCTTATGAAAATTACCATTTATATTTCAAATACCACTTGATATTATATCATAATTGATTAAATATTATATTAATAAAAAATAATCTATAATTTTTGTATTCTATAACAAGAAATCAACTTAGCTCACATTTCATGATAAACATACTTTAAGATGCCGAAAAATTGAATTATATTCCAAGTTCAATTCAGCCAAGGGGTAGCTATAAGCTAGGTTAGAATCCAATTGAAAACAAAGGACATCAAGGAATAGTTACATTCATTATTTAATTTATTTGAGAACACACTATGTTTGAAAAATCACAATATTTCATGAAATTGGAAATTACCAAACCATGGGGTTTGAATTTAGACCCCCTAACTTAACTGGAAAATAATGAAAAGATTCTAATGGGAAACTCCCACTAGAAGGATGGTTCATAATATTTCAAAGAGGTCCCTAGATGAAAACTGATCAATATTAAAACCAACAATGCAATTGTTCAAAGGATTTAACTAAAGTGATTAGAGAAGAAGGAAGAAACCCAACTAAAATGACTTACCAGGGATTTACCACACAAATGGTATGTATATAAGGGAAGTTGGTTCCCCAAAAAAAATCTAGAGAATACCCTAGGGTCAATAAGGGAGGATTTTTAACATATTAGAATGAAAATTTTCCTCATAGTTTTTTTATATAGGAAGTCAGAAATTTACAAGTCTGATGTTATTAATATTTTCATTACTTATTATATACTCCCTTTACTTATTTTATATGAAATGTGCATAATTTGTGTGAAATATTAATATTTTAATATTAAGTAAAATTTTTGGGCATTTTTAGAAGTCGTCCAATTGAGTCAGTTTACTATTTTAATTATAACTATCACTATATTGATCAAAATTGTGTAGTTTTTATTTTGTAGGATTACCCTATAAATATACAACATTTCTTTAGAAGGTACCATGAACCAATTATGCCATTTGAAGGGTCATATGGTCCTCACAAATAAGACCAAAGAATCTGTGAAGAAACTAGACTATTCATGAAAATTGATTTACTGGGCTAAATAAATAAGTCCAAATTCCATTATTATCCACCATAGTTCTAGGGAAAATTGAAGGAGTCCAGGATAAAAATTTCAGATCCCAACTCTCAGAAAAAGGGGCCCAAATTAATCTTTGTAGTCCAGACCACTATTCTGGATGAGAAATAAAATCGGTATAGTATTCATTACATATCTCATGATTTAACATCAAATCGAGCTTAGAGTTTTTAGTGTGAAAGAGGAGATATAGTTTTCCAGCTTTGTTGAATAAATAATTCTGATTTGAAGGCACCTTCCTATTCAAAAACCCTTTTACAATTTGGACTTGAAAAAGACTGGATTAAAATGGACAGTTTAACTTTGTTTAATCAACCGGCCATAACTTTTGATCATTAGGTCCAAATGACTGAAAATTTTGAGATTAGTTGGAAAACTGTATTATCTAAAACATTTAAGATGTATATTTCTCAGGATTCAGCTATCTAGTTATCCAACAAGGCGATGAAACTGGAGGGACAGATTGAGAATGCAAACAGTCCACTCCTTAGGCTATAAATACTCTCCCCTTCTCTCCTTGAGAGGAGTTGGCATTTCAGAAGAGAGGTGATCATATTGTCATGACTGAAGCCTTGGAAAAGTCTTTGTAGGACCTTCCATACTCAAGTTTTTACTGGAGATACCTTTCCTCCTCTCTTTTGTTTTCACTTACTTTCGTTTTCTTCGTTTTTGTAATCTTGTAATTCTCTTTCTTTGTAATTCTATTTTAATGCAAGTTACTTATTCAATATCTATTATTATCATCCAACTTATGTAGTTTAATATTTATGTTATTAAAATAGTTTAAATTTAGTTGAATCCCCTTCCCTTCTTCTGCTTCCTCATTCAATCGAAAATCCATTTCTAATTTTCTTCATCGTTTGTGTGTGTGTTCGGCGAACTACTCTTATCTTGTCCCTTTCTTTTTATTCTCTTTATAATTCATCCCCATAAACATATATTACCATATTAATAACCATATTAATGGCTGAGTAAATATCTCATTGGGTTGAGTTTTAATTTAGGAATGTTAAGCGATTTAGAGGTTTCCCTCGATGAGTATTCGTTGAATTGACATTGTGTATGTTGGGCTTAGCATGTCATGGATTAATGACTTGTTTTGTTTAACGTGTTGTTTCCATGGATTAATGGAACCATAAATAAACTACCATAAACAAGATATGATCACGATTAGGACCCTAAGTTATGTTAAGGCTTGGATTAAAGCCTTAATACTTGGGAATTCAAATCAACGTCAACATGTGACATGAGTGTCAATTTAAATGCAATATAAAGAAAAGCACAAGGATATCACAAGCTTAACTAAACTAATGATGAAATCATCCCAATCATTATAAATTTGTTAAATCAATCATAATAAATTAGTCATTTCAATTAATATCTACAAAAAAACCCCCAAATCAGGATACAATCAACTAAAAATAAACGACTATTTCAAAGTATCATCGACAAGGATTCGACCCGAGTGCTGTTATACACATTAGCAGAGCACCGTAACTTTGACCGGTTGATAGGCGACAATCATCCGTGCGTTTCAACGTCGTGTAATGAAATTACATGTCGTGTAAATTTCTTTAATGGAATATACAGACAAACCCATTACCTTGAATTTTTTTAAAAACCTCTAAAAATTACATGACATTTAATCCATTTACAGAACATGTAATTTTTTTTAGTTTCTTTTTCAGACCATTTTCATTTTAAACAAATCAGAAAATTTTTGAAGTTCCTCAACTAACCATGAACCCATGAAACACTTAACCAATTTATACTTAGACTCCATTAATTCAAACAATCATCCATCCTCAAACATTAGGTAGTTTTTGTCCAATAAAGGAACTCCATCTTCGGACAAGACTCTTCCACCAAGGATAAAATGAAAAATTAGAGATATACATAAAGGAAAAAAAGATAGGATCATACATTACTGATTCATAAAGTGGTCTAACATTGTTACACCACATTGTGGATCAACAAGCAGTTTTATAAGAGTAAGATTGTAACTCATAACTTGAGACAGTTTTCCTAGTATAGTTATATGTTGTTCACCTCCAACTACATCTCCAGCTCCAACCACAACTCCATATCTCTTATATTTCCTAGGAGGAAAATCCCAACATGGATTACATGCATTGATGTAGTCACCAATCATTTTTATAGGATCCATTTCTAAACAATTTCATACACTATATTTTTAATCATAAAACAATGTACAATCTCAAAACTACTTATCATAAATTAAATATTTAGTTATAACTAATCTATAAATTATAACTTTGGTTTCTTTGGGAGTATTTCCTAATTTAATAAAAGGGTTTAATGTTATAATATATGTTTTTCTAAATCTAGTTCTCATGGTTTATAATATCCTCCATCTAATACCAAATATAATGTCCCAAACCCCAGTAGCTTAGAGTTGGTGGGTACTTTATTACATTGGAATAACATAAAAGGAGTCTTGTCCTGAAGGATCAAACAATTTCTTAGTTTTGGATAACTATATACATTCTTTAACCATAAATTATAATTTAAAATATAAATAGAAAACAAAATATCCTTCGAGAACAACATTTTTATCCTATCTTAACCTTTCATATCAATCATAATAAAATTATTGGAATCTTGGTGAAAAATAAAACATAGGAAAGGGGTGAGCTCAAATTCTAAGTAAGGGTCAAGTAAAGTAGAAGATATCCTAAATCAGTAATAATAATCAACATGGAAAGGTAAATAACTAGAAACACATTCCATTTATGCAATAACTAATAATGAAATTCATGAATAGATTATATCATAGTGAAAATATCAAAGATAATAACTGAAATTTTAATAAAGGTAATGCTTAATTATTGGACACCATTATATCTGGTATCATGATACCTCTACTATCAATAAATTTTACATTATGGTTTAAATTTAAGGGGTAAAAACCAATTAGGTTTGGACAACTTCATCCTTACTATCAATAACTTTTACAATATAGTTTAAAACTACAGGGTACAAACCGATTAGGTTTGTCCAACTGATTTTTCTTATGAGACATACTGATGTATCGAGGGGTTATCTATAACCGGACCCACCCATGTCTTACATGTTGAAAATAATTCCAAATATAAAAGGGTAATAAATAATTGAAATAAACATCAATATCAAAAAATAACATTTGAAATTTTAATACTTACCCTAGTCAAATAAACATAATCATAAATCATATAAAGTAATATGCTGAATTGTATCAAAATAGTAAATCACCATTCAAATTGATCATAAAATTTTTTTAAAAATATTTAAGATGGTATCATAATGGATTAACATCAATGACGAATAATATTCAACTAATTATATTGAAATATATGAAAATATTTTAAATTAGATAATTGAAAAAGAATTTAGGAAAATAATCTTTTTTCACTTTGAAAATCACTTATGTTTGAAACACCTCACAATTAAATTGAAAATATTTTATTTAAAATTAACCATATAAATATGTAAAGTTTTATTCAAAATATTAATTTTAAATGAAGGAAAAAGGTTCCATTCATTGCATAAATGAAAAAAATTCCTTTTGACTTTTGTAAAAAGAAACTTTAATAGAAGTTTTTTAAAGGGAAGTCCCTTAAAAATATCATACCATTGAAGTTAGTATTAATATAATTGTCTTATCATGTGTTTCAGATCTAAATCTAAAAAAAAGTTCAAATTCAACATAATATAATTAAATTTCATTCCACACACAACCTTATCACGACATAATTAGTAAAGTATAAGTTTAACCCAATGATTGAAGATTCAGTTTAGAAATTATTTACCACCTGTAATCAGTCGAATAATATGCCTAATAAAAGTAATAATTTTAAAATTAACCAATTAATACCATGAAGATAATGATATTAATAATATTATATATCAAATCTTTGTATATACTTCCCCGTAAAATAAATAATATGTGAATAAGGCTTATATCTCAAAGAAGTAAAAGTGAGAAGAGAAACACTTACTGCATGATTCCCTTGATTTTTTCATACTTTAAACTCTTGTATAAAGGTTAAAATAATGTTATTAATTCATTAAATAAAAATAATAATATTTATAGTTCCTTATGTGATAATTATATAACATCTTACTACCTGTTCATTAATAATATTTCATTATTTTTATTGCTTCATGTGCATTCACTTCATGGTTTCATGATTTTTTGATTTGTGTATAAATTAGGGTTTTATTTTAAAATGGAAATAAAAGACCATAATTGAAATGAAATGTTATTAATTAAATTAAATAATTTTAAATATTCTCATATATGATTTTTATTTTTTACATGTGGATGATTCATTTTATAAAATTTTAATGATAAATGTTTAGATTATTTTGGACGGTTTTCTAACAATCATGAACTAATTTTCTTTTATTTATTATTATGTATAGATATTAGTTCCCAAACATGGAATATGTTATAATATAACTTGAAAAATCTAATTTAACCAGAATAATACTCTTATGACCATCCTCTAGGGAGGTAATGGGAAATGAACGCTTATAATTAATAGAGACACTTAACTGCCATAATTTAGACAATGGTTTCATTTCTTTGAACACAAAGAGGTAATACAAGGTATGGATATAATATATTCCATTATATACATAAAATAATATTATGTAAATGATTATGGAGTTATTATACCATGATTGATGAAGTAGGTGAGGATAAGGTAGAATAAGAAAAGAAAATAAGGGAGGTTGTTCGAGAAAATTACCTCTTGAATATAATCTCCTTGAAGTATCCATTAAAGACATTAGAATTGGTCTTTTGGTGATACCATAAGCACTTGGAAGTTTGTAGAGTTGGGAGGAGAGGGGTTTTCAAATATTTGGAAATATTAAAGGATTTTAAGGAAAAAGTGGGTGGTGGGAATTTATATTTATACTGGAGGGGTAGGGGTGGGGGTGATGGTTATATAATTAAATAATGATTATTTTATATTTAAATCCAACCACATTTGGGTGGAAATAATTAAAACTAATTATATTGATAATTAATATTGTAGAGGATAGTTATAGTCGATAAACACATCAAAGACCTATTTAATGATCTATTTTTAGGGATTTTCATCTTTTATATTTTAACTTTAAACCATTTCATTATTTTCGTATACAACAGTAAATATTTCTCACCACGATACTTTTTTATGCTTAAAAATAAAAATAAAAATAAAAATAATTTGGAAATTATTATTCCAAATATTTTATCCATTTTTTCAAATTAAATTATTATAATTGTAAAAATTACATTTAAAACAAAACTCGTAGACATGATAAAAAATAGGGTTTCAAGATGTGTATTTTTTAAGAAATAAATGATTTTATATTAATTCTATGAATAATAATTATAATTCAACGAAACTAAATTAATATTTAATGATATATAATATGTATATTTTATTTAAAAAAACCCCCATTTGGGATTCTATTAATTAATTAAAAATGAAAAATGTTATGTACATTAAAATAGTTTTTCCAAGAAATCCCATTTTAAACCCAAAAATAAACTTATTCTAAAAAAAATATAAAGTTGATTTAAAATAATTCATGGGAATGAAATATAACTAAATAATAATAATTCTTATTAAATCCAAATTAAAAAAATTTTGACTTTTAAATTTCTAAATTTATTTTAAAGTAATGATTTTTTTAAAAATTTGTACTTTTAACTACTCACAGAATAAATAATATTTTTAGAAGATTTTAAAAAATTAATACTAATATATTTTTTTATTTCTGAATCCCAAATTTTTTATCAAATACATTTTATAAAATTTTAATACATCAAATATATTTATTTTCTCATAGATTTAAATAAAAATTGAATTTTTTCAAGAAAACATATATTTGAAAGAAAAATGACTTCACTAAAACGTGTGTGTTTATCTGATAAGAATAAAGTAATTTTTTTTGAATGTTAGATTAATATTAATTTCAATATATAGTTAATATTTTTTACACCTACCAATTTAATGTCTCGTTTATGATGGTCGTGTTAAAATAATAATATTTTGGAGTTTCTTTATGCTCGATGTCCAATGAAACGTAAGCTATCAAACATAGAGTTTTTAAAAAATTTCATAGTGATAAAATATCTCTATCCCTTTTATTGAAATTATATTTTATAATTAAATACTCATCCATTTTAATTCATTAAAAATGTCATTCTATAAAGTTAAATAATGACGAATCAAGCATATAGTGTCACGACACATGTTGTAATTCTTCTTGATGAGATATCGATACAATATGATTATATTAAACAATACTATTTTGTGGAAGGTTATTATCACTATGAAAATAATTTATTTCTATATTGGTTCCTTGATGTATTTTTAGACACTAATGTTGGACTTAAGTAAGTTCACTTAATGCCATTAAGAAAGGGTCCCAAAGGGTCACACACTAAGGGTATCTGAAATCTCATTTTTTATATAGAATTTAAAATTAAGAATAAATAATATTATTATATTGTATAATAATAATTATTTACGTATTTTGGATTTTTCAAATTAAATCACCATATATTTGAGTTTAGAATATATTGAGTTTAATTCTGTCTCTTGTTTACACATGGTAATAAAAAAACATATATTCACTAGTTTAAAGAATATATCAATATAAATGTTTATTTACATAGGTGAATATTAAAGTAAATATTTTTTTCCTAAATTTAATGAATATTTTTTTATTTTTTTAAAGATAAATATTTATTTAAATAAATATTTTATTATTCAATGTTTAATTAAATTCATGGAGGATTTACCATCTGAGTTTATAGCCTAATAACAATGATATATATTTTTTAGTATCATTAAAATTAATATTTAATTTATTATTTGATATATAATATTTAAATTAACTCATGTAGTATAAAAAATAATAATAATATTATTATACAGGGGGAATTAATTATATTGAATATTTGATAGAGAGATAATAATAAATTATAAAATATTAACCCTAATAATATATTCCAACTTATATAATTTTATAGACTCGTATTTATGTACATAATAGGAAACATCTAGAAACATTCTATCATTCTAAAAAGAGAGAATATTCACCCCTATATCTTAACAAAAAAGAAAAAAGAAATTTAAATCCATTATTGAGATCAATAGTGAATGCTTTAAAACGCATGGTTATTCCATTATAAAACTGAAAATACCAAGAACATTGTTTTGAGAACTGTAGAACACATGTGGATAGAACTAAGGGAATCCTTACATGGATTCTCCACTGCAACAATAACATGATAAATGAAACATTATAATTGATCACGGTGAATTATCATATTAGGGATAATTCTTATTTTGAATTAATTATAAATTAAATTTGAAGGATACCCTCTGAGAGATTTAGGGACTGAGTTACTTATGTTTTTATATTTATCCATTAAAAACAACAAAAATGAAAATCGGGAAACATAAAATTATTTTTCTTTCATGCAATAAAATACATGAAAATGCCTACTGTGCATGTTAGAAATATTACTTTAATGAAGAAAAATTCATACCTTCATTTAAAAATATCTCTATGAAACCACTCAAAATCCTGTACTATAACATGGTCACTCATCTAGTGCATTTATCCCATAAAAAGTATACATCCATGCTTCCATCTCTATGTAATCCACATGACTAGGAAAACCCCTCTATCTTGGGCTACCCTATTATATCACAACTCACCCCAAGAAATAATAATAAAAACACCCTAT
The DNA here is from genome assembly GCA_963277665.1 of Viscum album. Taxonomy (NCBI): domain Eukaryota; kingdom Viridiplantae; phylum Streptophyta; class Magnoliopsida; order Santalales; family Viscaceae; genus Viscum; species Viscum album. The sequence continues at coordinate 1,368,877,416 of OY728131.1, read as the reverse complement.
GACCAGACTATCATAACCCGTTTAACTAAAACATGAATCATATCTTGTCACCACTAATCTCTATAATCTATTATATAGACAATAAACTTATATGAGATTACTCATGAACCTCCACTTATGCCTATATGTATTAAATTTGAAGTGATTCATATTTCAACCACCCTCCTAGGCATCTCATCAACTTCAGGCATGCCAAATTTTGTACCAACCACTACAGATTCATGATTAATATCAAATTCTAGTATAATAGGGGAAAATGAAGGAACATGCATCAAACCTTGATACTCTTTACACACTTTATGATATAAATGTTTCACATCCCTCAAACACAACTATTTCCCTACCAACCCTCTCTTGGGGAGAAGAATCAAATAAAAATTGGTCCACATAAATAGTGACCATATACCAAGAATGGAATAATAACCTTATTCTGTTAGAGTATAATTCCAAAAAAAAAACTTATATAATAAAACACTTTATAAATTTTATGCTGATGATCTAAACACTAAATCTTTTCTCATAGCCAAATCAATCATATACATGAATATAAATTGAAATATAATCCTATGTGTAAATTATGATTCATAAAAACATACTTCTTTCCACCCCATGCTAAAAAAAAGAAATAATTCATTAAAAATCCAATATGATTGGCATAAACAAATAAATTAACTACAACCATGAAAATCAATAACTAAAATCTAAACTCCTAGGTAACTTGAGCTTCATCACATGTAGGTGTAGAATAGGAACAAGGTAGAATTCATTCCATGTCTTCAACGTTATTATCTATTTATACAATATCCCAAGTAATAAGATAATGAAAAACAAGGATTTGATACCACTTTATAACATTATCATCTCAAAAACCTAAACATTTATAGACTGGGTAATCCATGTTACCTCAAGAATTCTTCCTCATATAACAATGGATTCCAAATTAGTGCTAGAGTTTAAAAAACTGTATGGGGGAGATTATACCCTCTAGTATCATCATAACTAATAATAACCAATAAAAGAACATCTACAATTAGTACAACATAATATTTAAATACTTGGGATTACAATGTAAATAAATCCATAACATTCATATAACCATCCTCTATTAAGATGTATACATTTAATGAAATAGATACAAGGAAATATAAGATAACCCTATGGTCTAGACATTTACAGCACTAAAATAAAACTGAAATAAAATAAGAAAGGGAGACCCCCACAATCCTCGGCTACACTTCAGATTTTTATCCTAACCCAAACTAAGCTCTTTCAACCCATCAACACATACTTGATCCATCTCTCTAACCTATATGTTTACCATAAGGTCTACCTACTTTCCATGATTCAAATGAAAGGTTTAAGAATAAAACTCAGTAGGTCACTATCAATAACATCCCTAATAAAAAATAATATATATTTTCTTAAATATACATAATGAAAATAAACCATAGTATCACATTTATAGACTGATTACCTCATTTGATACACTTATATACAACCCAATGGTTATTAAATACTTACTTAGACCAATGTTAAAATGGTATTATATACCCATAGTTTAATAACAACTTGCACATGGATGATGTATCAACACTCATATCACTAGTCGAGGAGAAAAAGATATCTCCATACTGAAACATGGTGGTGAGTGATGCACTGCCAACACACTAGTAAAGTGATTGCCACATTACCTACCCATATAATTGTTGAATGATATATAACTATCTCCACCAAGAGTGGATGATACTCTACTAATAAACATATCTGGGTGGATAATTTACAATTGGTACCAATCCCTAAGAGGATGATGAACCAATGATACATATCCCTATGTGGATGATTGAAAACCACTACCTGTATCTTAGTGGATGATGCACCGATGATGCAAACCTCATGTATAATATATACCCCCAATCCAATATTCCTTGAATGGATGATGTAACAATAGAACCTAACTCCTCGTGTGGATGACATAACACCTCTAACCAATCTTAGGTGAATATTTATCCACTAAAATTAATTTATAAGTTAATGAAGAACCACTAAGGCACTGGTCAAAGTGAACGATATATCAATTTAAAAATTATACATTCAAAAAAAACGATGCATCAGCTGATGAATGAGGTATCACCCTTACTCAAATGATAGTGAATGAGATATAATAAACACTAATACTATGGTGGATGATCCACTAGTATAATATTAACTAAAATAAGTGATCACTGTATTATAAGAAACTCATTATATATCATAGCCATGGTGAAAAAGATATCACGATAGGCCTCAGTCCCACCAACCTAATTCAATGATGGGCTACCTACATCCCCAATGTTGTTCTCATAGAACACTTGTATAACGAAAACCCTCCCATGACATGAATTTGGATCTTATATTGATACCTTCTCATAAGGTTCAATCCATAATGACACTATTCACTATAATGTATCATCACTAGGATAAGCCTTACTTTCCAAATCTGTAACCAACCTTCCTTCCACTATGTAATTCTAAATGATTCCCCATAATTCCTAAACAAAAATCAATGTAATATAACTCTCTCTTAAGTATCCCTTCCCTAATTTGTCCCCACTTACCTATAGAGACATGACACTAGATGTACCCTTTCTCAATAAACCTATTTGTAAGGGATTACCATGACCTAGATATTATAAAACATTGCTCAAGAGGCAGGGGAACCAAATTGTTTCCAACCGGTCCCTTTCCCATACACCTATCCAGGCCCTTTTATCATACAAAAAATTCCATAACATTAAAATAGACTGACCCCTAAACTCCACCCTAAGTGAACACTACTTAATAGTACATGAAACTCTTTGGATGTTCAATTCATATATCCTAGGATGGATTCCCCTCATATTTCCACCAACATCTAACTACGATTCTCCCATATGATATATAGACATCAGTGGCTAATTCTTAAGTACATAACCTCAATTTCTCTATATGAGACTCATTTAACTCCCTATACATGACTCATTAATTAGATACCACTCATAGTTCCCTTTCAGGTCTCTCATATCGACATACCAACACTTACACTCCAACCAATATTTGAAATCATATATAATTTTTTAATCGTGGCTTCTAAATTTCTTGAATTCCCTCAATCATTTCTACATAAATCTATCTCTACCTATTTATCTTTCTCCAACTTATTCTCTATATATCTCTCCCTCTCCCCATCCTATATAAACAACTAGGGTTTCCTCTTGAAACCCAACTTGTGGAAATGGAGTTTATTTCTTTATTGTCCATTTTATACTCCCTTTCATCAGATTTGTCTAGTAGGCAGCTTCATGTTTCATCCATGCTAGTTTATCTAAATTATTTTGACACTATTTACTAATAAATTTTGGTCAGTTTGGTTATAATTTACCTAATATTTTATAGTTGAGAGAATTTTTATTCCTCCACTTATTTTCTTTATTCATGGTTCATATTGCCTACCCCCACTAATGGTCATGTGAAATTTCATTTTTGGTCAACAGTGAATATATTGCTGGTTTCCATTAGGGAGACTCAACTGTTCAGTTTTTGGTTTTTTTTTGGGGTTGGTTTTTTTATTCATGGACTTATGTTGTTTCCCTCCTTCCACTACTCTAATTTATTTCCACATCACGCTAGATTCATTTTTTTTATTTGTAAGTGATGGTGGTCATGGTGGATTGGGGTTGTGGTGATGGAACATTTTATGATATATTTAAGATCATATGTTGGGTTTTCATTTACATTACAATATTTGGCTCTTTTGGTTGGTTTAAGGTGTTTTATTTCCATCATACTCTATATTTTCATCATAAATATCCATGGTCTAGCCTCCCTGATATACTTATTGGAAGCATTATTGGAAAGGAATATATGGTGGTATTCTTATCAGAGGGAGCATGTCAATGAAGATGGACTCTAAATAAGATGATGTTGTGATATGGAATTAAGGATGAATGGAGTGTGTATGGTCCTCTAAAGGTCTATGTATATTATAGTTTTTCAATTAAAGACATCCTAATCAACAATATATTCATTTGGTTTCATGGTCGATGATCTTTTTTTGGTGGTGTTTCTAGATTTAAAAGATTTTAAAGGTGCTTTGGGTAATGACCCAGACATCTCGGGTCCATTCCTTTGCGAAAATATGGTGTCTGAGGTTTTCCGGGAGGTCAAGGTGAGTTATCCCTAACACATTTCCAAATTTACAGTTATGTGAACTGTGCAATGATAGAGTTATGTGAACAGTGTCATCGGTAGCCTTAGGTGAACAGTGCAATGGTAGCCTTATGTGAACAGTTTCATCGGTAGCCTTAGGTGAACAGTGCAACGGTAGCCTTATGTGAACAGGGTCTTCAGTAGCCTTAGGTGAACAGTGAAAGTGTAGCCTTATGTGAACAGTGTCATTAGTATCCTTTTGTGAATTGTGCAATGGTAGGCTTATGTGAACAGTGTCATCGGTAGCCTTATGTGAATAGTGTCATCGGTAGGCTTATGTGAATAGTGGAATGGTGAGGTTCCAATGTTAGCCTCTTTCCTTTGCCAAATTTTGTTCTTATAAATAGTGTTTCCAGAATGGTGAGGTTCCAACGGTAGCCTCTTTCCTTTGCCAAATTTTGAGTTCATGAATAGTGTTTCTAGAATGGTGAGATTCCAATAGTAACTTCTCTCATTTTCCAAGTTTTAGATTCATGAACATTGTTTCCAGAACATTGAGGTCCAATAATAGCCTCTTTCCTTTTCCAAATTTTGAGTTCATGAATAGTGTTTCTAGAATGGTGAGGTTCCAATGGTAGCCTCTTTCCTTTGCCAAATTTTGATTTCATGAACAATGTTTCTAGAACAGTGTGGTTCCAATGGTATCCTCTTTCTATTGCCAAATTTTGAGTTCATGAACAATGTTTCTAGAACTGTGAAGTTCCGATGGTAGCCTCTTTCCTTTTCCAAATTTCAGGTTAATGAATAGTGTTTCCTGAATGGTGAGGTTTCAACGATAGCCTTTTTCCTTTTCCAAATTTCGTGTTCATGAACTGTGTTTCCAAATTTTTACAGTTTCTCCCCTTTGACATTTCCATTGACATAAATTACATTTAAAGCCACATTTTAAGGACTCTAAGGCTGATTCAAAAGCCATAAACATTTCCATTGACATAAATTACATTTAAAGCCACATTTTAAGGACTCTAAGGCTGATTCAAAAGCCATAACTCCCATATATTAATTTTTCCTAAGGCTCGAGATGATTTTACTTGGTCAAACCGCGTGGTTTAATGCGATCCACTTTTAATGGAAAATCCAGCGTATCTTAAAATGCTACTCCATTAAATGTTCTAAAAGGATAAGATATCATCTTCCCTAGTTCGTCCTCTTTTTTCTCAGATGTGAGATGCTTGAACCTTTCATTCCATCCCATAGGAGTTGCGCAATCAATCTTTCCTCCTTGGAATGGTTTCCCTTGGGTTTTTTGCACCCAAGAAGTATCGATCAATCTTCGATATAAGGTATGATCTATTTTCATTCTTTTGGGTTCATATCATTATGTTTCTCCTTTCCCTTTTAAGGAATTCTATCTCCATGTTCCTAATGGGATTTTCATGGGTGTTGACCTGTGTGGTGGTGTCTCTACATCCTCTGTTGGATACAGTTGTCATAGGGGGAGGAGATCATAACCCGTTTTGTGGCTCATTGTCGTATAAATAATGTCAAGAACCATTTTAGGTATGGTATTCATTTCTTCTCTTTTTCTTTTACATGCAACTGTATAGTTAGCATGTTTTATCCCACTAGATCACAATAGAATTGGAATAATAAATATTTTAACTGGATAAATAAATTGATATCGATTGTATGTTATTGCATCTTGATTTTATAGAAAGTGTGATATCAATGATTGCTTTGATTAGTTTATCGTTCTTAATGGAAATTGGTAAGGAACATAAAGCCTGAATTTATTGATATTTGTTTGGCTAAAGATAAAGAGTCATGTGAATGAATCCGATTGTTGTTGTCGTAATTTGATTCTAATAAAATTGATGTAGTAATCATGTTTAATCAATTTTTGATGGATTACTGATTAGGTTTCCCAGAGTTGGAGCTTGAGAATAATAAATCTGTTAATTCAAGATGGATTAATGAACTGGTTGTTTGATAAAAATAATTCCTTATAGGGTTCCGAGTTACCCTCTTTATTTTTTAAGTTCCAAGAGACCAATTGATATGATGTTTTTTTTCTTCTGCATGTGTTGTGATGTGATACTAGATGGCTGTTACAATATATGGGGGCAGGGAGGCCAACTGGTTGTGGCAGCAGTTGACACCTAGAGTAGCGAGATGCATCGGTTTATGCATGTGGGTGTCTGGGAGGACACCGGGGATGATGAAATAGGTTGGATGTGAATGTTTGGATACTTGATGATTCTTATTAGTTGTTTATCTTCATTACATTCCCCACTAATCAAGGCAGCTGGTCTTGCTTACCCTTCTTCTGAAAGGGGTGAATATGTGTGGGGTATTCCATGTGATTTCTGTGTTTAGCTTCTCAAGGGAGGATGGGTCTACGCTCTTGTTATCAGCGGCAAAGACTCAATGGTTAGTTCATCTACTCACTGTGTTGATCCCCCTTTTGCTTAGTAGCATAGAATGTTTTTATAGAATTCTTGGGAATATGGGAAAGTATTACTATAAATAAATAATTGAATAAATGATGTTAACCCAGGGGGTTGGAGCTTGCTGGGGCACAATGTTGAGGTTGTAATTTGAAAGAACAATGAACGTTGGGTGTGATGCTAATGAATTATAATGTGGAAATTATTTATGGTGAATAAATGTTTAAAGAATTAATTAACATAATGTGAAACTAATAAAAAGGGAATGAATTAATGTATTAAATCTCTTTAAATGGTTTTGTTATTATAGGATACCTAGTCTTAGAAGTGGCAGCTGGGAGTTCGAGCTATGTTCGCTGCATTTGATTATAAGACTAGGTTATTCCCATAGTGTGGTTGTGAGTTGTAGTATATTCTGTACTTTTTGTGTTTCAATACGCTACTCCACCCCATCAGTTAGGGAAACTAGAACCCCTGGGATTCTGAGCCCTAGGGGGGTGTTTTCCCCAACATTCTGGTAGGAGGATAGATGGTTGAATACCCCCTTTAAACCCTCTCTCTTCTATTGGTAGTTACTTGTGCTGGTAGGAACAATAGTTAGTTTTCCTCATATATGTGTGAAGAGGGATGTAATGGCCTGTGGTTATTCACACACATATATTCTAGATATAGTTTCCTCTGAACTACTATAGGTGGAACATGTATAGGCTATGTTGACTTGAGGATCCTTACTCGATGTATGGGATATAATGTCTTCAGGTTTAATACCCAACATATGATACACGTTATGCGAGCTATGGTTGCTCCCAGAAATTACCGGGTTAATTTGCTTACGTGGACATGGTGGTTTTGTTGCACAAGGTGTGTGTTGTGGGGCTTCGCCCAAGTGTCTACGAGAAAGCTTTTTTTGGAGAGAGATTCTTAGGATGTGCGACATTGTAGAAAAGTAGAAAACCAGTAGGGAAGTAGTAGAAGGGTACCCTTGATATTATTTATTATATTATATACTTTTGTATGCGATACATGGTGAGAGTAACTAGGGTGAGGCTAAGAAATTAGTATACCTTTTTTAGGTGATGAGTTAGTTTCACTAGTTGTTCACTGTGATTTATCATGCTTTATTTACTTTTGCACGAGAGGATCTGGGGAGAATCCTATTGAGTATACTGTTATACTCACCCTATGTATATATACACTATTTTTCAGGTCACATGGATAAGGTTGGAAATCAAGTTGGTTTCTACTATCTTGGTGTTGTAGGAGCTGTTTGGGATTCATAGTTGCTGTTTTTTACATTCTTTTGAGTTCTTTCAGTTTTCCCCATTCTGTTGTAGTAGTTTTTCATGACATTACATATCTGTACTTGGGATTTCATTTATATTGTTGTCTGAGTTGGAGTTGGTTGGTGTCTATCTTATCTTTATATTTATCATGTGTTCTCTTAGAGGGAAATTCCTCCCATCTATGTGTTTACTATACCCTCAGTTCTAGTAGCCAACTTGGGGCCTATTGGAGGAAGGAATGAGGGGTCATTATCTCCCTTCTCACATTGTCGGCCCAGGAGGGGTACACTTTATGGGGAGGGGGTCGTGACACTTTGGGTGGGTGGATTCAAATTTAATTCTAAGTGTTGATAATAGTTGTGGTGATTGGAGGTTTTATTTAATTTATGTAGTTTTTTTATCTTTTAAATGATGTGTTTACTATGTGTCTCCTGAATGTTTGAAAATGGTACATATTTGGTTATTTTTTCATCTTGGTTTTTGATGGGTGTTCATTCAAGGTTGTTGGGGTTATGGTAGTAGGTTGTAGGGTTCATATCATGAGGTCACATAATTGAGGCATTAACATTACTTCATATAGGGATTCCAGACACTTTCTTTAGATGAACTTTTATGGTACCTAATCTCAATTTATGTAATTTAAATTTTTAAATATGAATTCTAAATTATACTTTGGTTGTGGACATGTTTTTTATTTTTAGATCTTTTTTTGGGGAGGTTGTTTGGTTTGTAATGTTTCCCACTCAATATAAATATTTTTATATTGAAAAATAAAAAATGGTTTGAGATAAAAATATAAATCTGAAATACTTGGCACCACCTTCCTTAACCATGGTGCTACCACTTTTTCATAGATCGAACCACCATCACCTAAGCGCATACAAGCTAATTTTAGAAATTGATAACTTTCATGAGGCTCAAGATCTACCCATTCCTAAAAAATATATTATAACACATTAATAATTAATAATAACTATTAATAAAAATTAAATTTATTAGGTATAATCATTGAAAACCTTACAAAATGGCTTTATATGGCTTAAACCTCAAGCAATGAGGTACAATCTTCCCTCTACACATCTCCAATATCATAAAATCCAAAAGTCCTAACATCTGAGGTTGAATTAGTGATTGATTATATCCCCATAATATAGGGATACTAAATATAAATTAGGATAGTTTCTTAACTAAAATGGTTCTAAGTAAAAAAAATAAGAATTCATTCCCTTCTAAACCCTCTATAAACATGTTGAAAAATACCCATCATCTGGGAACAATTTCACCATAATCCGGTGAAATTGGAGTCGTTGAACTAATTCCATACCCCTTAAATTAGAGAAATTATATGTATAGATAAGTATAAACAAGTATAGGGTGAGAAACTAACTTTAATTACTGGGAGAAACCAATTAAAACCTAGAAAATTAATGGGTTGAAAGAGAGGGAAAGTGGTTAGATGTGAGGATAAGTTCCCTCGGATATTATTACTATGAGTAGAAGGACTATAAGGGATTTTTATTAGTTATAAAACCTGAAATATTTTCCCCCTATTTTAAAAAAATGATTCTATGTGTCCTAGAGTCTCTAATACAGTAGTACTGGTGACTCGGTACACCAGTACTGACCATCCAGTGGCCCCTAATAGTAGGCTTATATATTAGGAATCCACATTGTGTGCTTGGTGAACCATGGATGGGTACACAATTTACCTTTTTATCCTCCTAATTACACTTTTCACTCCATGAGAACATAAAAAATCATTCTTGGAATCCTCCATTTAAACCTTAAACATAGAAACACCCATTTAACATTTTCAAAGGCATTTATAATGATAATTTTCAATTTTAATTTATAAATTAAAATCATTTTTGGTTCCACCCTCATTAGAACCTTTATTTTTCTCTCACTCGACCAACATGAACTAGTGTTGTTCATTATAATTGAATATTGAAATCGTCTCTATTTAATAAACTTCAAACATTTAGGAAAATAAAATAAAAAATAGTATCTTCAACATTAAATTCTTAATTATTTTAATCCATCAATAATATTTTTGATACAAATTATCTCTTTGGTATCATCAATGAACACTCTTTAATCCAATTCAATAATCTTTTCCTTCAACATGTAGCTTCTTCCCTATGAATAGTTTATATGGATTTCATATGAAATGACTAACCATTCCTTAATAAGTACATTAAAATTTTTTACTTATGCATTTCTTCTACCATTTAACTATATAATCCATAGTCAATAATAGGGGAAGGGAATATGAAATTTACCACAACCTAGAAGAAGTAGAACCCAAACACATTTTATAGGCTCATATTCTGATAAACCTCATTAGATTGAGAAAATAATATAATCTTCTAAAAAATATTATTCATACCTTCTACCAGAAAAATTATTTAATACATCGAATCTTTTATTTAGTCCCAAACTTATTTCATTTATGACTATGATTTTCGCAACTATTTGGTCTATATCCATAAAAATTCATTCTTTTTTTTCTATCACCATTATTTTTTATTACCCTAAAATTTTACTCTTAATGGAAATAAAAATCATAACACCATCAATGTTCATGTATCATTTTATTATTCATAGAATGGATGTTTTATCCAAAATATGAGTTATTTTTTTATCCATATGAGTTATTATTTTTTACTCTATATTGATTGGAATTATTTAGTAAATATTTTGAAATAAAATGAAATTATTGACTATACAATACCAATATCATCGATTGTGAAAAAACGTGGTCTGTTCTAATTCACCTAGTTTTTCTAATGCATATTTCAAAAATTTATTTCAGAGGGTATGATATGTGACGTTATTCAGTTATTTAAAGGGATATATAATATGATATATTACTCAGTAACATATGATATATTTAATTCAATGTTTTCTATAACAAATTTTCATTCTACTTTGGAGACATTATCAATATTATAGGCCACTAATCAACTGAAAACTCAACTATTCATCTTATTCCAAGATACAATATATGGATATCATAAAATATAACTTCAAATAATAACACAAAATTATTCAAACCAATAGGCTATCTAATAACCACTATATACTGAGGTATGGATTCGATTTTTTTGTTTGATTCATATGTATTTTTATAGTTTTTGATTATTGGAGTATTTGGTGGTGGTTAAGGGTCAATATTTATAGAAATGAACTATGGGGAAGAATATATATTTTTTAGATAAAAAATGGTACACAATGTCTTGGTATTGTGCACTGGATGGATTAAGAAGAGATATGTTTAGACTAGGTGGGCCATTAGCTACCCAGGGGAATTTGGGTGGGTACTTTGTGGGGTACCGTGTACCTGATCAGACCTGATCTGATACCTAGTAGAAATATATTGTATGTTTTTTGATTATTGTTTTTATTAAAATTAATTTTATGAGTTAAAATGTTATAATAATATTCAACCTCATCCTTTAATTGGAAACTTGATCAAAATCCACTCCCTCTTGTATTTTTTCTCATCTGAGCTTCATATCTTCTTTTTTGGAGGCCATAAGGATAAGCTCTCTGCATCCTTTATTATAATTTTACCTTATTGGTGCACTAATCACCATCTAAAACACCAAAATTTGGGGGGGTGGGTGGTCATTTAATTATGGATTTACAATGTTTTAGATAGAACCAGTTCCAGAAATTCAACGTATGGGTGTTAATGGATATAATTTAGGTGGGAACCAAATTAATCCACCATTTTATATGAGTTTCTTGTACTATATGATATGTTAGGGTAGGTATAAACATGGTAATGACCCAAAAAGTGACTAAATATGGTTCCATTACTTCTTAAGAAATAAATAAGGACTATCTAGCCAAAGAAACTTTATTTCAAAAATATTTTTAAATTCATAATATCCAATGGCCATGTTCCCTTGGGAAAGTGGTGAGATACCATAAAATTAAAATGCATGAGGTGTTTCTATGTCCATGGCTTGAGTTAGGGACCCTTTAGTGTGGGTTATTATGGTTCTTCCCTTATGGGATGTGTTTTTTTGGGATCCTAAGCTATGCCAAGTGGATTTCAGGAATATCATATATGTCCTAGGTGTATAAAGTCAGGGGAGTGGGCTGTCTTGTAAGTAAATGGTATTGGTTGGTCTAATACCTATGGTCATAAACCATTCACTCTAGATTATGTAATTACCCATATAACCATTCTTTTTTTTATCCTAATTGGTTATTATGCATTCACCATTATGTTATATTTTTTGGTGATTATTGGTTTATCCTTTTTAATGTTAATATTATTCATGATTATTTGATCACCCTTATTACGTTAGATTTATTATTTATTATTTCACTTACCCTTGATTATATGTTTTATTAGTGATAATTCATTCACCCATATTATATTTATGTGTATAGGGATTATCTCTTCACCCGGGCTTATGACTGTGTTTTTAGTGATGACACATTCACCCTTATAGTGTTATTGATAATAGTGATGTCCTGTCCACCCATGATTAATATTGGATTGGTGATATCCTCTTATCCCATAATTATTATGTTTTAGTGATAAGAAGTTAATGTCCTTGTAGATCTAGGTGATAAAATATTAACTTCTATGGTTTGTATGAGGTTAATAACCCCTGCAAATTACTGATGGTCGTGATGAACCCTTCAACCTATTATTTGTTATGTTAATAACCCACTCACCCTTATAGTTGTATTATGGTGATAACTAATTAACTGTTGATTATTGATAATGTTATGGTTATAGACCATTAACCTCAATTAGTATTTGAGCGGTGATGAACAGTTCACCCATAATCATTTGAATATTGGTCTTGATTTGTTCACCTTTATTATTTCGTTGATAGTGATAACTTATTCCCCCTATTATAGATTATATTAAGAACATTTTAAAAACATTATTGGTTATGGTGATGGCTTGTTCACCTAGTAATATGATTTTGGTTGTTATAACCCTTTCACCCATTCTAATTATTGATGGTGTTACATCGTTCATTTATATTATTATCGATAAAGGTGATAAATCCATCATACATTAAGTGTAATTAGACTATGGGTGTACCCATCCAATTCCAAGATTGAATGATAAAGGTATTTTCATTCATGTGTGTAGATATATAATACCCTAAAATATGATAGGTATTATGTTTATAACAATTTTCTTATCGTATCCTATTGTGCATTCACCCATACATTTTAGGAGTTATTTAGGGAAACCAATAGTAGTGGTATATAAAGTATATTTCTAAAGACCTACATTTGAAATTTTGTGGGCTCACAGAGTTCATGATCTAAGATATTAGTAAGGGAAAGGGTCTTGATATCGACGGTAGAGCTAGGTTACATGGATGGATTAAGAGATAAGAAAAGGCGGAATCTTAGACCTAGATTTTTTATTTTCTCCATTAATATATATTCTTTGTTATTTTGTTGTATATAATTGTGTTCCCAAGAATTATTAATATTCATGTATGACTTTTTTGACATTATGTTGGTTCATATTTAATTATATCATATAATGGTTATTTATTTATGTTGTCTTATTTCTATAATGTTTATATCATTACATTTATTATGGTTAATGATTTATCATTATTTATATTATTGATTATGGATACACAATAAAAGGTTTAATCTCCCTTTGGAATCAATAAAACATCATTTATAGTTAATATCATCTAGTATATCTGATGGTGTGTGTGAGGTCACATGGAGTCTCTGAATCAATAACTATTTGGGTGATTTAGGTCATGGAATTACAAAGTGTTATTAAATCCTTGTCTTATTTTTTATTACAATTTGGGATATTTTAGTTAGATATCAGTACTATTTTGGACTTGGGATGAACTCTATGATTGTGGTTAGGTAAAACATGTATAATTAATGTCATATTTTTTAGTGAGTGATATTGTTATTCTTGGTTTTCAAATGTTATGATTTTCAAATTTTAGGGAATATAGTATGTTATTAATGGTTTATTATTTTATTCTTAGAATGGGGTTGAAAGTGGTCTATTTTTTATTTTATTCAATATATAGGATTATATTACATTTATACACTTGTATCTAATTGATGGATTTTCTATTAGAGAAGGTTTCAGTTGTTTATCATTTTAATAATAAGTTATATAATTTTTTATACAAGTTTTTAGTGGCACTTTACTGGAATAGAATATGGTTAGTAGTACATTATAAACTATATTTTGAGATGAATGATTATATAGATATTACACGTACTTTATACCTAACCATTTGAGTGGGAAGATTAGATTAGGGGATTCCCAAGTTATATGAAACACTTATGTGATTAGTGTGTTTTTAGATTAGTGGAAACATTTCTCATTATTTATTTTCTAAAAATATTATATCTAGAACTGTGAGATATTTTTTGAGTCGCTTGTTTGTTATTTTATGACATTCCACCTTAGTGGGCTCCCATAGATCACCAATAGGTAGGGGGTGAGAATTTAAAACCAAATATGGTTCTGAAACCTTCTATTATTCTATGATCTTATATGTACAAGATGCTCATAGTGATATTATGTGTGTTATTTTATCTATATATCACGAGACTCTAAGGAATTATCTAATAATGGAATATCTCATGAGTGATTTTTATTTATATCATCAAAACATCTCTTAGTGTGAGGGTGGACCTACAATAAAATAGTTCTAGATAGAGTCAATACAAAACATATTCAATGATATTGAGACACCCATGGGATAATAGTGAAGCTATTATATATATTATTTGTGATCCATCCAAGAACTAGTATGGAATCCATGTTTAGGTAATCCATGATGTGGGGATCTATTATTTTATAATTCAATTATTAAAATATGAAATTTGGTCAGGTCTGAGGAGTTTATGCATATGTTGTAGAGAAATATATTCACGATGGACTATGCTACAAAATTTATGGAACCACTTGTTTTTTATTCTATTTTAATTAGGGACATGGTTGTCAGATTACAATTATTTGATGATAGGTTTATATATTCTATCAAGGATAAGGTAAAAATATTTCATATCACATAATTTTTAGATATTTTATACCAGATCCTAATAGTTGAGAGGAATCTAGATGAGGGTTTCTTTTAGAGAACGTTTATCCATTTACTAGGACCAAGAGTGGGTCTTTAGGCAGTAGGAAGAAAATATATGATGTCTCTATCTAGGGTTGTGATAGGAAAACCTATTAGAGAAGAGGTACATCTCTCCCTATGATATGGAAGACTTACCTCGAGTGTTATCAATATGTTTAGCTGAGGAACCACTGAATAGTTTTTAATCAAACACCAAAGTAGTATCATTCCAAGAGTGAGTTGGGGAAATTATAAAGTTTATATTGGAGTGAAATGAATCCATCTAAGAGTGTTAATTTTTAGGCTCTTACCTATGTATTAATAATATGGATAAGATCATCACTTCAGAGTGGTAGTTGGGATTCATTGGGTTATTTTTGGAATGAAAACATGTGTGGTGCCTTGAGATTAGGGAAACCACATTAGTAGGGTGGTATCGCATTATTGGGATGGACATTAGGAGGTTATTATAAGGGTTTAAACTCAGAACAACTTCAAATGTTTAATATAAATATATCCAATCTTTAAGATAAACTATCTATGGTCATAAGTATGATCATTATAACTTATTCCTTGGAATATTTATTGTTTTATATGGTTTATTCACACTCATTATTTTCTTCTCAGTTGGATAGTGATTTTGGATTAGTTATAGAGAATATGAAGAGGGTGATATCTATAAATACATCAATATGGGTGTAATTTGAGGGTGATTGATGCTCTATGAGGTGTGATATAATGTTTGGTAGTTTTAAAAATATCGAATATTTCTTCTGTATTAAATATAATCCATTTTAATGTGATATTTAGGATTGGTTAGTTGACTAAATATCAAGAACACATCAACTATAATCATTTATGAGTATACTTCACATCTTTTGAGGGTGATTGATATACCATCATCAAAGAGTGGGATTTGGAGGAAGGCTATTTAGGACACAACCATCAGTAGGTAGGGATGATTATGAATTAGTTTTATATATTTTTTATGAGGGATGAAGAGAAGATGACCTGAATGGCATTTTTTCCTACTATGTATCTGTTTTACAAAATTTTTACAGAGGTTTTATTTGGTTTTAGCTCAATAAAGATGTCATGTTTATTATTTATTTGATACGAGGTACATAATCCATATCTATTACTCAATATAGTGAGGATATTATTGATTTTATATTTCTAAAGTTCTATCTAGAGGACATAGATGTAAATGGATTCATCAACCCTAATCACTTCTATTTGGAGTAATATTATCTTGTTTTCCAAGAAGGGTGATGATACCTTGTGTTTATGTGTTTATTTTTAGAGGTTTAATCAAGTAATGATAAAGATCTAAAAACCTGTTACTCATATAGATGGCCTATTCAGTCAAATGTGGTGAGAAAAGTGGTTCTCTAATATTGATTTGAGGTTGGGATATCACTCATTTTAAGTGAGGTAAGTGTATATTCCTCAATCTGATTTCATAAGTTGATATGGATTTTATAATTTTTTTTGATTCCATTCGTCTAAAAGAATACCTTAGTAGTCTTTATTTACTTTATTAATAGGGTATTAATTCCATATCAAGATTATTTTGTGGGAATTTACATTAATTATGTTTGATATACTTAGATGTCATAGGATCATAGTTGACACCAAGATATCATATTGGACACACTAAGAGACGACCAACATTATGCCAAGCCCTAGAAGTTATATTTCTTGACCAAAGAGGTATTTTTATTTAGGTAATGTGATATCAAATTCTATCATATCAATTGAACCTAATAATTTAAATGTTATAATTTATTATTATAGTTTTAATAAAACATTGAAGATATATAACTTCCTAGGATTAAAGGTATATTTCAAGAGTCTCATTAAATATTTTTCTATATTTTCAGCACTAATGAGGGACCTAACTAATAAGGGGTGAAGTTTTAGTGATCCAATTAATATGAGATAACCTTATAAGAGATGAAGATGAGATTGAAGGCCACACTGATCTAGACCTTTCTGAAGATGGGTAAGGAGTATACATTGTATTTGGAATCAAAAATATTTTGGCTATCAATATTAATAATAGAGGAGGGGTTGGTAGTATTTTATAGCTAGATGAACCTTTGGTCACATGAGAATAACTACCCAATACATGATTTTTAGTTGGTGAATTTTGGGGCATGTTCTCAAATATTAGCATGGTTCTCTACTGGGTGAATGATTTATTGACTATATTGACCACTAATACCTAAAATAAATATTTTTCATGTTGTAGAATGTTAGGTAGGGTCTTCCTTCACTTATATGAGAATTATTTACTCAAACTTTGTTATAGTGATGAAGATTTAGGTTTTATTGTTTCAGTATTGGGTGATGATGGATTAATTTTCATGGAAGAGATCCATTTCACTATTTGACCTAGGAAAATTATGGGATCTTTTATGTTTAAATGCAAGCTATAGTCCATGTGATCATGTCTATGAGTTGATACAGGACACACACGCAAATTTAGATAGGATTTTCACCAAGGTATGACTAAGATATATTAGAAAATCTATTAGTTGTCGTAATGTGTCTAGGTCTGAACCACTAATCGGTGCCCGAACTAACGGTTTCTACTGTACCTCAAGCATGGCTTTCTGTAAACTAGAAGGTTATGACTAGAATCTTGGGTCTAATGTGGTACATTAGGGATATTTTACCCTCATATCTAAGTAAAATGATAATACTAATAGTAAAAATCAAATGAAACATCTAGATAAATTATCAATCTAAAGTTATCTAAGAAAGTATCGATAAATAACCATAATAAACCATGCTATATCATATGAACTATACACTGAATTTCATCCAAGTCATACATCAACAAGAGTCATATATGTAAAAAATGATAAAATTGGGAAAATCTATGAAAACATCTTCAAGTCCTTGACGAGTCCCAAAAACCCATGCTCCATCCTAGAAACCTTGTCAAGCATTAACCTCGGGGAACTTTCCCTAGTAATAGCATATAAACAAGAATTATTATTAGATACCAAATTATATCCTACATAGGGTGTGAGTTCAAATCAGTAAGAAGGAACCAACAATATATATAATAATATCCATTCTATCTAGAAATGTGTAGGCTGATAGTTATAATACAATTATAGAATAATATAAATAAATAAACCAATGTAGATCTTTAGGTTCTCAAGTGACACTTGAGATCAAACATACCTAGTTTTTCCTAATATATATATAAATTCTATAATATGACATTAGTTAATACTGTTTAGGCTAAGGGAATCTCCCAAGACATTCTATATAATCTGGTGCAATTGTTGAACCCAAGGGGGAATCATCCCAATTTGATCTAAAACATCAGGCTTTATCCCTGAACCTAAGGGGATTCACCCTTAGTGTTCCAAAGTATCGAGCATTATCACAGAACCCAAGGGGTATCAACCGTGGTGTTCATAATCAATTGGAAACACTGTAGATTCCTTGGAGCATGATCCCAGGAAATATAAGTAATATGGAATCACTACCGAACCCAAGGGGTATCACCCTTGGCATTAAAATCTCTCAGGCATCATCAACAAACCAAAGGGGTATTACACTTTGCATTTTAAAGATATATTATCATTTAATCCCATAGAAAATTCATCCATAAATTTATTTAACACATTATACACAATATGTCGCATCCTTGGGAACCCTTACTTCGACCTAGTTCATTTTCTATTTAATTTTCCCATGTCAAGTATATAGGGAAATCCATTTATCAAATAAATTAAAACAATTTAACTTAAAATAACCATGCCTCATATAATAATCACAGACCTTGGATCCTGGGTCATTTCCTATGCATCCCCAACATCTCACCCATGGTTATATACATACACCTTGGAACCCTAATTCCATGAATCTAAATTACCTAGCTTTATTTATCAAATCAAACATACTAAAAGTGGTGGTTAAGTTCCTAGTCACATTTTTAGTGACCCATTATAAGTCTAAATCCCCTAGAGGGTCAACTATTTATTTTAATTAAAAAATTCCCAAATTATTTACAAGGTTGTACACACACTTTAAGAGAATAATATATAAGTTTTCTCTCTAATGGGATGTTAGTGGCCCATTTAGAGGTTCAATTTCTTGTTTTATAGGCAATAATAATTAAATATATTTTTATGGTTGAACACACATTACTGTCGATGTGATTGAAAATCAAACACTATAATAAAATGACATAAACTAGTGGGATAGCTTAAAAACCACCTACCCCATACTCACAGGAGTGCACCCATATAATATTATCCTTTTATTAAGGATAAAATGTTATAAATTGGAAAAACATATGAATAACCTACAAATAGATCATATTTACTTGAAATATAATGAAACCATATAATAGTGGAAGAAATTGATGAAGGAAAGAAGGTAGAATAGTAGACTCAATGCTAGTTCCCCAACAAATATTATGGTGGGTGAATCTGTTGGTTAACTAGGTAGATCTACCATGGAATGGTAGAGGAAAACCAAGGAGGAATAGGGTGTCATGATACTACCAAAGTAGATCCCTCTCCCTAATTTTCAACCCATATCCTATAATTTAAAAACAATATTTTTGAATAAAAAACTGGGTAGTGTCACATCATTACACATCATGTCATGCCTTGAATTTTCAGGGATGAGGGATGATTACTCCTATCTACCACTTTATTAGGGGGATATTACTTATCACATAATGAAAGGCTATATCCAATATTGTTTCAATAGTAACCTCACGTGGTCTTCCCAACCATGGTCTCGATCCAACCCCAAACCATTAAAACTTAAAAACATGGTGAAGTAAACATGTTCTAGAAAAATTTAAATAGTTACATACACTATAAAAGGCTAGGGTTTGAAAACCTCCCCACCTTAAAGTAGTTATTCCTAAATCTTCTATTCTAAAAATAAATTGAACCTCACTGACCATCATCAACAACCATAGAGCCCACATTCCAGGATCCCACTCCCATATATCCACCCAAATACATCCCATGGTATCAAAACACACACACACACACACACAAACTAGAGGATATTTTATGTCATAGTGATCTTTCTCACCCTATTAAATCATACCAAATGGACACTCCTCAATGGAAGTGTCAGCCCTAAGCTCAATATCTCAATAATGGCCCAAACATTTGGTCCTGCTCTTACTAAAAATCCATGTCCTCAAAATATTTTGATTCCTAAGAATTGATACATCTAAAGGAAACATTTTTGGGTTTCGTTACTTTATTAACCCCCTAACCCATCAAAATAAGTAATTTTTACTCACTAAACCATGTCACAAAACAAGTTCACCCCCTAAACCAAGTAACATTATATTGTTTCACCCATTGAATCTCACCACGAACTGGGGTTATCCCTAATAACCTTATCCCAAACTTCTCTGGGTAGTACCTAACTATTTTTTAATCATTTGAGTTAGGTTAAATGTCTCCTATATGAGGCTCATCTTGATTAACACATCTCACTATCCTCTAATGAAAGTAGAAGGAAATTTCACTAAAGCCTAGTGGTTCTACCAAGGACCACTAAAACCTAATAAACATGCCCTTAGTAATTCATATAAAAATTGAGTAGTATTATTGGATTTTCATTGTCACTGAGCCTGATTCATGGACCCCACTATATTCCTCTTCTCAGTTATGGTTATGTTTACACTTCATCCAAACCATCTCTTTTACTTAAAACTTCATTAGACCATGCACGATTGATCTACTTATCCCAGATAACTCTACCATGAAACCCTAATCAATGGAATTCATGAATTTAAAAAATTAAACCTCCTGAACCGAGATGTACTTAACCCAGTTCCCAAGACAGTGGTTCACATGGCCTCAAGTGTGTCTCCTTATATTCTAGAGGCTACCACTTAGAAGAGAGGGTGTAAGGTAGTATAGTGGGGAGACTATACCTTTGTATTAGAGTGGTACAACAGATACAATAAACAAACAAACAATAGTATAATCATATTAATTACCAAAAACACAAATGAAACTTGCATTATAACAACAGAACTAATAACCCTCCATAGAGGAAGCATAAGAAGAAGAAATAATTATCAAACAACTAAAACAATAATCAAAATCCCAAAGGCTGAGTCATATACATAATGATGTCTTGGAATTATGATATACAAGAGAGGGGACATGGGATACAGGGGATAGGTATATATAATATTTTATAAAAAAAAGGAAATTCCAATAGAATATTGAGAATAGTCTCGTTTATATTCTCCAATGCTCAATGCTATAATTAAAAACAATCAAATATCTATAGAATATATCTTTCCCTTTTCCATACCTGTAGAAAAGTAATCTACTGGGGTACCCAAGGAAGCCTGAATAATGTGTGAGATAAAATCCCATAAATCCACTACAAATGGTGTCTAGATGTTATACAACCTATGTAAATAGTTACAATAGTTTGAAGGTATAATAATAATAGACAATGCGGAATAAATATATACCAGCTGATCAGGTTCATAGAGGACACATGGAAAGCTCTACCTGCTTCTGCATAGGCCGATATAATAGTCTGATAAGTAACCATACTTATATATAGTAATATATATATATATATATATTAATATACTATATATACTTATATTCAATAGGTAAGTGAGGACGTAAATACTCATATACATGGATACTAGGTTTTGGTCAGACCTAGGGTGTAACTGAAGGATCCATAAACACTCTAATGAGATATAATCTCAAGAAAGGGTACATACCCGGAATATGATGATAAATACGATACATCATACTCAACACTTGAGATAAGAGGGTAGATAAGTCATTCCCAAAACTCGATACTGAGGAATTTTTAAGGTCATTTCCATCACCCAGATAAATGTATAATGGTAGGAGAGATCATGCACAACCCTCAATGTAAAGAAGAGTGAAACATCAAGGTCAAACAGTCCCCTATCCATCTTCAACAACCAATATTAGTGGCATAATCACGATAATAATAATAAAAATAACTGAGGAATCACTATACATGAATCATTTTCATCTATCCACAATATATAAATGGGTGTCACTGTTCATATAATCAATTTAATAGAGAATTCATAACATGGTGAGGCCTTTCCACCCATAATAATTCAATTTAAAATAATCCATTTAATTAATCAAGGCATAGAAATTCATATTCATAGAAAACCAATCACTTAGGAGGTTCTTTTGAAAAACTAAGAAATTACACAAAGAGGCTAATTCCATTTATAATTCAATACGAACACTTCGAAGATGTTTGGTCCATTAAATAATTATATAAAAAGAAGTGTTTCATTTGACCCACCCAAGAGGTGGCTATGATTGTGGTAGACATCTTATAAACATGTATGATTGTTCTATGAGAGTATAATAACATGAATATAATTAATTATAAATAAATAAAACATTTAAGATCAATGCGTGATAATGGTCGGTGTGCAGTACAACAATGATGATATGGATAAAAACTCAACTTTTAGGGAAAAAAACTAAACAAAACACCATAGGGATGTAGATGAATCCCCATACAACATAAGTTTTATATTTTGAGTTTAATGGAAGAAAAAAAAGAATGGACCAATTCCCCAATAATAGGTTGAATGATCTCACACTGAAATAACATGAGAGATGGAAAGAGAAACTTAAATAAGAAGCAAGTGTATTCGAGTGCTTAACAATGCAGATCCAATGTGACTGATGATGTTTTATTTAGAGTTCATGTGTGGGATATACCTTTATCCCTTGGGGAGACTTGAAGGAGAGATCATTGGATAACGGAGGGGTAAATTACCACTGGAAAAGGGTGAAATAAGAACGGTCTAAGAAATTAAGTTCATTATGGGAAAAATAATCTTTTCCCCTTCAAAATAAGGGCACACAGTTTAGACACATGGTTAGCCAAATCGTGCCACAAACATGAGCAAAACCACTACCTAAGGAGGGTACCCACATGGTCTAGGGGCACATATTGGATAACCAGACACACGATGTGTGAATCTCACTATCCCAAAACCCTCTATATCCTGCATATGCATTTTTCTGGGCTCACATGATTGTAAAGAACTGTGCGGCCCACTCCTCCCTTATAAAGTGCCTATCATGATTAGGGAGAACATGTGGGTTGGGAGACACAATTTTTCTTAACCACACGACCTAGTCTTTTTCTACACCAATACCTAATGAGGGACCCCACATTGTCTAGGGGCACATATTGGATAACCAAACACAAGATATGTGAATCTCACTATCCCAAAACCCATTGTGACCTGCACAGGCCTACTTCTGGGATCACATTATTGAAAAAAACATATATGTCCAACTTCTCCATTCTAAATTGCCCAACATGATTAGGGAGACCATGTGGGTTGGGCGACACAGTTTCTCTTAACCATAAGGCCAAGTCTATTTCCCCAAAATCAGGGGTTCTAGGCTCCAAACAAACCACAGACGCCCTATTGACTTCTGTAACTCCATTAAGTGTCATTACAAGGGCTGAAATAAATCATTTAAATGAAAAACAAACAAGTCACACCATTGAGAAAAGTTTAGTCATTACAACCTACCCTCATTAAAGAATCACATCCTCGAGTTAGTCTTCTAAGAGGGAAGAGGTATCATATGAGAATAGCTCTGGTCACTGATCTTGTATATTATCTTCCCACTCCTAGTTTCTATCATGTAGTAGGCTGTGATGCCATAGAACCTATACTAAAGAAACTGAACATCCTTAGTGTGTCTTAAATCTCTAATTAACAATAATCAATAGATAATCATAAAAATAGGAATCCATCTATAAATTAACCTCAACAGGTTGGAAAACATGCAATAATTCTTGATAATACTAGGGAATACGAGATACATTGAAGAAATCATGCATAGATAAGTGTTTATGTGAAAGTGCTATCAGGTTATCCACCATATTGATTTGTTTCAAAATATCAACGGTTCCAACTATTTGGGTCAAAATATTACCCTACCTATGAATAAGTCAATAGACTAACCTGGGTAAGGATCGTAAGAAAACCCAATCTCTGACATCATACTAAAGTGGTCATCAACATTTTTTGGAATATTATTTATGTCTGTACTAAGCTATCATCATGAAATTTCTAATCAAGTGGATATACTCTGTAGCATCTCAGATGAGACACAATCTTAGTAAAGATGTCTCTCTTACCTCTAACAATAATTGAGGTGATCAACAAGTCCTAACATATAAGGATTCATAAGGATCCATATGAATGGTATCATGAAATATATTATTGTATGAGAACCCAATAAGGGGCATGGGTTTCTCCCTAGAAGAAACAAAGTCAAGGACACATGCATAGAGCATGTACTCTAACACATGAATCATATGCTCTATCTATCCACCCGTATGAGGGTGAGATGCCATTATTAGAAGCACCTGTGTACCTTAGGACTTGAAAAACCCCTTCCATAATCTAGATGTGAAATTAGAATCCCTTGATATATATTGTAGTGATCTACGAATAAATAGGTCCTACCTGACGTATAGCCTCTGTAGGTCATCTACCTAGAATTTATCTTAAAAAGGTAAAAAGTGTGTGACCTTTTTCAAACGATCAATGAACACCCTAAAATTTATCATTTCTATGAGATGATCAGCGAAAACCAATCACAAAATCCATAGAAACATCTTCCCATTTACATAGGTGAATAGAAAATAGCTATAAATGTCCTTTCGGTTGCTGATGTTCTACCTTCACCTGCTAACAGGAGGAACACCAAGTGATAAAAATAGCTATCTCTCACTTCATAGAAGGCCACCATTACTATAAATTTAAGCCTTAATAAATAATATTGACATCAGGATGTGCTCCACAAACTGAGGCATGAAATTCCCACATCTTCTCCTATCTGATGTCTTATGGGACCCATATATTTCCATGAATCATACGGTCTAATCCTCATCCACAGTCCAATAAGAAGATGAATTGTTCTATGAAAAAATTTCCCTTAAGAATTTTCCATCATAATTTTATAGTTGACTCATTATTACCCGTTATAGAAGGGTATATTTCACTACTAAGGTTGAGAGGATAGTCTTCCTAGGATAGTTTTGAACCTCAACATGAATCTCTAAAATAAAATCCATGAGATGACACTCACTAATGGCCTCCTAAAATGGCAGTGTTTAAGTCTTTCAACTCATATAATAGGCTACAACATTTCCTTTTCTAGGTGTGTAGGCATGATTAAAATCGAAGGATTGTAAGTACTCAAACATTCTGCATTTCCTGAGATAGATATCACACTGTGTAAAGATGAACTTGAGGCTTTTGTGATTAGTGTAAACCAAAAAAAACCCTCCATGTAGGTAACGACTCCAAAATTATACGGAATGAACTAAAATAGATAGTTTAAGGTCATGTGTCGGGTAATTATTCTTGTGAGAACTCAATTGATGACACACGTATGCGACGGGTCACTCATCCTGCATCAAAACAGCTCCCAACCCAATACCTGATGCATCACTGTAAATAGTATAGATCATGTATGGATTTATAAATATTAGTTTTGACATTAATGTCAACCTATCCATAAACTCCTGAAATTATGCTTCACAAGATTCTCACCATATGAATTTCACACGCTTCTAATTCAAACCCATAAGATGCATGGATAGGTGTGAAAATCCTGGATGAAGTTTGTGTAGTACTCGGTTATCCCCAAGAACTCCATATGTCATATATTTTCTTAGGATGATCCGAAGAAACTACAACTATCACATTCTCAAGGTATACTAAAACTTCTACCTCTGAGATTATATTACATAAAAAGTAGACTTTGTCGATGTAGAAGTGTAATTTTCTGGGTTTAGAATAAATATGGAACTTAATCCGTGTATTAATCATGATCTCAAGAAGTTTGGAATAGTCATGTCAAGAATGTGAATACACTAAGATGTTTACCAAACAAAATACCATGAATTAATCTAGATACATCTAGAAAACCTGATAAACTGGATCCATAAAAACCATAGGTGAATTTGTGAGACTGAACAACATTACTAGGTACTCATAAATACCACATCTACTACCAAAATATGTATATGGTTTGTATAAATATATGGCATGCACTTGATGATAAACCGACCTGAAATTAATATTTTCAAACACTCTCACTCTTTAAAGCTGATCAAAGAGGTCATCTATTAGAGTTATTGGATACCAGTTCAATATTTTAATTTGATTTAATCTTAAATAATCCATACACAGCCCAAGGGTAGCATCTTCTTTATTGGAAGAGGATTGTTGAACGACAAGGAGAAGTACTAGGGAATATCATACCTTTTGCCTCTAAGCCTTCCAACTATTTCCTAAGATCTATAAGTTCCTTAGGTTCTATCCTTTAATGTGTAGTGGACACTGGCACTGCTCCTAGTACTCAATAAATAGTGAACTCTACATCTATCAATGGAGGTAGACTAGAAAATTCATCCAAAAAGACATCCTAGAAACAATAAACTATAGGAGGAGAAAAATGGGTCTTAACCCCTAATAATCCAAGAAAATATTGGTAATCTAAGCTATCACTCTACCCAAACTTTTTTGTTCATGTATTGCTCGAGTTGAAAGAACATCCCATTCTACCTTACAAACCTAGCTACTACCCTATGGTGATGTAATCATCACCCATCTATGATAAGAATCAAAACGGGTTCAATAGGAAACAAACCAACCCTTCCTCATAATTATATTAAACACTACCATGTTTAGGAAGAAAAGACTCCACTAATATATATATACACGTATATCAAGGGGAAAATCATTATAATGATGAACTCTCTATGATTAGACACCTAAAGGGGTATCAAGCATTATAATTTCATAAAATTGTTCTATCTAGAGTCCCAAACTCTCCATGATTTTTATGATATAAAAGGGTGATAAGAACTTGTTTTAAATAAATAATACACATAATTGAGGGGTACTAGAATATTACATCAAATAGTAAAAGATCTAGTGCTCTTCCCCACTATCATAGGCTACACTACATGTAACTGGCATGTACCATGACCCGGAGTCATAGCGTGACTGCCCTGAGCAAGACCACTCCAATGGAACTAAGAATCATGATTATTTCCACCTATACCCCAAACACTACCGCATCCTAAGTGGTTGGTATTATTCCAGCTGCCTACCTAGAAAGATACTACTGCCCCCCACTTTGGAAAGTGGGGTAGGTGTAGGTCCCTGCATACTAGGAACTGATGGAAAATTCCTGAAGAATCATTTTATATTCCCCATCCTACCAAATCCTATACATTACACTAGATTCCACATACACAGAGGTTTTTTATATCTTTTATTCCCACACCAGTGACATATGAGGAAACTGTCAGTACAAGGAGTCTAACTAGTGCTACCCTCATGAGTAGCCTCAAAACATTTCTTTCACCCACTAGAAGAAACACTGATAGATCATGGTAATGAAAATCCTTTGTTCTCACCATCATCTTCCATTAAATTACACTAATTAATGAGGGTCTGGTTCACTATTTCAGAAATAGTGGACTACCTAAAAAGACTGACCTATGATCAGATGGCATATACCATTCCATCCTCTAATATCCTGGAGGACATAAGATCCTCACTAGAAATATTTAGTGAGAAATGTTGTAGGTCTATAATACAAGTAGAATACTCCATGATAGACATGGATCCAAACTTCACGTTCATAAATTATCTATCCCCATCATCCCTTAGATTATGTGCAATGAAATATTCCTAGAAGATTGTATGGAATTCTACCGAGATCATATTTTGATATGGTCTACCTAGGTATTAACATCCAACCATCCCTTGGTAGGGATACAAAGTATATAAGATTCATGCTTGAATATCTATTCTTGAGGCATCTCCAAATATTCAATTATGGAAATAATGACCTCCAACCATGAATTTGCATCATGAAGTCCTACATCCTCTGAAAAGGTGGGAGGATGCTACTGCTGTAAGTCCAGAACCAAATATACCATAGTAGTGGTTGGCCATAGGAGACTTTGGATATTTTTTATCATATGGAAAAATCTTTCTCCAAACTAGTTTTTGGAGACCATAGTTAGAGTAACAAGTAGTTCTATAGGTGGCACTGTAGGAGTCATCACTGGTGACTTAGATCCTACCATCTCTGGTGCATGGTCTTCAGCTCCTTCTTTGCGCGTGAATCATGGCTATCATAGCGGAATGACTCTATAATGCCAAATGTAAAACTCAGAAGAGAACATAATAATCATAATGATTATAGATAGGTAATAGTATAGGTACACATCCTTTTTATGTGAAAAATCACATATCTATTATAGCTCAAAAAGCCTGGTCAAGTGATTAAAGAAATACCATAATAGGCCAAAGAGATGTATGAGACTAAAAACTAATAAAAACCAAGTTTGGGTTCGGGTATAAGTCTCATATTATAGTAGGTGTTCTTCTATATGAAGTGTTAATTGTAAGGTATTGAGGAAAACATCCTTTAATTTGTAATTATAATCACATTTAGAGGAAACCATTTCAATTTTAATGATTTATATTCATCAGAGTTCATAAAATCTTTGTGAATATATATATATATATATATATATCACGGTCCAAAACCAGTAGGTCCATGTTTCCGATGCTTTTTCCGGGGCGCGTGCATCCGTCACGTAGAGGACGCGTAGCTGTTACCCCACATTCCCGATTTCCAAAGGCGGGCGACATCCACTCCTTATTCAGTGACATCTGCTCCTTGATCGAAATAGGATGATGGGATCTCGGTTCTTCCTTCCGTGGATTCCTCCTCAGAGCTCGTCACCTAGTATGGGTCTCTCTCATAGGTTTAAAATTTGGTTCGTGAATCTCTTCCCAGCACCATATCTTCATGGACAGCAGTTAATTACGCCGCTTAGGTTAGGAACTTCTAGGGGGTTAGGTCAGTGCAGAAACCTTTGGTTAGGAGAGTAGTCATGTTGGGGCATCACTAGCATGTCTTGACATTGGGGAATTGACATGTCTGTCTTCTGTCCCTTATGATAGGGCTTCTCGAGGGCATGGAAGCACGAGGAATCCCACATCGAATATGGGGAATTGTATGCCATAGGCATGTATCTAAGGTTTTCCTCAGCTTCCCATGTTTGAAACAGGGTATGCCGCAAGGTTAACATCTAGCAGAGATGGGTCGGACTGATCGGAACACTAGCTAGAGTGGATCAGATTGAAGAACCCCCTGGATGGAACACCGATGTTGGGGCCAACACGTGGGTGGCTTCCCGAATGCTATGGAGGGGAATGAAGTGGCATGATCCCACCGGGATGTGGCAGCCCGAGTCAAAATCAGGACGATTGATAGCTTTGGGCTTGGGTCTTGAAGAGACTTCCAACGTATCTGTGTGGCAGGGAATCAAAGTCCGTGTAGTTTGATGATACGGTGGGACACCTGAAGAGGCGACCCGTGAGAATGGAAGCATGTATAAGACCCAGATGAAGTAGAACCTCTGGGTTAGGGCATGAGCTTCTCAAGACACGTGGTCTTGAGGGAGAGATCAGGATGAGACAAGGGTGTTGGGATTGAAATTCATGGAGGTTTCCTACATAACCCCGTGGCGGGGAATCAAAGTCTTTGTAGTTTAGGTGGCCAATACAGTTTAACATCATGCGGGACGAGAACGAGGCTTACACCCTAAGGCGGCCCATGGTGGCATCGAACCGATGTGAATAGGGACCTGGGGTCCAGATGGATTGGGGCTTACACTCTGAGGGAGCCCAAGGTGGAAATGTGGGGGAGGGGGGGGGGTTGGCACACCATCACATAGGCGTTTGGGTCTGATGGTTTGTATGGATTGAACCTCGTGGAGGATTCCTACATACCATGCCTTAGCACGAATCAAGTCCTCATAGTTCGGGATGGATGGAACTTAATCTATGAGACGACCCATTGTGGTGGGGCTTGAACCTCATGGAGGATTCCTATGTACCATGCCTTAACATGGATCAAATTCCCTATAGTTTGGGATTGATTTGGCTTATGCTCTATTCCAACCCATGGTGGTGGGGCTTGAACCTTGTGTAGGCTTCCTACGTACCATGACTTAGCATGGTTCAAAGTCCCCGTAGTTCGGGATGGATGGGGATTACACACTGAGACGTCCCATGGAGGTGGGGCTTGAACCTCGTGGAGGCTTCCTACGCACCATGCCTTAGCACGGATCAAAGTCCCCGTAGTTCGGGATGGATGGGGCTTATGCTCTGAGATGGCCCATGGTGGTGGGGCTTGAACCTCGTGGAGGCTTCCTACGTACCATGCCTTATCCTAGATGAAAGTCCTCATAGTTTGAGTTGGATGGGGCTTACGCTCTGAGACGGCTCATGGCGGTGGGGTTTGAACCTCGTGGAGGCTTCCTACGTACCATTCCATAGAATAGATCAAAGTCCCCATAGTTCGAGTATACAGTTTAATGTCATGCGGGATGGGGGCATTTGGGGCTTATGCTCTGAGGCGGCCCATGGTGTGCCATGGTCGGTGCTCACTCTAAGCTCACAGAAGTCATGCTTAGTGTGAGAAACAAGAGGTTACATGGAATTATCGATCACGTTGCGAAGGGTGTGTCCATGGGGAGTGAAGTGGGGATTATGCGTTGAGCGTCCCATGGTGCCGGGAATTACTCCAGGATGGAGGCCCTAGGGTGACAAAGCACAGCGGGAGAGGGATTTGGGACCAAATAAAGGAGGATCTTAATTCCTTATCACGTCCTCCACTGGCCTTGGGGACCGAAGATGAAAGGAGGGAGCACTGTTCCCCACCATGCCCTTGGCTGGCCTTGGCACTGAGGGAGTGAGGAGGAACATGGGCGCTGACTCCTGGAAGGAAGGATAGGGGCTTACACAAAGGTGTGTGCCCTTCCCCGCAGACAAACGCCACTCCAATAAATCAACCCCTATGAGGGGTGACCCCACAATCCCCATGAAGATGAGTGGGCATAGAGAATGTCTGAGGCAGGGGGACCCTGCGTGTGAGGTACTAAGCCAGGTCACAGTTTAACGGCATGTGTTGAGGATGAGGTGCTTGGCAGTTTAACGTCTTGCAGCTCGGATGAGGTGGGTTGGCTCCGCTCCCCTAGGACTTACATAATGAGTTCCCTCTACCCCTTGTGGAAGGGAAGGCATCAGCAACGACATACTGATGGGGTGTCGTGGGGCGATCCATCGAGGGGTCCACATTAGCGTGGCTATGTGAAGAAGCAACAGTCATTAGCGTGCCTATGAGAAGAAGCATGAGGCGGAGCAACGCAACGGGAAGGATTGTCCAAGGGACCTTGAAGTTACTTTGTATGAGCTGAGAAGGCCGTACTGGAAAACCATGTACGATACGAATACCCGGGGTGCACAAGACACCTGCGAATGGCACCTGGAAGGATGGCATCAGATGCTCGCGTAAAGGGGGTGCCTGGGGAGCACCGAGGTGAAGGGCGCCGAAGGATTGCACGCAGCCCTTGGGGCTGTGCAAATTGAAGGGATCATGGCGCGGAAAGCCCCAGGATGGCGCGAAAACAGTGTTGTTTGTGCAAAATAGGGGGGGTTGAGGCTTTACACGCGATGAGAAGGGATTGTGCGCAAGGGGAAGAATTACGCGCAGACAGCAAGGGCCGAGTGTAAGGGTAGGGGGTGTGCAAATGTAGGGATTTCGTGAAACTGACTGGCCTGCACACAATGGAATGAATTGCGTGCAGGTGCAGACCCTAAGGGGGTTGGAGTTTAGTCTAAGCCAGGGGGATCTCGCATGAAGGTGGATCCTGGGGTGACTTGGCGGGAAAAATAACCCTACCAGAAGGACATATTACGCACGTGCGGAATGGAAATTACGCGCACGAGAGGCGGTTCGAATTCTTCAGCCCTGAAAAAGAAGGGGTTCGCCTTCTATTTATAGGCACCTGGCGAAATGAAATTTAGGCTTGCGTGCAATATTTTCCCGCTGGAGGCGGTAGCACGAAATATCAACCGCACGGGGTGCGGGCGCAAAATTATTTCACGTCGGCACAGGGGATTTTAGAGAATCCCGATGCCTTCCATGCAAGAGAACTTTTTTCGCACACTTCACCATTTTTTTCGCGCACCACTATTGGGCCCTCTGGACTGGGCCTCTAGGTCCGAATATGACTTCGCGTTTTCATTTTGGAAATTTCTCTGGCACTTATTCACTTTTTGGTGTCTACAAATGCCCCCCCTCAGAATGAGATTGGTGAAGGGTCACAATGATCAGATTTCGAGGGAAACACCGAAATACAAGGCCTGTGGCTATTGGCGTGAAAAAAAAACTCGAGCGGCGCACAAAACCCTGGGCAGGAACAAAATCCTTTTTACGCGTGGGCGTGGAACCAAGGATGAGCCTATAAAAGCCGCCACAGGTCACATAGTCCATTATGTGTTTCTCGCGCGATAAGCTAAGAGCTCTTGTGCATGAAATTGCTTTCGCTCCTGCGTGAAAACCGCTTGGCTTCATGGAATTCTGCCAAGATTTAGTGGCCTTTTATGCGTAAACCCGGGATTTTCCACACGAAACTCTGAGATTTCATGCAAACCACTGATTTTATGCGCCGGAGTCCCAGATTCTGTGCCAAAGTCCTAGATTTCGCACAACACTTCTGAACACTTAGTTTGAAGAAGATGGCTACAAACCAGGTCAATGAGGGGGAGGCCACTGCTCACAGAGCTGAGATGGCTTCAAACCCGGAGGTTTATGGCACGAAGAGGGTCATCTCTAATAACCACACACTCTTCAACATGATAAATCCCACTCAGAAAGAGTATGCCCTATTTGATAATCTATCATTGTGGGACTTCAACATTCTGGAAGAGGTTCCACTGCCAGGCTTCGAGGTCGATACATCGTTGTCATGGGTGACCCGCAAAGACAAACTTCCTCGATACAACATCACCAACAATGTTTGTCCTTCTAGGGAAACAAGTCACATGAATGTATATTTCCTGAATCCATGGACCAGGACCATTGCTGGGGGTGATCCTATTACAAAGAACTGACTAGCCCTCTACGCAAGCACTTTCCATTAGAGCATCACCGACGAGACCAGAGGCTGGCTGTAGGATTGGGATCTGCGGTCTGGAGGAAACTTCACCAGTGAGTGGGCTTTGGCGTACTGGTTTCGCCACACATGCGACCAATTTGGGGCCGTTCTGTGGAACATTGGTCTATTCGAGGCAGTGTGGACATCACAGTTCCACTTCTATCCGTAGCCTGAGCTTGGACCGGAGGTGTTCACTCGGTGGTCCCATGACACCAACACATTCCATCTTCACCATGGTGAAGTTGGCATTAGTCTCTGGGACATCCACTGCATCAGAGGCATCCCTTTAGAGGGCCATCAATATGACGAGTTCCTCCCGTCGATGAATATATGGGGTGACAGGTCTCGAAACCCCATACTGATGTGGCACCTACTAGAGTTGGACAAGGAGAGGCTGAAGGTCAAGGACTTCTTGAAGGACATCACCTACAAGGACTGGTTCAGCCTTTTCTTGGAGAAAGACCCAGAGGTCAAGATGCCATGGTGGGGAAAGCGGTGCCCAACCGTGGTTCAGAAGAGCAAGAGTGGATCCTACTGAAGGATCCTGGAGGCATGGAAATACCAATGATGGGGCTACAACATTAACGAAGCCCAGGACCCGAATGTCTGGTAAGCCGGATTCCTCACCACATTCCTGAGCGGATGACTCTTGCTGGTACAAGACGCAAGGATGGGCATCCGTGTAGTGACTCTAGTGATGGTAGGCATCATGGCTGCCAACAAGAAGTTCAACCTGGGGGGTCCCCATGATAGCTTGTTGGTATGCCATATGAGGGTGCATCTCAAGAGGGGGATCACCCAGGAGAGTATGTGGACCTTTCGAGATCTTCCACGTCTGGGTAGTGGCTCACTGTGGCAGCTACACCTTCCCAAATTCCATTTGCCCCCAGGCAATGGCCTGTGACCCTCTCTGCTGAATATTGCCGGGGTCACACCAATGACGATCAATGAGGAGGGGGTATGGATCAGGATTGGTAACCATGACAACTTCGCCTTCATCCCATCCCCTACCCCAACTGGTCAGCTGGTAGACGACGGTCAAGGCTCGTTGGAGCATAAGGAGTACTTCCAAAGCATCAGAGGCAGGGTGCTCATGGCCCATATTGATGGGAATATTTTCTACAAGCCTTATGTGTAAACCCGGTTATCTAGGTAGTTCAGATGCCTCTAGAAAATGCCAAAGAGAGTATACATAGATGTCCGAGAGGAGAGGCGTCCCTGTGTTCTTCGCCAGCTGTGGCTGATGTTCACAACCTACAGCTCTAGTGACATCATCACTTTTCCACCCACCGGAGTTGACGTAGGCCTCTCAACTGAGTATTCTGAACATTGGACCATAGAATACCCCGAGGGGATTCTACGGAAGTGATTCCGGAAGCTCAAGGTCGTCAGTGAAAAACTTCGGCGGCGAGGGAGTAGGAAGGGTGCCGCTAGAGGAGGAGAACCAGAACTACCCCAGGCAGCGGGGCCTGCACAGGCCGGGAACTCAGCGGTGGGGGTGTTGCATGGAACGACCGCACCATCATTTCTTGAAGGAGGAGGGCCCCGTGGAGTGTCTAGAGAACTTCCTGGGAAGAAAATAAAATACTTGCTTCAACCTTCCTAGGATTCCGTCTTCCCTTCGATGTGGTCCACTTGGATAACCATGTGGCAGTCAATGAGTACTGAATCCCTATGGCAGAAGATAGTGCGGGATGAGATACAGCTTCCGAAAGTAGATCTTTTCCAGGTCTCCAATAAAGTGGACTTCCACCGAAGGCATGCATACCTGACAGCCATGGACACATACGTGCGTCAGCGGGGTCAGCGTGTGGAGCCACCTCTCTTGGTGAAGGTTCTGCTCGGCCAGAAGCGTGATCCAGA
Organism: Viscum album; assembly: GCA_963277665.1. Lineage (NCBI taxonomy): Eukaryota > Viridiplantae > Streptophyta > Magnoliopsida > Santalales > Viscaceae > Viscum > Viscum album. The sequence goes on along the minus strand of OY728131.1, from coordinate 1,368,842,451 downwards.
GAGGATTCCACCGGGGGAAGATGAAAACGATGAATCAGAGGACGACGAAACAGGAGAGTGGGATGAAGGAGAAGGGGAAGTTGAAGGAGAGGGAGAAGGGGGGGTCCAAAGGTGAAGGATCTCAAGGGGCGTCCCACTAAGGGAGTCTCTGAGAAAGCGGCGAGATCATCGACTCCGACATGGATGTGACCGAAATGATCGAGGTAGGCTCCAACCCTTACCCATATTATCCTGTATTATCTGTCCTCTGCAACCCTTAACCCATCTTCCTAATCTTACTCCAGATCACATCAACACTGACCAAGAATCTCCGGCCGAAAGTGGGGAGGAAGTGTCAATAGGGCAGGCAAGGGCACCGACGCTCGTTATCGAGCTGACAAGTGCTAAGGTATCACCCTCCATGACAGCTCCTGTAGCGAACAGAGAAATAGAGGCTGATGCCTTGGGTTTCTTTAAGTTCCTTTCATCAAAACTGGTACCCACTATCAGAGGACACAACTAATCATGGTGATCCTTGTCTGTATAGTGATAACGGCGTTGGAGGATCGTCGGGCTGTTGAGCCTGGGCCATCTGTTAGCATGATGATATAAAACGTGCCGCCCCATCCAGAACATACCTCCCAAACTGAGTAGGATCCGGAAATTGTTGAGCAGGGAGCGGCGGACATCGGTGGTGCTGCCGTCGGGGCAAGGCCGGAAGTTGATCAGGGTTCCACCTGAACCGAGGGGAGAGAGGAAGGTCAACCAGATGCTGAGAAGCCTATTCCCCTGGGAGGAATCTTTGAGGAAGACCCTGCTGCTACACTGTTGGCTGTCTTCCCTATCTACCGGACCACTGATCCTAAAGAATTTGATGATTCAGATTCAGAAGCGGCTGAGTAGAGTCGGATGATGCGACAAAGGGGATGGAAGAGCATCCGACGTTTCCTCAATCATCCCCAAGTGGAATGGATGAAGTGGATGTGGTCAATCCACAACTGGCTGCACTTCCTATGTTTCGGAGGGGATGATTCTCAACGTCTTCATCTGAAGGTCCGTGATTACATGGCCGAGAGAATACGGGAGGGCAGCCGGCGCACCGACTTCATTCGGTGACAGGAGGAGTCGGGGAGTACCCGGGAATTTCTGAGGGTGGAGCAAGAGGTCCGACGCCTCGAGGAATAGGAGAAGTAGTAGGAGGTATTCATTTCAACCTGCTCTGAGCTTGTGGAGCAGTTGAGGGCCCAGCTGGCGGATTCTCAAGATCAACTCATATAAGCGAGAATTCAGGTGACCGAGCTCCATGCTGAACAGCCGCAGGCACAGACCAGGGCCAATGAACTACGCTTCACAGCTGCTGATGAAGAAAGAGTTCTCAGGGGATGAGAGGCAGTCCTAGAGGCCACCGACTAGAAGGTGGAGGCGTTGGATAGGTCTATCCCGGAAGCCGACTCGTAGGGGCCCTATTTTGGCCACAACCATACACTTTTCCCACCTTACTGATTTCCGTTCTTTGGAATTGTTTGTATAGAGAAATTTACTTACTTTCCCACTTTTTTAACAGACTTGTCCCTCTTGCTTAACATGCTCAACCATAATCCTGAAATAAATAGCAATCTATCCCTAAACTCACGTGGGTCGTGAGAAACAAAGGAGGCTCATACTATCACTTAGTTCTATTGTGGGAGCATCAACCAGGCTTCTGGCATTCGAAATTCGAACCCGGATTCCCGAGGAGATGAGGGAGGCCCAACCAAAGGTAGAGGACCTCAGACTAATCGATGTATCATCTTCCCAACCTGCTCTACTGCACGAGCGAGGCAATTCCAAAGGCATGGAAATCAATCCGAACATAGGGAGATGAAAAAGGTGAATCACGTTACCCAAATTCTGAACTCTATGGGAGGGGCGTGATGATGGAGGATAGCTGTTGACCGTGGTGGAAACGCAACATCCATATCGCATTAGCCTGAAATGGGGACAACAAATAAGGGCTGACCACTGACCATGTTCATGAAACAGGGCCTAACTCCAATATCATTGATCAGTCTTCTGGAATGTTGGCCCAGGAGATCAGGTGGACCATTGGTCAGGCATCCATACTGTTAGGGGGTCCATCCAAACACGATCAATCTTCCGAAACGTTGGCCCAGGACAGCAGGTGGACCATAGGTCATGCATCCACATTGTTAAGGGGTACCTTTAAATGTGAAAGAGGATGAATATCTGAATGAAGGGGCACAAGAAGCATGTAAAGCTAAGTGATGGTTTGTTCAGGTGGAATCCAACACACCCAAGATTACGCCACTGTGGTGGATGTACATTAGGCGGACTTATTAATCTAGTCCTGGATCATCCCTACTTTTAGACAAGACCTCTATAGCGAGGGAACTGCCACTTCCCAACGTCATTATGGGGAATTATTAACTTATTCGGGGCAAATTCTGTAGTTACACAACTCCTCGAGAAGTCAGGCCAAAGGGCCGATAGTGAGGGGGGGGGATAGACTTGTGATTCCCGGGGCTGGACCTGAGACGAAATGTCCGGGCGTTCTTACGTATCCCATAATGATGGGAATCAAGCCACATGTAGTTCTAAAAAGGATCTCAGTTTAAGGTCTTATAACTCAGACCAAGGATGGGTAAGGAGAGCAGGAGACACAAGATAAGGTGGTTATGAAACCCGATGTGAATGAGGACATAATTCTTACTTACCATGTGTTCCCTGGGGAAGTGTTCCGGTGAAGGGACCGAACACGAAAGTTAGGCTAGGCCCATGGGGAAGTGCCCAGGAACTCTTACGTATCTCATGAGAATGAGAATCAATCCATATGTAGTTCTTGGAGGGTGGCACGACACGGTACGTTACCTGTGAAAAGGATGAAAGGGGCGTGCAGGTCTAGCCCACACCCCAAAAGAATCAGCATTTGATGTATCTTGTTTATCCTTTATGGTGAATGGTTTTTATTTTATGGAGGGACTGTCCTAGGGTAGAAATTCCTGGCATCGCCACAATAATCAAGCCGTATATGGGTCTTGACAAATGGTATTGTAAATGACTGATACCCAATGTGATGTCCTCTATGGAGAGGTCATCCCAATGCAGTTCTGTTTTCCGTCGTGCATCCGGGACGACATCATCACAGTTTAGGGTCATGTGGTTGGACCAACTGATACAGTTTAAGGTCATATGGCTTGGACCAGGGGGAATGCGCATGACGCGATAAAGCATACCTGACGTGAATGAGGGCATAATCCCACACCATCACCCTATGCGATTTTGGGAGAGGAGCCTTGGGCCAAGGGGCCTGCGAGGGTCAGAGGATAAGGGGAAGGAGACACTATCCTCCAGCTGAGCTGGGCCCGAAATTCAATATCCAGGTGACCCCACATATCCCATGGGGATGAGGGTCAAGCTGCACATGGACCTAAGAGAAGATCCCAGCCTATAGTTATAGCGCACGGATCGTAGGAGCCTCGAGAGACACCGTATTGCAGCTTTGTCTGCTTGACGTGTGGAGGTGCACTGAGGGTTAGTGCAAAGAGTGTCATGATTCCACCTGTATATGATGGGGTGGAACATAATGTGAATCATGCAACCAAAATTTAGGGCTTGAAGGGGCTGGCGTGACGATATAGGATTATTGCTGACCGTGTTCGCAACATATCATCCTATCGTGTTAGCCTGAAATGGGGACAAAAAAATGAGCATCGACCGCTGACCATGTTCAAAACCTGGTATTTGTATCAATTTGTTGTATGAAACCCTCAAGGGCGTTGGCCCGTAATGGTAAGATATCCCTTAGGCGTTGTATCCGGGTCGTTTTTTGGGGGTCCCTCCAGGTGTGATAGATAACGAGGGCCTGAATGAAGGGGAACACGAAGCTTGAAAAGTGGACGGAACATTCCTAAGATGAATCTGACACTCCAGGTCCGAGACCAGAGTACTGAAAAAACATTGGTGGACCACTGAAAAGGGTCGAGGGGATCAATTTGAGAGCGGCCAAATGATGGCGGATCCCCGGGAGAAGGGGAGCATGGCGCCAAAATCCCTGGACCACACCTATATATCCCCCATGTGGAGAGGGACACATCAAGAGGCCGAGGTGACTGGGAGATTGTGTTATCTCTTAAAAGATGAGACTGGACCTAAAATCCAGGTGTTCAGGCGGTCCTACATATCCTATAAGGATGGGAATCAAGCCACACATAGTTCAAGAAGCACAGTTTAATGTCATTTAGGACGATGGGAGGCATCTCATCCGGGGATGTTTAAGGCACGACGAGCAATCCGACATGAATGAGGACATAATACCACACCACACCATACAATCCCACAAGAGGGAACCTAGCCCGGGGGCCCGAGAAGGCCAAGGGGATTGAGGATGGGCCTTGGTCAGGAGGCCCTGACCATCTTGCAGTTTAACGTCTTTCAGTGAGGACGAAGGCCAGGGATAGTCTCACCCGAGGATGTGTATAAAACGGTGATCAACCCAATGTGAATGTGGACATAATCCCATACCACACCATGTAATATGGAGAGGATTGGGTCTAGCTACCAATAAGGCCAAATGGCCTGACGCTGGGCCTCGGTCAGGAAGGCCAGACTAGCTTGTAGTTTAACGTAATGCAGGATGAGCATGCATTTTAAGGTCATGCGGGACCATAGGGGCCCGAATGTAGGACCAAACGTAGTTTAAGGTTATGCAGGACCAAATGAAGTTTGAAGTCATGCAGGACCCAATGTAATTTAGGGTCATGCGGGACCAAACGCTCAGGCAATGTACTGCTTGAGGAACTTGGCATTGGTGGGAGGAGTTATACGCTCACCATCCATGGTCACCAGGAAGTATGCTCCATTGGGATAAATGTTATGAAAAATGAATGTCCCTTCCCATTTGGGCTCCAACTTGGGTGGCTTCCTTCCGGGGATCATTGGCTCTCTGAGGGCCAACACCAAGTCACCTTGCAAGAAAGAGCGGATGCAAAACTTCTTGTTCAAAGCTCGAGCCATCCTGTAACACCCTGATATTTTATGAGAAGTATATATTTTTTATTTCTTATTTTATACGCAACATCAAAAGAATCTTTCACTGCACACAACACTAGCTTGGCTTGCGTTACATGCAATCGTGACCTTCCTCGTTAGCGTGTGTAGTACGCAATACCGGGTTTCACTAAACAACGATATATTATTATAATATTATTATGGACAAGACTTTATGAATAGTATTAACTACATTTTGAATTTTATAACATTATTATTCATCTTACATATTTTCTAGAACATGGTATGAGAACAAAATAATTTTTTCGAGTAAAATAACTATTTTTAAAAAAATGCAGTTTTGTCGCCTTTTGATGGTGCACCCATTTTAAATCTAGTTTTTGAAATGTTTATAAGTTCAATTTGACAAAATAAAATTTTTCCTTGTAATCAAGATATAAAAATTTAATTTGGATAAAAGTTTCATATTATTCTGATAACTTTCATATTTTAATGAATAGTAAAAAATGCTATATTTTAATTAAAAACAACTTTTTTCATCGTAATAATTTATATGGTTATATTATCTTTTTAAATAGTCTTAAAGTGTAATTAGAATATATTTTTACCATTTAATCCAATTTTGGTCATTGGAATTAATTTCACTTTGAAATTGGAAATAAACAAGTGTCGGTCTTTTGATAGTTATTGTTTCTTAAAAACAAACTATTTGTTTTGATAACGAGAATTACTTTTAAAAATAATTACTGCAACTTCTATGTTTTGAATTTTGAAAAATAGACATAATTTTTTAATTTGGAATATCAAATATATCTTAGGCTGAATTTTTGGTATTTTTCTGAAAAACTTCAATTTTTGATGAATAGTGGTGGTAGTTAAAAAACTGAATCTTTCATTTAAATGAAATTTTACCACTTTTTTGAATTTAATTTCAAAAATCTGACATACATGGTTTTTATCAAGAAGTAAAATGTTGTTCAACACGATGAAAATAATTTTTGGTGAATAGTGACTTTTGACTTTTATTTACTACGGTTAAAGGTAAATAGGGTAATTCAAGGTTAAAAGAATATTCTAGAGGTCCTGGTATTCTTCAAAGACCAACATTAGTGCCCTAAGAGGAGGATTCAAAGAGGCATGTCGAAGAAGAGATATTATCCGTTACCGATTCGTTCAAATTTATTTCTTCTTATACTTCATCTTCTTTAGTTGTTTCATTATGAAGTAATAACATAATTATCACTCATATACTGATGTGTTATTATAAACATGAAACAAACCTATTTCACCTTCTATCCACCCTACAGAAAATGAAAACACCGTGCGTGCGTACGTACAGAATACCGTCTCCACGCCGTGGTGTAATCTGTTTTCCACCACCACCTTACTTGGATATGTATAATGGTGTAAAGAATAACTATATATTATTATTTTAAAGTGATATTGATTCTAAAATAGTATACATACACTTGAAAACAGTTCCACGATCATGGGAACGATATCATCGCTCGTGCATACGTACGGCCTACCGTCTCCACGATGTGATGCGACTCGTTCTACATGATATTCATTGAATAATGATTATATAAATGAATTGAATGAATCAATATCATATATATTACACTAATAACACTATTTAAATGAGGTATATATAACCTGAAAAGAAGAATAAGAATTTATTCGACAAATCATACATAAGAACATAAATCAATGAACACCCGAATAACAAGTATCAATGAAATATTACTAATAAGAAGATAAGAATATGACCATATATGATATCATAAAAATGAATATGATTCTGTAATAAGTCAATGACATTATTTAAATAATTATACCGGAGGTTCAGATATGTACGAATAAAATCAGACCTAAGGTAAGGGAAAATCTCGTAATCTCATTTTTATCTGAGATTGTTTATACTTCAGAATTTACTGGGGAATATTTATCATCCACATCCATGTTTCCTCAATATGTAATTTTATTTCTATTCTCTTCCATTTGTTTAAATCCAATTTTATCCTTTTTTGAGTAAAATATATGAAAGGAATATTTTGTCGTTTTTAGTACGAGGTACTTTTTGACTTTTCTGGCCAAAGTATGAGAATAATCTTGTTTTTTAACTTATACAACATGAATAGATTTTTATGATTTCATAGAACATTATTTCCATGAAGCTTCCTTTACAAGTTTTCAAGTTTATATTTAATCAACTTCTTTTAGTTTAAAACTGTATGACATGATAAGAAAGGTAAAATGTTTTTGATGTAGAAAGGATATTTTCCTCTAGAATGGAGTTCAAGTGTTTTATCAAAATTATTTTCCATCTAAGATAGTATATGGTTCTTTTTCTATCCCAATTTTTACATTTATTTGATTATGTTATGATGGAATTAATTTTATGATGTCCTTTTATCTTGTATGGATTATTTTATGATGGAATGTTGTTTAAGAATCTCATTTTTATTACATGGGTTATGCTATGATTTATGATTTTGTGGCACACATAAGAATGGTTTCATTATGAGATTTGTAAGACCTATATCTCCCTCTAATGCATTGGGTAAAGATTTATATCTCATGAGATAGACATGGATGGAACAGTAAGTTAATCCGGTTTAGTGATACAGGACTGGAACGAGGAGTGAACTCGGTTCAGTAATGGACTTTGTCTGCTATGATGGTCTTGGAAATGATACTTGACTAATATGAAATAATTTTGTATGATTATGTGTGTATTCCACAAAGTTTCATGTTTTATGTTATGATTATTGGGATTACATTTCACAACTATGATTTATCCCATGTTATGATATTATGATCTCTTTTTCAAGTTAATATTTTCAAAATGTTATGTTCTTATGAATATGATATGATTGATATTTATTTTGTTTACCCTTACTGAGAATTTGAGATCACCCTTTTGTATGTTTTGTTTTCCCCAGGCCAGGAAGAATGGTATTAAGTAGGATATACCAAAAGGGACTCTAGATATGATGAAATAAACGGGAGACAATGTAGATGATTTATGAACCAGTTGTTTATGTTTCCCTGTTTCTAAAGACATTATACCTATACAGTCCTATAATGGTTTTGTTATATGTTGTAATAAGTCTGCTTCAGTTCTGATGTAGTAACCATGTATGTAAAGTATGGGTCGTTATACATCCTGCTCTAATTCCTCTCTAGGTTGTGTAAGGTATGAAGCCTATTCTCGTCCAGTCCTTCCAATTATGCTAGAAGGATTTCATCCACCCTATCCCGCTCTTGCTGATCATAGACCACTGTGCTCAATGAGGGAAATTGAATCTCAAGGGGAAGGACGACCTCTGTTCTGTACCCCAGGGAATATGGGGTCACCTGGGTGGAATTACGAGTCATCATTCGATAAGCCCAAATGGAGTTTTGGAGCTTATCCGGCCAAATTTTATTGTTTTAACCAACCATTATCTGTAGAACGCTAGAGAGAGTTTTATTGAATGCCAAAATCTGGCCATTTGCTTTTGCATGATAGAGGGAGGTATGGTTGGAACGAATGTTGTATGTGGCGTACAATTTCTTCAGCTCGGCTGCTCAGAAGTTGGTGCCATTATCGGTGAGTATAGCGTGAGGTAGCTCAAATCGATAGATGATATTGGAACTCACGAAGTCGACGATAGAACAGGCCTTGACTTCCTTGAGAGGAATTTCCTCTGCCCACTTGGAAAAGAAATCTGTATCGGTCAGGATGAATCAGCATTGGCGAGCCGTTCCCGGTGGGTACGGTCCCACGACATCTAACCCCCAGACTGCAAAGGGCCAATAGTACTTTGTAGTATGGAGAGGATCTGGTGGCCGATACACAGAGTTAGCATGAACATGGAACGCATGACACCTCTTGGTGAACTCGATGTAGTTGTGGATCATAGAGGGCCAAAAATACCCTAGTCTCTAAATCTGGTGAGACAGTTTTGGCCCAGCCTGATGGGAACCACAGGAACCGACATGAACCTCGTGCATGACCTGTGGAATCTCAACTCCATGAAGGAAACAGAGGATAACACCATCAAATATGCATTTATAGAGGATCTTCTCAAGGCTGGGACCGCTCTGAAGGGTAAACTGTAGCGCGCGGCATCAGATTCTCTTGCACTCTGCCTGGTCTGACGGGAGATTACCGTGTTGGAGGTATTCAACCAAAGGTGTCCTCCAATCGACAACTGCATCGATAACAGCATCTTAAGAACCCGGGGTTCCAGACGTAGGGGGAAAAGGGATAATATGGTTTATCTGAGGGATGCCATCATCCTTTGGGGTTACAAAAGCAATGAATCTATGGTGCGCCACGTGGATAATCAGATCATCTTGTTCGGGCTCTGTAAGCGACGCGGCCCGGCTGGCCAAAGCATCTGCTCGACCGTTCTGTTACTGAGGGACATGGATAACCTCTGGCCGAGAAGGGAACTAGGCCATTAGCTGGAGAGTGTGCTCTAACAACGGTACGAGCTCTGGCTTCCTGAAAACATTTTCTCCATTGACCTGCTTGATGACCATCTCAGAATCCCCTTTCATATGCAAATGAGGTACGTCGATCTCAAGGGCGAGCTCGAGACCAGTAATGAGAGCCTGATACTCTGCCTTACTCTTGGTGCAACCTTCTGATAACAGAAATGAGTACGGCAGAGTGGATTTCTCTAGAATGATGAAGACGACACCCAGGACCACTCCGTTGAGCCTAGGATCGTTGAGCCTCCTACTGGTGGGGCTCCGGGAGGCACCGTCAATGTGCATCTGCCAACATGGGACGACTTGATCAACTGAGAGGACTGCATCGTCAAGAAAATCCAGATACATTGACTGGTTTGTATAGGTTGGATGGGCAGCTAGAAAGTCTGCCAATGCCTGCCCCTTGATAGTCTTCTGGGACACGAACCTGATGTCCAACTGCTGGAGGATCACCACCCACCGCACTAGTCGGCCAGTCAACATGGGGAAATTCAGAATGTACTTCAGCGGGTCTACTTGAGAGACTAACTGTACCTAGTGGTGCTGCTGGTAATGCTGCAGCTTCTGCACAGCAAATACGAGTGCAAGGCAGCTTTTCTCAATGGGGGAGTATCTGGTCTCCATATCGAGGGGCATGTAGCTGAGGTACTAGGGTATGTTCTCCGTCCCCTCATTGTTCTTCTGGGTGAGAAGGGCGCTAAGGGATCATTCCAGGGAAGTGACATAGAGAATCAGTGGCTTCCAAGAGATGGGTGGCATCAAGACCGGAGGTTGGAGAAAATATTGCTTGATTTCCTCAAAGGCGGTCAGGCACTCCTCATCCCACTCATAAGCGGTTCCCTTCTTCATGAGCCGAGAAATGGGCTTACAGTTGCCGGCTAGATTTGTACTGAATCGACATATGTAGGCTATGTGGCCTTGAAGACCTCTAACCTCCCGAATATTTCTCGGGGGAGGTATCTGGCTGATTTCCTTGATCTTCTCTGGGTCGTTCTCGATGCCCCGGTATCGTACAACAAAGCCGAGAAACTTGTTGGAGGTCACCCTGAAGGCACACTTCAATAGGTTCATCTTCAGGTGGTGGGAATGAAGGAAACCAAAAAATTTCTCTAGGTCCTTGATATGGTCCTCAGCTAGCGAGATTTGACCACCAGGTAGTCCACATAGAATTCCCCCAATGTCCCGAGGATTTTCTTAAATATGTGATTCATGGACCGCTGATAGGTGGAACCTGCATTCTTCAGGATGAATGGCATGACCTGGTAACATAAATTACCTTGAGGCACCTTGAATGCGGTAGATTCCTCATCCTCGTGGGCCATCCGGATATGATTATATCTAGAGTAACCATCCATGAAGGAGAGGGCTTGGAATCTAGACATAGCGTCGATCAACAATTCTATCACCTGAAGGGGAAAATCATCCTTCGAATAGTTGCGGTTGAGATCATGGATGTTGATACAGACTCTGATCTTCTCGTTCTTCTTCCTGACTGGTATAATGTTGGCTAACCACTTGGGGTACTGAACCTCCTTCACAGAGTTGGCTTTGATAAGATTGTCAACATCGGCCTTGACCATGGCACCGTGAGATGGATGCATCTTTCTGGGAGGCTGCTTGAACCCGCAATGGTTTGCAGGGAGACCGAGGCTGTGGACGGCTACCTGAGGATCTAGTCCTGGAATCTCGTCGTAACTCCAGGAAAACACATCACAATGCTATTTGAGGAATTACATGTACCGCTGCTGCTCCTCGAGGGACATAGTGGCACTGATCAATGTGGGTCTCGGATCGGTGTCGTTTCTGAGGTTCACCTGTACCAACTCGTCGACGGTGGATGAGACACCTTCCTCAAAGGTAGGGGGAGCGTCCTCTATATATTCTTCTCCACTTATGGTGGGATCATCCATAGGGGGATCTACTTCTGAGCTATCAAACCCTGATGTGCGGCTACTACCCATTTGTGCAGCCGCGGTCATTGCATCAGGGCACTCTGGCGCCACTGAGACCATGGCTATGAAGGTTGTCGACCCAATCCCATATTATCTTCATCCCAAGGGGCCACTCTTGATAATATCCAAGCAGTAGTGGCACGTCGGCCGAAGCCAACTTATCCCATCCTGGCGAAACAGAAAATTATGACGGATTACCGTTGCCATGAGCCGGACGTCTCAATACCTAATGGGATTGGGAGGCTCTAGGATCACTGGATCTTGGTTTGTATAAGAATATGAAGTGATCCTTCGACGCCACCTGGATTTGGGAGAATGATTCCCCCTTGTCCCGGAAATGGAAAAACACTACCCCATATCAGAGGTTGTGGACTCCAACTGATGGATCAGGACGATGTAGGCATCATTCAGGCCTATTCAAGGGCCATTTGTAGCGGCAACGAGCTCAGCCTCACTTTCCTAGACTTGCTTATCCTGTCTATTGTAATAATCGGCATCCAGGTAGCAGTCTTCGCAAGAGGCGAAATGAGCTGCGTCACTGGGGAGTACGCATACTCGACCATTAAGGGAGTACTTGAGGCATTGGTGATATGATGAGGGGACGGCCGCGTGCAGATGGATCCATGGCCTACCCATCAATGCATTGTACGCGGTGCCCTAGGAGACAACCATTAATTCAGTTATGGAAACCAGGACACCGAACTGGGTCTTCAGGCTAATCTTTTCACCCAGAGTTTGTTATATCCTATCATATCCCTGGATCCTTAAATCAGAGGGAGTCAGATCATCCTTGGATAACCCTAGCTTCCGCAGTGTCCGTGTCAGGATAAGGTTGTTCCCGGAGCCAGTATCAATGAGACAACGACAATCATCCATGCCATTTAATTGGCCAGTGATATAAAATAGTCGGATGTGCCCCTGTATGGGGGAGCCTTCATCCTCTCCCGAGAATGAGACGACGGCATGAAATTCGACATTCTCAACTGCTTCAACATGGAAGGCTTCTACAGCTGCTACCTCCGTCTCAAACTGGAGGGGGCTTCTTAAAGCCTCAGCGAGTGCCTCGTGCATATCCAGTGACAATAGAAGGTATTCAAGGTTGTAGAGCCTTGATGGGATGATGGTGAGGTGCTTCAAAACATCATACTTCCGTGCCAGGTGCAAACCTCTGCCTACAGGAGGCCGCTCTGCGACTTGAGGCATGGCGGACCCTGCCAGCTGAACTAGCGGCTGACTGGTACTGCGGACATCTCGCAGCTCACTAGTCAGTGCTCAGAGTGTAGCTGTCGGATGAGGACCAGGTGACTGAGATTGGCCTGTGATTGGGTGAAGATGATCGCGATACGGCTGAAGTGGCTCTGCCTGATCCAGTAACACAAATAGTGGCGGAGGAGGGTATGTCAACACTGGATGAAGAGGCCGCGCATGCTGAGGTCTACGCTGGACCTGCTGTCTGGTCTCAGCGGCGTGCATGACCTAGCTGTAGGTGCCAACTAACATTCCCCTGTGACCCATATGGCCGTGGTTCCACTGACGTTGGTGTCAGCAGGGGACATTGGGGGAGGTTCGTCTAGAGTTCCCCCTCATCAGGAGTCATATTGGGATTTACCTACTCGACGGTGTTAACCAAAGTGCACCCCTTACTGTCACTCGACAAGTCATCCACCACTGGGTGTATTCTGGGAGGGATGACCATCTTCGGGGGCATGAAGTTGCCGAGATTGCGGGGCGACGACGACATTGGCAGGGCATGCTGCTTCTTCTTGCATCGCCAATATTTTCTCTTCTGGGAAGAGGCCGACTAAGATGATTATGCCGATGTGGTGGCCGCAGCTTCTGAAGGCTCCGACTGATTCAGGGATGCACAGATAATTCCATGGGTGCAGGCGACTATCCTGCGAGCCATCCAATCATCATACATATGGGACCCACAATCATGAACCTACTGCCACTCACCTTCATCATCGCTACTGCTATCTGATCTCACAAAGACACCCTCCACTTGTGTCGGGGCTGGGTCCAACCTGACTATGTTGTTGTTAATATGGTACGGGTGCCAATACTTGAACACATATCATTGCTTGATGGTGTGCCCCAGGATATGGTGATAAGTGAAGTAGTTAGGTTGATTAGTGAGATGCGCCTCTTTTGGCTTCCGGCACTCGGGCAGTCACACGATTCTCTACTCTAAGGCGCTACGGAAGTAGACGAGGACCTGTGCCACATCAAATGAGTAGGTATGATTACTTCTGTTCGGAAAGGGGGATCTAGGAGCCTGACTCTGATGGGGGGCCGTAGGAGCCTCTGAGGGGGAAGAACTTGATTATCTCACCTAGGCAGTGGCGGCGCGTTACGCGGAGGCTTCTGCCAATTCTGGGGTGGGAGCTGCTGGGCTAGAAACTATGCCCGTGGTGGAGGGCCTCTGCGAGGTGGCCGAGCTGGATCCACTGGTAGAAACTCTAGCTACTTGGGGGACTCTATCTGGGCCAGGGCGGTAGGCTCAGCTCTGGAAGCTCTCCTTGCTGGAATTGCAGGGGGCAGCAAGCGTCCCTAGCTAGCCTATTGTAGGGATTCTTCGAGGTGTTGGGCCTTATCTGAGAAGTCTCAGAACCCTCCGGGATAATTATGAGTAATCAGGGAGGGAACCGGTTCTGTCTTGACATTCTCCATGCACATCGTCATTAATTTCTCCTAAGTCAGTGCCATGTCAAGGAAATATGTGATCCCCTTACACTAGGCAAAAAAGTCCGCAATTCACTCTTCGGGCCATTTGTTGCACCTGAAGAGGTCTGCGATGTTCATCTTCCAGGTGGTAGAGCTGAATTGGTAAAGGAACTGCCTGCAATGGTCCTTCCAGCTTATCACGGATCCCACAGGGAGCTGGCTGTATCAAAAAAAAGCCGGCCCCTCCAGCGTCTGAACAATGCAACGGAGCTTGGCGGCCTTCTGCTGCGCTGGAGTCCCTAACATAGGACCACACCTCGATTTGAATTGGGGCAGGTGCTACGGCGGGTCTCCCATCCCATTTAAGGGGGAGAAAGTGGGATTTACAAATCCTGGGGGTGCTGGTATGTCATCTACCCATGACGGGTATGGCTTTCCATTTGGTGGGACGACCAACTACCACGTTTCCAAAGCTACTAGGTAGGCAATGAGTGCCGCCATCAGATCTTCTGAGTGTGGGTCCTTGTCTTGACAAGGATCCCTAATGACGAGCGCATTTCCAAGCTCTTAAATGTGGTAGCCGAGCTCAGCGGCTCTTGGAGCAGCTAGTGGGGTGACCCTTGGGGTGGCTGGAGGAACCCAGACGGGGTTCCCTGGGTGGTTGCACCGTTCAGGCGGGTTCAGAGAAACATACCACACCCTCTTTCCATGGGCTCCTACTTCTGCCCTATCAGCGAACACAGCATGAACATGGTTTCCTAGGAGAATCTCACCGAGGGATAGTTATTCCTGCCCCTGCTACCCCATCCTAGGCTCACCATAGTTGGGTCACCGCTCTGCATGCGTTCAACCAGAAGTTCATTGACTAACATCTTCTTCTCGGCAAGCTGCTGATGCAGTGCTGCCTTATCAGTGTCCTCTTCCATCTTTTGCACTGAGGCCGACAGGTCAGAGTTCCTGACAGCTCCAACATTGTCTTTGCCTTTACTAACATTCCGGCTTAGTACTAGTGACTCGGTGGGCGCAGGGAGACCTAGGAGGTTCCTCTGCTGGTGAGTAATCCTTCCAGATGGGTCCAGTGGCAGCATGTCCTTAGGGGGGACGTTCCCATCAAGAAGTCCCAGCTCATTTGACTCTCATGTCAGATCGGTCAGGTTGACTGCCACTCTTCTTGGGGAATGTCCTCACTACTGCCAAGTGAGTCAGGCTGTCGACGAATCGCACTGAAGAGGGAGGCAACATACTGCCCCCAGCCACGGACTTGCATGTGGGGGGTAGCCTCCTTGACAACTCTATAGAGTACTTGAAAACTCTGAATGCACTGTTGTTGGAGGGCCCTGTGGTGGCTAGGTGACTCGGGGTGTCATACCGCAGGGAGTGTAGCCAGCTCAACCAGGCGACATTGTGTGTCGATGCCTTCGAGTTGCTCTTGATTACAAGGATAATTCATCCCCCGGTGGCGAAGACAGAGGTGAGTCACCCAGAGGGTCTAGCAGAAACATTCAAACTCCTCGGGGCTGAGTGATTCTGGCGTACCGAAATTCGATCCTACGACCGGCCAAAACTTCTCAGGGAAGTGGCATGCTATGAGGATGACCCAGATGTTCCCCAGATCAGATACAGGGCCTGTAATTTGATTTCCCCACTCATCAATTGATGGAGGATGATTAACTGGCGGCGACACTGAGGCAGACCGTTGGGACGGCAGGCTGGCCGTTGGAGAATATGGAAAACAGGCTGATTGGCCACCGAATCTTGGGCTGTACCTTGAGGATTGCAGTGACCTGGCCGCCATGTCACGATAATATGGACATGTGACTAGAAACTCTAACACAATAGTAGTGTTTTCCGGGGGTGGGTTACGTCCTGGATCTTCCTTCATTGACCCCCAAAATAGCTCCGAGGTAGAGGGTGCTTCTAGAGACGATGATGGCGACTGCATGGTCGGCCCTTTGATGCATTCTAGGGTCTCGTCCTCCTGGATATACCTTCGTAGGGAAGTAGGGATCCGGTGGGCTTCGCATTCCAGGAGCACGAGGGTGATTCACTTTGTTTTTTCCCTAGCCCTATACTCGGAGGACTGAGGGGAGGGCTCCTACGCTGAATCATACTCCGCGTCAGAGTCTGAGAAGAAGACCAGCCTGATTCCCGTCTGGCCTTCCCCAGGATTCCTCTTGCGGCGAAGGTGACCATCTCTCCTGCCTCTATATGGTTCTTTAGGGTAGTGCTGATTTCTGACATGGGGTCCTCCGGCAGTACCAACGGTAGGGTGGAGAAAGTTCCCACCCGAGGAGGCCGGGGTGCGATGGGCACTAGGAAAAATGTCGAAAGGGACACGGGGAGGACCTCCATGCTGGTGAGTGACTGGACATGGAATGCCTCCATGATCGTTATTCACAGCAAGGGGAGTGAACCATACCCAGTGTAGTGGGCTCGGGAGAGACCCCATATGGAGTGTTGTTGTCACAGGGAAGACCCTCGCCTGGGTTGAAGGTGGAATGGGGCAGACCGCCAAGCCGAGATTGGAAGTAGGGAGGGCCCACACCTTATGTAGTGGCGGTGCGGAGTGAGACTCCACGCTGGGCGACACTGCAGCGGATTGGTCCACGGAGGCCATCACCTGTTCCGAAGACCGGGAGAGTCGACCAAACCTGCCTGCGAGATGGTTGGGGCCTCGATCTGGTTCGGGCGTATAGCTACCCCAGCTCAAATTATGAAAACAATTTGGGGATATGAATCAGCGGTGGATCGGGTCACAGTAGTCACTGATGTTGACACCCCACAAAGATCATCTTATTCTTCTCATGCCCGACGCTGGCGTCGGGTCAGGTGGACTGGAGCCAGTGGTACAGGTGCATGGACTACCTGCTCCTCAGCTTAGAGAACTGGGCGGCGGCGCTGACGCGACCGGGTGGGGGCCCTTTCCGGGATCCCTTAAAGCGGGACTCCGATAGGGTAGACCCAGATACCTCCTACTTCATCAGCGTAGGGGAGGGAGTTGTCGAGGCGCTCCAGGGACAAGCTACCAAAGTGATTGAATGATGGGGTGGGGAGCAACGGCTCCCTACGCGGCCCTCGGGGTCGGCGTTGACGGTGAGGCGTAGCTTCCTCATGATGTTCGCGGGCCATACCTCTGGTGGGGATGACCCCTTCCTCCTCATACCCGCGTACAAGGTCATTGATTACCCTTTTCTAGATAATCTCTGATGGGGAAAGGGGGAATGGGCGCCCAGCAGTTGTGGAGGCCACGACCATCGTGGAAGAGGAAAACCCACGCGGGGGAGCCACGTTGATATTGCCCCAACCCTTGCGTCGATGCGCAGGTGATCGAGCTCCAGAGCCAACGACTTGATTTTTGAAGCAGGGAGAGGAACTCATTAATACTTCTAGGAAAATGAATCGACACCTAGTGCCCCAACGTCGTTTCGTATTCCATGGTTGCGAAGAGGTATCCATGCTAACAACGTCGCAAAAAAGAATGATCAACGTCTAGACTATCCCATCTTCTGGAGAGTTTCACGTCAGGCCTACTCAGTGGGACCTGGTAATAGATGACGAGGTTAGACGACATGCTTATCCCCTGATGTCCCGAACGATACTAGCCCCCAAGCTGAGGAGAGGAGGTTCATGTAGGGTTCACCATAATCTGTTTCCGACCCTTTCGCCATAGCGCGCGCATCTGTCACACAGAGGATGCGCTGCAGTTACCCCGCATTCCCGCTTTCCAAAGGTGGGTGACATCCGCTCCTTATTCAGGGATGTCCGTTCCTTGATCGAAACGGGATGATGGGATGTCGGTTCTTCCTTCCATGGATTCCTCCTCGGAGCTCGTCACCTAGTCCGGGACTCCCTCATAGATTTAAAACATGCTTCGTGAAGCTCTTCTTGGTGTCATATCTTCATGGACACTAGTTAATTACGCCGATTTTTTCAGGACCTTCCAGGGGGTCCGGTCAGGTCAGCAACCTTTGGTTATGAGATTAGTCATGTTGGGGCATCACTAGTGTGTGTTGAAGGTGGGGAAATGGCATGTCTGTCTTCTGTCCCTTATGATAGGGATTCTCAAGGGCGCGGAAGCCCGATGCATCCCACATCGAATGCGGGGAATTTTATGCCATAGGCATGTCTCTGAGGTTTACCTCAGCTTCCCATGTTTAACACAGGGTATGTCGCACGTTTAACGTTCTGCAAAGATGGTTCGGACTAATCAGAACACTAGCAGGAGTGGATCAGATTGAAGAACCCCCAGGAGGGAACACTGATGTTGGGGCCAACAAATGGGTGGCTTCCTGAATACTGTGGAGGGGAATGGAGTGGCATGATCGCACTGGGATGTGGTGGCCCGGATAAGAATCAGGATCAATTATGGCTTTGGTGTTGGGTCTCGAAGAGACTTCCTACGTATCCCAGTGGTAGGGAATCAAAGTCCTCATAGTTCAATGATACGGTGGGGCACCTGAACAGGCGACCCGTGAGAATGGACGCATGGATAGGACCCAGAGGAAGTAGAACCTACGGGTTAGGGCATGAGTTTCTTGAGGCACGTGTACTCGAGGGACAGATCAGGATGAGACATGGGTGTTGGGCTTGACCCTCATGGAGGTTTCCTACGTATCCCCATGGTGGGGAATCAAAGTCTTCATCATTCAGGTGGCCAATACAGTTTAATGTCACGCGGGACAAGATCGGGGCTTACACCCTGAGGCAGCCCATGGTGGCGGCGAACCGACGTGAATGGGGGCCTGGGGTCCAGATGGATTGGGGCTTACACTCTGAGGTAGCCCAAGGTTGAGATGGGGGGGGGGGGTTGACACAACGTCACAGAGATGGTTGGGGCCGATGGTTTATCGGGCTTGAACCTCGTGGAGGCTTCCTACGTACCATGTCTTAGCACAGATTAAATTCCCCGTAGTTCGTGATGGATGGGGCTTACGCTCTGAGATGGCCCATGCTTGCGGGGATTGAATCTCGTGGAGGCTTTCCTATGTACCATGCCTTAGCATGGATCAAAGTCCTTGTAGTTTGGTATGGATGGGGCTTATTCTCTAAGACGGCCCATGGTGGTGGGGCTTGAACCTTGTAGAGGCTTCCTACGTACCATGCCTTAGCATGGATCAAAGTTGCCATAGTTCGGGATGGATGGGGCTTACGCTCTAAGACAGTCCATGGTGGTGGGGCTTGAACCTCGTGGAGGATTCCTATGTACCATGAATTAACACGGATCAAAGTCCCCGCAGTTTGAGATGGATGGGGATTACGCTTTGAGACGGCCCATGGTGGTGGGGTTTGAACCTCGTGGAGGCTTCCTACGTACCATGACTTAGAACGGATCAAAGTCCCTGTTGTTCGGGTTAGATGGGGTTTATGCTCTGAGACGGCCCATGGTGGTGGGGCTTGAACCTCGTGATGGATTCCTACGTACCATGCCTTAGCACAGATCAAAGTCCCCATAGTTCAGGTATACAATTAACATTATGTGGGATGGGGGAATTTGGGGCGTACGATCTGAGACGGCCCATGGTGTGTCATGGTCAGTGCTCACTCTAAGATCACGGGAGTTATGATCAATATGAGAAACAAGAGGTTGCAGGGACCTGACGATCACGTCACGAAGGGTGTTTCCATGGGTAGCGAAGAGGGCCTTACGTGTTGAGTGTCCCATGGTGTTGGGACTTACTACAGGATGGAGGCCTGAGGGAGACAAAGGGTAGAAGGAGAGGTATTTGAGACCGAAGAAAGGAGGGTCCCTGTTCCTCATCACGTCCTCCGCTGGCCTTGGGGACCGAAGATGAAAGGAGGGAGAAATGTTCCCCACCACTCCCTTGGCTAGACCTGGCGAAGAGGGAGTGAGGAGGAATAGGGGCGCTGACTCCTGGAAGGAAGGATAGGGGCTTACACCAAGGTGGCTGCCCTACCCTGTAGACAAACACCACTCCAATAAATGAACCCCTATGAGGGATGACCCCACCATCCCCGTGGAGACGAGCAGGCGTGGAGAATTTCTGAGGTGGTGGGACCCTACGTGTGAGGCACGAGGCCAGGTCATAGTTTAACGTCATGTGTTGAGGAAGAGGTGCTTGGTAGTTTAATGTCCTGCAGCTCGGATGAGGTGGGTTGGCTCCGCACCCCTATGAATTACATAAGTGGTACCCTCTGCCCCTTGTGGAAGGGAAGGCAATAGTAAGGCCGTACTGAGGGTGTGTCGCGGGGAGAACCATCAAGGGGTCCACATTAGCGTGGCTATGCAAAGAAGTAATGGCCGTTACCGTGCCTATGTGAAGAAGCATGAGGCAGAGCAACGCAATAGGAAGGATTTATCAAGGGACCTTGAAGTGACTTCGTATGAGCTGAGAAGGCCATATGGAAAAACCATGTATGATAAAAAATACCAAGGGTGCACAAGACACCTGCGAATGGAACCTGGAAGGAGGGCATCGGACGCTCGCGCAAAGGGGGTATCCGGGGAGCACCGAGGTGAAGGGCATTGAAGGATTGTGCGCAGCCCTTAGGGATACGCGAAATTAAGGGAGCCTGGTGAAGAAAGCCCCTGGTTGGCGCAAAATCAGTGTTTCTTCCACGAAAAAGGGGGGTTAAGGCTTTGCGCGTGATGAGAAGGGATTGCGCGCAAGGGGAAGAATTACGCGCAGGTGGAAAGGGCCACACATAAGGGAAGGGGGGGGGGGGCAAATGCATGGATTGTGCGCAACTGACCAGCCTGTATGCAATGGAATGAATTGCGCGAAGGGGGAAGACCCCAAGGGGGTGGAGTTTAGTCTAAGCCAGGGGAATCTCGCACGAAGGCGGATCCCGGGGTGACTTGGCGTGAAGAAGGACCATACCTGAAGGCCATATTGCACATGCACAGAATGAAAATTACGCGCATGAGAGGCAGTTCAAATTCTTCAGCCCTGAAAAGGAAGGGGGTCACCTTCTATTTATAGGCACCTGACGATGTAGAATTCATGGTTTCACGCAATATTTGCGTGCTAGAGGCGGCGGTGCAAAATATCAACTACGAGGGGCGCGGGCATGAAATTATATCGCTCCAGCACTGAGGATTTTCACGAATCCTGGTGCCTTCCACGTGGGGAAAATTGTTTCATGCACTTTACCCACTTTTTTCACGCAGCACTTCTGTGCCCTCTAGACTGGGCCTCCAGGTCCGAATATGACTTCACTTTTTCGTTTCGTAACCTTCTCCGGCACTTACACACTTTTCGGCGTCTACAGTCCAGAACCCCCAACATGGTATAATCAGCTAATTAAGGTTTTATCACCAATCTATGTGGGAAAACAATTTATATTGATGTAGGAAATAATTAATCCAATCACATTTTCTATGTAAGAAATATCAGCACATTTTAGTATATAATAATCTGGAACTAACTACATGCGATATGAATGTTCATGTTGAATAAAAACATGGCATGAAAAAATTCATGGAATATTAGTCCTATTTTACGATAATGATACATGAAATGTCATTCCCTCATTTCATCGGGCCAAGGTGAAAGAAATATCATTGTATTAACACTAATAATAATAAAATCATAAAACATGTGTGTCATCCAATGGTGAAGTTGTATGAACTATTATAGGTGAAACCAAAATTATTTTATAACCCATCCCAGATAATTTGGATTTCCCCTATCCATGGGTTAACTACTCCTAGGAATATGTTAATTACAAAATTCTGTTACATCCTAATCTCCTATCTAATACCCAAAATATAATAAAACGTAAAAAAATCCTATGATACCAATTTTTAACATCCATACTCAGGATCTACTTAACCCGTGCCCTGAGTTGGTGGGTCACATAGTCTCAACCGCTTGTCATCATACACCAGAGGATTCCAACTTGTAGTGAGGGTCTAATGTGGTATAGGTGGGAGACTATACCATCATATTAGAGAGGAATGGAGGATATAATATATAAATAGACAATAGTGGAAGCATATGAATAACCAACAGAAAATCATAATGATATATTATAACAACATGACTGGTAACCCACTGTAGTGGAATCCTAAGAAACAATAATAATAATCAAGCAACTGAAATAAAAATAAAAAGTAAAAAGGATGAGTCATATATGCAATGATTTCATGGTATGCTAATATAAAAAAGGGAACATGGTATACATGGGACAAAGATATATAATATGCCAGTCGAAAATACAAAAACGACAAAATACACCTACACGAACATCTAGATCATAAGCTGATACTATGATCCCATGCTTCATGATATAAGTAAAAAATAATCAAAAATCCATAGCAGTGAACTTTCTCTTATCCATACCTATATACATGTAATCTACTCAGGTACTAAAGGAGGCCCTAGTGGGATGTGAGATAAAATCATAGTAGGCCACCGCCAATGGTGTTTAGAAGTAATATAACTTGTGTACATAGCTATAATAACATGCATATATAAGAATAATAATTTGTTTGAATAAATTAATAACAACCAACTCAAGTTCTTATAGGACACTTGTCTAGTTCGACCTGCTATGCCATTGGTCAATATAAGAGTCTGATCAATATCCATACCTATATATAGTAATAATATATAGAGAGTATTGTTATATACTAAATACACCTATATTCACTATTCATGTGGGGATGTAAGTATGAATTTATCTGGATACTAGGTTTTGGCAGACTTAGGGAATAACTAAAGCGTCCATAACCTGTATAATGAGATATAGGCTCAAGTACGGGTACATGACCTGAATATCATTATGAATGTGAGATATTATGCTCAACCCTTGAGATAGGTGGGGTGAGATTTCATGCTCAATACCTGATACAGTGGAATATGGAATGTCATTCCCATGGGAAAATAAATTTATAATGGCGAGAGGTATCTTGATCAACTCCTGATGTAAGGGATATTGAAACAACATGCTCCACAAGTTTCTTATCCATCTTCAATATCCAATATCAATGGAATATTCATAATAATAATAATAATAACTAAGGAATCACCTCATAATAATTATAGCCATCCTACCCAAATATATAAATGGGTGTCATAGTTCACACAATCAATTTAATAAAGCTTACATCACATAGAGAGGCCTTTCCACCCTTTATCTTCCATTTTAAAAAATACATTTAGTTAATAAAGGCATGTAAATTCATATTCATGGTGAAAAAATCACATAGGAGGTGCTTTGACCAACTAGGTAATTACATAAATATGGAAATTCCATTTAAAATTCAATCCAAACACTTAGATGGTGTTTAGTCCATTAAACAATAATATAATAATAAGAATTTCATTTGGAACACCAAAGGGGTGTCTAGGATTGTGTTCAACATCCTCTAAACACGTATCAAAGGTCTATGGGAGTATAATAATGTGTGTATAATCAATTAAAAATAAGTAACACATTTATGAGAAATAGATTATAATGAACATCATGTGGGGAAATGATGAGGCTTTGAAAACAACTCATCTTTTAGAGAAAAAAACTAGACCACCTAACATAGGGTTGTAAATGACTCCTTTCCTAATATTGTATTTATATTTAAAGTATAACTAAATAAAAATTAAGAACAGACAAATGAAATAAAAATAGAGTGAATGATCTCACCCTAAAATAGAATAAGAAATAGAAAATTGAACTAATATAGGAATAAATATGATTCGATTTCTTACCAATATGGATCCAACGTGACAAAAAATG
Organism: Viscum album; assembly: GCA_963277665.1. Lineage (NCBI taxonomy): Eukaryota > Viridiplantae > Streptophyta > Magnoliopsida > Santalales > Viscaceae > Viscum > Viscum album. Next base: position 1,368,818,668 of record OY728131.1, on the reverse strand, counting down.
TTTTATTTAGAGTCCGAATTTAAGAGGTACCTTGATCCATAGGAGATACCTGAGGGAGAGATCATTAGTGAAGTGGAGTGGTGAACATCAGCTGGAAAATGTATAAATAATAAGGGGTTAATAAATTATGTTCATTAAGGGAAAAAGTGTCATTTCCCCTTCTAAAGAGGGGTTTAACTATTTGGCCACATGGTTGGATAAACCATGTGCCAACCATGTGACACACCATTTCCTAAGGAGGGACCCCAAAAAATATTGGTGCACTATTTATCTAACCATGGACAAGACATGTGAATATCACTATCTCGAAACCCCTTGCAACTCGCATGGGCACGCACCTGGGCTTGTAGGTTTATAGAAAAACTGTACTACCCCCTACTCTCTTATGAAAATCCCTACATGATTAGGAAGAATTTATAGGCAGGTATTCATGGTTTATCTTAACTATGAATACCTAATAAGTTTATCCAAAATCTCTTTTTTTGAGCTCAAAAAAGCCCCGGACACCCTCTTGACCTTCATGAATCCATTAAGTATCATTACCAGTGGTTATATAAGTAATTTAAACTAAAAAATATCCATAGCTTTGAGAAAATTGGTTTGGAACACAAAACACAAATATCACACCTCATTGGTAGATTACACTGGTCTACACCAGTCCATTGCTCACCTGAACAATCTTATCAAAGTGCATAGTCTCACTCTTGAGGCTACCCATAACGTAAGGCCTCACCTCATTATTCATGTTGGTATATCACTCCTGGGAACCAGAGTCTAATAGACCATGTATCCCTACCAATATATTTCCCATAATTTACAACCAGTCACTCCACATGACCATAATCCCATATATATCATCTCCCAAAAAAACTAACATACCATATCCATCAAAAGATCATCAATTATTACCCGTACTTGGGTGAATTCCAAATTCTATTCAAAACACATTGTCTTGCATCTAAATAAGCCTCACAAAATCACACCCACCTCTATGTTAGGTTAATCCAAATGCCACTTACAAAATTTACTAGGAAATCCACAAAACAAGAATCACATGCCCAATATAGGATACAAACCTTAATAAATACTCATTATCTATATACAAGAATGACCCTGATAAAAATAGTTCATTATAAATACACTGGCATCTATAAGAATCACTCATGTTAGCTGGATATGTACTCATCTCGAGTCTTGGTCAGGAGTTTATGAACACAATAGTGCCCCACATGTCTAGTTCCCAATTAAATCCACAACCATCACTGTAGACCTAGTCTAGACGTATCTTACTAAACTTTGAATTTTTTTAACATAATGTTATTGTCATATCAATTCTTGATATAGGCTCTACCTAGACCCTATAGTAACTCACAACCACATCGATGACATTTGATGACCCACTGGGGCCCTACCTAGGCTAGTAGTAAGATGAGAGTGACACTCAAGGACCAAATCTAATAGAACAAGAGTTGGTGAGATTAACCAAGTAGTTAAGACACTGAAATGGGAGGCCTTATCCTAATGTACATGTACTAATAGACACAGAAAACTCCATGAAATAGTGCCAAGTTATAATAAAAGACTAAATCACATCGAGTGTATTAAATGAATGTAATGACCTCTAGAAAATACATCAATGTAAATCATGATAAACTAATAGATATAAAGGAACAAATTCCTTCCCAACCATAAATGAGGTCCCAAACTGAAAAATTCTAGGAAATAGTAAAACTAAAGAGAGAATGACTCACAATCTCAAAGGCTGACCACCAAACATGGTCAAGAACTCCAAGTGACACTATGCTCCTTTGATACTAGGTCCAACATAATCTCCACCGATCTAATCATATTTTTTATAACAAAAACACATATGAGAATATCCGTTGTGTGGGTGAGTATATACATACCCAATAGGATGGCTAGAAAACTAGGAGGAAGTAAGAGAATAAGACAGTCGACTCAACCCCAAAAGTAAGTGGGAAAATGAACCCAAAAACATATATAATCATAAAGAATCACAAATGAAGAGAGAAAATGGGATCTCCATATTTATATATATCTTATAATAATTATTCTTAAAACATATCAAAAGTTTCCATCATATAGATAAGTATCACACTTAGCATCTCAAGAATGAGTGTAGAAGCACCACATCTTTCCATAACGTGGCACAACTGAGGGATCACTAACTCCAATGGAAGACCCTTTCACCGCCAGAGAACAATGGTAGGGAGTACCACATCATAGATATAGGACATTCACCCTTTATAATGTAGGGTATTTATGTCATTTCTTGTTTAAAAGATATGGTAAACTCACCACCAGGATAGACAATGGAGTATTAACCCTAGTTACACTCTGATGATCACAACCAATCACTACCACCAGCTAAAAATTACTAATAGAAGCATCCAACTTACACCACTAATTTTCTTATATCTAATGTTGAAAAAAATTTCACCATCACATTATATGAGAAAAACTACTCAAAATAGGCTACTCATGGACCCAAATATAAGTCTTTATGAAAAAGATATGCAAGGTAGAAGTTTATGGAGGAGGTATACAATGTAACATAGTGTCACATAGTGTGGGATATTTCTAATATTACCAAGCATATCCTCCCCTAGAAATATATTATTTTGCAATGTAACTCCTCACTGCGTGTGCCTAGGGTAACACGACATCTGTGTTCACCCAGGGGTCCTAGGTGTGTGTTATCGGTACATGGCATTATTATCTATACACATTAACATGAAATGTATCTAGGGTGACATGTAATGTATTTAATCATTTGTTATTTGGAGTTTTCACTCGATACAAAACATGTCTACCCAGATCGGATCACAAGACCATGGTTTGGGCCACATGACATCTGATACTTAACTAGAGTTGAACTCCTATATTCTATGATAACTTTAGATAAACAGTATGTGTTCCTCTAAGACATGTGGTGTTTAGTTTTTTTATTCATAGAAATTGAATCCTCTCTTCATACAGAATCTTGATACACAATTTTCACATCTTCCATCACCGTTTGACAAATAAAATCCATCATAAATGAAATAATTTGTCTCTGATTGATAATTTTTATTCTCTGGTGGCTAGAAATCTAAAATCCGACCACCCATCTGATAGCGCTGCACCTCTCATCACCATTTAGTGTCCCAATACAAAAATACATAACTCAAAAATCTCAAATAATTCTTGATCCATACACAAAATTTTTATTCCTAAATCATTCATGAAGTTTTCATGAATCCATGTGTTCAATCCTGTTTTAATCCATCCTAACAATGTCAAATCATTTACCCCATGGGGAAACAAGGAAAAAACATAAATAAAAGTGGCGATCAAATCACAATAATAGAGTGAATGTCATAATTGGATAATGAAAACCTAGATAATAATTAAATATCACAAAAATGTGTAAAAAATTGGTTCTGAATAGATAAGAAATTAGGTTCAACAATGTTAAATAAATTTGGGCTCACATGAAAAATGGAAATCACATAACAATAAGTAGATGTAAAATCCATGCTTGAAAAATTATTCAAAGGGAGTAAATCAACAAAATAATGATCCCTACCTCAACAAAGAATCAATAATTTAGGAAGAACACATTCTCTTTAGATGATGATGTGTATCCCACTGCATTTATTTCCCATCACCCGAATACCCTTGATCATTTGTTGCTGATCCACATTCCTGCATCGCTAATGAAAATGGAGCTCTATTTATACTCTCTAATCTATTAGGGTTATAAAAATAACACTGGATATTCATAATAATGACATATTTATATAGGTATATTAGTTTTTAGTTAATAAAATAAAATAAATAATAAAATAAATATATTATTTAATTTACTTAACACACCCACCATTTTTTTCCTTGCATAAAAAATCTAATTTCATCCAACCATATGTCACGCCTAGGGAAAAACTACATTTTCAAAGAAACTACAATGTTATATTTTCCATCCAATGTCCGAATCAATGGGGAAAAAATTTATTCTAAAATGATATTTTTTTCTTTCTTTAATATATATATATATATATATATAATATTAAATCCAGTGTCCTGTGACACCAAAAACTCATAAAAAACACCATGAAAAATCTATAGATATATTTATAAATATTAAAAGGATAAAACTATAAAAATAATATTCATTACATTTTCTAATCCTTCGTGGATTTTTCCCTGGAAAGTGTAAGCTACACTTAAAGGTGGGGTCACTGAGCCCGTTTCTGTCACTCATTCCCTCTGGTAATATCCTATTACCTTCCATGGCACCAAAATACTCAAACTAGAGGAATGGTTTGGTAATGAAAGAAATACTACTACCAATCCTTGATCACCACTGAGTACTATGAGAATGTGGCTCTATCTGTGATGTCTAGATCACCCCATTAAAGGACGTGTGATGGTTTGTGCATGTATCTCCTCAACTGTGACACATGGAAGAATTCACGTTCTCAGTCCAATTGTAGGGGTAATTCGAAGTGGTAAGTAGACTTGAAAACCCTCAATAGAATCTGAAATTCTCTGATGAACCTTTGGAATATATTACTTCCCATAAAATATCACTAAAATTAACATTGTGGGCAGGCTCCCATGAAAACATGGTCTCCTATGCTCAAACTATAAAGGCCTATGATGTCATTCTAAATAATATTTATTTCCACTATAATCCATCCTCACATGAATATGGATCACATTAACCTTCTTTATCATTTCCTTCCCCAACATTGACAACAAAAGAGATGTCTCACCAACCACATTCCATCAAAAGGGTTACCTATAGGGTATCCTGTATAGGGCCTAAACATGTTCCATACCAGTTGTAGAGTGATATCTATTATTATATGAAAAATAAACCAATTTAAAGTGACCTACTAGCACTATAAAAATTCCATCACCAATGATCTTCTTATATCCTAAAAACCTAGATAGTCCACTGGTTATTCTATCTATTTCAGAGTGAAAAGAATACACTCATCTATTGCTGGGTCTCCAAAGCCTCTGGAAAACATCTCTAAAACTATGACATGAACCAAGAATCATGGTCTAAGATAATCATCATGGGTACCCCATGAAGTTGGATTATTTACTATACATAAAAATTCACCAAACTCTTAACCGAACACTACTACCTAATTGAAAGGAAGTTTGTCAACATGGTAAGTCTGCTGAAAATCAACAATATAGAATCATGGTCTTGAATTGTCCATTTAATCACCATTACAATATCCCTGAAAATTCCATCCCACTTCCACTCTAGAATCTCAATTGGTTGAGTTAATAATTCTAAAACCTAATTTTTAGTATTTAACTATAGACACGTGAGACATCGAGAAACAAACTTGGTAACTTTGCGCCTCAAGCTATCCCAACAAAACTACCACCGAAATTACTTATACATCTCTTCCACACATGGATTCACAGTCAAGGGGGAGGTATGGAACTCCCTCATCACCTCCTCATGAAACATGACTATAACTACCACCCATCCTTGAAATAGGATGACACATTCTAATCATTCAGAAAAATACATATTGTGTATCTCCCAAGGATATCTATTCACACAAAACCACATAATCGTTATCTGCCTACCATGTTTCTATCATATGATGATGAAAAGGTGGAGTAACCTCCATTCAATATAGTTAATCTACACCCCTCGAATCCACCAGGGTTAATTTTAATAGTGGAAACTGCTCTGAATCCTCCAATAAGTGAGAATGGTATTTCTTACTAAGGGTATCTGGCACGACATTTCCATTCCCTAGAGTGTAGTCTATCTCACAGTTACATTCCTACAAGAACTCTAACAAAAAACTCTATCATAGGTTCATATATCTCTGGGTGAATATGTACCTAAGACTCTGGCGATCTATATAAAAAATGAAACACTCACCCAAAAGATAATGAATCCACATCTTCAGGGTAAAGCCTGAAATTTCCTATTACAAGTCATGGGTCCCATAATTATTATCATACGGTATCGACCACCACAACCCTTATATGATCAATACTTTCCTTTGAATCAATGTTCACCCCCTATAATCTTTAGAGGCGTCAATAATCATCACATACTCAATTCCCACCTCTACTAGTCTCATTAGTTGAGAACTTGTCAACCTCAAACTTAACTCTTAAAAGGATATATGTCACTAATAAGTCTAAGAAAATTACATCCATTTATATTTTATGGATTTAAAAGTGGATATAATCTCAATATATTCTACCATGAACCTCCAATATCACCATAGAAAAATTGAGAAAAATCTATAGCCCCAAAAGACTCTTGGGTGGTTCTCAAGTAATAACTATATCAATATTATCAAGATACATAGATACACCGTGATTAGATATGATATTCCTTGGAAAGTGAACATGTTAGATCCAAAACTAACACTTTGAGAGATTTTTGTACAACTAGTGATACTAGAATAATTCTAGGACTATCCTCAAATTATTTGTGTGTTCCTTCCCAAATGCAGAGTATATGAGGACATCATTGATAAAAAAACTAAGAGTCAGTCCAATTTTGGATGGAAGATTCAGTTTAAAAGGGATATGAACACAGTAGTGGAATTAGTCACACTAAAAGGAATCACTATGAAGAGATATCGAAATAATTACTTTGAAATATCATTCTCATAAACTCACAATCGATGGTATCCAAACCACATATTGATATTTAAATACTATATTATACAATTCAATTGTTAATTTTTTTTCAATCCTCAGCTAGGGGTATATTTTCTTCATCATCACCTGGTTCAAGTGATTTTAACTATTAAAAATACCCAATCTCCCATATTACTTTTTACCAATCAATATTGGATCCACCTAGGGGAATACACTAGATTAGATAATATATTTCTCTTCTGGGTCTTCCAACTACACCCTCAGCTCCCTGAGCTTGGTTAGGGACATCTAATATTCCTCAAATGACATTGGTGTGGTACTAAGGTAAAAGTTGGTGAAAGTAAACAACCATCCTTAGAGGTAGTCCATTAGAATCTTTAAGAAATATGCCTATATAATCATTCACTATGGGTGGAAGAAAAATGTATATAGTGCCCGCTGCACCAAGGGATAAACATTACAACAGGTGGGTGATGGGTTGTACCTTCCTGCTCATAAGTCCCACTCACTCTGTCAAAATATATCACTCCCCCATGAAATATATTTTCATCCCATTAGTATGAATAAATATAACTATCTAGTGATGATAGTCTATCTGGGTATGCACTGAGAAACTATTCCATACATAGGATGATTTCATAAGGTTTCATCAAAATGAACAAGAGGTCCCATGAGAAACTCTCTCCATTGAGTTCCAACATTCACTTATGGAAGAAATTCTATATAGAAGAGTCACTACCTACATGAACCTCCAGCCATAGATTATGGACCAAATACTACATTGAAAGATTTATATCTCACATAAGGGATACCATGATAAAAGAATAACTTATTCATATATCTTAAACTACTTAGGATAGATTAGAGAAGATAAGGATCATTCCTGAAGTCATATCATGGGTAGCCTTATCATATCACTCCATAGCTTGAAAATTCCCATTCACTTGATCTCTATCCATATGATCCTAGAGTGGGACACCTGGTGGTGGTGGTCGTGGGATTTAATTGTATCATCATCATCCACATGCATATCCTCACTATGGAGCTCCACTTTCTCCTCTGTAAACATTATATATAAGGGGGCCTCCATGACCACTCATGGGATATCCTTGATCATGATGTTACCTTTGTCCCAGAGGTCCTAACACAGACTATCCACCATCAACAACATGTGAAGTTGGGAAGTCATGATCCAAGTGACCTCCCCTGTTCTGAGGATTTCATCATCCAACACCAGGGTAACTTTACCCACTACGTGAACCTTGCATTATAGATCCATGTGTTAGAATCAAGACTTGTGTATAAATCTTACACCAAGAACATGATGACTAATATCTATTTTCTACTACATATGACTCAACCCCATGATGTCCACTCCCATCTACAACCACCCTATATCTGTCTACTAGAATGTTCTCTATAACCAGGGCCTTCTCTAGAACTCCAACATAAGTGGGAATGAATAAGGAAACCACGCTATCTTATATGGTTCTATAAATTACCTGATAAAACTTCTATTCCAAGATATATCTATCCCAAACTATATTAAGAGAGTATAGTGTCATGTTGGTAAAAATCAAGGTGTACATTAAAACTAACATATTTCCCTACTTTAGCTTAAGAATTTCTTAAATTCACATAGAGTGAATGTTTTAAATTTAATAATCATCAAAGAAAAAATGAAAAAAATTTATCCATGAGATCATAGTTTCATCATGGGTATAAGTTATTATACCTCACTAGCACCATACTATCCTAGGAAGAAGACCGGTTGCAAGCACAAGCATTTGATCAGGAGGGGTCTGAACAATCTTTAAGTCACATAACACTGTCTCGATCCAATCCTTCACTAAATGATGGGATGGTTCTCCAAAAAAAATGAGATATATATATTGATGTAACTTATAAAATATAATAAGCCTACATGGATCATCATCCAGACCTTCTAGAGAAATCAGTTGCTGAACATTTAGTCGATCACCCGTCTGGACCACTAGAGGTGGATCCCCACACTATCCATATGGTGTAAGCACTTCTATATTCTCATTTAGAAAAAATTACTCATTAATAGGTCCCTAAACTGAATCATCATCATTTATATGGTCATAATTATGAACCTATATCTGTATTATAGCTAGTTGTCTCCATGAAGGCATTCTGAAAGTTAAAAAGGCATAAAATAGTTAGAAGAGACTTCTAGGGGAGGTTACTCAAGAAGGGAAAGAGATTGAAAAGAAAAAATCCTATATGATGCATATACCATTGGTTTACTAGTTACTAATTCCTTGTCATGATGATTCAATAAATAGGTATTTAGAGTCCTAGTGTATGGATACGTCATCCTGCCCACCATAACTAGCTTCCCAAGACTAAGAGACTAACTTGAGGAACTTAAAAATAATATAACTATGTTCCCTAACTAAAACTCATTAAATTTATATATCCAAACAAAAAATCAAGGAAAAACCTCCTCTGATACCACCTTATCATGACCCAGCCCACCAGTTCCCCAACTGAGCTAGAAGTAATCCAAGAGTGACACCCCAATCCCACTTACAAAATGATAAGGGAAAGAATTAAGTGAAACGTAGGGGGTGAAACTAAAATGGGATGACTTAGATTAATGTACCTATACCCCCACATAGAAAAATCGATGAAATAGTGTATACGTATAATAAAAGGCTAAAAAATGTAGAGTGTAATAAATACATGGAACAATAATTAGGGAATGCATTATAGTGTAGTAAGTTAATATTAAATATATAGAGAAAAAAATACATGCCAAAAAAGAAATTTGGCCCGAATTAGAAATCTACTGGGAAAGTGAGATATTGAAAAGAGACCTGCTCACAATCTCTATAGAAAACCACTAAACATAGACAACATCTCCATGTACCACTATAGTTTTCTTATACTAAGTCCACAGAACTCATCAACCATCCACCCATCATTTTCATAATACATAATACATAATACATAGAGGAATATCCAAATAGGTGTGAGTATTTACATACCTAGTTGGATTCCCTAAAAACAAATAGGGAAGAAATAGAATAATACCACCATCTCAACCAATAAAGTAACAAGTTAAGGGAACCCAATAATATATATTCTCATAAAGAAAACACAATGAATAGAGAAAGGGGATCTCTATTTTAAAACAAATATAAGTATGAAACATTTATCTGTAGCTCCAAAGTTCAATTAATATATCCATTAATATTTGTAAACCTCTTAATAATGAGTATATAGGACCCACACCTTTCCACTACATGGAAATATTGGGGGAGAACTAACTCCAGTGAAGGACCCAAACTTTGCTGGAGCTTAATGATGTGAAGTACCACTATGAAGATAGATGATTATCACCCTCTATATTGTGTAGGGAGTTTCAACTCAATCCACATACCAGATATACTGGACCTCTAACCTGGAGAGACATGGGAGTACCAACTCTGTTAACACATTGATGATCACACACATAAAATACCACCGATTAAGCATTTCTAAAAAAATAATACCACTTATATTACCTCACGTCATATATATGATGCTGAAGAAAAGTCCAAAATCAAATCATATGTATAAAAATACTTAGGTTAACCTACTCAAAATCCAAAAGCCATGTCCTATAAAAGGAGGTGTGCAAGGTATAATTTTCTGAAAAAGTACATGACATGTACATAGGGTCACACGGTGCATGAATTCGCTTGGTCTCCTAGGTGTATGCTCACCTAGACTTGGTTTGTACATCTATGTATCTCTACATGATGTGTTATTAGGGTAATACTGTTTTTTTGTTCACCCAAGGGTCCAGGGTGTGTGCTCTTAACACACAGCTAAGATAGCAATGCACCATTACACGACATGTACCTAGGGGGACATGATGTGTCTATCAACATAAAGTCTTGGGACTGTTCCCTCAACCCATGGATTAGTTACTAAGGTAGGATCACATGATATGTGGAATATGCCACTTATCATGTGACACTTAACATTGGATGAAAACCTAGCCTCCATGAGAACCCGAGATATATGGCAGGTGTTCTTCTAGGTTACATAGTGTTAGTCATGTATTTCAAAGACAGTGAAATATGTATTCACAAAAACTCAAGATCATCTATTTATACCACATTTATCTCCATATGAACACTTGAATCCATCAAAAATGAGGATTCTTTTATTTTTGATTTCTAGCCTTTGGTGGCCAAAAATTAGAACTTCGATCACTTGTGTGGAAGATACCACGCCTCTTAACACCAATTGAGGCCCTGATCCCTGAAGACGTCACCCATATCTCAAAAATTCATCTTGATCCATTAGAAAAATTCCAATAACTAATTATTTATCACAACCATTATGAATTATGGGGTATGATCGTGCTCAAATCTGACTTAGTAATGTTTAATCACAAAACACATGGACCAAATACGAATAATGAAAAGAAAAAAAATGAAAAAAGTACATGAAAAAAGTGACATACATCATTGGAAGATTCTATCCTAGAACTTTAGTACACATTATATAATCATCAGGGGAAACTGGGGTCCTGATGGTATAATAAATTAGTTTCAGGAATACTAAACAAAACTCAACTCATATGAAGAACATAAATTACAAAAAAATTAGTTGATATAAAAGCCATTCTGGAATATTTATTCAATGGGATAAAAGAAACAAAATAATTAGACCTTAATCAATGAAGGATTGATCATTGGTGAAGAAAATTTCTTTTAGTTATGATTATTTATGGCCCACCACATTCTTCATTCACCTCACTAATTACCTTGATTGTTGATTATTGATCCATGTTCTCGAGTTACCAGTGCTAAAAGAGCTCTCAATTTCCCCTCTATAATACCCTAGAGTTATATACATAACCTTAGATATTATTTATAATGAAATATTTATAGTGGGATGTTAGGTTTTTGGAACTTATTTAAATTAATAATTAAATAAATTAATTATTTATCTTACTTAATTAATCCACCATTTTTTCCTTCCATAGAATATCCAACACCGACCAAACTTATGTCACATCTTGGTTCAACCCAATGTTCAGTGACAACCATGATCTTATATTTACAATACAAGGTCTCTATAAATGGGGAAACCATTTATGTTCAAATTATGCGCCTTCGTTAATTAATATATATTAATATTTTTATTATATTAATTATAGGGTCCTGCGACACCCAAAACATAGTTCCAAAACTGAAAAGAACTATATATATATAGAAAAATATTCAAAGGATCAAAACATATAAACTGGGGTCATTACATATTGATGCTCGAATCACCATAGATAAGGCACTTTCAGATTCTCTCTCCATAACTTAAAGACTATCTATGTTTTATAAGATCAAATGATCATAACACAGCTTCTCACACTTTTCATAAATGGTCACAACACATACTTCACATGATTTTAATGTGTCAACATCACAGAAAATCACATTATCCTATAACTATTTCTTTATTTTTAGAGACCTCATCTCATGCATCGATAATACCCTAATGCATCCATTTTTTGGGCCGTCAATACTTGGTCGTTTCACATAGAAACTATGACTTTGGATAAAAAAAATTATAAAATCAAGGGTCTATAGCCTCTTTAAATTCCTTAACAAAATAGGGTGTATCACATATTTCCACCATCATTTCATATGAATCATCCACTAATACCATCGGAAAACCATGACCTCAATCCATAAAGTTAGGAAAATTAAGGTGTTCAAGACCCAAAAAAACAGCAACACCACATAAGGGACTAAACCCAATGGGTCTCTTGGTACTGAACACATACATCCTAAAATGGTACATCGATAAACTAGGACAATCAAATTCAACCACCTTTCATTTTTATCCATTATGAAGTCCTCACCTCGGGAGTCACATAACCTGCCAACTCAAACTATGCATCCCATATATTTCTCAAAAACCACTCATTAACATGTCTCACATTCCATCTAAATATAGTCACACAAAACAACCACTAAGATTACCTTCACAAGGTCATTATTAGGAATAAATAAAACATTAAACTCATAGGTTAAACATAATCAAATTACTTTTGTACATTTTAAAAGATTATTTTTTTCAACCTTTCACAGTAGTTCTCAAGTGACAACATTACTAACTAGGGATACCTAGTAGTCTACATATATGTTACACTCTAATACACCACCTAACTATACCAACTCAAGTCATAACCCATCGATCCTAGGCTTAAGTGCCTAATAAACTATATGACCACACACACTACATGTCAAGTCATATATTTAGAGACATCATAAATTTTTTTTCTTTCTAATAAGATTAGGAAACCTCACTCATGCCAAGGCTAACTACATGATCACCAACCACTTTAGTAATAAAAAAACCAGAATCATTTACCAATGATCTACCTATTCTAGATCAAACAATCCATGATCACTTCAAAAATAGGGTGAGGAATCCTACTAATCTTTCCATTCAAAAAACTAGACACAACTCACCACATCAAGGCTGAGAATCTACTCCTCAATGCACATGGAATCTAAAAGACTATTCAATGTATTTTTTTCACTTACCATGCATAAAACTCAACATAAATCTTCCACCATGATTCACATATTTAAGGAATATAAAATCATGGGACAACCTACCTATTGGTTTTCCTTCCTACATCAATACTCATCTCTAACAATAATATGAAAACATCTTGTTATATAGCCATAGGGTTGGGGTCACCAATATTTAAAGCCAAATCCCAATATCACAAAGAAACTAAGAGGCCGACAAGCCCACTGAAGGGTTATCATATACATATACACACCAAGAACCCCATACATAATCCAAAAAACCCACTCCTAGGTTATATTCAAATCATTTACTAATAATGGAATGAAAATAGTGGTAGAAAACACATATTGTCACACCAATCAAGACCGAAAACAAATGGGTCTCACAAGCTGGGCTCTCCTACCTAGCCCCATTTACCCATTCTCAAGGCTAGGTCATGTAAACTATAACATATATCAACTCACATTTAAATTTATAAATATCTAGTGTCACAACTCTAGGAAAGAAATAAAATGCTCAAAACCCAAAAATTCTATATATCTCATACCACATGGATGACATAGCTCTGGAAGTCTCAATTAGACCAACCACCCATACATAGGGTCAATATCATATATATGTGTGGTCCATATCATATATATATATATATATTGGATTCAGAAGTTTGCACCTTTCTTTGACATTATCAAGAATTTTCATAACAAGGGCATCAAATAAATGAAATATTAATCACAAGTTATAGAGGAAAATTCTCTATAAGTTATAATTGTATGTTTATTTAGATAATTCCACATAAAAATCATGATATATGATCATGTAATATAGTTTTAGCTATTTAATTTAACAATTTTTTTTATAAATTGGTGTTATTTAAATAAAATTTTATTTTGAAGTTATATAGGAAAACACTTTATCAGTTATAATGGGAATTTTATGTAGCTAACACACCCTAAAAATCGAGGGGCTAATTACATAATATACTTTAATTCATTTATAATATAAGTTATGTAAGACGAAACCCTATACTTATATAAGAGTCATTAAATAAATGGTTACATACACATTAAATAACTAACTCATGTTAGTGTTAAGGTAATCAATAAGAAGAAATCTTGAAAATGAAATCTGAATCCCATGTACCAGTTATAATGTATGAACAGACACTATTTCTATTCTAGAATAGTCAAAAATACCATAAATTAACAACATCAAACTTAAGGGAACCAATCAATGTGGAAATCAATAAACTATAAAATTGAATAGGAAAAAAATCAATTCTATCATTAGAAACATAGAATTCCCTCATACATGGTTAACTTTTACCTGGAAAGAGTTTCATAACTAGTCCAAAAAATTCCCCATCTTCTATGAACATCTTCAAAATAGTTAGTCAAAAGTTAAACCTATGGTATGAATTTTACCATCCCCCAGTCTAAACTAAAAAACAGTGCCCAGAATGGTGGTTATTTCTATATCTCAGAAGAACCTCCCTCTATGGAAGGGGATTTTTGACATGTAGTTTGGGTTTGAGGTAGTATAGTGGGGAGACAATACCCACAAATTTGAGTAAAACAATATCATAAATAATAAAAAATTGATACAAAATCCGTAAAAATGATAAGTAAAATTACATAACTAGTAGTTATGATAAATCCCACACCATTTCTGAGTATCCCAATCTATAATTAACCTTATGCCACTTTCCCTATTCCTACCCAAAAAACATGAGGTGTTCAAGGGTACCCAATGATGGCCTAAGTAGGGTGCGAGTAAAAATAATTAGTCCACCACCAATGATGTCTATCAGAATACTAAATTTGATCAATAATGTTCATGGCGATCTTTGTAATAAAATAAATACATTATATAAATAAACAAACAACCATCGATCCTCAGTTTTCAGTGTGACACCCAGGATCGAGTATACTTGGTTCATCCTAATTCGAATTTCTATGTCTATAATATGACATCAGAAAAAACTTTTTACCCCGATTGAATCACCCAATGCATTCTATGTAATTAGGTGTGATTACCAAACCTGAGGGGGAAACACCTCAATGGATTCTAAATCACAAGGCTTCATCCTCGAGCCCAAGGGCCATCTACCTCAATGTTACAAAGTATCTTGTGTCATCACTGAACCTAAGGGGTATCACCCTCAGTGTCCCCAGTCTTTAAGAAACATTTCCAATTATAATGAGAATGATATGAGGAAATCCAAGAAATTAGGAATCACTACCAAACCCAAGGGGAGTCACACATAGCATTCCAACAGTTCAAGAATCATTTATGAACCCAAGTGGTATTATCCTTAGTGTCCAATTTTTTATCATTTAAGGAAATAATTAATTCATTCATAGATTTATCTAATTAACTATACATAACATGGATCATTAATAACCCCTAGTGTCACCCTGTTCATTTTCCAGTTACTTTTCCCGATTCAATCCCAATGTTAAAAACTATCTATTAATAAAATTAAATTCATTTAATTTAAAAAACCAAGATTCACATAAAAACAACTGACCTTGGATCGTATATCATGTCCTAGGAATCCCCGATAACTCACCTACAATAATCTTTATAATTCATCGAACCACTAAGGTGATCAATTTTAATTGTTTGAATTTATTTCCCAAATAAGGCACACTAAAAGTTGTGGTTGAGGTCCCAATAAAACGTTCATGAACCACTCATACTTCAGATCCACCTCACAGGTCACATCTTTATTTTAATTAATTATTTCCAAAATTATTTCGATGGATGTATGCACCTCATATGTTGATAAAATTTGATTCTTCTCTCTAATAGGCTATAAGTGGCCCGTTAAAAGGTTTAATTTCATGATTTATGGGATTAATTATATTTTTATGGTGGAACACATGGTAATTTCATTATGAAACAGGATGCATGAATAATAAACTAAGCAAGAAACAAAGATAACTTATAAGACATATACCTTGTAATAGTAGGTGTCCACCCACAAAATATCATCCTTTGATTGGGGATAAATTAGAATTAATAGGAAAATAATATGATTATCCTAGATATATTTAATATTTCCAAAAAAGGAATTAAACCACATGAAAATGAAAAAAAATCAACAAAGGAAGAAGGTGTAAGTTTTGACTCACATATTAATATATCTAACCCAAATGACAAGGGATGTATCAACTAATGACCATATGAGATCTCCCATGGAAAAGGAGAGGAGAACCAAAGATGTTAAGGCCATTGTGATAATACCGAGGGAGTTACCGCTACCTAATTTAAAACTCCCTCATATATTTAAAATAAAAAATAAATATTTTAAAAAACCTCTTGGGGGTAGTGTCATGGTGTGACACTGTGGGAAATGCCATGTCTTTTCAGGGCATGTAGATCCTTCCACATTCCAACCAATTCCGTAGAATGAAACTAGTTTTTACACCATAAATGGATAAAACCAACAATTTTTCAACTATTTTATCACCTATTCTTTTTTAACATGGCCCGAGTAATCCTATAACCCTTAAAAAATTAATATTTATTAATGTACATGTGTTCTTGAAAAATTAAAATGGTTCTATAAACCAGGGAATGGTTGGGGTTTTACAATAGTGTTGGTATCCTATAATAGAAAAAGGAATGGTGGGGTTTGTATCATGATGGCACATGCATTCGATTCTAAAGGATGATAACTAGGAACCCTTTGCACTTCTTTAGACTCTTCCCATTCTTGAGTGTAAATAAGATGAATTGATTATGTATTTATTGGTAATAATGAAAAGGTTACTTCATCTTAGAAATTTAATATAGTTTTTCATCAATTGGTTAACTAAAGTGTTCCATTTTTTATTGATATAGGAGACCTATTATATTAATTAAATTTTCAGGAAATTTATGGGATATGGTTTGAATATATGGAGTTCAAAGTATTGTCATGTTATATTGGTATTTTCAATTCACTTATCATTTCTAGAAGGCATTACAATATGGTTTTGTAAATCACATAAAATTGAGTTTGACATACCATACATAGAACAATAAGTAGTAATAGCCTAATATATAGGTGTTAAAGGACATTATTTGAACACCTGTCCAAGATTTTGTAAAATCGAGGGAGTTTTATATGGTATTGGAAGATTTTTCCTATAAAAATAATAATCATTCATTTATTTTGATGGAACATTTTGAGGCTTTGTATTGTAGGTTGAAATGATATTCTATGTACTGTATTGAGGAAGTGGTGTATTTTATTATTAGGATGAGTCTCTTATATAATATGTTGGTCTTATCTAGTTTACTCGGATGTTGTTGGTGACCAATTTGAGTAGGATTGAAGAATACATAGTATGATGATTTCATCCAATAGGGTTCATGGTGGGTGATCGGTTATTCCTAAGAGTCTCACTTATATTGGAGAACTTTAGGATTCAATGTTAGTGGAAGCTAACATCAAATTACTTTGGTCAATTTTCTTATTTTTATAGGAAAAAAAACTACCGAGTATTAGTTAAAACTTTCTCATAGATTTAGTTATTCCTAATGTATTCTATATATTATATTTGGATATACCACACAATACCTTCACACATGTTAAATGACATTGATGTCAAGATGGAGATTTATTTCTTTTTCAACGAATGGATAATATATATAGTGTATTAGAGAAAGAAAATAATTTAATAGAAGATGATTCCTCTAGTATATATGTGATTTCAAAACAAATGTACCTAGGAGGAGACTCAGAAGTGGGTAGCAGATATACAAGTACAACAACTAGATCTATTCACTGGAGAGGCTCTATGATGCATCTCAATGATGAGATTCTATATGATGAGAAATTTATGATGTTCCCAAAATAATATGGATAATATTCAACCTAATTTTTTGAACCATGTATATATTAGTGGTTTTTTTACAATTGGAGTAGTTCATATAAGATGAGGGTTATAATTTGTGGAAATAGTTTTAGTTCAATAATCAATTTTTTTTGTGATAGATATAACTGGGTACCCAATAACATAGTATAATGTATTCAATGTATTAGGTAGATATGGGGTTGGATAAGGTGGTACATTGTCTAAATTGGGACCTCTCGGTGGGTACCCAATGGGGTACTAGGTAGCAGATGAATTTGAGTGGGTAATTGGTAGCCACCTGTTGTTTGTTTTTTAAATTCTGATTAAAAATTATTTTCAGAATTAAAATTTTATAAAAACAGTTAACCTATCCTAATAATTATAATCTCGATAAAAAGTCACTTCCTCTTGAGTTTTCTCTCCTATAATCTTTATATCTCCCTTGTTTTATATTGCATCATTGCATCATCTATCCTATTGAATAACTTGAGGTATGGATAACCTCTCTCTCTCTCCAATATTATAATTTTTCCCTCACTATTGCACTACAATCAATGTAATTTCCTTAATTTGTGGGTATTACTTTGAATTTGTTATCTACACTATTTGACATTGAATCAATTAATGATATTCAATAAAAAATCATCCACATCTCTGAGGATGGTGGTCCCTAATTCATTATGACATTTTATATAAGTTTCATCTATCATATGATATGTATGTGTAAGATGAAGTTTGTAAAAAACATAGAAAAGGATCAATTATGGTTCCCTTACTTTTTAAGTTATGAACAATGACTCTGCATATTGTGATAAGTCCTTTACACACTATATTTAAATACATTATAACTAGTATAAATTTTTTGTTGGTAATGTAGTGAGAGGACTTGGAATTTTATCACAAAAGGGTGCCCTTATGCATGACATAAGTTATGGTGCCTTGATAGGAGTCCTTGACATGTCATTATTTATGGGAAGTTTTTATATTGGATAAACTGGTATATAATCAATGTTATTATTGGAATTTGATATATTTTGTTCCCACTATGGCATGACTCATGTGTGATGGGTGTTCTTGGGATCTTAAGGCATTCCCAGGGGATGCTAGTCTTGACATATGTTCCTTAGGTGTATAAATTCCTGGGTTTGGGATTCATTGTTAGGAAATTTTATTGGTTGGATAAATACAGAGTATGATAAAAAATTAACTATTTATTATGTTATGATTTTTGTGATTATTTGTTCACAAGTTCATATGTTTTGTTTATTTGTAATCATACATTCAACATTAATTTGTTTATATTAATTGTTGATTATATATGAACCCTTTATTATGTTATAGTTATTAGTGATTATCCATTGGATCTTGATTATATATTTTATTAATGGTAATTCATTCACCCTTGTTATATTTATGTTTATGGGGACCATCCATTCACCCTTTCTTATGATTATATTATCTGTGATGATCTGCTTATCCTTTTTGTATTTATACTAATAGAAATAGACTGTTCACCCTTAATTAATATTTTATTAGTGATATCCAATTTACCCATACTCCATATGATATAGTGATGACAAAATAACGTCATTATGTATCTAGGTAATTGACACTTATATGGTTTATATTATGGAGTTAACCCACTCATCTTATTATTGATAGAAGGGATGGACTATTCTACTTAGTACTGATTATGGTGATAACCCAATCACCCTTATAGTTGTATTATAGGGATAACCCATTCATATTTACTTATTGATTATGTTACAATGATATATTATTCACATTGATTAGTATATGAGTGGAAATGAACCATTCAACCACACTCAATTGATTAATAGTCATAGTTCAATAACTACTTGTTAATATTTTATAGTGGTAACTAAATTACCTCTTATCAATTATGGAGATAAATCTATAGCCTTAGTATAATTTATGGTGATGAATAATTCACCTAGTCTAATGGTTTTATTGGTGAGGACCCATTCAACTATACTTATTATTTATGGGAATACCTGTCCCATTCTGACACTAGAGGAGGTATGTAATTTAATTCATATGGGTGGATATCTAGTACCATATGGTTCAGTGGTTGTTATGACTATTGTTAATTTATTTTTATATCATATTATTCTCACAACCATATATTTTAATCATTATTTTGGGGAACTATTAGTTGGGGCATACTAAGATATTGGTTATACCCACGGTGTAAAATTTCATTGGAATGAAGAATCCATGATCAAGGATATAGGTAATAGAAAGAACCATCCAATTGATGGTTGATCTAAGATTCAAGGTTGGATTCTGAGACATGACTAGAAAGAGCCAAATACCTATATTTTTTAATATATGATTTATTTTAATTTTTTTATATTATTTTTTTCACATGATAAACCTTTTGGATGATCTTACTCTTTATGCATGAATTGTTTGACAATTTAGTAGTTCATATTTTATTATACAATGTGGTGGTAATGTATTATGATTTTCATACTATAATATATATATTTCTTCATTTATCGTGGTTGGTGATTTTTTATTATTTCTATAATTTTTTATTTTTATTTGATATAGGGTATACTCTTCCTATTTTATTGATAAACACTCATTACTTTTCGATATCTTTTGGAATACATGGAGAAAAGACTAAGGTCATATGGAATCATACATTCAATCACTATTCATGTAGGCTATGTTAAGGTGTTATGGGATATGATTAATTGTTTCTTATATATCATAGGATAAAATATATATATCTTTTAACTTATGATACAAATCATGATCTACAATATCACTTTAGAAACTCAACTTTTACAACATTGGTATATCGAGGACATATTACATGACATAGGGATGTCATAAAATTTGTATTAGAGAGGGAAATTTGTTTTATTAATTCAATTTTTTTAATTTAAATTGTATTTTTTTATAATTTATTAAATATTAGAAATTTAAAGCATTTATATTTAATTTATGAATGGTTCATAATTCACCATTGAAATATAAATTTTTTATAATCCTTATTATGAAATATTTGTGAAATATTATATATATTTAATATTAATAATTTATATTAATACCTTAGATATGATACCTTTACTAGATAAAATTTAATAATAAATATTATATTTAAAAATTTTTATATGATATAAGGCTTAATTATGAAATGTTCTTAGGTTTCATATATTTTTTGAATTTTCTAATTTACACCATAAATATTATCAAAAATTAAGTATTTATATTTGAAATTTTGTATTCTATAACTGATATATTTAGGTTCGTATTTTAAATTCCATACCATATATTTAGATTGTTAAATGATAAGTGTTGAATATGATTTAAATTAATTCTAATAATATTAGCTCTTTTTTTATAATTATAATTCCAATTTTTATTATGGCTATTTACATAATTAAAACTCATTTTAAATATAGTTAAACCATACTTAAGTATTTTATGAGTAAAAGAATTTAGATATTTCAAAATTTTCACAATTTGTAGTGGGTTTTTATGAATATTATAAATTTATGGTACCCAATAATGGACATAAATAGTTAAAACCAATATTTTCAATGCTTATATTCATATCATAATACCATTTCTTCTCACACACTTGATTTATTGTGGTTATCCTGGATTAATTCATAGATAATCCTTCATCCATATTATTTTGTTTGGCAGGATACAAATTTTTGATGGGTTTTACACTTAGAAACCTTTTGTACATTACTACTTAATTCCCTAGAAGTATTTCAAAATAATTATAAGTTTTCATCATTGTTTTAAATTATTTAATAATTCAGGAGTGTTCTTATCCATCACCTTTGTTAGTTGGGAATTCTATCTTGTGGAAATTACTCTTCTATTGAGATTCTTTACACATTAAATAATTTTTATTCTTAACAAAAGGATTATGTATCCATTCATCTTCAAACTCAAATTCATTTATTATTGATTTTTATTTTCTTTAGTAACCTTTAACCATTTAGAACATAAAAGAAATCATATATTATATATTTAAATTTGAATTTTTTTTCAACCCATTACAAATATTTTTGAAACTAAAATTCTAATTGATATCAATTATGAACACTCTTTTATCTAAATGAATAAATTCTTACTTCATTAAGTAACATATCCCAATTGAATAATTACTCCCCTTTTTATGTGAAATAAATAACCATTTCTAAATTAATACCCTATAACTTTGTGTTTATACATTCATTTACCTATTTAAGAACTTAATCCAAACAAAATATTAAGGGAAGTGAAGATGGAATTTACCTCAAACTTGGTGGGTTATAATATAATCATATATTTTTTTACCTCATTTTCTGATGAATATCACATGGTTTAATAATAATATAATACTTTTATAATTTTTTTTGATAGCTTCCGTCTAAAACATTAATTAATCCATGAAATTTGTTCTGTTGTCCCAAAAAATGAATCTTTACTTTATGACTATGATTAACAAAATATTTGGACTCTATCCCCCTAAAATCATGCCTCTATTTTCCTTTATCATTATTTTTTATTACACCTAAATTCACATTATGTATGCCTATAAACATCATAATTCCATAAATGTTCTTAAAACTTTATTGTTACACCCCATCCTAGGATACTAGGTCCATGTCAAAGTGAGACATGGCATATTGTGAACTTAACCATATTCAAGAGCTTGTTGACTGACTATAAGGGTCAATTCTATACATAGGGAAACTATACCCTTTACTTCAAGCTATCAGGTATAAAAAAATCTAGAAGAATTAATGAAAAATAATATAAATAACATGGAATCATAACTATATGAACACCATATAAACCATTTTATATAACATATAAATCATTTTATATGCCATATAAAAAGAAACTGTGTCTGTTGCATCACTAGTAAATGTGATCCCCATAGGTGGTATATAAATATTTATGATAAATAAATAAATAAATAATATAAGTTACATGCATCAAAAATGATCCAAGAGTATATTCCTATATCTCTTATATCCATACCTAGCTCCACCTACTCAAGATACCAACATAGTTGTATTTTTCTTTTAACCAGATCCCTATTTTTTTTTCATTCCATAGAGTTCCTATGGAAAGTGTGAGTAAGAAAACCTAATAGGAAACTACTAATCAGTATTTATCATAAATATGAAAATATACATGTGAGTGTATGCACAAACATCAAATATATTGAAATATTATAATTATAATCTCATATCAGGTTATCATTTGTTAACTAGGCCAACAAGAATCCTTACCATGCCTAACATGGTCAATATGGGTAGAATAGAACTATTTTATTACAAGAACGCTTCAAAATCACCACAAGAATTAATCTAAAGAGGCCGTACCATATATAAATTCATAAACTATCCAAAACACCCCGTGAATCTGTGTAAGGTCTCATGACTATGTCTTATATACAGAAGAAATTGTAGGTAGTAATACGAGGATTAAATAACATATCCGACATCATATATGAGTTAAAACAACATCCTCATCCAGGTTAGGTGCCATGGATAATTTGTATTCTATATCTAGAGGAACCAGTATAAGGGATGTTGTAATATATCCTAGACCCTTCATTAGCTAAATATACAAACTACCCAAAGATAATGTTCTAGGGAAATGTCACAAATATATTGAACATAAACTAAAACACAATCCCACTCAAAAAATATCTACATGATCTGAACCATCACCTCATCCCCACAATACCAATTAGTTAGTTTATTTTCTACACCCTTAATCAATTATCTTCTTAACAATTATATAAAATATATTCCTATACCTTAAATAATTCTATATAGAATGATATGTCTACAATTTCCACTAAGAAATGAAATACATTCTCAATACCTTTAAGGAAAATCAATATCCCACTTTAAGCCCTGATAACCAAGGATGAAAACACTATGAGAAATTTCATACTAACTAGGATTCATCCTACCAAACTAGAAAATTTATATTCACTCTATATAGGGTCAATATCATTGTTTAAAACCTACTTGATCACCTTGATACCCTAGATAAAAGAAATAAATATAAACACATGCACTCTCATACATGATAGGATAGGAAATCCCATAAATAATCTTAAACATAGAAATGAATTTCCTCATTAATACTCTGGGAGATTACTTTCTAAGTTACACTGATCTATTCAAGATTGATAAACCACAACTCAAGAACCTAATGTATCCCTTGAAATTATTAGATAGAAATCAAGGAAGAAGAAATAGGGGACACCATCTACATTGAAATCATATGAGATTTTGGTCTTACCCAAAGAGGACCAATGGCACAGACTTTACTTCAAACTAGAAAAATTAAATTCTATGAAGGGATTCAGAACCCATGGATACCCTAAAAATAGAGGCTTGATGTCACAACCAAGAGGGTGTGTGATGGATTTTGTTGAAAAAACAATTGGATTTTAGACAGAGTGTAAGGAGATGACTTAGTTGGATTATGGGAAATCATTAAATAATTAGTGACGTGAGGATATTCAAAGAATATCTTGATAATATGTTAACATGGATGCACCGATGTAGAAATTAAAAGAACTACCTTGATATATATAGTTAATGTATTTGGAAGTGGCGTGCATTGGTTTAAAGAAAGTAAAATTTGGAATGAGAGGGTTTAGATACGTTATAAAAGTTATAGGTAGAAACCACAACATGAGAACCAACACCACACTATTATTAGAGTTCAGAAGAATGTGGCTATGTGTTAGGACACACTAGTTACATTAGATATTTAGAGGATGTATCAAATATTATAAAAGGAAAAAAGGAAAAACTCATGACTCCCATTTTGTACATAACATTATCTGGATTTCCTTAAGGTTTTATAAAGTAGAAAAAATGGAATGTGGAAGGTTTTTTTGACTATAGGAAAATGGCCATTTAGCGGCGGTTTTTTCGCGGTGGTTTTAAAAACTACAGGTAAACGTGGTTAGGGCCGCCATTTTGCAGTGGTTTTTAAACCACCGCGAAAAAACATCCGCAAAATGACTTAAATTTTTTAGATTTTATTTTAATTTTTTTAAATTTTTTTTAAATTTTTTTTGAGGATTAGCGATGGTTTTTTTAAAAAACCACCGCGAAATAGCGGCAGTTTGGGTAAAACCGCCGCGAAATGAAAGGAAAAAAATAAAAAAACACGAGAAACTCTGAAATCACTAAAGTGACCATAACTTTTGATCTGAGCATCCGTTGGAGCGCCACAACCAGTCAAATTGAAGCTCATGAAGTGATATAGAGGAATGTATAATCAAAACAGTGAAATGGTCTAAGGTGTGGAAGATATGAGAGTTATAATAAAGTTGAAAAAAGTTTTCCAACTTCAAACGACCATAACTTTTTCTCTGGGTGTCCGTTTGGGCTCAACCACATATCAAATCGAAGCCAATAAAGAGAGATACGTATTAGTTCAACCAAATAGTTCTTCTGTTGTGTTTTCAACCCCAACAACCCCTCTGAAGGCCTCCAAAACCCCGTTTCCGTCACCGGTGTCCCGTCGAACTTGTCTTCAAACAGACCTAACTTTCGATCCGCGTGTCAGTTCAGACTCCTCCACCTTCCATATCGTAGCTCGTTCCATGAGCCTCTGTTTTACTAGTTGCGGTGGCCACATGCACTCCTGGATCCTCTGTTATGGCCATTTTAGTGGGTATCGGGTTTGTTATGTTTTTCGATGCCACGTTTCTAGCACCCGTTCCCCGTCAGTTTTTTTAAAATGGTCGTAACTTCCGATCCGCCTGTCCATTCAGACCTTTTAACCTATCAGGTCGAAGATTGTTTCAGGATCTTTGATTTGACAGGTCGCAGATCTAAAAAAGACTCTCAGATCATAAGTTATATCTATTAATGTGATTCCAATGTTTTTGTCACTTTATGACCGTTTTGACGGGTTTTAACGGTTGCTCCATTTATTACTATTTATTTGGGTTTCCATGACTTGTTATTTTTATCAATGGTTTTTTGTGGGTTATTATGATGATTATGTAGAATTCTTAAGGGGTTTTCCAGAGTTATCATGAGTTTCCATGCATTCTCATTCTTTCTAATGCATAATTCTTCATGCTTCTCCATTCGTTTTCATGCGTTTTCATGATTTTTCATCCCTTATCATGTCTTTTCATACTTTTTCATGTGTTTAATTTATTATTTATTATTTATTATTTATAACACACTTTGATTTATTTATTATCTATTATTTGTTACTGGTTATTTATTATTTATTTATTATATATTATTTATATTTATTTATTATTTATTATTTATATTTATATTTATTTATTATATATTATATATTACATATTATTTATTATTACTAATAATAAAATATTATTATTAATAATAATATTTATTACTGGTTATTTATTATTTATTATTTATTATTTATTATTTATTATTTATTATTTATTATTTATTATTTATTATTTATTATTTATTATTTATTATTTATTATTTATATTTATTTTTTATGTTTTATTTTTTATTTTTTATTTATTAATAATAATATTTTATTTATTATGTGTTATTTATTATTTAATATTTATTATTAAATATTTTTTTTATTTCATATTTATTATTTATTATTATTTATTATTATATATTATATATTATATATTATATATTATATATTAATTATTACTTATTACTTATTGTTTACTGTTTATTATTTATTATTTATTATTTATAATTTATAATTTATAATTTATAAATTATTATTTACTATTTCATCATTATTAATTTTTAATTGTTATTTGTTTATTATTATTTGTTGTTTATTATTATTTATTGTTTATTATTATTTATTGTTTATTATTATTTAACATTTATTATTATTTATTATTTAATATTATTTAATATTATTTATTATTTATTATTTATTCTTTATTATATGTTTATTATTATTTTTTACTATTTATTATTATTTATTATTTATTGTTTATTATTTATCGTTTACTGTTTATTGTTATTTATTTATTATTTATTATTTATTATTTATTATAATTTATTTATTATAATTTATTGTTTATTATTTATTATTGATTAATTATTAATTATTAATTATTAATTATTAATTATTATTTGTTATTTGTTGTTTATTATTTATTATTTATTATTTATTATCTATTATTTATTATTTATTATTTATTATCTATTATCTATTATTTATTATTTATTATTTATTATTTGTTATTTATTATTTATTATTTATTCTTTTTATTTTTTATTATTTATTATTTATTATTATTTATTTATAATTATTAATTGTGTGTTATTTGTTATTATTTATTATTAATTATTAATTATTAATTATTATTATTATTGTTTATTATTATTGTTTATTATTATTATTTATTTATTTATTATTATTTATTATTATTTATTGTTTATTATTTAGTATTTATTATTTATTATTTAATATGTGTTTATTATTATTTATTGTTTATTGTTTATTGTTTATTGTTTATTGTTTATTGTTTATTGTTTTTTATTTTTATTTTTATTATTTGTTATTTGTTATTTATTATATATTATTTATTATTTATTATTTATTATTTATTATTTAATTATTGATTATTAATTATGGATTATTGCTTATTGTTTAATTATTAACGAGTTTATATCTATTATTTATGTATTATTTGTTTTTTTCAATTAATATATATAAGTATATTAAATTCTGTTTATTAACCACATGACGAACTTGCTGGAGTGGTAATGTCTTTGGAAAATATGTAAGAGGTTAGGGGTTGAAATCTCACCAAACGTAGTATTTATTTATATTGCATGGGCATGTGCATGGGCATGTGCATGGGCATACGCATGGGCATGTGCATGGGATGTGCATGCATGGATAAATAAAATAAAATAAATAAATAAAATACGAAATAAATAAAAAAAATAAAAAAAATAAACAAACAAATAAATAAATAAATAAATAAGATAAATAAATAAAATAAATAAATAAAATAAATAAAATAAATAAATAAAATAAATAAATAAATAAAAGAGCTTGCTATACTGTGGAGTTTATGACAATGATTTTAATGGAGTTTCAATTAGATAAATGGAAATGTGAAATAATGTGTAATGTTTTTCTCTGTTTTGTTAAGCTTCTACACTATATCATTTTGAAGAGAAAATTAATATGTCACACCATGAGATGAAAGGATTCAAGATGATAGATTATTGGTATAATACAATGGTTTTTTTGAAAAATATTTGTTTATGATTTGGGGGATGTTCCATGCGACAATAGGATTGCATATGGAGATGGTCATGCTATGAAACATTTTATATGCTGCAACTTTTCTAGATTTTAAGGATCTATCTCACGATTCAAATTTCTCAAAAGGGATTAGAAGCTATTATTTTAAGCACCTAGCTATGATGAGTAGTATAATTTTTTTTTATTTTGAATAAATAGACCACATAATGACTAGTTTTAGAATCAAATAATAACCTAAGGATCACTCCTTGATATTAAGTGGAGTTAATAAAAGTCATTTTTGAGGATTTTATGGATCTATTGTTTCACCAAGAATTGATTCACAACGATGGTGATCATATTGAAAAATATTTGTCCTTGAGGCATATCACATCACAGAGGAAAAAAATTGAGTTATGAAGATATGATATTCAGAATATTGATTATTTTAGTTGGATTTAATAGGGCAAATAGTTAGACTAATATTTTAGGTATTTATTTATTTAAATTTGAACACATTTTCCCCCAAAAAATCCACACGGTATACCTAGAAAGGAAAAATAAGATTATAAAAATAGAATTAATCCCAAACCTCAGTTTAAAGGGTTAGGGAATGGAGTATCTATATAACTTCTCATAGATGTTTTTGAGAAGAAATATAGAAGGGAAACATAATTATATATATGTGTTTTAAAGTGAAAAATGAAAATAAGATACAAAATATATTTCTCTATGTAAGTCTATAAAGAAGATGGGAGAGTCTCCAAAGATTTCAATTTACATATTTGTTTTAGTTCAAGATAATTCTCCATGAATGATGTATTACACTGCTAGATTTGGTTAGAGTATAACAAGATATTTCAAGTTTGGTATTATCTTCATCTAAAAGAAATAATTTATATTGATATAATATTGTGTAATACATACAATCTACCCTAACATTGTGGTGTTGATATAATCTAACCTAAAAGAAGGAGGATGTAATCAACATAGACCTTAACATAGAATCTCTTTAGATACAAGGATAAACAGTTTCTCACCAACCCATCCTAACTATAGATATACTATCATGTATGTAAAATTTTGAATAAGATCTTCATGTCTATAAACCAACCAATCCTTCCCCATAATAATGGGAGAAAAGTAGTGGGAGTGGCCCTTGGATTAGTAGTGAGCCCTTATAGAACCATGGAAGGGCCATAAAAATTTTAATATAGTGACTTTGACCTTAAAACATGTGTCCAATAAATGTGA
This sequence comes from Viscum album, assembly GCA_963277665.1. Lineage (NCBI taxonomy): Eukaryota > Viridiplantae > Streptophyta > Magnoliopsida > Santalales > Viscaceae > Viscum > Viscum album. Next base: position 1,368,789,101 of record OY728131.1, on the reverse strand, counting down.
GTATAATAGATTATATCACACCAACAAATTATTGTGGGTATTCTCCTTGGATAACCCTTTAGCGACAAACCACGTAATATCCATTGGTTCTATATTTTTTTTAATTTTTTAATTTTAATTTTTTATTTGGATTGATCTTTTTTTTGAGAGAATAAAGGAATTAACTTCTTCCTTCTAATATGGGATCAATATTTTTATGACTTGGAGGACAGAAAGAAAAGGGTAAAATTTTAATTGGTGTTCAATTTTATTATCCCATTAAAATAGGGATTTTTATATTAAACTTTTTTCTATATATGGCATCAGAGACAAAAAGTTCTAACACAAAGTTTAATATCTATATCTATTTTTAATTTGTTTCATGATAGGAATCAATTATGAATCCTTTTTAGGAGAAAATCGATGTTTGGTAAAAAGAAATGAATATATTATTACAATATTTTTTTAAGAAGGTTATGGAATATATATTTAGAGCCACTGATTTGAAAAAGAATAGTGAATTCATTAGTGATTCCAAGACATAGAAGATTATGATTAAGTCCTTTTACAATTATGTATGAAATATACCCTTTGATTGGGCCATTACATTAATGATGTCTAAGGCCCTAGAAAATATTAATGTGAAGATTGTGTGAGTAAAGGAGAAGGAGTTATCAACCTCTAAATCTAGTGATGGATGACATATATCAAAAGGGAGGAATAATAGAAAAAATAATAAAAATCGTGAGATGAAGGGATTACTCAATGAGATATATGTGATTGAAATCAATGTTAAATCTATTATAAACATTATTTTAGATGATACTTACATATAGATAAATTCATATTCCTGTTTATGAAAAGAATGAATTAAAGATTCTATAGAATAAATAGAAATGTATTCTAGTCCAAAATCCTGATAATGTTTATGTAATGACTAAATGGAGTGAGAGGATAGAGATGAACCATGAATCATACCTCGAGTTGTTCGTGATTTGGAAGCTAGCACAGAGAGTATAAAATGTAAAAATTGGAGGCATTATACAAAAAAAGTAATCCATGAAGAGGTATAAAATCCATCAATAATTTTCATCAAGTAAACTGATAAATAAACCATCCCAATTTATTAATTTAATGTTATAAAAAGTTTTAAAAAATTAAAAATACAAAAAAACTACGCAGTGACCAAACTTGAACAGATTCCAAATAATTTCCTAAGCTAGTAACTCTCCAAACGATCAAAATCCAAATCTTTTGGGACTTAAAAATTGTATATATATAGGGTGAGAATATTTCTATACCAAGTAGGATTTAAGAGGCCCATGATAAAACATACATATATTTTATTTCATTGTAAATATTTATTACATCAAACAATGATTAAAATCCCAAAACCCAAAGGTTTAGTGTATTTTAAGATAATCTACAATCAATGTATTATTTGACATTATTTATTTAACAACTCACATAATCAAATCTATAAAAAAAACCTTATATTCATAGTTTTATATATAATTTCATAAGCAATAAAATACAAAATAAGGGGTGAGTTCAACTGCCCCACAAAGTAAAGTTATCAATGAACCATAACCAGTCTGATCATAAACTTTTGAGAAATAATGAACCAAGAGAGAAATATCTAATAAAAGACCTTAAAATCATAATGGAGATTCATAACTAATGATAGAATATCATATACGTTGGAATAATATAAGACAACATCATGAAATCATGAATTATACCCCATGACTTGGTAACATGTGGGAATGATCCTAAAACACAAAAAAATGTTATAAGAATGTAATGTAACATTGATATGTGGAATACGCTTAATCATAGGCAATTTTATCTTTGTGAGACAACATAATATTGCTCACTCTTTATGGTGTGAACATCCCAATTATGGACACACATTGTGATGTGATAAAATCCATTCATTCTAATGCATTATGTTATGAACAATCCCATTCATATTCACACATATTCATTTTCTCACGAGTTAATTTTTTTTACCAATTAATTGGAGGGATATATAGGACCCCAACTATCGCATTATGATATACCACACTTAAAATTTCCACATGAAATAATCAATCATTTTTTCATGATAAAACCCATGAAAACAATAAAGGGGTTCATATAATTTTTACACAGTATCACATAACATGACATGAATATTATATTGGATATCACAATAAAAATTGTATTACTAAAGGATTTTATATTCTTTAATTAATTATCATAAAAACCACTTCATTAGAGACACTTATTTTTTATGTAGAGAGAAAAATGGATGTGAAAGCATGAAAAATGTTTTCTTAATGATTTTTCTATATTTTCACAAAAAATAATTTATATTTATTTTCATAAAATATTTTACGAGGGGTAAAAATATGACATTGAAAAACTTAATATTACATGAATTCCAATTATGGAAACCTTTTAAATAAATGAAACTAAAGAAAATAAATTTCGAGAGGAATATAAAAATTCTCACATGAAAATTAAAGTGGAAGTCCTTTATTATTTTAAAATACCTTATTAACAAACTAAATAATTAAAAATGATAAAAAACTATATTTAATGAAATTAAATATAAATATAAATATAAAATGAGATAACAAATATTTTGGCTTCCAATTTTGAAAGGTGACCACTGAAAGGAAGAAAAATATGAACATGGAAGAGAAAATTTCTATTATAAAGGTGTAACGTCCCCCGATCTGACACTCTCTACCATGGATAGAAATGGTTTGGTTATGAGACATCAGTACTACCATCCCACATTATAGAGGTTTCCAACTAGTAGCAGTGGTTTGATAAGTATGGTGGTGAGAGTGTACCCCATGGATTCAGAGTTTACAACATAGTGGAAAGAGAAATATAAATAAATGACTAAATATATGACTACATAAATCATGGAAGCAATACAATAAATAATAATACCAATAATAAGATTGAAATGAATAATAAAATAAATAATAATGGAATAATGTAATGACATGATGGAATGAAAATAAATTTCATTCTCGAAGTAAAAAAAATTAAATGTTTTCCAGACACAAGAAAAGAGTCAAAAGTCCCCAATATCGAACCCCAAGTCACTCCCATCTACAAACTCTAGCCAATCCAACAATGACAACCAAAAAAGAGGTAAATCTTTTTTATCCTGACTTACATCCATAGAATCTACTCAGACACCAAACAATGGCCTGGATAGGGTTTGAGTATAACCTAGTTGGTCGACACCACTATATCTAAACATAACTTGTCTGATAATAAGGGTATGCAATAAAGAAATAAAAAACTATATTAATTAATTATAACATTAAATCAATACCAAATCAACTTACATTAGAACCATTTCAATAAGTCTTTGAGCATGTATCACAACCATGCTAACCATAACTATATAACGATGGTAAAACACAACATCCATCTAAGTCATGCCAGAACATCTCCAAATATGTCTTACGACCATGGAAACCATAACCTTATAGCCACAATATAGAAATTACAAAAATATGGGTAAAAAACCATCATATAAGCATTGAATCATTCAATCAAGGCTAAGACCAATATATAAAAATTTTAGAATTTATCAAGGATAAGCCTATTATAAAAACATTTCAGCATGTGTCACTAGCCCTAGCCTGCTATATAAGAATTTTAGCATGTATCAGGGAATAAACTAGTTATAACTATTTCAATATGTGTCACTAGACATATCCCACTATATAATAATATTAGAATTTATCAACTGGGACAAGGACCCATATAAGAATTACAACATATAAATCACAACACATGTCAAAGAAATAATGATATCACTATATCACATCATCTGACTTAATGGTTAATTATGAAATTTACTATTTATATTTCAATTAAACATTTCATTTATCAATTGTCCATAACCAAAAACATGTTAGTTATCTTAATAAACATTCCAAGCCAAGGTTAATCTAGATCAAGAAAACACCCAAATATTATTTCATGGTAAACTAACTTTAATCCATTAAATAGATAATTTATAATCAAAGGTCCTCTCACCCGAACAACATCCACAAGCTAGGTCAACAACCAATTTGATCCAAAGGGACACTAAGGAACAATCCATTTCATCATTTAATCAATTAAGGTGCATGTTTGTTGGAATAGTTAAATATTTCACATACATGATAGTTAACAAACAATCGGGTTAATGTTTAGACCTATTCCTTTAATTGAAGATCAATAAACACTTAAAATAGTATTTTCCAACAAAAATAAATGAATAACTGATCATAAGGTGGTTCCTATATCATAACTGATCAATATCAAAACCAACAATGCACACAATCAAAATATTACACTGAAATGATCAGAGAATGATAGAAGAGAAGGGGGAACCAAAGAAAAACAACATACCAGGGATTTATCGCAAAACCCGAACATGTGGAATAATGGGGAGGGGCCCAAAATCATCTGGAAGGTCACCATAGATAGAGAGGTGAAAGTTTCATGTGAGATGAAATAAAAATAAATCACATGACACAAATTAAAACTATAGGTTGGGGAATTACACAACCTATAATAACCTTACACATTGTGATTTTTTAGAGGGATATGAGGAAAAATCCATTACTTCATATTTTTATTTATTCAGATCAAATATTACATGATGTGTGATATAATTACTTTAAGTTTAACCTCTTAATGTCGTGAAATATTTCCTGACCTATAATTGTACACAACATGTGTCTGGAAATAATTACATGAAATGTATTACAGTTATATATCGTTTAACTGTTCTGTAGAATTTTTTTCAGCCCTGTTTCCTTACAAAAATATGAACCCCCTTAAGACATTACAACTTAATAATAACCCTTAGTAACACTTAAAACATTTATAAATGAACTCCATTAATTCAAAAATAATAAATATATCCCGAGAATGTAATTCAATTCCCCTAAAAAGGTATCTCTATATCCAAATCGGACAAGGCCACAAAAGCTCAAAAAAACATAAAGAGGGACGTACTTGAAAAAATGGAATCTTACAACCTCCCCACCATACAACAACTCATCCCCAGAGTAATCTATGTCTAAATATTGGTTCTAACAAAACATGTTTGGTCAGAAAGACTATAGTGATAACACAAGAGGGGCGAGGGGTGAATTGTTTTCTTTTAAAAATTTCCCAATTCTGTCGATTCACATCAACAGTAGACAGAGTTGGAGACATTTCTATATGAGAGTATATACAACGGATATGAACATAGAACAAAGAAAAAAAATTATAGTGGTTTGGGGCATGAAGATCCCGTAGTCCACTCCACCAATCACCCTCATAGGAGGCTTTGTGAATTTCACTAGTATGGTCCTCTTATCATAAGACAGATCCACAACTAAGTGCAGAAAGTTGTAACCCTTACAAATAAAGGATTATAAAACAAAGGTTTCTCGTTCTATTATAGGAAACTGATAAAACCATAACTTAGTGTGAAAAGATGACACTCCACCATGACTAAATATGAGCAGTTGAAACTCAATATAGATAAGATGTAGTTTGATAAGAAACAAATATAGCTCATAGTTGCAACAATACAGAATGGATAAAAGGATGATATTTTAATTCATAAGAAAATAAACTTTGAAATATATTTGAAGAGATCTTCTATTTTAAGAAAAAAAACCAAAACAGAGCATCTTTCTTCTAGAATTAAACATGTATATCTCCAAAATGTAGTCCTTGTTTCTGATATAATTTATTTATATATCACTGTACAAAAATTTCACTGGAAGAATTCAATGATCAATATTTCCAAAGATATCTAAGATATATTCACATATCTGAGAGTTTTTCAAATGATACTCAGATAGATATATAATGATAAATCTCTAGGATGATTTCAGATCCCAAAATGATGTCTGATAAATTGAGTGAATTATTTTAAAAAATACAGCTTAGAGTAGTCGTAACTTCCCTTAAGAATAGGAGATAAAATCTCCTATGTAAATGGTTCCTTAATTCATTTAAGATTAGTTTTGAATCTGTTCAAATTGAGCTTTAAACCTCCCTTACATTCCACACACTCTTGAAAAAAGATCTGATAAAAACGTAAATTCAAAATTATAACATTGAAAAGTCAAATAAAAGGTTCCTTCATAAAACGAAAAAACAAAAAATATAAGGTTAAACTTCATAATGTAGTGTTGATAATCTATTCTTTTATCCACGTTAGCAAAGATATCTGAATGTATCATTGATTATTTATACGTTCACTTTTCCCAAATTTAAGGTTGACAATGAAATGTTGATTACAAAATTAAGGTTGATGATCTATACGTTTTTAAAGTTTTGTACTTACATAGGGTTATTTAACCATAATTTTTCTTTATGATAAGTGTAAGGTTGTTATCGAAATGTAATGATCCTTAACCATATGTTTCTTCAAACATATGGTTTATTAACCATATGCACTGATCATTAAACATAAACGTAAAGTTTTTTCCTCACGTTACATTCTTCTATGATTTGAACGAATAATATTTCCAGTAAACGAAAAATAGTGAAGAGTTTTTCTAGAATACACTTACGATCATTCTGAACACTTTAACGAATATTTCTCACAAATAAATATTTGAATATTAATTCAAGATAATAATTATAAAGAATATAAATTTCCTGAAATACACTCAAAATAAAATCATTAGTAAGACAGACAAGGGTATTTGTGAGCATCAAAATCAATAATATTTATAGAGTATTTTTGAGACAATACAGGCTGAAAAATCTGCCCTTTTTTTATAATCACAAAAACTATAAATTAAAACTATAATTTTAGAAATATAATTTAGAATTTTGTAATCATTAAAAGAAAATAATTTCAATTTGATATAATTATTTCAATAAAGAAGAAATATTCAAAGATCTCTTCCAAAGGTAAATTTAAAATAAATATTTATTTTTATATAAATTTCTGAAAAAAAATGTTGTGTTGATATAAATTTCTCAAATAAAAAAAATGTTGTGTTTATCAAAATTTCTCAAATAAAAGAAATGTTGTGTTTATCTAAATTTATCCCCATTTTTGTGATTTAAAAATGAAAGAATAGAATCTGATTAAAACTTATTTAATATTGAACAGAATGATACGTGAATGTTATAAGTAACTATAATGAATATTGAGAATTGTGTTTTGGCTAACATACAAGAATATAAAAGAAGATACAATAATAAAATGTAACATATAGACATTAAACAAGTTCATTGATCTATAAATAAATTAATACAATAAATATTGTGATTATGAAATGAAAAATATCATTTTTTTGGTTTGAGGTAGGATTAAAAAATGGATAAGGATTTTTTGGGATTGAATTTTGAATAGATTCAAACATCTCCTTCAGCTCATCCATCAATAATCTTAGCTTCTTCCACAAACTATCTCTTAGATAAATTATCTACATCATAGAGTCATTATTTACAAGCAGATTCTTCACTATGTTGACCTTTAGAAACTCATGAAGACTTTCTTATGGATCCATGAAAATATCTAGAATTTTTGAAATATAAATCAAATTCAATCAAATTCTAGGAGCTCATTGAGTTAACTGATCAACAAGAAATTTTTGATTGTCCAATAAAATTGAAGGAGGAATATTGTCGCATTGAAGGTCCTAAAGGTAAAAATTCATGTCTTCCATAACAAATGTAATGGCCGGAAATCTTCTAGTCAAATAAATACTTGTAGTAGAGGTTGGAGTAGATGTACTGGCCTGATTCACTGATACTTTTACTTATTCAAATTTACATCCCAAGAACCAATTTAAATCTAAAAAATCTATTTTTGAAATAGTTTCATATATGATCTCCCTAATATCATTTAGTATGTGTATCTTCAAGGCATCAAAATACCTTCTACCAAAAGTATTCTCATTATCTTCCTGAATCCTTTTCATTGCGATTTTATGCTCCTACCGTAGAGTGAAATTCTCTTTCTGAGACTTATTTAATTTAATCACAATTTCTTCAACTTTATGAGATAATGAATTAGGTGTCCCCTCATCTGCATTCATATCCTTTTTTCACCCTCGGTAAAAAACGATCTGCCACTATTTTCATTACTAATTCCTCACATGAAAGTGACTGATTATCTAAAACTTCAGTCTGAGAACAAGAAATAAGATCTGAGTGTCCCACAATATGATCTACAATCAACGGTCAAAATTATGTAATTAATTCCAAGAAAATCTTTGACAAAACCTTTTCAGTTTTAGTATTATTTTCTTGAACATTTTCTACTAGAATTCTCTCTTTCACCAATTTATTCAAAAGTGGTAAGATAGAAATCTCTCTTGCTTAACTCTCAACAAGAATTTCGTCTTTAATAACAGTTTATTCTAAATGAACCGAGCATGTTGCTTCTCTATAATCCAACATTTTCTCTTCAACTTTAGGATCATTTATATTTCTTGGTTTCATAACAAGTCCATCTTAAATATGTTCTTCTTCTTATTCTATGTCAAATCCAAGCCTCCTCAAAGTCGGTTGAGAAACTGCATATGTTCGTGATTCAGCTATAACCTCCTTTTGAATACCCGCTTCCTACACCTGACCAAAATCTCCTACGCTCTATTATTCCTTAGCTCCCACAAGAAAAATATTTTCTTTTAAAGTGATCCCAAAAAATCAACGCTTTCTTAATGTTCCAGAATTCAAAACATTTCTATAATGACATTTAACACTTGCATCAACTAGTCTAATCATGTCCTTCTTGAATAAAATCCTTGAAATTATCCAGCTATATGGACAAAAATTAATTCTTTCATCTGGTGAACATAAGTAATGAAGATACCAAAATAAATATCACAGAAAATTCAACTTGGTATCCCTTAGAAAATGAAACATGACATACATGGCTGGGTAAATTTTTTTCTCTATCTCAGCCATCATTGGTGCTATTTCTATTTAAAAAACCTTCATCATAACTTTATGGTCAGATTATAAACTCTTAAAAAACATATTTCTGATGTGCATTGAGTTGACATAATTTAAAATTCATATCAGTTTCATAGGACAAAATAATTCTAATTGATTCTAGTATATTTATTAAAGCAAAGGTTTCATCATAATCTATTCTTTCCTCTTGATTACACCCTTTGGTTACTAGTCTAGCTTTTTTGTCTAGTTATAATACCTTGATCATATTGTTTATTCCTAAAGACCCATTTAGTTCCTATAAATAGAAAAATCAATGGCCTTCCACTAATTTCCTTACTTTATTTCTTTTAAACTAATTTAGCTCTTCTCGCATCTCTAACATTCAACTTTCATCTTCTAAGACTTCTTCAAAAAACAAAAGCTCTAGCTGAGATAGAAAAGGAGAAATTTCCACTAGGTGTTCAACACTTCTTCTAGTTTTCATTTAGATGTCAAGATCTCCTATAAATGTCTCTAAATGGTGATTCATTATGATTCTAGACTGTCTAGGCAGAGCACTTTTAGTTTCATCAGTATCATGTTCTTCTAAATTGGATTGAATTTTATTTATATTTTCAATTTTTTTTCAAGTTATCAACTCTCATGTTATTAGAAGAATAATCTTCTTCATATTTTTGATATTTATCTTTATTAAAAGGGTCAGTCTCATAAAATTTCATATGAACCGATTCTTCAATAATACTTTACTTTTTAGTAAATATTATACATTCTCTAGAAGTTGCAAAATATCCTAAGAATATTCCTTCATCATCTTTTGGATAAAAAATTTCTAAGATTATCATTGGTGTTAAAGATATATACCTAGCATCCAAAAACCATAAAGTACGTTACCTTAGGTTTTCTATTATTCTAAATTTCATAAAGTGTATTTATGAAAATAATTATAATTAAAATTCTGTTTATAAAAATGTATGATTTTCTTATAGCTTCATCCCAAAAGTAAGTTGAAAGTATGTATTCATTTAGCATAGTTCTAGAAATTTCTTTAATAGTTATATTTCTTCTTTCATCAATTCCATTTTGTTGTGGTTTTCTTGGTGCATATAAGGTTGGTATAATACCCATGTTTGAGAAAAAATAATTAAATTCTTGATTTTTAAAATCTCCACAATGATTACTTCTTAATTAAATCATCAAAAATCCTTTTTTATTTTTAACACTTTTACAAAAACATTCAAAAATAGAAAAAGGTACATTTTTGAGTTTTAGAAAATATAACCAAGTAAATCTAGAATAATCATCAACTAAAAAAATACATATAATTTACATGCCAAGATTGATATTTTAGATGATCCAAATCAATCCATATGAATAAGTTCTAGGGGCTTTAAAGTAGAATTTTTTGAATAGATTTGAATAAAGATTTGTGTTGCTTTTCAATATGACATGCATCACAGAATCTATCACTATCGAATCTGGGACTAGGTAAATCTAAAAATAATTGTTTCTTAGATAACATATGTAAAGAAAAAATATTACAATGACCAAATATTCTGTGCCAAATCAATGACTCATTTACATTAGAAGTTAAATAGTTCTTTTCCTATTTACACAAGGAATTTAAATCCAAAGTGTAGAGACTATATTTTCTAGGTGCTCTAAATTTATAAAAATTATCTTTAAAAATAGAACATGAATTATTAGAAAAATCAACACCGAATCCGTCATCAAAAAGTTGAGAGATTCTTGTTAGATTGTGCTTCAACCTTGTACATAGAGTACTTTATTAATTGAGACAGTATCTAGATCTCCATCTATTCCGAGTCCAATACTTTTTCCATTATCATTTTCACTGAAGGTGACTTAGCCTCCATCTATTTTAGTCAATGTACAAAAATTTGATGAATTTACACTCATATGTCTTGAACAGACACTATCCATATACCATATATCTTTCCCACTTCTGTGGCCTGTTACATGTAAGGTCAAATTAATCAAAAACATGTTTTTGTACCAAAATATTTTTAGGTGCAGTAGTGTTAGCTATCAAAGGATTAGGAATCCAAACAGATTTATTTTGATAAACACTATTATAATCTAACTAGATAAATATTTAGAATAATGAAAATTCTTGATAACATATAATTGAGGTTTTCTTAAATAGAAGTCATTAGCATAATTTCCATTAATACCCTAATAAAAACATTTTACAGTAGAAATTCCTTTTCTATTAGAACTGGGAAAAAAATAGTTTTGTACAGTTTGGTGTTTTCACCCTTACTACATATACCAAAATTTTCCCTTTTAATTACATTTTTACTCATAATTTAATTTATTATATTTTCTCATTTTGTAAATATAATAGAAGCACACTTATAAGTTTCTAGTTAATCCTGTAGTTTTTTAATCTTATTTTCATGGTCAGTACAGTTAGTAGTAGTTGAACTATATTTCTTAACTAACTCTTGATTATGTTGAATTAAATTATCACTTTCTCCTAAAATTTCATTATGAATATTCTCTAATGATTTGTGTTTATTTAATAGGGATTCATATGTTTCTTCTAGCATATTATTGTAGGTAGCCATTTTATTATTTGAGTAACTAGAATCAAAATCAGATGAATAGTAGGGTGGAAACTTCTCTTATTCATCTATAAAGCACATATTAGCTTTATTATTTGATTCTTCCTTCTCTGAATCAGAGACTGATGAGCTGATGGAGTCTTTAGAAACACTCGAGGTAGCCTTCATAGCTCTTTTATCTTTTTTCTCATAATCATCATTCTTCTAATATTTCTTTTCCATCTTTCTCTTCTCCCATTTCAATTGAGGAAAATGTAGTCTTATATGACCCATTTTTAACTCATATCATCTAACTTCCCTTGATTCTTTATCAACCTTTTTGAAGGGTTTTCTAAATCCTCGCTTCTTCCTATAGAATTTACTGAATTTTCTTGCTAATTGAACTAACTCAATTTATGAATCAGATGATTATGAATTTCATTCTTCTTGTTTCATTTTTTTGTTCTACTTTTGGGATGTAAATTTTAAAGTAGTGTTTTCCTTTCTTACTAGGACATTATGATATTCATATTCATATTTTATGTCAACCTCAAATATCATTAATATTCCAATCAATTCTCTCATTGTCAGATTCTTGACATGTAATGATTTGAAGATTGCAGCAGAAATTCCATTCTACTTCGTAGGTTGAAATATTAGGACTTTAAAAGCTTGATCATGTTGGCCGGTATTATAAGGCCCCATCCTTAAAAAACTACATAATCATGAATTAAATGAATAATTGACATTGAGGATCTTTTCAAGTTTAGAGTTTTAGAGAATTAGGACATAACTATTACATCTCAATGATTACAAAGTAGACACATCTACTCAGTTTCCATTTTTTCCCAAAATAAAAACTCTTGAACAAAAGAGTCATGTATGGTTCCATGTTTTAGATAGCATGATATTTCCTTGATCTTATCCTTGACCCTATTCCACTTTATGTCTCGTGAAAGACATTTCAAAAACATTGGATGAGCATAAAAACTCAGTAAGGGATACACAAAGAAGGAAAACATTATATCATCAACATATACATAACATAAGATTTTTAAAATACCTCATGAAATTATAAGATTTATGAATAACTCATAGAAATCATAAAACATAAAGGTAACTTGAGGAATTCATAACATTCTTACATAGGGAGTAACCCTCATGGTTACATTTGGAATACCTATCACAATATATTCCCTAAATCTCTTCGGAGAAAACTTAGTGTTTAAATCCTTCGCATTACCCAATGAATTAGAGAGCTATCTCGGGTTCACCTACCTTTAGTTTATCACGAAAACACCCGAATTCATAAACAATTACCACGAACCATAACGTGATTGTATCACATAAAACATGCATAAATGAAACATAAAATTTACAAATTTCAATCACAAGATATCAATACAACAAATTGATATAATCAAAACATTATCAACACCATTTTAAATACAAAAAAAATTAAAGTAAAACATGGTATTTATTTTTCTTTTAAAAAACTTTTATGGCTAGTAGAGGAAGCTGAAACTCAAATAATGGTCACGGCGGTGGAGAAGTCATTGTCGCCGCATACGTAAGACAAAAAAACATTCCTTTTGACTTTTAGTAAAATACTTCGTGTAAAAAGCTTCCTTTTGAATGAAATGAAAAGTCAAAAGGGTTTTATACACCATATAAAATAAAGTTGTGTAGAAATCAAAATATGCCTTAATGAAAGGAGATTGAGACGAAGTCCCGTACAAAGACGATATGATTATATTAAAGCTAAATTAATTACATAATTATGTGTGAAAAATGTAAATACACAAAATATAAGTTGATATTAAGTGTAAAAAAATCAGAGGTCATCCACACATATTCGTAGTATGACATAATCCAGAAGTAGAGGTTTATCCCAAATAATTGATATTGGGTTAAGAAGTTCCCTTATAGAAATTCGACAGCCTAACGACGTCACTTTAAAATTCAGAAAATGAGTTGATGAGAAATAAAAAGGGTATATCATCACTTGAGCATAAAATTTATATCAATAATTATATATATCAACATATCCCAACATTAAGAAGATGTAAATTAAAAGACCTAACAAAAAGAAGTCTTTTAAATAGGGGAGGGTGAAAGGTTCGCTTACCGATTTGGGTAACTTTCGAAACGTACACCCCATGAAAGAAGGACTATACAATGTTGATGTAAATACCCATAAATTAAATTATATTACACAATGAGTAGAATAATGGGTAGTACATACACCACTCAGAAGTGATAGTGAAAAATATAACATGAATCTCACGGGAATAAATAGTGAGATAAAAAACTTTACGTCGTTGTAATAAATTAGGTCATATGACCAAAAGATAATAAGCACCAAATGAATCATATAATACCATGAATATAAATAGAATAATTATAATATATATCAAATGTCAGTACCAAATACACCACATGCAATAAATAAGTGCCAAAAAATGGAAATATCACGAAATTAAAAGCGAGATAAGAAACCCCTTACCTCAAGTCCGACTTGTCTTGTTAATTTATTTATATTCATGAATAATAAACCTTGGTAAATTTATAATTGCTTTGGGAAGTCCTTTAATGTTTATTATTCAATTCATATCACATATTATCATGTTATAATAATTAGTTAATTATTTGAGTTCATATCATACGCTTTGTCAATGTTCGGTACATGAGTCAAAAATGAACTTGTTTGAAGAGAATTGTCCATGTAGTTATAAGTAAATCATCTTTGGAATGGTGTTCGTGATTTAAATATCATATCTACCCATTATATACGTATTTAATAATATTCCATAATGTTAGGAGATAATAAATGAAATGTACCGTTCATGGAGACGGTAGGACGTATGTACGCATGAACGCTACTTTCATTTTTTGTCATATTAATGGCCTTTAAAACTAAATTAGAAATAAATATATTATATTTACAGTATAATATATATTTTATATAGGTACCATAAGTTCATTAATTACATTTTTTTTATAAATTCCATGTTTGGCATGAACGCGTCACATCACTTGAGGGGGCGGTTGTCCACACTTCCTCATATGAAATTATCGCATTTTCACAACATGAAAAGCATAAAGGTATGTTTTAAATATAAAATAAAGAAGCATTGAGAGTACATAAATATAATATATATCATATATAAATATAGTTCCATTATAATTGTCACCAAGTGAGGCGGTAGGAGATAATTGAACAATCGTCGTTTTGTGAGGCAGTAGTTCACCATTCACAGAAACAGTATGTTCTTCACCCATTGGATGGAGGTGTGTGTAAGTGTAGATCTAGTCCTTATCATAAAAAATTATAGTATATTTATGATACTGGTGTTGTTACAAAATAAAGGAATAAAAAGAGTTTATTGGGTTGGAGAAGCAAAATAAAACAAAAGAACTTAAGAGAGGACATTACCTCTAAATTGCATAACTCTTTTTTATTTGTTCCAAAGGCTTCCTTGAAAAGACTTCTACCCAAATTGAGGCTTCTAGGAGTAATAGAGGGATGTGGAGTGATAATATTATTATAGTTTAGATGATCCAAGGGCTTGATAGTTGTGGGTAAGGGGGTAGAGGTGGGGGCCATTTATAAGAGGGAGGAGGGTCACTTTTGGAAAGTCTTGTAATGTTACTTTATTATAAAATGGTTTTCAGATTTTAAATGTCCAAAATGATATATTTAGAGTATAAGGTGATAAGGGTTCGAAATAAAACCATCAAATAGGTTTTCAACAAGTTTAAGTCTTAGATTTTACCTTATCTTTTCATTTTATTTAAATCGTTCATCAATGAGGTAATCACTGCACCATCATGGTGTCATAAATAAATTTATTTATTTAATGTATAAAAATTATAAAGAAATACCATGATGTAGGAAATATTTTAATATTTCCAATTATTATTTATAGTCTAATAGATCATTTATGTAAACAAATTAAAATTATTTTACTTAGGATATACAAACCTTTGTTATATTTCTCTTCTTTTTAAAAAATAATGTCATAAATGTCACTATCACACCCATGTGACTCCGTGGGCCCTAAAGTTTGGTAAAAAGCATTCCATTCTCGGAAATGACTCAAAAAAGAGGATTTGTATACATGTTGGGGTCATTTTATATTATTATGATATTATTTTATTACCCTTAACTACCCGATTACTAATTAATCACGATAATTAAAGATAATTACCGTCGTTACTATTCATAATGTCAAAAATAAAAGAGTCTTAGTTACATGATTTGTAACTTATGATTCCAAATATGGAATCTATTTTACCAAATTAAAAACAAATAAATTGCAGAAATTAATTTAAAAATAATTCCCGTTGTCACAACCCAAGACGAGTTTTTAAGAAGTAAAATTTATCAAAAGATTGACTTGTTTTTACATCCAATTGAAAAGTGAAATTACTTATAATGAACAACATTATATTAAGTGATACAAATATAATTCTATTACACTTTAAAACCAATGAAAAGGACAATATAACTATATAATTAAATTAGATGAAAAAGCAGTTTTGAAGTAAAATTCAGTATTTTTCACTATTCATTAAAAATGAACATTTGTTAGAAAAAAACCAAAAATTTATGTAATGGACCGGACCCCTCCGGTCCATTCCTTTGTTGAAATCGATCTGGTCAACACAACGCACGTTATAATGATTTTTTAATAATAATTGGTGACGATTTAATAAATTTTAATTGGGGTTTTGTTATAAGTGTTATACTAAATAATAATAATAATAATGTTGGCTTAATTTTTTTTGAATGATCCGTTAATAAAGATTTAATGAAATTTAAATTTTGAATTAAATTCAACAAATGATAGATGTTATGATAATTGTGTAAAAATAATTAAATAAATGTTTAAAATGAATTTTGGGCGTTCCACATGGAGAGAGAATATTAACAATATATTAATAATGATATTAAATAAAAGGAGAGGCGCACCAATAAAATAAAGATTGGAGAGAGAATTAAATTGGAGAGAGAGTGTGATAATTAAAAGAGAAGTAATAAAAGAAAAGAAAAAGAAATCAATTAAGGAGAAAAGGAGAAAGGCGCACCAAATTGGAGAGAGAGGGTTGGGTGGATTTAGGTTTTTGATATAAATCAATTAAAAATAATAATATAATAATCATGTTAATGTTTTTGTAGGTAAAACACTTTTCCGACAATAACTTCTTCGTGCGACCTCGGTTTCACGAACCTTCAGTGGCAGTGCGACCCTGACTACGAGACGAAAATTTTGAGTCCAATATTGGATGTCTTTTTCGGGTTTCCAGATTGGGTACCCGAAACGCTCATGAATTAATAGATTTAATATTGTTATTATTACGGGATCTTGTATCCAACGTATCTCCCTCATACGGTATCGGATTGACGATCCGTCAGCAACAGCGTAACCCTTAAATTATGACGGTCATTTTAAGACCATTAATGAGCTACTTCTTATGACTCATGCCTCGGGTCAACAAAACACCACATATTAATAGAATTATCATTATTATTAAAACGCGTGGAAACCGCATGACGTGTCGTGTGTTGACCAGTCAAAACACGTAACGGGTGTACCGTCACACCGTGTATTCATCAATAAACGCTGCATACTGTTTTACCTATTCGTTGGCTATATAAGAAAGGGTCGCGGATTATTTCTAGCCGGATCGCTTCTTCTTCGCACGACGACACTCTTGGATGATCAAGAAGTCTTCCTCCTCTAACTTCTTTGTCCGAGCTCCGAATTACGATCGGTCAGCAGCCACAGGATCGTAGCGACGAGACGAAGCTTCTAAGCCTAGACTTGTCACCTTTCCTTCCGGCCTTCCTTCTCCAGATTCCATCCTAGGAGGCGTTTTTCGGGTTTGGCGAAGGCGGTGGACACTGAAGGATGTCGTCGGATGCGACGTGATCGAGACCTTTTGAGGTAGGGGTTTACCTTCGTCTCTCTATTTGGTGCAACATGCGGGGTGGGATATTTTTCTTTTGTTCCATGGGATGCAGTTGAACTTTAAATAAAGATAATAACCAGATAAAGAAGGGTTTGGGGTTTTGTGCTGTTCCTATTGCCTTCAAGTTTCTTCATCTTCTGATTGTGATTTTGGATTGAAAGGCCTTTGCCTACTGAAAATCAAGGCCGTTGGTGGCCTTTGCGTGCACAATTGATATCTGAATTGTTTGAGGTTGGTTTTGTTAAAACATGGAAAATGGATAAGCACGTAAAGACTGGCTGATTAAATGAGAATGAAAACCTTGTGTGATCACCCCGGTTGAACAAAATTGGAATAATGAACATGTTGGTGGTTTGGTTGTTTTGTGGGAAATGTTTTTTTTTCTGGAATGGTGTTGTGATGTGATGCTGGGCAGTGGGGCTGCGACGTTTGGGTGGTGATCTTATTGGAATGGTTGATGGTGGAAACGTGGAGGTGTGAAATGTTTTGTAAACGATGGGGTTGAAATGGGAAGTGGTTGGTTGTGGAAAATGCCTTTTTTATGAAAAGTGTTTTGAGTATGAAAAGTGTTTTGAAGTAAAAGGTGTTTTCAAATGCGGAAATGTTTTGTGTGTGGAAAGGGTTTTATGTGTTTAACTTTGAAATAAATGAATGATGGAATTTTGTATGGTTGTGATAATCTTTTGTAAATGAAATGGCATGTGGTTGCTTGCGTTTTACCTAACCTTGGTTGTGGATGGCAGGGATATGTTTGTGAAAGGTTTTGTCTGGATGATAGTTTCCCAGTAGTAATAATTTGTTAAACCATTGCATGAAACATGAAAACCTAAATGGGGTTGGGGGATGATTGTTTGGTTGTTGATGCATGCTTCGTGGTAGCAGTGCCGAGGCACATGCTCAGTTTCTCTTTTTATGAAGCCATAGGTTGGGATGTGTGTTTGGTATATGTATATATATAATTGTATCTTTGTGTTTTGTCGCACCACACCCATGTCAAGCACCTAGTGCCGAACACTCCCATTTCATGGGAGAGGGTGTTCCCCCTTAGTTACTAGCTCCTTCCTGCTCCTTCTTCCATAGGCTATGATGGCTTGAGGTGACCTTACACCCAAGACTCTTCGGGTAGGTCTCGGAGGCTGTGATAGCTTGAGGTGACCTTTAGCCCAAGACTCTTCGGGCAGGCTTACCGTTCCCAAGAACCTTCGGGATGAGGCCCAGGTGTCTGCGGGCGGGTTAGTGGTTGTGGCCCAGGTGTGTGCGGGCGAGATGTGTGGTAGTGAGGCCCAGGTGTGTGCGGGCGGGATGCGTGGTTTGGCCCAGGTGTGTGCGGGCGGGAAGAGTGTGGTAGCGTCAGGACGTTTGTCGTTAGGAAGAGCAACATCTAATTAAGTGGGAAATGGTGCGGGGTACCCAATACTTTTGTTCTATATATATACTAAACTTGTTTGTGTTACTTGGTGAGTGTGACCAGTGAGGCTGGGTGGATAGTTTTACCTTGTTAGTTTCTGGTTCTTCTATTTTCTCACGGGACCTTAGGGTGTCTCCCCACTTGTGCATGAGAGCTTTAGGTTTCCCTACTGAGTATACTTGTATGCTCACCCTACGTTTACTTTCAGGTTTCCAGGAGGACTACCAGGGCCGTGCGGGACCCTACTAGTCGGGCAGTTGGAGTTGTTGCAGTTGTTGTTCTCTTGTTTTCTTTGGCATTGTACTTTTGAGCTTCCTTGTACTTGTACCTTGTTATAAAAATTGTTTAAACATGCATGTGGACTTGGTTTGGGTTTATTTATATACACTTGTTCTTTTCCCTTTTTGGGGGTTGACTTGTCCTATTTCCCGATCCAAAATAATAAAAAGGGTAATGCCTCCCATATTTGTGAAAACTCATACCCTTGGTGCTAGTCGCCAACCCCGGGCCTACTGGAGGCGGGACTCGGGGGTCATTATCTCCCTTTCACCATTGCCAGCTCAAAAGGGGCATCTTTGGTGGGAGGGGGTCGTGACAGAATGGTATCAGAGGTGATGGTTGAGAGATAGGATGGAGTCTGGAGTTAGGCACAATGAGGATTGCATGGGATGGTAGGGCAACAATGTTCATTAATCTTGGTGCGTGACATAGGCCAGGGAAGGCCGGCTAGGACACAGGATTTTAGGGCCCCCCGTGATCCGATGCAAGGACTCTGAGCCTACCGAACGACCAAGTGAGACTATATTGATTGCAGGGTAGAGACCCTAGGGAAGGTACATACATCATCCTGTTTGTGTTTTACTTGATTTGGGTGTTCTGAAAAAAAAAATTGAAATAAAATGATAATTAAAACATTGAGTTTTTCATTACTACTTGGGCTTAGGCGTTCCCTGTTTACCGAACAACTATGGCACCTGGACGTCAACAGAACGGAAGAGGAGTGGGACACAGACAGTTTCACGCAATAGAAGTGGCAACCCTAGAAAGGCCAGAGATCGAGAGAGATGTTTCCGGTTTTACTTAAATTCTCTCACCTATGTTTTGTTTAAATACATGATCATCACACTCCTTTGTTGGAACTCTTTTGCTCATTATCTGGGCCTGGACCTTTTTTTTGTGAGTTTTTAATGCTATGTTGTTTCCCGCTTTTCTTTAAATGTACATGAAGAGCCCTATCATGTGGGGGAGGGGAAGACCTAATCCCTAATCGAGATGCATTAATGTGGATGCGATTTAACCCGTGCAGGCGAGTCAGTGCCGCCTAAAGCGGATAATATCTCGACATGGGAGAAGGAATTACTCAAGCCATGTGTCCGGGCAGTGTGTGGGTTGTACGTTGTTGGGTGCAGTGTAAGTTGAAAAAAAAACCTAATATATGGAAGTGGGAAGGCCCAGTCCTTAATCGAGACACATTAATGCAGATGCGATTAAACCCGTGCAGGCGAGTCAGTGCCGCCTAAAGCGGATAATATCTCGACATAGGAGAGGGAATTCCTAACTCACGTAATTAGGGTTGTCGGTTGTTTCTTGTTATGACAAGAGTCCTAAGAGGTATCTTGCGGAGTGGTTGTTTGGATCCATTCTTTTCTTGGTTGGTTTTTAATTCTCGAGGACGAGAATGTTTTAAGAGGTATCTGATGTAATGGACCGGACCCCTCCGGTCCATTCCTTTGTTGAAATCGATCTGGTCAACACAACGCACGTTATAATGATTTTTTTTAATAATAATTGGTGACGATTTAATAAATTTTAATTGGGGTTTTGTTATAAGTGTTATACTAAATAATAATAATAATAATGTTGGCTTAATTTTTTTGAATGATCCGTTAATAAAGATTTAATGAAATTTAAATTTTTAATTAAATTCAATAAATGAGAGACGTTATGATAATAGTGTAAAAATAATTAAATAAATGTTTAAAATGAATTTTGGGCGTGCCACATGGAGAGAGAATATTAACAATATATTAATAATGATATGAAATAAAAGGAGAGGCGCACCAATAAAATAAATATTGGAGAGAGAATTAAATTGGAGAGAGAGTGTGAGAATTAAAAGAGAAGTAATAAAAGAAAAAAAAAAATAAATCAATTAAGGAGAAAAGGAGAAAGGCGCACCAAATTGGAGAGAGAGGGTTGGGTGGATTTAGGTTTTTGAAATAAATCAATTAAAAATAATAATATAATAATCATGTTAATGTTTTTGTAGGTAAAACACTTTTCCGACAATAACTTCTTCGTGCGACCTCGGTTTTACGAACCGTCAGTGGCAGTGCGACCCTGACTACGAGACGAAAATTTTGAGTCCAATATTGGATGTCTTTTTTGGGTTTCCGGATTGGGTACCCGAAACGCTCATGAATTAATAGATTTAATATTGTTATTATTACGGGATCTTGTATCCAATGTATCTCCCTCATACGGTATCGGATTGATGATCCGTCAGCGACATCGTAACCCTGAAATTATGACGGTCATTTTAAGACCATTAATGAGATACTTTTTATGACTCATGCCTCGGGTCAACGAAACACCACATATTAATAGAATTATCATTATTATTAAAACGCGTGGAAACCGAGTGACGTGTCGTGTGTTGACCAGTCAAAACACGTAACGGGTGTACAGTCACACCGTGTATTCATCAATACACACTGCATACTGTTTTACCTATTCGTTGGCTATATAAGAAAGGGTCGCGGATTATTTCCAGACGGATCGCTTCTTCTTCGCACGACGACACTCTTGGATGATCAAGAAGTCTTCCTCCTCTAACTTCTTTGTCCGAATTCCGAATTACGATCCGTTAGCGGCCACAGGATCGTAGGGACGAGACGAAGCTTCTAAGCCTGGAATTGTCACCTTTCCTTCTGGAATTCCTTCTCCATATTCCATCCTAGGAGGCGTTTTTCGGGTTTGGCGAAGGCGGAGGACACCGAAGGACGTCGTCGGATGCGATGTGATCGGGACCTTTTGAGGTAGGGGTTTACCTTCGTCTCTCTATTTGGTGCAACATGCGGGGTGGGATATTTTTCTTTTGTTCCATGGGATGCAGTTGAACTTTTAATAAAGATAATAACCGGATAAAGAAGGGTTTGGGGTTTTGTGCTGTTCCTATTGCCTTCCAGTTTCTTTATCTTCTGATTGTGATTTTGGATTGAAAGGCCTTTGCCTACTGAAAATCAAGGCCGTTGGTGGCCTTTGAGTGCGCAATTGATATCTGAATTGTTTTTGGTTGGTTTTGTTAAAACATGGAAAATGGATAAGCACGTAAAGACTGGATGATTAAATGAGAATGAAAACCTTGTGTGATCACCCCGGTTGAACAAAATTGGAATAATGAACATGCTGGTGGTTTGGTTGTTTTGTGGGAAATGTTTTTTTTCTGGAATGGTATTGTGATGTGATGCTGGGCAGCAGGGCTGCGACGTTTGGGTGGTGATCTTATTGGAATTGTTGATGGTGGAAACATGGAGGTGTGAAATGTTTTGTAAACGATGGGGTTGAAATGGGAAGTGGTTGGTTGTGGAAAATGCCTTTTTTATGAAAAGTGTTTTGATTATGAAAAGTGTTTTGAAGTAAAAGGTGTTTTCAAATGCGGAAATGTTTTGTGTGTGGAAAGGGTTTTATGTGTGGAACTTTGAAATAAATGAATGATGGAATGTTGTATGGTTGTGATAATCTTTTGTAAATGAAACGGCATGTGGTTGCTTGCGTTTTACCTAACCTTGGTTGTGGATGGCAGGGATATGTTTGTGAAAGGTTTTGTCTGGATGATAGTTTCCCAGTAGTAATAATTTGTTAAACCATTGCATGAAACATGAAAACCTAAATGGGGTTGGGGGATGATTGTTTGGTTGTTGATGCATGCTTCGTGGTAGCAGTGCCGAGGCACATGCTCAGTTTATCTTTTTATGAAGCCATAGGTTGGGCTGTGTGTTTGGTATATGTATATATATAATTGTATCTTTGTGTTTTGTCACAACACACCCATGTCAGGCACCTAGTGCCGAACACTCCCATTTTATGGGAGAGGGTGTTCCCCCTTAGTTACTAGCTCCTTCCTGCTCCTTCTTCCATAGGATATGATGGCTTGAGGTGACCTTACACCCAAGACTCTTCGGGTAGGTCTCGGCGGCTGTGATGGCTTGAGGCGACCTTTAGCCCAAGACTCTTCGGGCAGGCTTACCGTTCCCAAGAACCTTCGGGATGAGGCCCAGGTGTCTGCGGGCGGGTTAGTGGTTGTGGCCCAGGTGTGTGCGGGCGATATGCGTGGTTGTGAGGCCTAGGTGTGTGCGGGAGGGATGCGTGGTTTAGCCCTGGTGTGTGCGGGTGGGAGGAGTGTGGTAGCGTCAGGACATTTTCCGTTAGGAAGAGTAGCATCTAATTAAGTGGGAAATGGTGCGGGGTACCCAATACTTTTGTTCTATATATATACTAAACTTGTTTGTGTTACTTGGTGAGTGTGACCAGTGAGGCTGGGTGGATAGTTTTTCCTTGTTAGTTTCTGGTTCTTCTATTTTCTCACGGGACCTTAGGGTGTCTCCCCACTTGTGCACGAGAGCTTTAGGTTTCCCTACTGAGTATACTTGTATGCTCACCCTACGTTTACTTTCAGGTTTCCAGGAGGACTACCAGGGCCGTGCGGGACCCTACTAGTCGGGCAGTTGGAGTTTTTGCAGTTGTTGTTCTCTTGTTTTCTTTGGCATTGTACTTTTGAGCTTCCTTGTACTTGTACCTTGTTATAAAAATTGTTTAAACATGCATGTGGGCTTGGTTTGGGTTTATTTATATACACTTGTTCTTTTCCCTTTTTGGTGGTTGACTTGTCCTATTTCCCGATCCAAAAAAATAAAAAGGGTAATGCCTCCCATATTTGTGAAAACTCATACCCTTGGTGCTAGTCGCCAACCCGGGGCCTACTGGAGGCGGGACTCAGGGGTCATTATCTCCCTTTCACCATTTCCAACTCAGGAGGGGCATCTTTGCTGGGAGGGGGTCGTGACAATTTATCCAAAGTAAATTTGATATTCCAAATTCAAAAATTATGTCCATTTCACCAAATTAAAAAAATATAATTTTCATTAATTAATTTTTTAACTAATTCCTGCTCTCAAGACAAATAACGTGTTTTTAAGAAACAATATCTATCAAAACATTGACACTTTTTTATGTCCAATTTCAAAGTGAAATTAATTCCAATGACCACCATTGGATTAAATGGTAAAAATATATTTTAACTAAACTTTAAACTCAATTAAAAAGATAATATGACCATATAAATAAATTAGATTAAAATGAGGGTTTGAATTAAAATACTGCATTTTCACTATTTATTAAAAAATGAACATTATCCGAAAAATAAAAAAAAATTACACAAAGTAAATTTTAATGTCCCTATTATATAGAAGGATTTTATTTTGTCAAATATAACATATAAAATTGACAAAAAGTAGATTTAAAAAGGGTTTTCCATCCAAAGGCAGTTAATTGACCTTTTAAAGAATATTAGAATATTTATGCTTAAAATTGGATTCATTCGCATTTTAAGCCTCTATAATTTATTGGGTAATTGTTAAAACATTTACCAAACATATATAATAATTGTGTAGTTAGTTCTGTTCATTCCCGCCATTACAACATCTAGGTGTTAACTACCATTTAAAATAATAATATTATATTATTAGTGTGCAACGTAAGATTTCAAAGAAACTCGTTGTTGCGTATTGGGTACGCCATCGAACATAGCATCCCCTTTAATGTAATATTAATATTTTATTCACAAATATTAATATATATGAACATTTCATATTCATTATTTACCTAGGATGTTACGTCCTTATCCCCTTTTGGGAATTGTGTCCTCACAATTATAAAATTGGGCTTGGAAACTTTATTGAAAGACCCACATCAGAAAAAGAGTAAATAAAATTATCACTTTAAAATAAAGAAAAAGAAGTAAAATGGTCACCGGAAATAACCCATTCTATGTATCCCTGAAAACATGGATATATAGGAGAAAACAAACCATCATGTTCTGATGGAGAGTGATAGAAAACATGTTTATGAAGAAGTTAACCTCCAGAAAATCATAAACTTCTGATGGGTTAAACAATATTTGATTCCCCAGTAGGAAAAGTTAATAGACAACAATTTTTTTTAACTTACTTGTCATTAAGGAATTTATTTATGAGATTAACTAAAAAAAGGAAACATACTCCCTCGTCATGTAGAATTTTATATTTTACTATATTTCTAACACGAACTCATATTTTTCCAAACGATGAGTATTCAAGATGAATTGTTCACATTAAGAGCGCTAAAATCAACTTCGAGAGAATCACATAATCCATAAAATATGAATTATATATTTCCCTTATCTTTATAACTTAACCAAAACCAAAATGGTTAGTACAATATCAGATAATCCCTAAAAATGATATTCTTTCACAAAAAGAAAAACAACTCTTAATCTCCATAATTTGTCCAACAAAACCCAAAGTTTATCAAAGACCATTCAATAAACAAATAACCATAAAATTCTTCAAAGTAATCCAAACTACGATTTAAACCAAAATCTCCAAAGGATTTAATCACATGGTCTTCCAAGATAAATCTTAACATTTATCTCTAAATAACATCAATTACTCTTAAAGTCTCATATTGAAAAGTAATTAACCTAATCACATATCTTCCATGATAAGTTAATCATTTCCATAGATAACCCAAAATCAACTTATTCTTGATTTATAAAATCATCTAACTAAAAATAATAAGTCATACTAACCAGGGAATTCACATAGCCCAGTGGTAAGTGATAAATACCAATCGCACTTTGGTTGTGGGTTCGATTCCCGCAGCTTCGTACGACGCGATGGATTGTCACACGGTCTGCGTGTTGTCCCTTTTAAAAAACTATATAATTTTATAACATTCCACAAAAAGAGATAAATTCAAAAAAAATAACCATAACATATTTTAACCACAATGGTTATCTAATAACATTCATTTTTTATACCAAAATATATTAAGTAGTAATTGCCTCAAACTCAAGGATCATATAAACCCAAATAGTTCTTTATAACTCTATCCAAAAAAGAAAAGATAATTATTTCTTGAATAAAATTTTCATATATCAAACATCAAGGTTACACATTCTATAAAAAGTCTTCTAATGTAATCCCATCGTCAAAAGATCCTTAATACTTTTAAGCATTTCACCATCCTAAAATCTACCATAACACTTGAATCCCTTATATGTTGACTTCTTACTCATTAAAAATTCATCACGATCAATTAACCATTCCTTTCTAACTTATTCTGAAATACATCTTTCCTATAAAAAAATCATGAATCATATGCTAATATTAAATAATAGGAAAACATGTGTTAAGAATTAATCCACACCTTTCCTTGGTCATTGTTAGTTTCTTCATCCTCAATCGGGATGGCATTAGGGATTGGTCAATAAATATTTGTACGATCCTAGTGATCCCATTCTCGAAACTTCTTCGCAGGACATGTGTTTGCAAAATGACCATGAACACCACATTTAAAACATTCAACTGATCCTTCATAAAGAACTTCATTCCCTTTTCAAGTGTAAACTAGATGATTCCTTTGTCCAAGACATGTTCTTATTTTACGAACTTTATTTCCACATCTATAGCATCTTTCTGTCGCTTTGAAATATTTTCCTAGGTGTTTCTTTCCACATCATTGACAGATAGGTTTTTCAACACACTTACCTTTATGATTATTACATGAAATTCCATAGGTATTTGTTTTGCGCATATATTATGCCTTATAAAATTCACTAAGGTTCAGGTGGTCATTCATGACTCCAGATAGTTGGTTGATAATAACCACAAGAGTTCTCATTGCCGCTTCCATATCATTCAGTTGCTCGTTCGGAAAACCGTCATAGTTTTCATCAAATCCACTGTTAAATTTGTGCCTGCTAGATCCATCCATTTACAAAAACCAAAAGGGTTAGTGTGAGTATATTAGTAAAATAATCATATAATACTAAGATATAATTATTCATGTTATCTTAAACTCATTCACTTTATCTAAAAAAACATTGACTCTTTCTAAAATCCAAACCATTATGGTAATGTCACTTAAGCTTAAAGAATACCCTAACCTCTAAAGTTATCTAAACCGACCATTGATACCAAATATAAGGCCCCGACCTTAAAACATTACATAATCATGAATTAAATGAATAATTCACATTGATGATATTTTCAGGTTTAGAGTTTTAGATAATTAGGACATAACTATTACATATCAATGATTACCAAGTAAACACATCTACTCAGTTTCCATTTTTTCCCAAAATAAAAACTCTTGAACAAAAGAGTCATGTCTAGTTCTATGTTTTAGACAGAATGGCATTTCCTTGATCCCATCCTTGACCCTATTCCAATTTATGTCCTGTGAAAAACATTTAAAAAACTTGGTATGAGCATAAAAAGCTCAGTAAGGGATACACAAAGAAAGAAAACATTAGATCATAAATATATACATAACATAAGACTTTTAACATACCTAATGAAATCATAATATTTTTGAATAACTCATATAAATCATAAGACATAAAGGTAACTTGAGGCATTCATAACATTCTTATGTTGGGAGTAACCGTCATGGTTACGTTTGGAATACCCATCACAGTATATTCCCTAAATCTCTTCGGATAAACCTTAGAGTTTAACTCATTCATGTTATCCAATTCATTAGAGAGATATCTCAGGCTCACCCACCCATAGTTTATCATGGCACCACCCGAATTCATAAGCAATTCCCAAGAACCATAACATAACCGTATCACATAAAACATGCATAAAGGAAACATAACATTTCCACATTTCAATCACAAGATATCAATATAGAACATTGATATAATGAAAAAATTATCAAAACCATTTTCAATACCAAAATAAAAGAAAACTAAAACATGGAATTTATTTTTCTTTTAAAAAAAAGTTATGGCTTGTAGAGGAAGCTGAAACTCAAATAATGGTCACCACGACGGAGAAGAGATTGTCGCCGCATACGTAAAAAGAAAACCATTCCTTTTGTCATTTAGTAAAATGATTTGGTTAAAAATATTCCTTTTGAATGAAATGAGAAGTCAAAAGAGTTTTATACACCGTATAAAATAAAGTCGTGTAGAAATCAAAAGATGCCTTAATGAAAGGAGATTGAGATGAAGTCCCGTACAAAGATAGTATCCTTAGATTAAGAATAAATCAATTACATAATTATGTGTGAAAAATATAAATACACCCAATATAAGTGGATATTAAGTGTAAAAAAATCAGAGGTCATTCACACATATTCATAGTATGACATAATCAATAAGTAGAGGTTTAACCCAAAGAATTGAAATTGGGTTAAGAAGTTCTCTTACAGAAATTCGACAGCCTAATGACATCACTTTAAAATTTAAAAAATGAGTTGATGAGAGATATAAAAGGTTAAATCATCACTTGGAAATAAAATTTACAGAAATAAGGATATATAAGAACATATCCCATCATTAAGAAGATGTAAATTAAAAGACCTAACAAAAAGATGTCTTTTAAAAAGAGGAGGGTGAAAGGTTCCCTTACCGATTTGGGTAATTTTCGAAACGTACACACCATGAAAGAAGGAAGATACAATGTTGACGTTAATACCCATAAAAAAAATTATATTAAAAAAGAGTAGAATAATTGGAAGTAAATACACCACTCAAAGGCGATAGTGACAAATATAGCAGGAATCTCACAGGAATAAATGGTGAGATAAAAAAACTTTACCTCGTTGTAATAAATCGAGTTGTATGACCAAAAGATAATAACCACCAAATGAATCATAGAATACCATGAATATAAATAGAATCATGATAATATATATTAAATTTCAGTAAACAATACACCACATGCAATAAATAAGTGGAGAACAATGGAAATCTCACAGAATTAAAAGCGAGATAAGAAAGCCCTTACCTCAAGTCCGACTTGTCTTCTTCTTTTATTTATATTCCCGAATAATAAACATTGGTCAATTTATAATTTCTTAAGTACTTAATTTAATGTTTATTATTCAATTCATATCACATATTATCATTTTATAATAATTAGTTAATTATGTGAGTTCATATCATACGTTCTATCGATGTTCGGTACATGAGTAAAAAATGAACCTGTTTGAAGAGAATTGTCCATGTAGTTATAAGTAAATCATATCGAGAATGGGGTTTATGATTTAAATTTAATATATATCCATTATATATGTATTTAATAATATTACATAATTTTTTGAGATAATAAATGAAATGTACCGTTCATGGAGATGGTAGGCCGTACCTACGCATAAACGCTACTTTCATTTTTTGTCATATTAATTGAATTTAAAATTAAATTAGACATCGATATATTATAATTATAGTATAATATATATGTTATATAGGTAGAATAATCTCATTAATTACATTCTTTATAAACTCCATGTTTGGAATGAATGAGTAACATCAATTGAGGGGGCAGTTGTCTACACTTCCTCATATGAAATTAACGCATTTGCACAACACAAAAATCATAAAGATATGTTTTAAATATAAAATACAGAAGAATTGAGAGGAGATAAATATAATATATATCATATATAAATATATTTCTATTATAATGGCCACCATGAGAGGTGGTATGAGATAATTGAACAATCATCGTTTCGTGAGGCAGTAGTTCTCTGTCCACAGAAACTGTATGTTCTTCACCAATTAGATGGATGTGTGTGTAAGTGTAGCTCTAATAATTCTCATAAAATCCTCATAGTATATTTAATATAATGTTTTTGTTACAAAATAAAGGAATAAGAAGAGTTTAAGGGGTTGGAGAAGCAAAATAAAACAAAAGAACATATGAGAAGACTTTACCTCTAAATCGTGTAATACTTTTTGATTTCAGCCAAAGGGTTCCTTGGAAAGACTTCTGACCAAATTGAGGATTCTAAGAGTAGTAGAGAGATTTTTATAGATAATATGAGCATAGTTTATATGATCCAAGGGATTGAGAGGTGTGGGTAAGGGGGTAGAGGTGGGGGCCTTTTATAAGAGGGAGGTGGGTCACTTTTGGAATGTCTTGAAATGTTACTTTATTATAAAATGGTTTTCGGATTTCAAAGGTCCCAAAATGATGTATTTATAGAATAAAGTGATAAGGTTTAGAAATACACCCATAAAATATGTTTTTGACAAGTGTAAGTCTTATATTTTACCTTATCTTTTCATTTTATTTAAATCGTTCATTAATGAGGTAATAAGTGCATCATCATGGTGTCATAAATAAATTTATTTTTTTAATGTCTAAAAATTATAATGAAAATACCATGATGTAGGAAATAATTTTAGATTTCCAATGACTATTTATAGTCTAAGATATCATTTATGTAAACAAAATTAAAATTGTTTTACTTAGGATATACAAACCGTTATTATATTTATATTCTTTTTAAAAATAAAGTCAAAAATGTCACTATCACACCCATGTGACTCCATGGGACCTCAGGTTTGGTAAAAAGCTACAAATGGTCGGCCATGACTCAAAAAAGTGTATTTGGATACATGTTGGGGTCATTTTATATTATTATGATATTATTTTATTAACCTGAACTACCCGATTACTAATTAATCACGATAATTAAAGATAATTACCGTCATTACAATTTATAATGTCCAAAAATAAAAGAGTATTAATTAAATAATTAGGACCTTTATATTAAAAATATTGAATCCATTTTACCAAATTAAAAACACAAAAATTTCAGTAATTAATTTAAAAATAATTCATGTTGTCACAACCAAAGATGAGTTTTTACGAAGTAAAATTTATCAAAAGTTTGACTTGTTTTTACATCAAATTGAAAAGTGAAATTACTTATAATGAAAAAAATGCCATTAAGTGATAACAAATTAATTCAATTCCACTTTAAAACCAATTTAATGGAAAATATAACCATATAATTAAATTAGATGAAAAAGTAGTTTTGAAGTAAAATTCAGTATTTTACACTATTCATTAAAAATGATCATTTGTTAGAAAAATACAAAAAATTTATCCAAATTGAATTTGATATTCCAAATTCAAAAATTATTTCCACTTCACAAAATTCAAAACATAGAAGTTTCATTGATTAAATTTATAATTATTTCCCACTGGCAAGACGAATAGCGTGTTTTAAGAAACAATATCTATCCAAAGATTAACACTTGTTTATGTTCAATTTCAAAGTGTAATTAATTCCAATGACCACCATTTCATTAAATGGTAAAATTTTATTTTAACTAAACTTTACACCCAATTAAAAAGATAATATAACCATATAAATAAATTATGTTAAAAAGAGGTTTTGAATTAAAATACAACATTTTCACTATTTATTAAAAAATAAACTTTAT
Organism: Viscum album; assembly: GCA_963277665.1. Taxonomy (NCBI): domain Eukaryota; kingdom Viridiplantae; phylum Streptophyta; class Magnoliopsida; order Santalales; family Viscaceae; genus Viscum; species Viscum album. Next base: position 1,368,757,738 of record OY728131.1, on the reverse strand, counting down.
CGGAAAAATAAAAAAAATTTACACAAAGTAAATTTTGATGTCCCAATTCTAAAGAAGGATTTTATTTTCTCAAATATAACATTTAATATTGAAAAAAAGTATATTTAAAAATGGTTTTCCATTAAAAGGCTGGTAATTGACCTTTTAAAGAATATTAGAATATTTATGCTTAAAATTGGATTCATTCGCATTTTAAGACTCTATCATTTATTGGGAAATTGTTAAAAAATTTAGAAAAAATATATAATCATTTTGTAGTTATTTTTGTTTATTCCCACCATTACAACGGCTAGGCGTTAACTACCATTTAAAATAATATTATTATATTATTAGTGTGCAACATAAGATTTCAAAGAAACTCGTTGTTGCGTATTAGGCACGCCATCGAACATAGCATCCACTTTAAAGTAATATTAATATTTTATTCACAAATATTAATATATATGAACATTTCATATTCATTATTTATTTGGGATGTTACAGGTAGGCTCACATAAAGAAGTTATATTATTAACAATTTCTCTCAGCCTTCCTTTCATCTACGTGATTCTCTCTCCATCAATCATTATGAAATTATCAAACTTTAATTTCTATGTAGAATGTCTCATCTGTCTGACATTGTCAGTAACTTTATAGGCTACTACAATTGTCTGCCACATTTCATAGGCTATTAGGAATTGTGATACACAGTTGAATTCATCTTGTGCAAGACCAAAATTAATAGAATTCATTGATTTCGAATTCATATCATACTTAGCTTATGTAGTAGTAGACCAAGTTTTAGGTTTTTTAGGAATTGTGAAAGGAGTAAAAATCTATGAGTATATTCTAAATCCAATATTTTTTAAGTACATTATCATTCATGACATCCAAAATCCATAATTGTAACCATTGAAATATAGATCAAAAACGATTGACATTCCTTCCTTGAGATTATCCATTTACATCACTAATACATATCTTATGACTTTAGCTTGTTATAGCTCTATTTAAATTCTCAATCTCTGTTACCAAATGTTAGGTCAGAAACACTATAATGATAACAAAAGAGGGGGGGTGATTTTTGTTCTTTTAATAATTTCACAATTCTGTCGATTCACATAAAAAATAGATAGATCTGGAGAAATTTCTGTATGTGAGTATATGCATCGGATTGGAATAGAAAACAAATCACATCAATTTATAGTGTTTTTGGGCATGAAGATCCCAAAGTCCACTCCACCAATCACCCTCTCGGTGGGCTTGGTGAATTTCACTAGTGTGGTCCTCATATCATAAGACTGATCCACAACTGAGTGCAGGAAGTTGTCATCCTTACAAATAAAGGCTTATAAAACAGAGCCTTCTGGTTCATTTATAGGGAACTGATAAAACCATAGCATAGTTCTTGAAGTTTACACTCCACCACAACTGAATAAGAGCAAACAAAAATCAAGATAGATAAGATTATTTTTATAAGAAACAGATATAGCTCGCAGTTTCTGTAGTACAAAACTGATAAAAGAAGAATCTTTTCCATTAGAAGAAAATAAACTTCGAAATATATTTGAAAAGATCTGGTTACACAAGAGATCTTCAATTTAAAGAACAAATACAAAAACATAGCATCGTTCTTCCTTAATTAAACATGTATATCTCCAAAATGTAGTCCTTGTTTCTGTGATGCTTGATCGCTGTAGCACTATAAAGAATTTTCATAGGAAGAATTCAATGAACAATATTTCCATAGATATCTGAAAGGTATTCATAGATATGAGAGTTTTTCAGTTCATACTCATAGAGATATATAATGATAAATCTCCAGCGTGGTTTCATATCCACAAATTTTTCCTGATAAATTGAGTGAATTTAAATTAAAAAATACAGTGTAGAGTAGTCATAACTTCCCTTAAGAATATGATAGAAAATATCTGCTGTAAATGGCTCTTTAAATCATTTAAGACGAGTTTTTAATCATTTGAAATTGATCTTTAAACAATATTGAAATTTTGTAAAGAATATTGCAAAAAGCTCTGATAAAGATGTAAATTCAAATTTTCGATGTTGAAAAGTCAAATGAAATGTTCTTTCAAAAAACGACAAAACAATAAACGTAGGGTTCAAATTCATAACATAGCGTTGATGATCCATAAGTTTATCCACATCATCATAGATCTTTGAACATAACATTGATTATTCATAAGTTCAATTTCCCCAAATTGAAGGTTGACAACATTAGGTTGATTACAAACGTAAGGTTGATGATTCCTACGTTTGTAAAGTTCCATACTTACGTAGTGTTCTTTAACTATAATTTTTATTTCTGAAAAATGTAATGTTTTTATCCAAATGTAATGATCCTTAAGTATATGTTTCTTTAAACATAAGGTTGATTAACCATGCATTCTGACCATTCAACATAAACATAATGTTTTTTCCATACGTTACTCTCTTTAACATATTGAGTGAATAGTATATCCAGTAAACAAAAAAAAGGTGAATAGTGTTTCGAGAATATGCTTAAGAGCATTTTGAACACTTTAACGAACATTTATTGCAAATAAATAGTTGAATATTAATTCATGATAATAATTATATATAATATAAATTTCATGAAATACAATCAAAATAAAATCATTAGTAAAACAAACAAGGGTTTTTGTGAGCATAAAAATAAAAAATATTTATAGAGTATTGTTGAGACAATACATGCCCAAAAAAACATGTCTAGCCATTGTTCTATCATATCAGACTCCCTCTCTTAGGTATTATCCTTAAATCTCCTATACTTCCACTACAATTGAACTAAAGGAATATTCCTACCATAGAGATACTTCTCACTACAGTCCACAATCCATATCAGATTTTTTTATAAGACACATTATCACTAAGATGAATGTCTAATATGTCTATCATGTGAGAAGGGTCTATATAATATCCTCGAAGATGTGACATGGGAAACACATCATGCATAGAATTGTAGTTTTGTTGAATAGATAATATGTACGCTACCAGAATGACCCTATAAACTATATCAAACTGATAGAAAAACATGGCATTAACTTACACTATTTTATAATACGGTGTTTCCCTTACCTAGATGTCACCTACAATACATCATGATGACTAACTTAATACTATATAGGTCATCTATGATGGTCAACATAAGATTTCTTCCTACTCCACATAGTAACCAACATCTATATGATCAACTGAACTTGGTTAGATATCTTCAATATGAGACATGGCCCAACATGCACTGACTCTTCTACCTCCAACCAGAAAAGAGGTGAATGACATGACCTACCATACAAAGATTCAAAATATTCCATAAGGATAGATTCCTAGAAGCTATTATTATATGAAAACTCCACATGTTCCATATGATTCTTCAATAAACCATTGAAATCTAGAACACGTGCATATAAAATACCCCTAGAACCTGAATAGTTCTCTCTGATTTCCCATCGGTATGGGGATTATAGGCCGTACTCAAAAGAACCTGTGATCCCAGAGCCTTCTGAAGAACCTTCCAAAAACATTATGTGAAGCGATGGTCTCTGTCTAAAATGATACTCTAGAAAAAAACATGAAACTGAGCTACCTCATACTTGTAAGGAATTTCCAAATCATCAACTATAAGGGTCTCCCTGATAGAAAGAATAGGATAGTTTTGTTAGTAGATCCATAATCAAAAATAAAAAATAAATCTTATGGGGTATCCTAGGAAATCCTATCAAAAAATACATAGTGACATAATCTCATTTCCAATATGGAATGGGAAAAGGTTGTGAAATCCTAACTGTATTGTGATGCCCAGATTTCACCTGTTGACAAGTGAGACATATTGCCACAAAGATTGCTACTTCCTTCTTCACTACTGACCACTAGTACCATCTATGGAGATCATGATAGATCTTTGTCAAACCTGTATGTAACAATGATTGAGAAGCCTGAAACTCTTTCATCAACTCATCGTGAAAGCCTGTAGAAACCTACATTTATCCAAGAAAAGAAGTGAATTTCCATTTCAATGAGACCATCCTGATTATTTTTATAATAGGTTGGGGCAGATGCATCAATTTATTATTAAATCAAATACATCTTTAAGTCTGGGTTGAGGGAGACCCATTATAAAGCCCAAAGGCCCAAGTCCAAGTGGCCTGAAGACAAGGCTTGAAAGAACATTTTTTTGGCTCAGATGACCCCTCGATGAAAAGTACAACCATAGTACCCACATTATAATAGTACCTGCTACAGTACCACTACAGCAACAGTACCTCCACCGCTACAGTGCCACTGCTGCAACAGTTCCCCCGTTGCTACAGTTCCCCCGTTGCTACAGAACTTCTATAGTGGCCTGCCACAATACTGCAACACTAATCCCTTCAGACCAGATTACTACTTGGTCTTGATCTAGTCCAAAAACATGGGCATAACTGATTTAGAAGTTAGAGGTACTTATTCCTTAGACTTCTGAACATCTTAATGCATGTCTTTAAAGAGGGACATCACTTTCCATTCATCTTAAGACTCCAATACTGCCTCTTCCTACATCTTTTAACTCAATGCATCATCAATGATGTTTCCCTTTCCTGGTGTATAATCCAACTCAATGTCAAAAGACTGTAGATACTCAACCCACCTCCTATACCGAAGGTTCAGGTCTTGCTGTTAAAATATGAACCTAAGTCTCTTATGGTCCATGTATATAAAAAAACTAACTCCAATGATATAATGTCTCAAAAAACTCAGTGGGCATATTACTTCTTATAACTCGAAATCATAACTAGTATAATTCGTCTCATGTGGTATAAACTATCTATAGATATATAAAACCACGAAATCCTCCTACATTAGAAATATTCCAAGTATAAATCCTAAGGCAGCACAATACACAATATATTCTTTACTCGACACATGTAAAGTGAGGATAGGTATTGAGGTTTCCCTTACTTTTAGCTATTGAAAATCTCTCTCACAAGCATCCAAACAAACAAAATTAACCACTTTCATGGTCAGCCCTGACATCGATGCTTCCAGGTGAGAAAATGACTGGTTAAAGCATCAATAATAATCTGCTAAACCCAGAAATATCTAAATATTATATAAATTCTTAGGATTCTCCCAAAATATCACATTTGAAAATTTTTATTTCTCCAATGAAACTCCTACCACTTAGATGATATGAAATTATTTTTTTAATTATCTAATATAGAAACTACATGTAGTTAACTTGGAATAAATATGATGCTCTATCAATATACTAAGGATGATTTCAATATGTTTGAATGATTTCCTATTGACTAGGGGTACACTAATATGTCATCAATAAAAAATACCATTAACTAATCTATAAAAGGGTAAAATATGTGATTCATCAAGACCATGAATAACATTGGTGCATTCATAAAAAATAGCATCAGAATAAACTCATAGAATCCATTCTTACTCTTAAAAGATTTCGGAGGTATGTCCAATGGTCTCACCCTCAACTGACGGTATCCTGATCTCAATTTTACCATGGATATGTTCTTAAAAACTATCAACTAATAGAAAATATAATTGATTTGAGGAAGAGGATATTGGTTCTTAACTATCATTTGGCTCAATTTATGATAATTTGCACATTGACGCAAAGTACCACAATACTTCTTGGAAAAGATAACTAGGGAACCCCAAGGGGATTCACTTTTCTACATAAATCTTTATATTCCATATCATCCAACTAAACATTCAACCCCCGAATATATTCTAGTGCCATTCGGTAAGGATGGATTGAAAGTAGTTCTACTCTTATCACCAATTTGATCGTAAACTTGATATCTTGTTTGGGAGGTAAGCCGTGGAACTCATTAGGAATGAAATCATGAAAACAGTTTATGACTGGAGGAAAATAATCTTGGCATATTCCACCATAATCTAAAGTAAGATCAGAAATATGAGACATGAGACAATCTAATCTGTATTGAATTTGTCGTACATGAGTATCCAAAAATCCCACTCACCCTTGTGAGAATAGCTGGATTCTTCTTGAGATAAAAATAAAACCCTCCACCAATAATATTTGATTTGATCCTGGTATACAATGAACCAATCCATACCAGGAATAAAATCTAATCCGGTCATTTCCACCATGAACTGTTCCAAAAAGAATAGGTAACCACCAATTTCTAGAGAACATGCCTTGAAACATTTGATATTCTCCGATCGCAATCCCAACAATGTGTGGATGGTAAAAAAATATCCAATATTTCCACATTAAATCTCAAATAATTTATAAAAATATTAAATCAAAAGGATTGTGATGCTCCTAAATAATAAAACAAAGTAAATGATAGATGATACAAGAATTATACAATTGATAATATATTTTCTTGCATCCACACTACCTAGAGTAGTCTACTTTACATGAAACTGACTAGTCCCTCTACCCTGAGCTCCAGCCTGACTTAATTTAGGTATACCCTCTGCCTAATACTATCATTTCTCCATGTGGTTACCACATTCTCTATATTGACCAGAAAATGTTGTGGAAATCTAGATACATGTTTGCTGAGGATTAGATGAGTCCATCTATGACTTGAATTCCTATCCTATTCCCTTAAAACTTCTCTACTATTGCATGCCCCTAAAAAACCTATGTAGGTGGACCAACCAGAACAATCACAACACACCAAAGAAGGGAATGGAAACTAAGGCTATTTTTGGCCCATATTTAAAAACTAATAGAACTACAACATGACACAATCCTGAGATGCCTTCCCATTTTCCTAACTACTTTGACCACTGTTGTCCTGCCAAAAAATATCACGGGGACACTTCTTTCTACTAGAAGAAGAGTTCAAAGTTTTCCTTACTGAAATATCCCAAACACTTCTTGGGGTCTCTATCATATTACCTTATGTAACGAGTTCTTGATTCATCAAATATACAAAACAACTCAGATGAAACATGTTCACTTGAGACCTAATCTCAATGTGAAGACCATCATGAAAACCTCTCAACTTTGAGATCTCATCAGCTTCTAGGTCAGTGAAACATTCATCATAGTCCAATACTGACATGCCCTCTAAAGTTAGATCCATGAAATCATGAGCCTAATCACCCATCAATGTATCCGGACAAAAATGGTTCAAGAAATTCATTTTGTAATCCTTCCATGATGACTCCTCTTGCTTCCCTACCCTCTCCACAATGTCCCACCAACACTTGGCTAGTCCATGAAGAATTTATGCAGAAAGATTCACCCTATTATCTGAAAGAATCTATAGATTCATAAAGATATTTTAGACAGAATCGATCCAGAACTCAGCTATCTGGGACCTCCTTCCCAAGTGAACTTAGGCATATTTTATAGCTAAAACTCTTTTATCTTCTACGGAATTGAAGGCATAGTCTTAATAGTCTCTGCTTACAAGGATCTCATGAACCTTAAGTAGCTGTTGTAATGAGTAACATCCATTGGATTATCATGAATGATAGGTAGATCCTGTCCAGCTATCTTAGGAGCATACTGATATCTACTATCCTAATTATCAACTAGAAGGTTACGAGGAGGCATTTTCTCTACAAAAAAATATACTCCTTATAACCCTAGATATAATAATGTAAAACTAATCAGGTGACAAAAATAGAGAGACATTAATTCATGGTCTCTATGAACAAGGATTACAAGTGTTTTAGAAAGAAATAATAGTTCATTTTTTTAATTTATCAGATATAAAAGGTATCTCATATCATAGTTCAATAAGAAAGTATATATCACATGCAATAAATATTCCCCTATCATGAACAATGCATGTTGATATTTATCCCTATGTGCCTATTATGATGCATGGATACTAATCTCGTTCCATAACGGACCACACGTATAAATATCAATAATCAATAATATCATACAACCATAACCTCACACAACATGTGAATTACTCTAGGAAAATAACATCAAATTTAAGAAGAAAATAGTATAACAAAAAACCCCCCCCAGGGAACTCAGATTTTCCACCATACATGGTTAAGATACACCCAAAAACAATCTCATTACCATGTCCCGAAACATCATAGTATCTTTTCTACCTTCACCAAATTGTAAAGTAATACAAAAATAAACATATAGCTCTGATACCACTTTCTAACATCCTATGATCTGATACTCACTCACTTGTCTAGAATGGGGTTGGTTATGAGACCTTAAGTGCGCATACCCATATACGAGATGTTGTTGAATATTAGCAGGGGTGTGATAAGTATAGTGGGGATAATATACCCCATGGATTCAAATTAAAAAAACTAGAAAAAGTAATACAAATAAATGACTAAATATGAGAGGGCATAAACTTTGTAAACAAAAAAATAAAATAGAATACCAACAATACGAGCCAACTGAATAATATAATAAATAATAAATGAATAATGTAATGACATGATGGAATGAAACTAAATTTCATGCTATGAGTAATAATATATAAAATAACAGTAGACTCAAAAACAGACTCAAAAGTTTATATTATTGAACCCCATGTCATTCCCATATCCAAACTCCAACCCATCAATAAAAGAAAATTAACAACATTTTCCCTTTCCCTTGTCCAAACATTCATCCCATAAGAAGTGCACGTAATAAAGAAATTAAAAGTGTAACAATTTATTAAAAAATTACATTAAAATCAAATTAAAATGCTTCAACACCATCTCAAAATGTCTCTAAGAACATCTCACAAACATGGAAACACTAACCATATAACCATTGTAAAACATAACCTACCTTAGTGACATGTCAAAATATCTATAATCATAAATTATAAGCATTCAAACCATATCCTTATAACCAGTGTCTATAAATTACAAAAATCTGGGTGAAAACCTATTATATAATCATTTCAGTAATCAATCAAGGCCAAGAACGGTATATAATCATTTCATAATTTATTAAGGATAAGCCTGATATATTAGAATTTTACCATGTGTCATTAGGCCTAGACATCTATATAGGAATTTCAACATATCTCAGAGAATAGCCTGATATATAAGTATTTCATCATGAGTCACTGGGCATAGCCTACTTTATAATAATTTCATAATTTTTCAATCAACCCAGTTCCCCATATAAATATTACAACATATAAATCAAAAAATATGCCATAGAAATAAGGATATCAAAATATCAGAACAGCATGGTCAATGGTTAATTATGAAAATAGCCATTTATCTTTTAATTACACATTTCATTTATTAATTGGTCATAACCCGTAACATGCCAACTATCTTAATAATCAAACCAAGCCAAAGTGAATCTATATCAACCAGACACCCAAATACTATGTCTTTATAATCAATCTTTAATTTGTTAAATGGTTCATTTATAATCAAGGTATTCTCAATCGAATGGTAGGCACAACTATAGTAAATAACCAATTGAATCCAAAGGGACTCCAAGGAATAATATAAATCAACTTTTAATCAATTAAGGTTCATGTATATAGGCAGAATTTGAATATTACACATACTTGATGATTAGAAATCCATAGGGTTAAGGTTTAGACCACCTACCTTTACCTAATGATCAATCAATGCTTCCAACATTATTTTCAACAAATAATGAGGGAACATATGATTATATGGAGGTTCCGAGATCATAAAAAATCCAGATCAAAACCAACAAGACACACTGTCAAGTGATTACACTGAAATGATCATAAAACAATGTAATATAAGGGGGGACTTAAGGGAAAAAATATTGATGATTGATTGTATAGAAATGTTATCTGGAATAGAGGGGAGGGGACCAAAATCTTGTGAAAGGTCACCCTAGGTTGAGACAAGGAATGTACATGTGAGATGAAATAAAAATTAATTTTATGACACGCTTTAAAATAGCATGTCAGGGTATTACACAATGTTTCATACTATTAAACATCTTGAAATTCTTTTTGGAGGGATACCCCATAAAATTCACCACCTCTGATTATTATTTATTCTGATCAAATATTACAATACATGTAATATAATTACATGACATGAATTCTCCTAATGTCGTGAATCAGTTGACAACCTGTAACCATTCATGACATGTGTCTGTAAACAATTAAACAAAATTTATAACAGTTACACAACATGTTACTATTCTGCATATAGTATTTTAGCCACATTTACTTATAAAAAATAATCCCATTAAGGCTTCTCATCTTACCAACAACCCTTGGTAACACTTGATCCATTTTTTAGTTAGACTCCATTTATGGAAAAAAACATACATCCCCAGACATTAAGTCATTTCCCCCAAAATTCATCCCTATATCTGAAAAAGACATGACCATCAAGGTTGAAATGAAAAAATCAAAGAGTAAAAAAAGGTAAGATCTTACAAAAGTGTATGAATTTTTCATAATAAAGTAAAGCTTTTATGAAGTTGGAAATTAATCAAAGTAGAAAATTTTGAAGAGATGATATAAATTCTCTTGTTAAAAAGAACAAACATTATATATTATAAATAAATAGAATAGTAATAGAAATATAAATTTTATTAATTAATAAAATCAGTTTATTTCTCAGTGAAAGTAAATCAAGGTCATTAAACCCTTACCTCAAGTCCCAAAACACTTCTTTTGTGTGTATAAATTCATAGAATAATTTAATATCCTCTTGAAACCACACTAATTATATAGGAATTTTAAAAATTTATAAGGATATGAAGCTTAAGAACATAGAATAAATTTATTATTGAAGGAAATGACTTTTATTAATGATATGTATTTCAAATTTTCTTTTTATTTGAAGGGGTAGTGGAAGGATACTTTTATATGTGAAGAGAATGGCATTTTTTTAAATAAATAATACCTAATATAAAAAGAAAGTTAAATTTTGAAGTATATGTGTTCAAATTTGACTAAAAAAATGTAAATAATACGGGATTTCAGGAAATTACTCATCCACTAATATTATGACAATTTTTGATGATATTTTATGTTTTTACCCATGGTCTAATAAGTTTACCATTTTTATCCTTTGCTGCGGTGAAAAATTTCTAACACATGTAATTTATTTATTATTATTTATTTTTTTACTAAATCAGATAATTTTAAGAATTGAATTCCAAATATGAAATCTATTTTATTAAATAAAGATTTCAAAAGTTACAAAATTAATTCCTAAATAATATGTTTATAACACATTAAAAAAGATATTATGAAAATATTATTTTAAAAATAATGATAAATATAAGATAAAATTATAATTTTTTTGTTTATATGAAATTAATTTTTTAATTTTTAATCATATAACATTTATTTCATTTTTTTCAATTTGAAACTAAATTTTACCTTGTGAAATTATTATTAAAAGAAAAATAATAAAAATTGTTTTTATTATGATAAAATTTTACTTTGGTTTCCAAAATTTCATACAATAGTTTCTTAAAAAAAATTACATTTTTAAATTCATTATTTTACTCCCAAAACAAATATTTAGTAAATAAAATTCTTTTATAAAATTTTAATTCTTTCTTATATCATTATAAATTTATAATAGCATTGTTATAGGGAAAATATTTTTTTCACTATTCACAAAAAAATAAACCATTTTAGAAAGTTACCAAATAATCTCCACAAGATAATATAGAAATTATGAATTAAAAAATAATGTTCATTGATTCAAATTAAATTTATAAAAGTGATATAAATTAAATTTAATATAATAACACAAAATGGAGAAAAAATATTTATAAAATGAATTTTTTATTAGTACACCTTTTAGAAAATTCCTAATGTGATAAATTAAAATATATGTTAAAAATTACATGTTATATAATCTAAAATAATATATAAAACCCAATTAATACCTTTTCATATGATCTAACTGTAAGATAAGTTGTTGTGGTTGTCAAAGGTGGCAGTTCAGGTATCATGGATCTCGTTGTGATTTGAGAAAATTCAAACATCTTTCACAGATGATTTTTGATCATATTATACATATTAATGAATAGAATGGGCCTGATCATGGTCATAACATAGCGATTCAACCCCAATAATTCAATTTTTATATGATTATGGCCATTTTTAATAATTTTATTTTAGAAAGTATCAGGGATTTAATTTAGTTATATCCTATGTATGAAATAATTTATTCAATATAATATTTATTTAATGATAAATATTTAATAAACTTTTTGGTTATTACATTATATTACCTTTAAATTAATTTCACCATTGAAATTCCATTCTTTGGATAAAAACATGTGATGATAATTTTGTCTCATTATATCCAAAGGTTAGTACACGGAATAATAAAACATTTTATTCCACCATAGAACTTTTACTAGATTGGTGGTCTTGTTCTACAACACCTTTTCTCTTCGATCCAAAATGTCAAGTAATTGTTCCTCATATGAGAAATCATGGTCCAAATTCATGGATTTTGTGTTTTTTACATGTGTAGTGTATGGTATGTGCTTCCTCTAAATAGAAACATGAAATAGGTCATGTACTTGGGAAAGGTATAGAAGGAGCGCTAAGTGATAATATATATCCCTAACCTGATCTATGATCTCGAAGGTATTGACATACATAGGAATTAGTGTAACTCCATTGTAAAATTGAATCCAAAAATATTTAATGTTACTATCAAGTTCAACATGGTATACCTTTATTTTCAAAAAAATATAATAATAAATACATAGTGAAATGTTCTTTAATTAGAGTATCTTTTGGATGAGTTACTTCTTCTAATGTTTCCTAGGGTGTGTATAAGAGAGGGAAAACACAGTAAAATAATATTTGTAATATTGTAGGGAAGTCATGATTTTGATAAGTTACTCTTATGGGTAATGGCCTATGGTGTGTTGGTATGGAAACCATTTTTATTAACAGAGACCCATGGAGTCAATTTACTAGATTCATGAATTGGGGAGTTCAGGTAATGAAGAATTTTATCGAATCTAATACCAATCAAGAAGTGCAATGGAACTTCCTTGTTTTTTTTGTAAGGGGTCAAAATCGAAGACATTGTGCTTTAAGGAGGTGGAGACTGAAACTTACTTGGAAAATTGAAACTGAAAAGAGTAAATGTTACAACCCATGTCAACAAGGTTCAACTTTATTTTAAGGAGCCTATCTAATTAGGACTCCATACTTAGGCATTGTTAGCTTGGAGTAATGTCGAGATGCATGACCACATGGGATATTTCACAGGGTGTGTGATTGAGGACAAAGAACACTGAAAAAATATATATTGACCCATTGGTATAATCATTATTCTGATATGTGAAATTAATAATTAAAAGTATGTGGTGAGAGGGAAAAGAAACAATGTATTAATGGAGACCCATTGGGCCAGTTGACCATGTTCTTAGTCCCAGGAGGATGGATCATGATACTCAACTTCTATTTCTTCCCAAATCTCAAATATCACTTCCAAAGAGATAGTCAAAGGATAACATTTTCCCCAACTACATAATCTTGTTATTTTTAATGATCATATGTATAGATATTCTATTGGTTTTTCATTAATTTCATAGTCTGTTGACTAATTTGAACCTCCTCAATTATTTCTTATAAAAGATCAAGTCCTATTGGCTTCCTCTCTCAAACTTCATATCCATGTGTTATATTTCTACATATCTTCCCATATAGAGCCTCATATAGTTATATTTTAATACTATAAAAAATCAGTTCTCATATGAGAACTCTACCAGTGGTAAGTGTTGATCCCTACATCCTTAGAAATCAATTGAAAAAGATCTTTGAAGATCCCATAGAATTTAAATAGAAATTTTAGGATGACTATCTATATGAGGGTGATAAGTACCGTTAAAACACATATCTTTCACTAATACTTTTTGAATACTTATCCGAAACATCGAGGTAAACCATATATTTTAGTCAGTGCATAAAATACCTTTTTTCCCTTCAATAGGGGGTAATTTATTAATTATTTATAGTTTTTGATCATATATAACCACCTCATTTGGAGTATGTTCAACTCCTTTTGTCTAAATATATATTCCATTCTATTGTGTTCAGTATACATATTAAACTTTCCACTATATATATAATGCCGCCATATCCTCAATGTAAAGATCACTACCGAAATCTCTAAACCACACATTATGTAATTTTTATTATGAGTTTTTATTATCATGTGGTACAATCAATGGCCTTATAATTATGAATGAGAAAATATCTGAAGTAGTTCTTCAATGCATACTGTATACTATTAAACCTTCTCAAATTTAGAGTAATTTATATACAATTGTGGTGACCAATATATTCTTCATTTCCTTAAAAAATTCATCGCATTTCTCTATATAAAGGAATTTAAATCTCTTGTATGTTAACATGGTTATTGGATTTGAATGTTATGGGAAATTTCTCAGAATGGGTCACTAATATCCAACTAATCCATGAGAACTATAGATATCAATTACAGTGTCAATTATAGGATATTTCTTTATAACCTCTATCCTTAAAGGATTGATAGATATACCCTCACTTATGATTACATGACCCATGAGTGATACTTTATATATATATAATTCATACTTATTAAATTTGGCATATGGTTTCGCCTTTATCAAAGTCTTTTTATATAATCCTCAAATGATCTCCATGTACTTCCTTTCCTTTTGAATATATGAGAGTATCATCTATAATTATTATAAAACATTGATCAAGGTAATCTTTTAATACTCTATTCATCAAATCCATAAAGATAATGAGGTCATTTATAAGTCTGAATGACATCACTATAAACTCATAGTGTCTATTCATCATACAAAAAGTTTTCTGGGGAATATCCTCTATTTGAACTTTAATTAATGATATCTAGATCAAAGATTAATATTTCAGAATTATTAACCCCTCTAAGTATATCAAATAGTTTTTTCCATTCTCGATTGTGATTTTCAAATTCAAATAAAAATTTAATAGATTTCTTGATCCCTTTTTCTTCTTAAAAAAAGGATTGGTGAATACCATGGTGAAGAACTGGGGACTATGAAACCCTTATCGATATTTTTATGAATATTTTTAGTTATTCATCAAACTCAATAGTTATATTATATAAGTACACTTTGATATAGATACATAATCTCAAATGAGTTCAATTGAAAAATTAACCTCATATTATAGGGTAAGACTAGTCAGTTATTCCAGAAATATATTGATATACTCCTGTATAATCATTGTATCTCTAATGATGTGTTCCTCCCCAGGTATTTAATCTAGGAGCCCTCGTTTTTAGATAACAAGACCCATATAATAGAATTATATTGTAAAGGTAATTCATAATAATTATTTCATTGATATTTGGTAATGAGATGAGAGGTATATAAAATGATAATTCGTTACACTACCAATTGATATAATATCTTGTAGAGAAAGATAATACATGAATAATATGACATATAATATTCCAAGGTAATTCAACTATATCTATAAGAAGTGTCTTCGCAAAAATCATGATCATAGTAGAGTTATATATCTTGTACATAATCATAGTGCCACCAGTTTCTCTTACAAATAGTTCAATATCCAATGTTTTAGGTAGTGAATCACTATTCTTAGAGACATTCATAATATGACTGAAGAAAAAGAACCAAAATAAAATATGATATTTTTATGTATATTAGAAAAAGTGTACCATCCACAATATCCTCATTTACTTCATCCACCGTGATTGTGTTGGCTCTTACTTGTTCCCTAGTTCAAGGAAGTTTCTGGTTCCTATGCTCCTCATTTACTCTAGTGTTGGTGATCTAATTTTTATAATTACCAAATTAAATAAAACTGAATCATTAAAGTTTTAGTGATATATTATTTGGGGCCTTCTCCTCATACAATAATTTTATTAACCTCTTCACATTACTCTGAAAACTGTGTGCTTGGTAACTTTCTTTACGACAAGTAAATAATTTTTAGGATCCATTGAGACAATTACCTTTGCATTCCTCCTATTTTTTTTTTCTATTTAGGTAGTCAATCATTCATTACCCTATCATTATAGATTTTATGAAACTCAATTTTCCTTTTTTTCTTCTTAGAATAATGAGAGTGCCAGGTTTCCACCTCCACTTTCAGCACAAATCAAACAATTAGATCACAGTTTCCAATATTTCTTATTGATAACCCCTTTTGAAAACCTTGTTTTTAGACACTAAATAATTGATCAATATTTCTTTTAGAGTAAATAATAATATATAAGGTGTTAATTTCAAGTTTCAAGATGTTATCCTCATAAAAAAAAATTGTATTTTCCTCTTTTTTTTCAAATCCTTGAATTCCAATATATGTTTCATGTGAAGACTTAAGGGAAAATATTTAGTGAAAAATATTTTCTTGAACACTTCCCATAAAATAGAGTGAATTTTTTTTTCATTGTATTCTTAATTCGGGTATACCATTGTTAAACCTTTTCATCTAAATGAGAGAGTTATCACTAGGGTTCTCATTAATATTTTCTTATCCTGATCTCAAAAATAATTAAATCTTAATCTAATACTAACTAAGGCAACCCAAACAAAAGTATTCATATATTTTGATTTTTTATATAATTTATTACATATCACGATAAACAAAATCCCAAAATCTAGTGGTTTAGTGTACATGGAGATAAAATATAATCAATATCTTATGAAAAATTATTACTTCAATATCTACCATGTTAATATCTATATAATACCTTCATCTATAGTTAGTATTATATGTAATTCCCTATTAAATGTAATGAAAAAGGATGTGTGAGCTCAGATTCAAAATAATAGAATCTTACCAATGATCCACAACGGGTTATATTAGAAACTTATAAAAAAGCCTTAACCAAGGGAGAAATATCTGAACAAAAGAAGTCATAATTGTTAGATACAGTCACTAGTAATGATTGATCATTATTGATCATTGTACAAGATTAAAAAGCATCACGACTGAAATAAAAATATACCATATATTGTAAAAAAGTGTAAAAAATAATATACCATGGAAATATATATTAGAAATGTGGTGTAAAATAGATAAAATTCATATGCATAAGGAAAGGTAAACATAACTTTATAATAAAATCAAATCATGCTCAAGCATTAGGTTTTGAACAAATCCAATCATGTCCAAAAATAATTATTATATCATGAGATGTGAAATTTTAACTAATGAATTAGTGGGTGATATAGAAAACAACCCATCACCTAGTGATATATAATAACTATGTATGCCTATGAAAATAATCAATTACATTTTCATGAAAAACCTATGAAGTGAAAAATGATTTCATATCATTTTCAAATGATATCAAATAACATGAAATCATGGTTGTATTTGATTTGAATATAATAAAAGTCTTATAAAATGATTTCAAAATAATTTAAATGATGATCAAGATCAATATCTCACAAGAGATAGTTATTTTGGAGGTAGAGAGGAAAATTAATGTGAAATACAGAAACATAATTTCTTAAGGATTTCACATATTGTTGTGAAAATTAATTTATAAGTAATTTTGTAAAACCATTTTAATAGGGGAATAATTTTTCAATGAAAACCGTAATCTTAAAAAAAATTTAATTTAGGAAACCTTGGAACTAAATTAATTAATTGAAAGAAATTTCAATTGTTAGAAAAAAATAGTTGATGAAAATGAAATTCCTTTACTATTTTAAGACACCTTATTGAAACCAAAAAACATTAAAAATGATAAAAAAACTATTTAACGAAAGTATTGGGATATATAAAAATACTATCACTTAAGGCATAATTACGTTTCCATATAATAAAGGAGAACTTTGAATGGATGTAAAATATGGATATAGAAGAAAATACCCCATTAGAAAGATTAGAAAATATTCTTTGCAATGTAGCATTTTTTGGAAGGAGGGAATTAAAAAAAAGAGGAATATTTTGAGGAGAAACTAAAACTTTTATTGATAAAAATATCTAATATCATATTTAATTGAGAAATGAAAGCATAGTAAAAACTTAAAAGATATAAGTAAATGGATGTTGTTTATGACAAAATTAAATAAAGTTGATTTTAAGAAACCAATAATCAATTTTTGACTCACTTGGTGTGTGCATTTAACTTTGGAGGGAAATTAAATGTAAATTTTAAAACCTCATTTATTATAAAGTAATTTTGGACATTTCTAGGGACCAAAAGATCTA
This sequence comes from Viscum album, assembly GCA_963277665.1. Classification (NCBI taxonomy): domain Eukaryota; kingdom Viridiplantae; phylum Streptophyta; class Magnoliopsida; order Santalales; family Viscaceae; genus Viscum; species Viscum album. The sequence continues at coordinate 1,368,739,613 of OY728131.1, read as the reverse complement.
GAGTTTCAAATAGGTTTATCTTGAAAAAAATAAGCATAGTAATGGAAATTACTTAAATTTTTTGAGTTTATTTGAAAGGGTGATGGATGTCTCCTTTTATCATTGAAGGTAATGGTTTTTTAGAATCTTATTACTTAATATAAATATGATGTATAATTTTAAGACTTTTGTGATAAAATTTGAGTTACAATTAGGGAACGATAATAGGTGGTCAATCATGTCAACATTTTATAATTTGATGGTAAATTTTAAAAAAAATTTAGGTTCACTTGAGCCTTAGCCTAGTTGGTATGGACTCTGTAAGTGCATCCAAATGACCAGGGATCAAATCTAGGTGGAGGCAGAATTTCCGGGTTATTGTAGCAGTAGTGTAGAAGGAACTATGTAGTATTGTAGCAGGCACTATTTGGAACTGTATCAGCCAGGAATATTCCCCCGTTTGGGCCTTTGGGCCACCGATTTGGTCCCTGAATCCTGTTAGGCCTTCGGGCCACCCAGGCCTTCGAGTCAGTAAGGCCTTTGGGCCACCTCAAAGCCTTCATGCCACCTTAGTGCAGATGCAAACCAGAAAAACCTACAAGGAACAAGCTCTACAAGGAGGATGATCAAGGAGATTTCACCACAATAGAAGCTAAACAGATTGCAAGAATCTGAGGGTATGACACCTGCCATCGGGACAAGCCTGTGCATGCACGGGAATGCCTAGCTGAACAGCCATGCGAAGGTGGAGAGATGATTTCACGATGAAGATTCTTGGGAGGAGCAGTTCCAAGTAGTTTGTCTGGGTTGTATGTAATGTTTGAAGCCTATGGGCAATGAATTCCTCTAAGGCCTATGGGCTATTTAATACTTATGCCTACGGGCCTTGTAAGGGTTCCACCTCACTCCTTGAAAGGTGGATTATCAGAAAATCAATAGAAAATGAATTAAATAAATTTTAGGTTTTTACCCATGATTTACTAAATTTTCCATTGTATTATTTTATCGATGGGAGTAATGTTTTAAATAATAATTTAGTTTTATGCATAAAATAATTATTCTTCTCGAAGAGTTTAGACCTTATTACATAAAATATTATTTTTAATGAATCCATTTTTTAAAATTTATAAAAACTAAATCTATAAAATAAACATATATCTCCTTAAAAGTATATTTTAGAAAAATATATTTTTAGGGAAAAAATTATTTTAGGAAATTATGATGAATATTGTTGATTTTAGTGACATAATTTTTTCTATTTTTTAAAACATAATGGTTATGCTTCTTTAAAATCATCCCAAAACCGAATTGTACACTATGAGTACTTAATTAAATGAAAAAGTCTAAAAAAAGGTTTTTTATTAAGATAAAATATTAATTCAGGTTCACTAATGTAAAACATATGATTATGTATTCAAAATAATAATTTTAAATATATTATTTTTTCCCTAGAAATATATATTTAGTTTATAAAAAATAGTTTAGAAAATTTTATGTTATTCTTATGAAATGATGATTTCCTAAAATCTACCGTATTTTTAAAAACAATTTTTTTTTCAGTTTTCACCTAAAAATCAAGAATTTTAGGAAATTCCTAAAAATTCAACCTAGGATAATATTAACTTGATGAATTAAAAATTAAATTTTATTTTATCGAATTAAAATTATAAAATATATTGAAATTAAAGTTAATATAGGGATTCAAAAATATGAAAAAATGTATTTATAAAATGAATTTTATATTAGTACACATTTTGAAAAAATATTAATTGGAAAAATATAAAATTTAATAATTACCTATATTTATGACATACTAAATACTTCGTTAAAAACTCTTTAAGACCACTACATAATATCAAATGGTAATAAATGTAGTATTGGTAATCCTAGGTGGTAGTTCAGCTAGAATATATCTCATAGTGATATTCATGAGCATTAGCTTCTTTTGAAGATGATTTCTCTTTCGCCATAATTTTTTATGTTATGATTGGTCTTGGTCTAGGGAAAATCCTAGTGATTCCACCTCCTTTAAAAAATTATAAAATTAATGATCATCTAAAATAATCATAATGATTTACACCAACTATTCTTCTTTATACATTGATTTCAAAATGTATCTACTACTGTTTATACCTACCAATTCTATGGTTATATTATGGTTTTAATTTTTAATAATATTATTTACTAATGTATTATTGTTAAATTTTGATATGTTATTACATATGAAATATTATATTAAACATAATATTTATTTAATTAGAAATATTTCATAAAATCATGGTTTATTATAAGGAACCTCCCTGAGACCTCTTAAGAAAATTTAAAAAATCATACTAAATACTGATGAATAAAAATAATAAAATAACCCATTAAATAAGCAAGTAAAACTATATCCCATCCCCACCAAGGATTTTTCATCATGTAATGCACAAAATTAATTTATTCTATATTAATAGAATATAAATAATAAATATTCCCCACATCAACTTCCCATAGTGTTTTTATCTCACGACCTAACACAAAACAAAATATAATTGAATCCCTTCTCTATGTCATTATTCCCACTTAGGCAACCATATTATTGATAAATATTCATCATATCCTTACACTTCATGCATTCATATCATAGTCACATCTCATCATCTATAATTCCAATAAGATGTCTAAAATCCACCACAACCCATGTATTATAGGCTATAACTCTTAGCATCATAGCTAATTAAAGTAAAAATGTAGTAGATGTAGTTATTAATTCCAAAATACATGTATATTATATAACCTAAAACTAAAAGTGGTGTATATAATTTTATGTAATTAATCTAAGGGCCATTATATCCCATGTGAGAACATACCATATACCTAAATCCATCATAAATTGGACATTCAAACACATCATACTATGAGGAAGACCGAGTAGTCATCCATATGTTCCATAAAACATATATATATTAGGGAAAACACCCAAAACCAAAAAAAATTGGTGAATCAAATTCCCCTATAACACAGGTGGTTAAGCATATACAATCCAAAATTATAATGAATATTATTTCACACTACCAAACTAGAGTAAACTATATAGAATTAGAGTTAAATTGAAGCTATCATCCCACATGACACTCGAAGAACACCACTAAGGTCAAGAAGGCTAGATCTCATATAATCACACAAGCATCCTGGTATAGCTTGAGTCAATTCGTTTAATATTTAATAAATTTACCAATTATCTCATATTATCTAGGATAAGGGGATTTTATAATTGATATTTCAATTTTACATTTTAATCCATGATCATAGATCATCCCTCCCAACCAAATACATAATTTCTTTTTGATATATATATATATATATATCATTACCATTATAAACACTCTATCCTAGGAGTTTATTTATATTTTCATTTTCTATTCCATAATTTTGGAGTCAACCTAAAACATGTCAATGATGTTGAACTCACAGTGCATAGGCTGAATGAATCAAGGAGTTGAAAATCACAACAATTGATCATTAATAAAACCATATATAAATATGAAAACATCATGAAAAATGGTTGAGGCCAAATCTTAACACGAATTATTCAACTAATCAATATACCCAATCCAACCATCCAAAAAATAGGTTCGACCATCTCTTAACCTGTTCCATCCATTTCATCTCACAACCATAGACACTAAACAACTAACATTTTATGGGAAAACAATCTATTAATTCACAAATAATCTTACCACACTGGGTTAAAAAAACATAATAATGACTGTACCATCATATGGAATGAACATGGTAGAAAAATATATTTTTATCATTAATTTTTTTGGGGAAACCAAGTGCATCACATTATGAAAGAAAACTGAACAAACAATGCTTGACTTATAGATGTACCAACCAATTTAATTCTATAAATCATCATTACCAATTACTGTATTAGATTAAATGATTTATTATGATCATGTTTCATCAATAATAAACCTAATATCTAATATCTTAATAAAAAATAGAAATACCTTAAGCACCATTTCGATATTAAATAGTATTCAGGGAAGAATGATAATATAATTCACCTATATAAATAATTTTCCACTTTATATTACCAAATTTACATTGTTTTACCGATTATTAGTTTTTTAATATTTTATAAAAAAATAATATATATTCTAAAGAACAAAATCTATGTAATTTCAATGTAAATCCACCAAATATAGAATAAACCACATACAATAACTGAACCCAATTACTATTCTACATGTTCTTAATTTCTGGGCTATTATCTTCAATAAATTCAACCTAAAAAATGTACTCATTGAAGATAAAGCTTGTTAATTTCTTACTTTCTCCTAACAAAATAGTGGTCATGAATCTTGTACCATGATACAAAGCCTTTTAAATTCCTCAAAAAAGAATATACGAATAAGCATAAATATGTAATCACATATACTAATAGGAACCCACTATTCTTAAGTATTTCATTTTGAAAATAATCATCCATCACTAATGACAATAAATCATATGAATTGAGTAAAATAGAGATATTATAACATATAATGAGAAAACATGGGGTATAAATAACCCATAAGGATATGGAAAATCACCTCATATCACAGAAAATTGATATTTAGAATATGGTTACTAAATGTAAGAAAAGGGGCTTAAGAATATTTGAAAGTGATCCTTTTGTAACCTAGGGTATGAAATAAGGGTAAGAAATAAGGGGATTTATAATGAAATTGTAAATTTAAAAATGATTAATATTTAATTCAACCACTACAAAATACCTCTAAACACACCACATTGGTTATATTTTTCCTCTAAAACCACAATATGGAAAGGTTGGAAACACAAAAATGAATTAGAGTCAAACCATTTTCTTGAAATCACAATGTAATCCCCTATATATCCTCCTTTACAAAACCCAATCAAGTACAAAATCCTTCAAATTTGGTTGGGTTGTATCCAAACCTAGTAACCACACTATAGAAGTTGCATGAACTCTAGAGGGAAGAAAACTAGACCATTGAATCTATGGTGCAACTATAAACACAATGATGTACTGACCCATAAGAAGGCCAAGACAAAAATATTGAACTCAAATATTCAAGGAACATTCCTAAGCACCAGTCTAGTTTACCTTCAATATGTTAAGGAAATAGATATTGGCAATCGATATCCATATAAAAAATCCATGTACCAGACTACAATGGCCTTTAATAAGGAATATATAATTGGTCTAACCCCCGATCTCTACAACATATCCCAAAACCTGAATTGATAATACCTCCAAATCAATAGTGTAACCAAACTGTCTATCCAGGGTTCTAAGATGGAGCTCGAAGAACCATGCTCAATATATCCACATCCACCTAAAATTCTATTTCTAAATATATCTTCACAATTCTATCAGTTATCTGACACCACTGATCTCTTGAAAACAAAAATTAAAGGCTCTAAAGAAATCAGGTGCTTCTATCATATAGCTCTCAAAAAATTGACCTAAACAATTCAACCCAAAAACCCTAAAGTATCATAAAGGTGAAATAAAATGAAAACCCTATGATATATCTCTTAATAATATATCTAGAACAATAATAAAGCCAATATATTACAATAATAAGATACATAATCACACAACATCACCCATAATCTCATAAATTAATAATGGTCATACGTACCTTCTTAATAAAACCAATCATTGAACAACTAAGGATACTGATCATGTACATGAAACTATTTTTCCAAAGTAAAACCCTTGAATCTTTTTTGTCATTATAGGAAATAAACCAAAGGGTTAAAACATCCACACAATAGCTTCTCATAATATCCATGAATATCAATAACCCACTACTCAAAACAAACAATAAATAAAGGAGAATGTTTTCTACAAAATGAATTTATATAATATATCTTAAAAATTATGGATAATATAATTTTTATGATCATATATAAGTGAATAAAAAATAATTCTATGGAATAACTATAAAAAAAAATAGAGTCGTCCAGACACCCAAGTGGTAAATGGGAAACATGACCAGAGAAGATCATATTCAAAACCCCATAAAGTGTTATGATATATTATAGATACCACCTTAATAAAACATCAATTTATTTCAAATAATTAATTGTAATGAATAAAGACAACTTTTTCAAATGGTTTTTAATCTCCTAGTTCATATTATATTCTCCCTAACCATGAGAAAATCTTGTGAAGATGTCTATTGAAATGTTTAGCCACATCAACTGGAGAATATCATGCAGCTAAAGAAACTCACAAGTAATAAACGGATTATAATTTACCCTATGTGAGACTTGAAAATGAGACATGAACATGAAAAATGATTTCTTTATCCCATGCCACTAAATATTGCATCTCAAGGCATAAAAAATCTTATCAACACTATGATTTACTTCTAAGGGTGAACTGCTAAACTCATAGATAATGGACCCATACATCTCAAAAGGAATAAAAACATGTTCAAAAATAACACATGATACTAATCATCCTTTGACTATCCCTTAAGGTTTCACCATAAACAACCCAATCTCTCTAAATTTAAACCTCAAAATCCCTCATTTAGGATTCCTCTTCATAGTAAACTAAAAACAACTACATCGTCATTTGACAAAGATGCCCTCTATAATAAATTTCTCCCATAATAAGGTGCACAATTGAAATATCCTCTATCACTCCCCAAACATCACTAGATTCCTGAACAAAATCACTACAAGACATATTTCGTAAAGAACAAGCCACAACATTACTTTACCCTCAATATACTGTAGATCTCAATGTCATAATTTTATAATAACTCCATCAACCATCACAACAATAAATTAAAATCTAACTATTTGATGATAACATCAAGCTATTATGATATTTTAAGACCACAATGAACTCAAAAATGAATTAATGGAACCAAAACTATAGATAAATAGAACCACAAGATGCTAAAGATCATGGGTTGAATTATTGTACTTATTAGGCTGTAACATCTGAGACCAATATGAGATAACCTCTCTCTACTACATCAAAATACAACCCAATGAAAGACAAAAACCATCATAATAAAACTAAAATATGACACCTTCATCTAGAAAATAAATAATGTGGGAACAAATAAAACTTCACTTCAAGTAATCAAAATTAGCATAACATTGGTCATCCATGTGATAGTCAAATCTTCCATATTCAAAGCTATTAGGAGAGTGAAAATCTAATTTAATTTGGGGATGAACCGATAGTAATAACCTAGAATACCAAATAACATATAAGCCTATATAAAATTCATTTTTTTCTACCAAATAAATAATAACCTCAATTGTCAAAATAAACTAGGATTTCATCGAAGAACACCACCACAAAAAGATATAGAAATTCACTAAACAAAAAATTCATTAATCCAATGAACATATATAGGTATTTAGTGACACCAAATGACATCACAATGAACTCATAATTCTTATATACATATATGAAATGAGTCATCGGAATATCCTCATCCTTTATACCCATATGATGATATCTTGATCATAAATCAATATTTTACAACTAAGTATCTCCCTTTGGCTGATTGAATAAATTATAAATCTAAAATAGGGGTAGATGATCGTCAGTGTCTCTAGATTCAAGTTATGTTAATCAATTCTCAAACATAAACTACCATCCAACCTCTTTTCAAATATAACTAGAACAACATTATGTAATAAAATAGGTTGAATAAAATATACCTATATAATAACGTTAATATAAATTTTCATCTCCCAAAACATTGAATGAACCATATTATATGGGGACATCAATATTTGAGTGACACTAGGTTAAAAATTTAACCTAAAATAATCCATTTATTGAGGTTTTTGAGTAAAAAAATCTTACAGAAATGCAATAGGATATTATTCCACAAACATGGAAAATTACATTAGATGATCCTCCACTAAACCTATCATGAGCTCATCCATCGAGTTAGAGAAGTAATTGATGAGCCTCTGACAAATTTGAGAGTCTCTCTCACCAATAAACACAACATGATGTCATCAGTATTATAAAATAAAACATGACTCATAAATAATAAAAAATAACTTACACCAAATATAGATTTTCCTTTCCAATGATGATGTTGTACGGTTTTGTCCAAAAAACACAATTATGATTCCATAGTGTGATGATTCCACAAAATCAAATCACAATATTTATACCTATCATACAAGATATATTGACATAAAATTGATTTAGTAAACACCAATGGAACTAGAATCCTCTCAACATAAATTTAGAAAGTATTAAATAGTGAAGGTGAATTGAATATGTTAATTTCTCTTAAAACAAACAAATGATACATGTAGGTATAATAAAAGTAGATAATACTTCACATGATGTCTCTCCCAATTGGAACTGTCAACTCTGAGGCATCAATATAACTACATCTGACTCCCCGACCTCTCTAGACCTAATGAAGACCATATCCAGGGACATGATATTATTTCATGCCATAAATATAAAAAGAAACTTGAGTCTATCATCTACCAACCCCATCTCCACTCCATTAATCAATATCCATATCACCTTTCTAATTCTTCTTTACATGATACTTATGTAGCAACTCTTCCTAAAGAGCGCCTCCAACTCCACACTAATATCAATGGAAGGTTGGGAACTTAAGATTCTTATAGAGTCAAACTATACCTAAAAAACTACTAGTAATCCAATAGAAGGTTTTTTTGAAATACTAGATCTACTGAAACTGGATAAAAATTCTAAAAATGACTCCCTACTATCTAAAACATCATCTAACTAGTAAACTGAGAATCTTTAGCGACAACATTTCTTCATAAATATTATTGAAAACAACACTCAAGATACATTATCAAAATAATTATGGTGACTGACCATTGTATTCTTGGATGTAAAGATAACAAAAAATTACTCTCCCTAGGCTCTTACTCTAGAAAAATTCCCAAATCATAGTGAAATAGGTTCTTGAATCATATTCCAAACTACGATACACTTGATCTCCCTAGATAGAGAGTAAGGATATAATATCTACAAGATTCTATCAAGTTCATTGATTGAATATCATAATTAAAATTATCAGAAAATTACTCCGACAAAATGGAAGACTCCTTATAATATGTAAGGAACAATGACCTCCAATTTCAAGTAGCTCCTTGAAGCATGATGACGACTGATGAAACCTAATGCTCACTTTAATAATAGATTAAATTGAAGGAAATTAATTCCTAATCCAACAATTTATATCTCTATTGATTTGAAATAGATCCCTAATACTTATATATATAGTGGAATTAGAACCCTTGAAGTGTCCATCGCCAAGAATCATCATCATCGATATCAAATTTAGAAATATTTTATGACACATATTGTTGGACTTTATCTATACAATGATGATCGGGAAGTCAACTTCAATCCAAAATTATAAAAGAATAAACCATAAGGGGCTATGAAAATATAGAATATGGAATACTTAAGGGCAATTAATTAATATTAACTTAATTTTTATTGTATGCCCAATTAAAACATTGAAATAGAAAACACAGATTCATGATCCTCATCTAGGTCATTATAATTCAAACAAACACTTTTACTAGTGAATTTATTAAATATAAGATCCTTGATTCAGATCATATGGGACCCTAACATATTGGGTCCCAGTTAGTCTCCCTTTCTTATATTACATACAAAGTTCAACTGATACCATTTCCTGATCAATCCATGAAATCATCACCATTTTCTACCCCCAAGTCCCATCATACCTCTCTCCCAAATGATTTTATATAAATATTTCATGGAACCCCTCCACTAGTAACCCTATTGATCTGGAAGTGAAAATGAGGATGACACTTGAAGACCACACCCAATTGACTATGAGTTTGAAACTAGCATCGAAGAGATAAAATGCGTAAATGAGAGGAATTAACCTAAATAAATGAATAAAAGAAACGAGATAATATAAAAAGAATAAACTCCATCAAACAAAAAGATAAATAAGCCACCCCATTACATGAATTTATTTTCATATAAATAACAAATAAATGAAAAATACCATGAAAAAAGACTAGGATGTGACTGTAATCTCAAATAGATTCTCAATAACTCTATAGGATAGTAACATCCAACAAGATCACTAACTATACCCTTTATATCTGAAAAATATAATATATAAATAAATATATATCGTAAGAATATAAGTACAATAAATATGATCCTTCCTAAAACCTATCCTGAAAATGTGAAAGAAGAATACTAAAGCATAGTGAATAAATAGAGAGAGGTAACATGTTACCAAAAAATGAAATACTATATCCCATCCTCACTAAGACTCTTTCTCTTTGTAAAACATAGAAGTAAGTCATTATATATAAAAATCATATACGTGAGAAAATAACTTCCATAAACATACCCATTTGGTTTGTCTTTATCATTCCCAAATTCCAAATGTCCACTAATTGAATTGATTCTCTAAGACATACTTACCTCTCGTGAATCCATATAATATCCCAATCATCATCTCATCATACAACTTATGTATACATATAATATCTATAGAATATTAATTTTATAATAATTCTGTAGTCCAAAATCCATCAAAACCTATTTATCATCTAAAATAACTAAATCCATCCAACCCATAAAAGTAAAATTAGAGTATCCATATTCACTATATCTAGAAGACACATATATGTTATAACCCCAAGTCATTCAACCCATACATACGTGTGTGAAAAATAATTGAGATCCATTATATCTCCTAAGACCAAATTACCTATATCTCAAGAAACTATAACATTGATATATATACATATCAAACTACCTCTTAAGGGGGACTAGGGAATAAGGAATAGTCATCCATCCATTCCCTCATTTACAAGGATGCTAGAAAAAAAACAATATATTAAAATTTTTGGGCATCAGAAACCTTCCTATCTTGTGCATTGGAGTATATAAAATCATAAAAAATTATGAATAATATATCACACATTCATAGTAGATTCAAATACAATACTTTGAATTGAAATTCATATATCATGATTCCTAAAACCTAACTACCACCTTTTATGACAAGAAACTCAAATCTTATATATTCACACAAGAATTAAGGTCTAACTTAAAAAAAATCATTTATTGAATTATAAATTTACAAATCATTCCATATAATCCATACAATGTTCTTCTACATTTCATTTTCAATTTCATATTTCATTCCATGCTCATAGAGAATCCCTTATAGTTCAATCTAAGGTTCCTATTTAATTTATATTAATACCATTATCTACAAGTAATTTAATTAATTGATTTACAACATGATTTACCATTTAATAATATAGATATTCTGGGATTCATCCTTAAAAGAAGATTCACTCAAATCGAAAAAATCTACTAATTGAAGATAAATAATATTAAAACATCATCTAAAATGAGAAAGTCTATTAATTAATTGATACAAATCATCCAAACAAAAAAACCACCCTCAAAACTAAGTAAAACCACAATATCCATTGCTAATAAGAAAACTATACCGAGATCACAAAAGAACACTAATATTAATCTAGAATCGTTTGGTATAGAAATAGTTGCAAATAATTTTATAAGTATAATAAATTCTAGGTGAAACTGAGGCCATCATGACATAGAAAATAGAAAAAAATCATGGATTATAGAAACCCCAAAACATTATTTTTTACATCCCACATTACACAGTACCATGATGAATTAATTGATTTATTATGATAAGTCTCTATCAACAAGAAACCTAATATTCATTAGATAAATAAAACTGATAATCAATTATAAACCTACTTTAATCATCACTTTCAGATTAACCAGTTTTCAAGAAACAATGGTAATTAAATTCACTTGCCTCAATTTTTGTCCACTTTATCTTACCATTTTTAATTTTTTTATCCAATTTGAACATGCTAGGTATGCTATAAAATAGTAATAATCACAGAGATACTAAATTTCAATATCTCTAAAATATCAATATGAATCCACTAAAAAAACCATAAACAACATATAAAAATTGAACCCCATTCCAATTATAACCATTCCTAATTTTTCTATTATTATATACATTTACAGTTTTACAAAAAATCTACTAATTGAAGATAAATCTTGTTAATATTAAAATTTCCAATAATAAAATAAAGATGTTGAATCCTATACCTCATTGCAAAGATTTCAATGTTCCTCGGAAAAGTACAAAAGAAGAAGTGTAGATATCCATTCATCTATTCTATGATGAACTCATGATTCTTAATTATTACACATAAATAATAATCCTGAATCAACCATTACTAATACTGAATAATAACCAATGGGAAAAGATTCCATATCACATAAATAGGGAATGAGATAGTAGAAAACCAAGAAGGATATGAAAAATCCCCTCAAATCACTCAAAAATCGATTTCTAGATACCATTGGATATGTCTATGAAAATTGGATCAAGATTCTATGAAATAGATCCATTAGAAACATATTTTTTAAAATAAGAATGAGAAAATGGGTGTAAATCAAGATACAATACAAATTTATACGTGCTATAATTTTAATGGCACCCAGATACAATACTAATAGCCACACCAAAATGGATAGATTTTTCACCAAAACCAAAGCACATAAATGGTGGACATAATATAGTGGGTTCATTTCAAAACCTTTGTCAAAAATATTGGTGAAATCCTTAGACAACACCTGTTAAAAAATATACTCAAACCCACAATCCCATAATTCCATGGTAGGGTTATTGTAAAACATAGGCACCATGAAGTAGTGGTCCCCCAAGTGGTCAAGAGAAGGATTCCAACCCTTTACATTCATGGGGAATTCAAAAATAGTAGTATTTAGTGTACCTTATGAAGAAATAAACCTAGGTCTTGAGCTTTGAAATCCATAGTTCCACCCTAAGTACCACACCATAATATATATAAATAAGGAAGAGATAAGGAACCCAAACATCAAAAAAATATGTATCCTTAAGAACCACGTTGCAATAAAATTTAGAAAGTAATACATATGGATACATACCTCTAATATTGATGAAATATCTGATATCCTATAATATATTTTCATTTAAATTGGCAATGTATCCAAAATAGACATCCATGGAACCATGGTGTTTTCTTACATAGCATTATGTAGCCAAAATCCTTTTACTCAAATTCAATCTAATGTTATAATCCTTCACTTATATCCCTCCCCCAACACCTTCCATCACCCAAAAACATAGTGGCATTATTTGGGGAAAACTATTACCTTATATGTAGAGAAGAGAAAACATGTAAAGGAAAGAGACACAAATCTTGAAAGAATTTATATATAACGGAAGGAGAATGATTAATTGATCAAGGATATTTAATCAAAGTATAGATCCTCAAAAGTATTAGGGAAGTTATAGATTCCATCCAAGGAGGAATAAATAAGTAAAGTGGGAAAAATCTCAAATTTAGAATATATGAGTATATGAAATACTCTATCCAAATTTGGATGTAAATCCACTCCGATGAATATAGATATGAGTTGTTATGACTATATATAAGTGGGTAACCCCATGATTGTATTTCCAGAATCCCAAGGGATCAATAGTATATGGAAAACTTGTTCAATGACATATAAACCATGGAAATAAAATATATTACATGTTCTAAATTAAAGATGTTAAATTTGTGATTACCATAGTAATATAAAGGATAATACTGTAGGAAAGAGAAAATAGGATTGTAAGAAATTCCATATTTCATATGGAAAAGAAGACTAGATTTACAATATTTTTTTTATATATGAAAAATGATTTCTATTTTGGAAGAAAATAATTGATCTTAATGAAAGGTACACATAACACCAATGATGCTTCACTCATAGTCACCTTCATGGAGAGAATAAATGTACATGTAGAAGAGAAATAAGAAATTTTCCTCAGTTGTGAGGATGTTAGAGTAGAATATCAATAGATAATCACCAAAGAAAAATAATTCTAAAGTGGTTATTATATCCATTAAATTGATAATTAATGAGTCATGTGATTTTTATTTAATAAATCATACCACAAGTGCCCTCCTTACTTTTACATCTCATTATGGATGTGGCACGTCACTTCAGGCGGAGGTGAAAGTTTCACTTACTGGCCACACTCATTGTAATTAGATGAATGTGGAGCTTACACAAGTGGAAACTAACTCTATGATACTACAAGACTACTTTCATGGAAAATGATCCATCCCATGGTCGGTTGCGTATATCATTTGGAATTGTAAGGACCTCCTCAACATGATAATCCCAGACACTCGCACATTGAGGGAGGGTAATAAGGTTGAAGATTACTAGAATTTTATGGAAAAACATGCGTAAAATATCACCGGTCTTCCTAACATTACTTTTCTTAAACCTAAAGGGGTCAATTTTATCTGAGGGGATGCTCTAAGTCTTCACTAATTAAGCTTCCCTAGGGTGGGGTGGGCTTGACCATGTGTTTCCATTATTTCTTCTTGTTACCTTGTATTTGTTCTTGAATAATCTAATAACGATGATGATGATACCACAAGTCAAGAGGTGTAGGTTGGTGGAAGATCCATCCAATAGATAATTAAGAATGACAATATATGCACAGATAACGATTCTATAGTGGAATCATGAATAAGCGGGATTAGTCCCACTAAAAATATTGAACCAAAGACTAGGAAGTTGAAGAAACAATATGAGATCACCCACAATGATTTTTTTTGAATTGGTATTTCTAGAATATTTACTATAAATAATTAAAATAAAGTGAGAAGTAAAGGGGTAATCTACAAGGACAAACCATATTTCTCAAATTTAGGAAGAACGAGGTAGCCATATCCCCCTGGACTATTTTTTTGGCTATATATGTTGTATGTTGTATAATCTAAAAGGGTAGATATGATTAATGGGGTAATTTTTTAGAAATAATCTATGTGAAACTAATGGAATAAAATTTACTTGGGAGAAAAAATATTAAATAAAATAAATAGTGTCAGAAGTATTGAAGTTATTTATTAGTATTTTGCCTGAAATTAAATCTAAAATAGTATCAAGACCATTATCACACTAAAAATGTGGTGTCAAATAGATATTTTTTATACTATATCAAGAAGTTTCATGCTGTAACAGAGAAGAAAAAATGATGTAGATATTTATATAGAGTTAAATAGGCTTGAAGGTTGTATTTTCTTGTTCAATTGCTCTTAATCCATCATTGAAGGTTGACAATTGATTTTAGAACATTTCTCAATTTATATCTGTCCATTTCAAGAATCATGGGATAACTTAATGGATAAATAATCTTTATTCATTGAAAACAATTCTTTTTGATTTGTACAATCACTATGGTACTAGTGTAATATTTGATAAAAAACCAAATAATTATATGTTTAATTTTTCATATCCTAAATGTGTTTCCCTAAATTGAATATCATATCAAGACTTTGTGTATAGAGATAAAATAATTCATGTGCAGTTATGGATGAGGACTTGAAGTATTTTTTTTATATCTAGATAGAAAAATCCATCTAAAGACGAGATATACATAGATATCTAATGGAATCTTAGATTTATCAAAAACAAGTGGTGTTATTTGGTTATATATATGGAATGTCTCAAATATTTAGTAATTTATTATTAATTTACAGTTCTTTTTGGGTAGTTGTGATTGAGATCATATAACGTGTTGAAGAATTAAAAAACACAAGATGCATGTGTTTACAAAATTTAGTGAGTGACATGGATAATTAAGGTGTCATTGACTTTAAATCTTATTTAGTATACTGATTTACTGCCCATTAGAACTATTTAATGTTTCAAAAACTCATGGAAATATGATTAATTCACTCAATAAAAATCTACGGTTCAAATATAGTTTAAGAGTATAAAGTGGCTCAGATGTTTGAAAATGAATATTTGGAATTGTGTTTATTTAGATAGTCCTATGATCAAGTTAAATCAATGATAAATTATAAATTTGGAGGTAATTTTCTGATAATGGATCCTAGATAATGTAATATATAAAAATTATAAATTTAATAGTGGTTGAGCATTAAAATGTGAAGGTCGAAAATGAAATATGAAGTCAATAGAGAGAGTTGATAGAATTTTTTTAAGGAATCCTAATGTGTGAAAAGTTTTTTTTTCAATTGTCCAATAAATACTAGATATTTTCAAATTTCATCTAGTGATATCCGATGGAACGAGAATGAGTTTCTTATAATTGGGAAGAAAAATATCTCCAATTTAAATTTCAAAATTCAAGTGTTTAACTTCCTCGAGATGACATTTATGGACAAAGTATTGTGTGGATAAAGGGGGATTGACTGAAAATTAATTTTTTTATACAAAATCACTTTTTAGGAAAAAGTGGGAAACCCGATACAGGAAAATACCCAGATAAAGACAATAAGGAACTCACCTTTCCTAGCAATTACATCATTATGTTAAGCCTCCACCTCACATGACCGCTCAGCAAGATGTCCCATGCAGGGTTGCATGGGCCTAAAATCGATGGCAAAGTCATACCCTCTCATATGTCCAAATCTAAAGGGTCATGCATAAATGGAAGATTCCTGCTCCGAAACCTCATCTGGCGCTGCTCCTTATAGGGTGACAGTTGCATCCACCATAAAAATTCAAAATAAAACAAAATACAAAAACTGCATCAAATCCCTCCCATATTAGAATTAAAAAACTACTACAGTCGAAACAAAAAACCAAATTTAGAAAGTCACCAAAAGGCCAATGAACAGATTATCACGGACATTTTCCCTGAACTAAACACCCAAACTCACATCCCAAAGGACCAAAAAGACAACCGTGACACTCCTCCTTGGAGAGAATGGTGGAATCCTGGAACCAGAGCAAGGACCAAAGGTAGATAATGATACAACCATGCGGTTATGTCATATTTTTTACTTTAATTTTTATATTTTGGATAGTGTGATGTTAGAAGAAATGAATGGAATATGAGGAATAATGAATGACTTGTTGATGTGAGGATATTTATCAATGATTTAAAGAAGAGGTTCACATGGAAACTATAGTGGAAAATTGAAAAGAAGCACCTTGATATATATATATATATATATATATATGTCAATTCCATGGATTTATAAGTGGTGTGAAGTGGTTTGAAGATGGTAATAGTTTAAAAGAGAATGTAGAGTTGAATTTTGATAGATATATACATAAGGCACGACCTGAATACAATAACCAAAACATGATTGATGTTTTGAAGAATATAGTTAAGTGTTTGGTGATATTTTTTTCATAATATTTTTAAAATATGCATAATATATTTTGTAAATACTATATATGTAACCTTATTGGTAGTTGTGTATGTTTTTCGAATGTTTATAAATATATTATGTAAGGTTTTTATAATGGCGCACATGTTTTTTATTTGTCACACAAGGATACATCCTTATTGGTTTTGAGGAAAATATTTGTCAATGTCATAGGGTGTATGGACACACATTTAATGGAGTTGTAGTTAGGAAAATGGTATATTCCAAAAAATATATAATGTTTTATCCCCTTTCGTAAGGTTATATCGTTATTTATTATGAGGAGTAAATTAACCATTCACACCCTGAGATGAATTGACATGGAATAAAAGATGTTTGGATGATTTAAAAAGTATTATTGATGGAGAGAGGTCTATTAAACAGTGGATGTTCCTAACTTTAATGGGTAATTATATACAGAAACCATGACAATATTAATTTTAGATGTTACAAATTTCCTTGAGTAGAGGGTGATTTTTTTGATATAAAGATATTAAAAATGATTTGCAACTGTGATTGTGCAACCCTAATATTTCTAGAGTATGATAACTGGTTCAAACTGTGAAATAATAGAACTTTCAATTACCAATTTATGGATTAATCGAAAATACACAATAGCACTGTGATATACATAGGAGTTAAATTGAAGTTATTTTGGTGGATTTATTGGATCTATTATTTGACCAAGCATCAAACCACAATGATGGTGACGACACCAATAAGGTTATAGATTCGAGTCATGTCACACCATAATGGATGAAGCTAGAACATGAAATATTACTTTAATATATTATATTAGTTTTATTTTTATTTTAGTATGAATATATTATAAATCCTATTTGAAGATATGAAGATAATTATTGTTTTGTTTTACCTTTATTTGTAAGGAGTTATTGATGCAATAATTTTTTGGAAGTCATAGACTCAACCCTCACATTTAGGAGTTGATCTCATCCAGTATATAATATTGAGAGAAAATTTAATATAGAATTTAATAGAGAATATATTCATATACAGTAGTGGAAGTTATTACTATAACCCATATAGATAAGGGTTAAACCAACATATCTACATATTGTCTAAGAATACCCTCATGTTTATAAAATGATGAAGAATTCCTTGAAGGAGTGAACATAAGATAATAAGTGGGAGTGGTCCTTGAATCAAAAGTGTGCCTTTACAAAACCATGCAATGGTCTAACCCCTTTGAATGGAGTAGTTATGATCTTAAAAGTCACATCCACCAAAAGTGAGTATGGTTGATTCTGGTAGACAAAGGAATCTTTGTTTGTGTGCACCTTGGATTTGACCTCAGTTTCAAACACAACAAGGTCCCACGATTTTTTTGTGTTTTTTTGGAATTTATGTTTGTTAATTTGTATAAAAATTGGAATGAGAGAATAAGGGATAAATAATATTCCTTCTTATATGAGAATAATATCTATGTGATGAATAAGACCATAATATA
Organism: Viscum album; assembly: GCA_963277665.1. Lineage (NCBI taxonomy): Eukaryota > Viridiplantae > Streptophyta > Magnoliopsida > Santalales > Viscaceae > Viscum > Viscum album. The sequence goes on along the minus strand of OY728131.1, from coordinate 1,368,720,874 downwards.
TAGAAAAAGTTATAATTTGTGTTAGCCCTCATTCACCCCCATATCCCTGGGCAATTTATGTTGCTAATTATTTTTCTAACATTATGAATCATATTTTATAGAAATTAGATTTTTAATGAATTTATCACCCCTTTAAAACTGATTTATCTAGTTTATTAATCATTGAGAAATAAAAAATAGAACATTGTTTTTTAATAAAATACTTGACATTTTTTGACATCAGAATTTAGTTTTATGGTTTTTGAAAATTTGTCTATTATTTTTAAGTGAGCCATTTATCTTATTAATTCTTTTTTGGTTCAGGATAACCATTTTATGATTTATTAGGTAAATATTACATCATTATAATGTCCTAAAAAATATGTTATTTGAAAATCTATGTTTTTTTACTATTCACCTAAAAATTGATGTTTTTTTGGAAACTAGTAAATGTTCACTCTTTGTAGATTTAGTCATTTTTATTAAAAAAATAAAAATTCATTTCATAAAAATAAATTTATAATATAGTTAAGTTTAATTATACACATTTTTTTTCATTTTATAATTTAAGTTATAATATGATTTATAAAAATCCACTTACACTTTTCTGAGTTTTTAATTTGAATATTTTTTTTCTACAATTTTGATATTAATATTTACCTATTTTATTGCTAGAAAATATTATTTTCATTTTATTAAACTATTTTATTCTTTGTGTTACTATTTTATGGGCCAAATTACTATTCTAATGGATTGGTTTATATTCCTATGGGTTATGTTAGATTTCCTAATGACTAAGTTATTGTTACATTGGTTATATTGATTTTATTATTTCTTTAGACAAATCTTATTTTCTTCATTAATCATTAACTACACATTCTCTCAAAGTTCAATATTCTCCATTTTAAAATGATGATTAAATTACTAATATTTTTTTTTCTTTTTATAGTGTTGTGTATGGGTGTGGTAATTCAAGGACCCCAAAATTATAAAAAATTTTATATTGTTGTTTTTTTAATTATTTATTATTTAATTTTCATAATTTTAAATTTACTGGGTATATTTATTCTTTTAATATAATTTTTGTAATTAATATAATAATGTGTTGTTCATTTTTGTTATTTGGTACATGTGTTTTATTTTTATATTATATTCCTAAATATGACACACATGTTTATTTAAAAGGGTAACTATATATATAATAGTTTGGATCATTACATCATAGATCAAGATATTATACTATGAGAGTTTGGAGTAAAGCTGATGTGCTGTAGGTGTATTCAACATGATCTCTAAGAACTCTACATGCATATCTTGAGTTCGCGTATACACATGAATGCCATTAGCGAACACCATAATAAATAAGTCTATATAAGGATATAATAGTCTGTTCATGAGATCCAATGAAACCACAAATGAATTTATTAGAAAAAATGACATCATACGGTACTCATAAAACCCATACATTGTCATAAATGATATCATTATTTTATCATCCATCTCGACTCATATCTTGTGAAAAATATATTATAGAGAAATATTAGGGAACCCTTGGTAGCCCGTTAAATGATAAAACATATCTTATATCCATTTTATTAGATAATTAGTTCTACACTTTGATGTATATTAAATTTTAGTGATCCACTCAAAATATAAAAAAACCATCACCTTTTTTGGTGAAAAAGTAAGAGCTCCCCAAGGGAAGGTACTCATATGAATATAACCCCTCACCTCAAGATCCTCAAGTTTTACATTAATCTCTCTTAACTAAGTTAGTTCTATATGATAAGATGGTATCAATATAGTCTTAAAACATAACATGAAATCAATTGTGAACTCTATATCCCTATCATGAGGAAATATTGTTAAATAAGGGGGAATATATCCTTAAAATAGTCCACTTATATAGGAAAAATAAATGGGATAATCACTTATATTTATTTAATCAGAAACCTAACCATTTTCAATATAATATTTCAGAACTAATTTAGGTCAGGTCTAACTTTACCCACCTTGACATCCTACTCAACCATGAAAGAATAATATGCACTAATAATGGAAGAAAATAACATACACCTTTCATTGAAATCAATTTGAGCTAAAAATGTGTCATATAATCCATCAAAAATATGATATTGAAAGTTACCATATCCAGGAAAAATAAATATTATAAGTTTTAATAGCTTAAAATAATTATAGAATACCCCAAGAATCTGTAGCAATGATCTAACCTATTTATAAGTTTCATATCTAGGTTCAAGATACAAGAAGATAAATACATGGAAAACAAAATAAATATATACCACATGGGTTGATATAAAGGAACAGTAGGATTATATATCAAATAAGAAACTATATACATATCTCTCAATGCGGAAGAACCCTCTTCCCCATTATTTGGAAAATGATCCAAAATTATTCCCACCTTAGATCCATAACACTAACCTTGTGTTCCCTAACTATCATGATGAGATATAAAATTATGAAACTACATTTACCATATATACCCACAACAATTTCCTCATGTTTACCTCTAAGTTGATTTAATAATTGTTATTTTTTGATTTCCCTTTCACCAGGAACAAAAAGAATGCTTGTTCCATAAATTTATTTAAAAGCATTGGTGGATAGTACATGAAAAATTACTGTATATGAACCATCCTACCATAATAATCTCACTTTTCAAATGTATTAGGATATAAAATAAGCAAAGAACCCAACGTTTTTTTTTTGTATATTCTTCTTGTAATAAAGTTAATATATCTTTGTGTGTCTTTGGTGATGTCAGATTATTCAAATAAAGATGATTGAAGGTGCAACCCTAGATAATAGTTATGGACATCAACTAACTTGGTGAAATTGTATGTTCAGATTCAAGGAAGTATCAAATACATATGACTATTTTATTTATGTTTCATAAAGCATTGAAGAAAATTGTTGATGATCGTAGATGCACTATTTACAACCATTTTCTAGAAGATTGAAATGATGATTTCTAACCAATTTTAGAATTGTTATTAAAAGATTCAAAAGATGTTTCAATATTAAGAATCTATACATGTAGTTTTTTGAGCATGGAGGTTGGTGTATTTAATATATAATACCTATTAGATGAATGTTATAAGAAGCTAATTTTAAGGCTGTAAAGGAGTTGAGGCACTGAGTTTTTAGGAAATATTTAAATAAGATATTATATGATAAAAGTATTTTTTGGATTAAAATTTAAAGATATTTGAATTTATTATGATGTCTTCGAATATTATTTAATTTTTTTGAGTGAATTTTTATTGGTATGAAGATGATAATAAATTTATTTGAATTAATGTTGAGTTGTATAATTTTGTTAAAAACTGGATGTGTACTCTATGAATAAGAGTCCTATGAACCTAGTATAAATATTACAAAAATAGGGAACTACAGTATTATAAAAGACCCAACATATGTAAATGTAACTATGAAAATATAAATTGAATTTGGATAAGTATCAAATATGTAAGATTAATTTGATAACCATTATAATAGTAATTTTCCTGAGAAAAAAATAATTTTTATATGTATAAAAACAGTAATATTAAATCTTGAAAGTTCATAAGAGTAATTTTACTCTTACAGTAGAGTCATTTTGAGATTTTCATATGATTCATTTCACACTTTCATAATAGTCATTCCAAGATTTTTTTACTAGTTATTTATTTCTTTTTAAGACATATTTATCTCTATTGTAAGAATTATTTAACTCAATTGTAAGAGCTATGATCCTTGGAGACATCATGAAAGGCAACAGATAACCTAATATTCATAAGGGTTATTTCTCTTGAGAAATGTGAAATGTAGTTAAGTATAGAAAATATTATGTGAGAGTGTAAGTGTAATTTTGAGACTCCTTGGGGTTCGTAAGAGTAATGTTTTGTAGTTGGAAATCAATAATTTCATGGAATTAAAAAAAACTATATGAGTTATTTACTATTATTAGATGGTTGATGTATAAAATGTGGAAAATTCCATTAATAATTTTAGGAATTAAATCAGATAATAAAATACTTTTTTTTATGAAATAAACACCATAAATTTTATTTTTATTTAAAAAATGTGTTGATAAGTTGGCCTTTAGATTAAGGAGAATAAGATCATGACATGATGAAATATATTAATTATAATAAAATCTAATGCTACTTTGGAATTAAAGATACTATCACACCATCAATAAAACATCGACATGAAAAAATAATTGTTTCATCATATTTTTATATAGTTACAAAGATATATTTATTTCAAATTTTTTGGAAATATTTCTTAGGGGAAAAATCTAGTGTCTCATAAAAAATTAAATGCAGATTTATTAAGTATAGATAAAATGATGATAAAATGTGGTTAAATAAAATAAAGGGAATTCATGTAATACTAGTGAAAAGTGTCTATTGAAGTGTATTGAGATTTTGGGGAGAATACCCATTTGATGAAGTAAAGAAAGTAATAAGTAATCAAAATGCTATGATTGTAGGATATTTTCTATATTAAATGTTAGAAATTATAAATTTGAAATTCCTTGAAGGAATATATAGGTGAAGAAGAATAAATAGATCTTTTAATAGTAGAGAACAAACAATAATTTTTAGTAATAAAATACAATAGTATCAAAAAGATAAAGAAAAAGTGAAGCTGATACTCAATTTGAGAAGAATAACTTTCTTAGTATCAAAGTAGATGAAAAACTTGATAATATTGTGAATGTGTAGATCCTGTGTGTTGAAGTAAAAGATAATAAGAAAGGATAGAAAGAATAAAAGTTTAGGGATAGCTCATTATATATCCCTACTCTATACCTATTGTGTCTATATTATCATATTATGGTGTTTTTAGTTTTTTAAGATCATAGGAGGACCAATTTTGAAGGAGGAATAGAAACCCAGAGTGGATATAAGATCCGATTTCATAGTTTTATGTATTGAGAAATGTCCATAGAACTATAATTTACTATTAAATGGTAATAAAAGTCTCTATATTGGATAGAAAACAAGATAATTTAGATAAAGTGGCATGCAGTTCATATTTTTTATTCTGTTTGGAGATGTGTTATAAACTAAGGGGAGCCAGTATAACCATGTAACACCTATCAAGAGAAATAATTAATTTCAGATGATTTTTGTTTATTAGAGGATTATACCTAACCAAACCACATGTATTTATAATTAATATCTTTGTAAAATTGATGAATCAGACTGGATTTGATCATAATATGGAGTAGGTGCCCGTAATGTGCTAGAACCTTGAAAAAATACCATTTTCTGCATTATTGATTTATTTTCGACATTTAATGTTTTATAAGTGTGACAAGAAATATTGATCATGTAAATTTTTATCTTAACTAGTAAAAGGGTTAAAAATATATATATGAACTAATTAGAGAGGGAAAAAATAATTTTATTAAATATGTCACCCAGATTCAACCCCCTCTCACTTGTCCATATAAAACACTAGGAACTTAAACTATTTTGTATGAAAACAACATTTCTTATGGTTTGATCTAATTTTTTTTCTTAATGGTTGTTATCATAATAATATGAGTTATATATTTAAAGATATTTCCATGGATCCTTATACGGAAAATTTGGTTTCTATCTTTGTTAAAGCACAGATAGAGGTTTCATACTAATATTTGAAAAAATCATTGAAAAGAGGGTAAATGAAGTTGAAAGAAATATCAGAGGAAAAGGATGATAAAATGTGACATAAAGTTAGTCATTGTGGATATTTATATAAATCTATTAAAAATTATTATTTTGACTAATTAAGTTAAATATGATGTGCATGAGTTAGTTAAATCATTTAAAAAACATTATTCTAAATTCAAGGACAATTTGAATAGTGTTCCTATTGGAGTTTTTTCTCAAATGTTTTATTTTATAAAGGTACACAATGATGAAAAAACATAGTTGGGATTTGAAGCTAATAAAATATTGAATTTATTTCCTAAAAATTTACACATGTGTGACTCTCTCACTAAATATATTGAAGGAAAAAAAATAATATATATCACATTAAAATGAAAGGTTTTTTTATGATTAAAGAATAATTAAAAAGGGTTGTTTGTGATAAAGTTATAATTGGGAATTTTTTTTAGAAGTGGTTCATGAATTGGAAGAACTACACCAAAAGTATATGAATGTAACATATTCTTAGTTTAAAACTAAAGGAAATAGGATAAAGGTACTTTAAAATAATCTATATAAGGAATTTTAGGTTCATAACGATTGTTTTTTATAAAACATAAGTTAATGTAACAATATGGACCTATCAATCGAATAGCATAAGAACACATTAAATATAAAATTTAGTGAGTTGGATGTGATGTTAAGAAATCTAGACAATAGCAAGTATACTATTCAAAAAATGATGAATGAAGATGTGCTACCATGAAAACACCATAAAGGTGTTTTTATTGAAAAGAGTTTCATGATAGTTTAAAAAATATTATGAAATAAATTCTATGTTAATTCATAAAAAGATCTTAGAAAAATATATAACACTCTCATGATAAATTAGTTTTCACTAAAGTAGTTTTTATGGCTAGTGCATGTTTCAAATTAAAATCTAGATAAATATGAATGAGGTAATGTTAAGATACCCAACAATTATTCAATGGTGTTTGTGATAAATTTTATGAAGAGCCATGGATATTTATATTTCTAATCAACTATAAGAGGGTGTATGAGCCACACAGTATAAACATATTGAATCTATTAACAAGATACGATGATATAATAAAAACTTTTTTTATTTATAGTTTTTATGATAAGGACACTGATATTTTTCCCTATACTTCAACATATTAGTATTATATATTATGATAATTTAGGGGGATAAGAGATATAGTGAAGAGATATTCTACTATAAAAAAGTAAATTTGATAGAAAAAGAGTAATATATATACTAGAAATAAATTTTAATGCATGGAAATTTTCTGTGAAAGTTATAGAATAGTGGTCATAGTTTTGAGTAGTTCTTGTATGTATCAATGAATCAAAAATCATATGTTTATATGAAGGGAAAACTAAAATAAATGAATAAACAAAGAAGAAAAATAGGTAAATCATTCATGGGGTGTAATCAAAAGGATTTAGCTGAATAATATACACCCAAGAAAAATGAGGAAAATGATACTAAACTAAAATGGAAGATATTAATTTATTATGAAAATGGTCCAAATCATAGACTATAGAAATTAACACTGAATATCACGTCTAAAAGAAGAAATTTGGAACTAGAGAGGTAATTAATCCAAGAAAGATAAATGAGGTTTTGTTTAGTCAAAGACATCCAATATAAAGATTATGAGAATTTTATAATAGAGGTAAGTCAAGTGTTATTAATAAACCATGCTCAATGTCAATTAATCCATAAAGAAATGCATGAGATAAAGGAAAATGAGTTATTCCACAAAATGAAGTCAAATTTAATGAGTAGATATCAACAAATGATGATGTACAATCTTCTGAAAATACATGTGGGAGCTATGATCTATATGGACATACAACTAAAACCTTTATGACATGGCTAACTAGATAGAAGGAGTTTTTGGAAAAAATAGAGATAAATAAATAGTAATTCAATGTTTGAAGAATGTTTCTATAAAAATGAAGTCTTCACATAAGATGAAAACTAAGAATATACCAAAATAATGGTTGAAAATATATAAAACATATTTGGAAACTGATAATAAGAATGGGAAACATAAAATAATACATGTTCCTTTTTATCTAAGGTAAAAAATACACTTCATAATTTAATGAAATAAAAAGAAATAAACCCATTCCGTCCAAAGAGGTTCAGATTTGGGAAACCATCAAAGGATAATGAATTTTGAGTTTTCACCTATTTGAAATTATAAAAAAGGGTTTCTCAGTTGAAATCAAAGAATCAAATATATTTATCACCCTACATATCTCAATGATGACTCACCTTATTCCCATTTTGAATAAATTTATTTTTAAATTCATGGAATTGAAATTGAAATATCTAAATGGAAAACTATAAGAATTCTATGATTTTTATACAACATTTCGATTATTCTATCATGGAGAGATTTAACTATTTTCCTGATCCTTCGTTGCAAAACTATAATTAGAATCAAAGGTTTCCTGGAGATTATCTTTTAAAAAGTCCAACCATGATGAATATTATTACAACGCATCCCTTGGGTGGGGTATTAGAAGAGAAATATTCTAGGGTTTTATTATTTCATGATAAATCTAATTTTTTACAACACTTGAAAATATTAAAATATGTTATTGTTTTCACTTTTCCCATCATGCTATGGATTTTTTATAAATATGGTTACTAAGGGGGGTTATTGTTTAAGGAGAAAAAATGTTTTAATGGGTTGTAGACATTACTTTACATGAATAATTTTAATATTTTTTTGGAGATGAGTGAAGGATATGAGATATCTTGTAAAAGATTATTGAAAAACCATAGAAAATGAAAGTAGAGTTGGTATCACATTTTAGATAGTTTATAGAAATATTTGTAGTAAATATATTTAAATCTTGTTTTCTAGAAAAAGTATTGCTCACATAGACATAGAATTAATTAATTAATGGTAAATTTCGATTAAAAATGTAGTTTCATTGTTGTTTCATGTGAATTTGACAGGTTTTTTCAATAATGGGTAGAGAAATTAAATGAAAGGAGAGAAAATGTGAACTATTTTAGCTAAATAGTGGAGACATAATTTTCTTTATAATAATACCTTTTTATATATTATTAAAAAGTGGGTGAGAAACTATAAACAATTGAAGATTTATTCAAATTAATTAATGAGAATTTGTTTAAGGTTTTTACAATGAAATCCCAAGGGGGAGATTAAAGATCCCAAAGTATAGTTTTGGTTTTATTTCTTTTCAATAAGTAATTCAATATTTAATAGTGTTTATTGGGTGATGGTTGGATAAAATGAATATGAGTGAATGTGTTTGTATTAATAATGGGAAATTACTACTACTCAATTAGATAATATTTTTGTTTCTATTTAAGGAATCATCCTACACATACATTTATTTTAGAGATGGATTGTAAAGAATGAATTCCAAGTGTTTTTGATGATATATTCACTAACTACAATAGTTTTTTTATAAAACATAGAAGATTGTTGATGACCAGCTTGAGAGATATGATTAAGAGAGTTAGCAGTTAGATTTAATATTAAGAATCCATCCTTACAGTTTTGAGTAGGAATACTACTATATTTAATGAATAATATAACTTGTATGAATGTTGAAATAATATGAGTATAAGTATGAAAATTGGTTAAGGTAGTTAAAGATCATTAAATTCCTACATAAGAGTTTATATTATACAATTAGACTTTATAATTATGCTTTGAGTAATTTTTTAGTATTATAATATCTACAAATGTTATTTAAAGTGGTTTGAGTTGATTTAGTACTTACTAAAGTTAATTATGAAGGGATTTGAATTAATTTTGAGTTCTAATTATTCTAGGAATGTTGGTCATGTAATATTTTTGTAAGAGTCCTCTAAACCTAGAGTAAATTTATCTTTACAAATGTAATGGGAAATTTTATAATTTCTAAGGATTCATTAATGTAATTGTAAAAATTTTAGTGAACTTTTGTTAATTATCAACTACATAGGAGTCATTTACTTTCCTTTCTAAATAAAATCTACCTCAGATTAGAATAATTCCACTAATTCTATAATCGATAATAGTAATTCCATAATGTTTATAAGATTAATTCAATGATGTGTATAAGATTCATTTAACTCTCTCATAAGAGTTATTATGAGAAGTTCAAAAGATTCATTTATCTCTATCACAAGATTCACAATACATGAAAACAATATAAAATTAGTAAAAGGAATAGTTCACCCAATATTTGTACATTTCTATAGAACTGAGCCATGATAAATTTAGTGTTGTACAAAAAATGTTAAGAGATAATGTGACAATAATTTTTAGATACGTTGAAGTTCATAAGAGTCATATTTTTAAGATTAAAATCAGTAAACATATTTAATTATAGAGAACAATAGGAGTCACTTAGTCTTGTTAGAATGTTGATTTATGAAATATATAAAAGTATTGAAATACTTTAAAAAATTAAATCATTTGATTCCAAACCTATTATTTGATGAAATAAAAATAAAAAATATGAAATTGATCCAATAAAAATACTATGGATAAATATTTATTGTGGAGAGTAATATCATGCTTTGATGAAATCTATTAAATAATATATAAGATTAAGTTTTTATAAAATTTTATATTTCATTATTATATAATGGTATGTGACACACCATAACCATATTATTCCAATATATTTATATAATGATATGAAGGGTGATTTTTATGATTTTTTTGAAATGTTTTTGAAATATATAATGCCTATATACATTCTAAATTAAATAGAAATTTATTTGTTAGTTACAAAATTAAGATTAAATGGGTTTCAATGAAATAAAATGTACTCCAAAAATAATACTGGAGAGAGTCTATAGAGAAGGAATATTGAGATCATGGAGATAACCCCCTAGTGTTGTATTTTATAAATTAATAAGGAATCATAATGCTGTTATTGGAGGAAAATTTATATTTAAGAGAATATAAAAAACTATATGTTATTTTGTTAGTAAATATACAGGTGAATAAGCAGAAATATTTATTTTAATACAATTAAATTTACACTATGTTTTAGAAGAAAACCATATAAAATAAAATAGAGAGAGAGATATATATATAGAGAAGATGTAAAATCTATTATACATTGGCGAATAAGAACATTTTGTGAAATAAGGAAGAAGAGCTCGAAAATATTATGGAGGTTTAGATCCAATGTATTAAATAATAATAGAAAATATATAGGAGGAAGATAAATACTTAAGGGTGATGTGAGCATGTACAATTACTATTTACCTAATATGTCAAGACTCTTAAATTAGACAGTTTTTCGGTTTTATATATCAAATGAGGCTCAAAAGTTAATGAAGTTGAGTGATCCAAATTTTGAGTAAGATCTGTTTTCTTGGTTATTTTATGAGATAGACTTACATGTAACTATATAAATTTATTCAAAATAAATAATAAAATATTTTCAATAGCAAAGATATTATTATTTTTGGTAAAATTACTTCAAGTTTAGATTTGTTATATTCTATATAATGCCTGAATAAGTGTTGTAAAAAAGTGGGAGAGAACATAATCTTGTAATACTTATCCCGGGGAATAAATAATTTAAATAGTTTTATATTGGGTAGAATATTATACCATCCCAAAACACATTTATTTATAATTTATGTTTATAGAAGTTCATTGAATAGGGATGTACTTAATCACTTCTAGGATTAGGTACCCATATTTGTAAGGAACCTTATAAATTTTCTTTGAGATTCTTTCTTGATTTATTTTCTTCATTGTTTTTGGTTTATATATATATAATAATATAAAACATATAATTTATTTTATTAATACATCCCTGGGGTACAAATATTAAGAGGGAATAATTGAAATGGTAGAAAAATGATTTTTTAAAACCAGTCACCATGATTCTCCCACCTCTCTGGTGACCACATTTATAAATGGAACATGAAAGAGGAAATGTATAGTACACTATTTTTTATGTGATTTCTAATACTTTAATTTTTATTATTTGGTTATAGAATTAATTTTTAAAGGTTTCAAGTCACCGTGACACACCATCAAAACATTAGAATGAACATTGGTTGAGAGGGTGGTAGGTCTGGTTCATGTCATGATTTGGAGGTGAATTATTACTCACTAATATGATATCTTAATTGTTTGACACATATTCATGAATAATTATAATGTAATTATCTGGGAATAGTTACCAACATGTTAATGATCCATTTTTTATATATATTTATGTCAATATTAGTATGTATTTTATATTTTCCATCTATGGGGAACCTAATTATATATCAAATGTTCACAATTGATGGTACCATATATATATATATATATATCTTAGTTTCTCAATCATTATCTTATTATTTAATGATTATATGATTTAAATTTAAAAAATTGGGCACTGTGATGTTTTTTCTTCACTCAAGGAGGAGGAACGTGTTATAGAGTTTGAATTTGGCCTTTAAGAGAGGATTTTATGATATAACTATAAAGAAAAGTATAACTAGTGTTATTTGGGGAAATTTAAAAATTCATATAAAACCTTTTAAGGTCATGTTATGAGGAAAAATGATATTACTTTCATGGATGTAAAACCATGAACAAATAAATTTCTTTATAAAGTAATTCATGCATGACTTATTCCAAGTAGTTTAACATCATTTAGAGTGTAAAACTATGTGAAAAATTACGTTTATTGGATGGTGTGGGATTTATGTATGAAAAACACTTTGATGTTATTATTTTAGGTAATACATCCCATTTATGGAAGTTTTAAAAAATATTTCATGGATCTGAGTTATTTGGTTTATGAGGAATACAACCCATAATGGATGGGTTCAACATTGAATATGGCCCAACAAGAATAAAGTGTTAGAAGTTAGGTTTGAACCATATTGATCCATACATTATATCATAGTTAATAGAAATTATGTGTCATGTAGTTCAAATAACATAGTTTAAGGTATGTGATAAGAACATGCCATGAAATTTAATGTCATGTAGTAAGGAAAATTTCTCACAGTTTTATGTCTTATGATAATAATTTTTGTATCATAAAATGGCTGAAAATAGTGGATTGTGTGGGTATTATACATTTAGGCCACCCTTATGTGAATATTCACATAAAATTTATTAGTTACTAAATGAGGAAGGACGAGTCGACTGAAGGGGGATATTTCTCAAGGAGGGTGACTTGAGGCTTACAATTGGTTAGAGTCCCACGATAACATGGATCATCAACTAGATTGGGGTGGCTAACTCAAGTCTTCGATATCCAATATGGACAGAATGGGCTAAGAGAGGATTCACCAATGTCCTTATGATAAGAACCCCCACTATTAAGGGAATACATGATTGTATGTACACTAAGGGACCTAATAGTCAGGGAGGATAAAAGGGAAATTAATTTATTCAATAGAATATTTGTTTTTAGGAAGTATTATTATGTTTATAAATCTTTAATCATGTATGTATAGTGATTTTATAAGATTATTTTTTATAATCTATTTTATATTTTTTCAACCTTGTCAAAATGAGTGCAATGTGGTCATTCAGAAGATCTGTACCTTGGTTAATGAATTGGGTGGAATAAGGGATATTAAGGAAACCTAATCCACCAATTTTAGTTTTATTCATGAAGTTACAAAATATATGTCAAATGAATCATGATATAAGGCCAATTAAAGGATGAACAAAATTACCTAAAAAATATATTTTTATGAAGGATAGTGATATATATTAAATGGTGTGGGATTTTAAGCATATTCATTATTGTGGTTTTCCTCATGAGCCTCTCTTAACGATAGATCCCCAATGGTTATCTTAATTAATGGATTATGAATCTTACTTTGTAATGGACCTAAATGGAATGATTTATAAATATCCTACGAGGAAACCCATTGCATGGATCTTTTGAACAAAGCATGAGAATTACCATTGGACAGATTCTATCTAAAAGTTTTTCCTTAGAGTTTATAGAAATTATCAAGACACTATTTTTTTTTGCATCATCTGTTGGTGTCTCCCCATATATCGCCTTAGAGGATGTAATGGGTTCCATATGTAAATATCATCCCAAAATGTATGGATGTGTAAGGATTATGTGACCAAAAATGATATCCCCCTCTCATTTTAAAAAGGGACACCCCATTAAGGAAGTATGCTGGAGGCACAAAATCTCCATATCTCCCTCGAAAATGAAAATCCAAATAAAGGAACTATACGGGGGGGGGGGGGGGGGGGGTTAAGAAATTCCCATATCATTGTCATATATTAATGGAGTTCATTTTATCTTGGAATCTTCTTCCTCCCCATAATATTCCAAAATAGTCCTCAAATAATTATTTCTTCATGTGTTATAAGGTCATTCCATGAAACAACATTTCATCATAGATGACTTTGATGATTTATGACCAATGAGGGGTACACCAAAAACTGATTTGATAAAAATATTTCATTTTCTCATTTTCATTTTGATTTCTCATGGGACAATATTGAGGAGTTTTCAAGCCCCAACAAATTACCCCATAGAATTGAGTTTGTTTGGAATGAAAAGGACTTTATTTTGAGGAGATGAGAAATCTATATTGAATATTTTCAATATAAAATGAGGTTCCTCAATATAGTTTATCTATACCCCATTTTATTTTCAATCTTCATTTTCTACTATTACTCCTTTATTCATTAATGGAAGTGATATAATGTATTACTATCTTCCCAAACCACTTCATTCAAAAATGAAAATTTTTTTATGAATTAATTCTCAGGAAAAAGTAATATATACCCACAAACCGTTTATGTGAACAAAAAATTTTTAACTTTCCAAAGGATTCCATATGTTAATTTTAGATTATATATTGGATACTATGTGGTTCATGCAGTTTATATATAAAAATTTAGAATTTGTCATTTTCATGATTTTTCTTCTATCAAATTTTCTTAAAACATTAATTTTTTTCATTGATTTATAGAAAATGGATTGGAAATAGGTCACACAATCTTATACAGAATGATGAACTGATATGATATGTACTATTGAAGAAAGAAAATATATATGTTTCCATCCACAACACTATTTACTATTAGAGCTCATGAGAGGAAATCTATAAGATTTATTAGTATTATAGATACTTCCTATGTATGGTTTTAGGATTTTGAATGACATTCCCATTCTCACATAGTGTCCTTGGAACCAACTATTTAGTTAGATTTTTTCCAATGAAATTTATCTCAATCTAACATTTCCTTGGTTGGTAATTTTATTAGGGAGGCTAATTATGTATAAGGATACATTCTATGATATACCCCCTTGATCTATGAAGTATAACGATAGATTCCAAAACTGTAAGTCAATTGATATGGATTAATTTTGAAACAAAATCCATAACTGATCAATGATTTGGTTAAAATTCAATCTAAGATCCATGTTTTGGGGGTCAATTTTTCATAGATAAGGGATGACCTTTCTTGTTGTACAAACATTCTTTGGAATTTGGGTCCGATAATAGAGAATTTTTATTTTAAAAAGTCATTTGGGTATCATTGTACTTTTTCTATCACAATAAGTACATACTTCATGATTTAATTAGTTGATAAAGTTGGGATAAATAGACTTTTCATTTATGTATGGAGAGTTTGGAATAATCTTGGAGATGAGAACATTATTAGTGGACCCCTAATTAAGAGAAACAAATATGATGAATTATTTATGCACCTTCTATATGTGATAATGAAAAAAGGACTCTTACACCTATGAAATGGTTACATCAAATTGAAAGTCTTATTAAAGGTGAAGAGATTGACCCAAATATTGATGTCCCATTGGGAAATTCTGATGAGATGTCCATTCTGTCAAATAATAATTATTTATAAGTGAGGATACCAGTGGTATGTGCAGGTGAAAATACTTTTAGGCTCGCTAATATGTACTGGCTAGTATTGGAAGAAAGATATCACACAAAATGGGGTCTCGATACCAATATATGAATTAATCAAATTATTTCAATTGAATAATTACATTAACTATTTCTTTTTTAATATTTCCTCCTGGTGTGGGATTTTTAAACCAGATATAGGGTTCGGATATTCATGATGGAATCCCAATTATCAAATAATTGGTGGATACATCTAGCATGACTAATGTTGGAGAATTTATACCTCCTCTTTGGGTATATCTATATGGGTAAGTATGTGTTTAGTGTCATGGTACCTTGATAATTACATTGGGGTAGGATTATGACACATATGGGGGGATAAAAATACACTCATCACAAAAAAATCCCAAATGTATTATTTGAGGCCCCACCAATACTATCTTGGTGGATTTAGGACACTGTTGTTGAATAATCTGGATAAAATCAATATAATGGTTCATCATAATAAGTTCATTTTCACACCATATTCAGAACCAACTATTATTTTGTATAATGTGATACTGGAATTCACTGGGAGAGGTAATATTTAATATCCCTGAGAGATGGATTACTAGATTCTAGGTTTGGTGAAGCTATGATGCATGAGGGGTAAAAAACATTCTGGTTTAGTTAATAATTACATTGTTTGAATATGAAATACCACACTCCTCCTCATAAAATTAAAATAGAACCAAATCTTATGATGTCAAGTTAGTTCTAGATAATATTTACATAAGAGTAAATGGGAATTTTAGTCATTATGACACCAAAAAGGTATAAATTAGTCCCATTAACGAATATGTTTAGGATTGGAATCTGTTATACAATGATGGGATGTTATCTGGCCTAGTTCGTTATAAGAAGTATTCACCAATGGATGGCATTAATTAGGGAAAATAGATTTATGTAGCGGAAAAGAGGATTTTTAAGAGGCATGGACTAAGGAATATTCTAGTCTCCCAACTATGAAAACAAATGAGTTACTTAGATATTGATCCTTCAATAATTTGTGTGGATCACTGGCCAATTATTCCTACTAAAAATTCATTGATAGTTCCATAGAGGGAATATGATTCAAAGAATATACTCTTTCTCACTGACTATTTCTAGGGATTCCAACTAGAAAATAACTTTTCCTTAACAGTGGTTAGATACATATACATACCTTAGGGAATTTTCAATGTATATATACCAGAAGTAGTGAAATTATATCTCACAAAACATGAGGTTTTGATCTATTCAATTGAAGGAATAATATTTTGTACGGATTGAGTATAAAAAATGTTGTGGCCACAAGAAATAAAAAAAATAAGGAATTAGTGGCCAATAAAAGCACCTCTTGGGAAGTTGAAAGATAAATTATCATCTCATTTTAACCTGTTATTATTGATGTTGTAATTTTTACATTTATCTAAAACTTATAAGAATCCAAAGAGGTTAAAACACCCATTGGATCAACCTAATACTCCATTGGGAGAAAAATGATTAGTGCATTCCTTGAATTGTGAACTATTATAAAGGAGGAATATTTTCCTTCCATGGTAGATAGATCGAGGAATTATTACCTGAATCCATAAGAGTGTCTATAGTAACACCTAAATAGTTCCTCTTAGAAATCCATCTCTAAAATAAATCTATAAGATAAAGTGGGAGTGGTCACTAACAACCCATCTTCTCTCAAAATTTCCAAGTGCCATATTTTATTATTTATCTTTTAATATATCTTTATAACATCCCCTGAATTCATTATCTTTTTTCACATGTTGTTTTGAGTTTCAGGAACTCATGAGTATCAGTTGAAGAGAATATACCTTAAAACCTTATATGTATATATTATAAATATAATAAATTTATTATTCTATAAATATTATGATTTTTCATATCCTTTTATTTTAAAATTTTGGAAAAATTATAAATATTAATCATTTATTGAATCTCCCATAGAGGCTACCATTAATGGAACAATTACATAAGATGTAACATATGTGATTTAATTCATGAATTAGATACATGAATCCATTTGTAGAATTTATTAATGAATTACGACAGATCAATAAATGAAATGAAACCCTAGAAGTTTCCTTGGGTGATTATATTTGTACAATTTCTATGTTATAGTAGTGTGTGAGTTTCATGATGCTTATAAGAAAATCTATTGAACCCAAATCTCTCCCTCTCTATCATTCTCTCTATTATTATTCATTTTCATGTTGAGATGCTAGGACATTATAGGAGAAAGTAGAATCATGCTTGTATGAAATGTGATTTGGTTTACCCATTGATTCCTAAGAATGTGGATTACTTATGTTTTCTACTTTTTAATCCCCCTCAGACTCATCTGAAGGAGATCAAGATTTCATGTAGTGGAACTTCAATGTAAGGTATTCCATATTTATAGTATTTCTTCATTTATGTTTTATACATTGTTTCGTATTATATTTCTTGGTGATCCTTAGATAATTGGTTTAATATTTCTTGTTTGATCTAAATTTTTTTACTGGACTCTAAAAAAATATTCATTATAATGAGATAAATCCAAGCTGAAATGAAGAAACTTATGATGAGATAAAGAAAAATGTGAAAAAAGCATCATTTTACATGTTTTTTTGAAAATAAGGTAAAAGGTTTTACCCTTATGTTGTGAGGCAATGCCAAGATAATGATGGGATTACCCTTACATAGATCATTTGTGTAAGGGTAACCAATTTATTAACCTCACGCAAATTGTTCTATGTTAGATTCATCACAAATTAACCTTATGAAAAAATAAGGGCTGTGTAAAGGTAGTTGTGTTTTTAAAATGGTTTTATAAAGGAAATATACTGCCTAATATTAGAGGAGAAGACTTCGTAATGGTTATACTGTTAAAAAATTAAGTTTTTTGGGACTACATAAAGGTATTGTAGATACATAAAGGTAAAATAATTTCTAACCTTTCCATAATAGTTCTAAAAATTCATGTAAAGGAATATCCTCACATACCCTTATGTGAAGTATTCAGGTAAGGGTCTTTAACTTTCATAGAATGTGGTGAATAAACGTTATATTAGTATCGTGTTTATTCCACACATTATATTTTAGTAGCATAAATGTTACTAGTGACTTACCTTTAGGAAAGGGCTTCCCGATAGGCTATATAAGAGTCAAATATTTACCGTTATTTAGGTATACCCCTTTGCATAAGGGTAAACATAAAAATTGTTAAGAATTATTTTTAACATAAAAAATGATTTAGATGCTTTATAAAATATTTACAAATAATTATAAAAAGAATTTTGGGATAACCTAAATTATAAATGTTTTATAAATTAATAAAATCAAAATTTTTTTATAATGAATTTAGTATATTTTTTTGAAATATTTTCCATAAATATTAAATTCTAATGTTTGAAATACCTGATAACCAATTATATGGAAATTTGTTTTAAATACAAATAAAATTTAATTTTTTAGAAATCTTTAAAAATAATTTATATAGGGTTATAAAATATTAAATAAGCCCAAAATAGGAAAATTTTGTATTTAAATTATGAATTGTTCATAAATAATTATTTTGATTTGTTCAAAATAAAAAAGGATTTTTTTGGATATTATTTATGCTAAACTAAATTTTCTTTGATGATTGATATAATCATAGTTTAAGTTATAATTAATTATATGATATTTAAATTATATAAATTACCTACATGGTATAAATTAAATTTTAAATTGTTTTTAATTCATATAATATCATATATTTAAAATTTAATTTCCATATAATGATAAATATGAAAGTGATCATATTGGATGGAATATAATGTGTTTATATTCAGTGTTATGAAATTTAAATAAAAGGGTTTATAATTTTATTTGATTTATGAATTTTAAATAAATTGTTATTTAATGTTTAAATACTGTAATGGTTCATTTATTTAATGTTCATTTTATTTTTTGTTCATATTTAGTAAATATTTTAAGAAATGTTAATATTTTTTATGATTAAGTTTGAAATGTAATTTTTTTGAAGATATAACCTTTAATTACATTCTAGGAATGTCTACATCATGATTTTAGTTTTTCATATACCTTTCCATCAGTTTGTAATTGAAGTTATTAGCTTGAATTTATTTGCTAAATATAGTTTTTACATTTTAGGTGTCAGATTTCTTATGAATTTTATTATCTATTGTTTATAGTATCCCCATATACAGGGACTTGGGTTATACTACCTACCTATATAGGGGCTTATGCCTTGTCTAGGATAGTGAATAGGGTTTCTTATCTATCACTTTAGACTTACTATTATGGATAAATCTATGACTTTATATGAAATGTTCATATGACTTATGCATATATTTTATTTTTATTTGTATAAATATGCATGATTTTTTATTTTATGCGAGTAACACAAACTTGTGGGCTATATAAAGGGTTACACATCATTATCGTTTGACCATATTAATTTGGTGGAGGGAATAAGATCCCAGACTAAATTACTTGAAGCATGATCACATAAAAGGGAATAATATGATATAAGATGGTCATATATAAATCCACAAAAAAAATAATTGTGAGATTCCTTCTGAATGGACACTTATCAAGACCTCTATCATGTAACTGGGTAGTTTCATGCTATAGCCAGGTGTCCCTAGATTATTCGTGGTTGGCTTGTTTTTGGTGTTTTCTTTAGGTAAAACATAACTACGAAGCCCTAACGGTTGGGATACCATAGTAATAGAGTTGAGTTTATCCATATAATGTAATAGAAAAATGGTTTTATTCTCAGATATCAAATAATTATATATATTGTGATTAGGATGATTCTATTACTAAATAATTAAATGCTAAGATAAATTCCCTAGCAGAGTAATTGGTTTGTGAAATATGGATCTTGGACTCTTAATCAATATGATGGAAATTTAAATTAGGTCATCATTTTTCTGGGATCCCATTTAAAAAATTTATTTATTAAATGTTAATAATACAAGATACTCATCTAATAAAATATTATTTTATAAAAATACCCTCATCATAACAAAAGAAAATTAGGATCAAATCCTTTATAATTTTAATTTTAAGCTAAGACACTCCATATAATGGATACTTAATAATATTTATTTTGAAATATCACAGATACGAGATATGTTCTGAAAGAAAATTGTTTGAGTTAGGGCTTCAAGTAACCAAGTGTTCAACAGGTGAATCTAGATTCTTATAGAAGTATAGATGGATTCATTTATGGTTTCAAAAGCACTGGAGGAAAAATTATCAAAGGAATCATAACCTCTACTCAATTACTCAATATGATTGTGTATGTCGATGATTGAAGTAATTTTAGGCTCATACACTCAATAATATTTGGTATGTCGAAAGATATTCCATATGATTTTATATGTTGATGACTGAATGAGGCTAAAAGTCTTCCTCAAAAAATTATTGGTTATATAAATAAATTATTTTATTATGAAATATATATGATAAAAACTATATGCTTTACAATGTTTTGTAAATATACAGATGTTTAAACTATGAAAATAATTTAAGATTGAATTTTTTTCAAGTGTAGGGGAAATGGACTCATTTCATTGATAAACTGGATAGTTCAATCTTAGATAAAATTTCCATAAGTTTTGTATTTTATCTCATTTTTATCTTAGAAAAAGAATGAAAATTACTGCATTTTTATAAAATAATATGAGGTGTTTTTGATATGCACTTTTATAATAATTTTAATTCTATAAAATTATTTAATGAGAGACTACATATTTCATGTTTTGTTGATGGAATTAATATTATTTTCATATTTGAAAATTTTCCAAAAGTATTATTGAATTCAAAGAACAATTTCTAAATATTCTATAAGTGTTTGAAATATATATGAACTTGAAATATGATGTTTATCTTTTACATTTTTTATAGATAGTTCAAGTGGGATAAAGTTAAAACTTGAATAGTAATTTTTTAAAAGTTCTACAATGCTTCTTTAAAAAGAAAAGAAACTTCATTGAAAACTAGGGATATACAGAATAAATAATTATAATTTTAATTTATTGGATTATACAAGATATACCGGAATGGTTTTGCGAAAATCCATGAAAGGTCTATATCAATTATGATATTTATAGAAACTAAATATTCATTTTGAATGGGATGCAATAAAAAATGTATAAGTTACAAATTTTTTTAAATATTCACAGGTTCGAAATCTAATTAAGAATTGATTGATCATGTAGCTTATATTTGTGAGATAACGTAAATATTTACAACATCAAGTATTTTTTATAAAGGATTATATCAGGATCATATTAATTAAGTAAAATATTTCTATGTCTATCTCATTTATGTTATGTGATAAGAGAAGTTGTTTGATTACAAATATTTTTTTTGAATAAGTATCAGATATGTTGACCTCATTGTTTTAGTGATAACAAAATCATGATTTTAATTATATTAAAGAGTTTAAAATTTTCAATAAGTATTTTATAATATGATATAGGTGATAAAATTTCCCAATTTTTAGTCATTGATGAAGTTGAGACACTACTAAGAATGAGTCACTATCATGGCTGACTCACCGCCAAGATGTCAAACCACATGATTTCTTTGACTATCATCATGGAAAACTGGAAACGTATTTGAAATGAGTCACTATATCATGTGACACTGCCCCAAATGTCACATAATTAAAGATTTCATAATGTAAGAGTGAAATTTAGGTAATGTATGAGACACTGACAGAATGAATCACCACTTGCCTGACCTACCACTAGAATATGATCTACCATCATATGACTGACCACCAAAGGATTCACCACAAACATGATAATTTGGAAAAGTACATGAAATTACAAGAATAAGTCACGAATAATGTAATACTATCAAGATGGGACACTTCCAGACTAAGAAACCATCAGCCTAAGACACTTCTAAAACAAGACACCGTAAGACTCGAAGACACCTCCATTGTTTTCATAACTTATATTTATTATTAATTATTTCTATATAGTATATAATGAAATTTAATTCTATTTATTATTCAAATGATTATTTCCTATTTCTCAGTATATTGCATTGATGTAAGTGTCATACGTGCAGTAGGAGGAACTAGTAAGGATCCAGATATTTTTTTCCTATTTATAAAAAGAGACAAAGGCACCCTCTTGTGTAGTGGTGAATTAGAATATGAAGTATACAGATAGAAAGTCGAGAGCTAAATCTTACATAACAAACCCATAGAGCTAAAGAGTTAAACTGATACATCCAGAATACACTCGAGTGAGGAAGCTGAATATTATATATATATATATGCTTCTTTATTTCAGTCAAGAACAAGAGTCTATTACACTCTATTCTGATAAAGTGTTCAAGAGAGCCTGACTCAAGAAGCTTTCAAAATACTATCTGGGAGTTATGAGTTAAACTACATGCAAACCAATAACTTTTATCCCTTAAAACTCTTAGTTACTCTATTCTATTTACTTCATTTTACATTTCGAGTAGTTTCTGTGATTACTCTATTATTTCACACACACACACATATTTTCTTATGTACTGAATATAAAGATAATTGATACATTCTATCAACTCTTTGTACCCATGTACACCCATAGTTAATTGTGGTAGAGGTCCCTGTGTGATCTATTTTGTTTATACCCCCTCATATAGTTGGGGAAGAGGTCATTTGTAACCTAGATAGTTATAAACTATTGTAAAAACTGATCCAGGTGGTGGATCAAAAATTTTATTTTTATATAAATGGATTGTTGTTAGGTAATCACAAATTGGAGAGGATTAAGTCTCACCATGAGACCGAAACTGTTTCATTATATCTTTCCATTGTGGGTTTTTCATTATTTTATTTCCTCTTTTAAACCTAAATCTATTTTAACCCAAAAAAATATAAAACATTGGTAGTTAATCATTATTTGTGTTTTTTTGAATATTTTAATTAATTAAATTCATTTAAAAGGAAAAATTAAAATTGTATATTACTTAAGCAAGAACTAATTAGTCTTTAAGAAACCATTTGAATGATTTGAAATTATAACAATCATCTATATTGATTAACTGGGTCATTTATATATTAATTGGGGAAATAATTTAAATACATTTTGAATAGAAATTTTATAGGGTACTCAATTCACCCCCTCGTGAGATACTCACTCTGACCAACATTTGGTATTAAAGGTTTGTTTTATTTGGTAATAATGTTTTCAAAAAATTTAACAATGAATTTATTTACAATTTAATGAACTTAAATTTATGTTATTTCTAAATTTAGTTCTTTAAATGGATTCTAGACAAGAAGGTTATGCTACTAAACAAACCTCTTTTTTCTATGGTAATAATTATTCTCAATGGAAAATGAAAATGAAATTGAACATTGATATTATGGGATTAGAAATATGTACTATAATATAATATTAATATGAACTACCTAAGGACGGTAGAAGTACTTGGGATTATTCTACTATGTTAGCTTAAAATAATAATTTTTAATCTATGAATTCCATTTTCTATGCCTTAGGACTGTAATATTTTTCTAGAATTTCTTCTTATAATACAACATATGAGATTTATGATACTTTGTCTATTTCCGATGAGGAAACTTCTAATGTCAATGAGATGATATTAAATATTTATAATAATAAATATGATAACTTTAAAATGAAGCATGATGATCCTATTTCTGACATGTACCTTAGGTTCCATGAAATTTTCAAAATAATGAACTCTCTTGAAAATACTATATTTTACAAGGATCAGAATATGTGACTACTCAGATGTCTAAATAAAAGTTAGATAGCTACATCTATCTCCATGAGAGAGAGTCTTGTGATATTAGGAGGATTCCATTCTCGAAGATTATTGGTAAGCTTATGATATATGAGGATGATTGAAAAGTTAACCAATAATTTTATGAGGAACATATAAATAAAGAAATATCTTTTAAAGCTATTGCATCTAGAAAAAAAGAGAAAGAAAGAGAAAAAGAAGAAGTTAGAGATGTAAGTTTATGTGATAGTGAATCAACTTCAAACAGTGATGAGAAGATATCTAAAATAGCTAGGAATTTTATAAAATTCACTATGAATAAATAGTTTTTAAAGATGCATAATTATAAATGAAAATAAGATACTATAGGAAATTCAATAAAGACTTGAAGAAAGATGAGAATGAGGTTATCTGCTAGGAGTTCAAGAGAGAAGGGCCTGTGAAAGCTGATTTTCCAAAATTGAAATACAAAAAAATAATGAGGACAAGGAAATAATATAAAAAAAGTCTATGAAATTCACATGAAGCGATTATAGAGACTTATCCTATGATTCAAATTCATCACATGAGGAGAAGTCAGCTAGGGAAAACATGTCCTTCATGAAATTTTTTTTTATGGTACCTACTGTATCTGCTATACCTGTTATACCTATTGTATCATCTATGGATGATTCTAACATTTATGAAAATGAACTTAGTGATGATGAAATGTGTAAAATATAATTTCACGAATATTGAATTATGTTATAGGATACATGTAATGAATTAAAGGATAAATATAAAACTCTCAAAAGACAAGATGATCTAATTAAAAATATAAAATATAAACCTTTTGATAAAAAATATAAGAAAGATAAAATGTTAAGAGAAAATAATGAGATTATTTTATCCAATGATATTTTTAAGAAATACCTAAATAATATTAAAAATGGTGTAAAAATAATTACATATATTTTAGGTAATAAAGTTTCACTTAATTAGGTTACTGTAATTGGATATCAACCTAGAAAGAGGAGAGAAATAGAGAACAATTTGGTTCCTAAGTCCAAACTAGAAATATATTCTTCCAATTACTCTTATAAAGGACATAAAAAGTCTTCATTTCAAAATTTCTTCAATATATTTATAGGAAACCCATTAAGAAATTATGGGCTCCCAAATCTTTTATTACATACAATTATGGATCCAAAAAAATTTGGGTACCAAAGTCATTTCTTTTATAAACTTTATTTTATAGGAAAAATATTTTAAGACCTCCTATAAATGTCTATGGTACGTGGGTAGTGGATTTACAATACATATTAAAGAATACTATTCGTGAATCAATATCCTTATTAAGTTTTATAGTGGTCATGTCACCTTTGGTGAAAATGAAAAAGGAAAAATCATCAGCCTTTGGAAAATTGGTACAAAAGAATCATTTTTGATTTCTAAAGTGTTATTTATTGATTGTTTAAAATATAAATTTCTTATAATCTCATAGTTATGTGATGATGGGTTTTGTGTTATGTTTTAATATGATGCTTACAATGTATTTGATTCCAAAAATGATTTGGCTTTCACTACTTTGAGAAATGATAATGTTTATGATGTTGATTTAAACTCATTAGTTTCTAAGAATGTTTCCATCTTAAGTTCCATTGACAAAGAATTTTGGATTTAGAATAGGAGACTAGACGATTTCAATATACACTCACTCAAGAGGCTTACTAGGAATGGGGTTTTCAGGGATCTACCTAAATGGGATTTTCCAACTAATAACATCTATATCCTTGGTCAAAAAGAGATGAAACACAATGTTTACTTTAAATTAAGGAAATAAGTTTCAACTTCTCAACCTATCGAGTTGGTTGGCAAGGATTTGTTTGCACCTTCAAGAGTTTCTAGTTTTTATTGTAAGAACTATGTCTATGTTCTAGTGGATGATTTATATAGGTATACTTGGGTATTCATTTTAACTCAAAAAATTGAATCTTATTATTCTTTCACCAAGTATGTTAAGTCTTCATAAAATCTTAGAGGACTTAGAATTAAGACCATAAGAATATACCATGGTCATGTTTCTGAAAATAAATATTTTGAATCTTTTTTCTCTTAAAATAGATACACTAATATCTTATCTTCTCCCAAAACACCTTAGTATAATGGATTTGTTGAAATGTTAAATATAAATTAACTAGATATATCTCGACCAATGTTAAATGAGTTTGACATGCCTATTCATTTTTGGGAGGAATCAATCAATACAGCCTGTTATATTGTCTATAGTGTCTTAATATGACCTATCCTTAAGAATACCCCTTACGAACTTTGGAATAAAAAGAAACCTAATATTGATTACTTTTGGGTATTTGTTTAAAAGGTTTTTATTCTTAACACTAAGGATAATTTGGACATGTTTTCTTCCAAAAGTGATGAATGAATCTTCCTTGGTCATTCAATATCTAGAAAATCCTATAGGGGTTTTAATACGAGAACCAAAACCATGAAAAAATCAGTTCATGTCAAATTCGATGAGACTAATCAACATGATCCTAAGAACTCTCTATAAAACCTTGAGGATGATTTATCAACTCTAAACTTGGATTATAAACCTTCAGATTATATTTTCAAATAGAAAAAAAAATCATCTAGTTCTGAAGTATTTCCACAACTTCTAGAACATGAAACTCTAGAACAACCTAAAGTGTCCATCCATACTTTTTCTTAAGGTATTATAACTCTTAATTATTAACCCTTAGAGTCTATTGTAGGAGACCTAGATGGAGGTACACAGACTATAAATTATCTTAGAAATAAGTTTAAACCTCAAGAATTCTTATCTCATATAGAACCTAATATCATCAATGAATCTATTAATAATGAATTATATGTGACGAAAATTCAAGAATTATTGAATTATTTTTAAAGAACCAATGTGTGTGAACTTTTATATTGACCCAAGGACACCATGAATATTTGAACTAATTGGGTGTTTAGGAACAAGGTTGATGAGCCAGTCACTATAGTTAGAAACAAGTCAAGACTATTTGCATAAGGTTATAGATAAGAAGAAGGAATATAGTATGGGGAAACCTTTTCACCAGCAGCCAGAAATGAATCAATTAGAATCTTTCTTTCATATACAACTCATTTAGATTTTAAACTCTATCAAATCTATGTCAAGGGTGAATTATTGAATGGCTTTATTGATGATTTTTCCCTGAACAACCATTTGTTTCCAAAATCCTTGTTTTCAAAATCATGAATTCAAATTAACTAAATGCATTATATGGTTTGAAATAGTTTGATAGAAATTGGTATGATAGGATCTAAAAATTTCTTATTTCAAATGAGTTTTCACAAGGAATTGATGATGCTTCCCTTTTTAAAAAACGAATTTCAAAATATGTTTTAGTCATGAAAATATATGTGATGATATTTTTTTGGGATCTTCAAGAAATTATATCTACAATGTTTTTTCTATAATGATACAAAATGAATTTGAAATGAGTTTAATGGATGAACTCAAATTATTTCATAGAATTCAAAATGTTTAGAATATAAAAGGCATTATTTTAAATCAAATTAAATATTCTAAAGATATTCTAAGAAGTTTTAACATGGATAACACTAAGGGCAGTGATAATCTTATGAGTACCACTTGTATGTTAGATCTTGATGAAAATGGGAAACCAATAGATCAAACCTATTATAGAGGTATGATTAGAATTATTCTATATAGTACCACTAGCCAACCAGATATAATTCTTATTGTGTGCATTTGTGCTCATTTTCAAGAAAACCCTAAAGTCACATATTGTTTCTATCAAATAAAATTTCAAAAAACTCATCCATAAAACCAATTTAGGATTGTTTTACCCTATAGGAAAAGCATTTTATTTTGTTAGTTATTATGATGCTAATTTTTGTGGATGTAAGTTAGATAGAAAAAGAACCTATAGAACATATTATTTTTTAGGAATGTCTCTTGTTTTACAGTGTATTGAGAAGCATAATTCTGTTGTATTTTATAATATTAAAGTTGAATACATAGATTTAGGCAGTAAATGTGCACAGATTTTGTGGATAAAACACACTTTACTAGACTATGTATATCAATTCCAACATGTATCCATAATCTGTGGAAACACAAGTGCAATAAATATTTCTAAGAATCCAGTATCGCATTATAAAACAAAACATATTGATATTAGACTTCAATTTTTGAGATATCATTTTCAAAAAGGTGATACCACTATTCAATTTATTAGTACATAACATTAGTTAACTGATATTTTTACTAAGCCCTTAAATTCCTAGAGAATAAGTTATATCATACATGAATTAGGAATGATCAATTTTGATTATGTTTAATTTTATGGTGACAAACCATTGGGTTGTATCACCATTTCTATTTTATCACTGTTGTTTCTATCTCAACTTTGGATTGTCTCACTATTGTGGTCAACAAACCATTGGCATGTAACACCATTGGATTCATGCCTTTGTGAATTTTTGAATCTATGTTTTTTGAACAAGGAGTTTTTATATTTTTACTATTTATTTTTGTAATAGGATAAGTATATTTTCTAAGATTATAATTTCATTTTTTAAATATCTAAATATAAAAAGCATCCTTTTCAACTTACATCACACCAATACTCTCCCAAGTTTCTCTCTCGTTCCCAACATGACCTTTCATCTCCCAAATATTTAGATCTTCACCTTTGACCATGCTTACCAAAACAATCATAATGGATAGATTGAAGTGAACTAAAATGCATTTGCCTATCAAATAACGACCATCTAAGAATTAGAAGATAAGGCTTATTTCTCATAATCCAATTGAACCTCTACATCCTGGGCTTGTGGAGTGGTTTATTGTACCTCAGAAGGAAGTGAATGTAGGGTTATTTTTTTCATGTATGTCTCTGGTGCTGAATGTTTTTCAAGATCAAGGCCGGTTAGAGTGGTTCTCTTCGAGTAAAAGAACTTTTTACCCAAGACCCATACATCAATTTTCTTAAAATTTCAAGTTTTACTATCATGTTGAAGATGAATATTGCATGATCAAAAGAGTTAGTGTTCAAAGAGTAATATTTTCTTCAAAATAGTGGGCCAAATGCTTGAGAGTTACTCATGAAGGTGTCCATGATGACTACCAAGGATCTATTCATGAGGAAAATGAATTATTTATTTATGAAAAATCCCTTGAAAAGATGAATGGTGATGGGATATCTTAATCGAAATTAGACTCTGAGATGGATTGAGAGTGTCGACTTCTCTTCAAATTCATTCAGACCATGCTCTACCAAAGGAAAGGTGACTTTTCCACCTTGTGATACCATGATGTCTACTTTTATAGTCTTACGAAAAGAGGACATAATATCAAATTTTTTGGAATATTATTATTCATTTATCCAAAATGATCCATCCTTCATCTAGATAAAATTCCATGATATATCTGAATGTGATTTCTGTAATTTTAAATGCTGAAGGCCATATTTTGGATGACTGGGAATTTTTTTTGATTAAAATGGTTTTTTGATACTAAAATCTATTTTCTGAAGATTGTGGATTAGTTGAAACCCTATAATAAATAGTGGGTAGCTGATAATGATAATCTATATGTTGAGTTTAATCTGATTGACCACCTAATAAGGCCGAGATATCTTATTGATGTAGTCTTGTAGCTCAATGAGATTTTTGTATATTCATTGAGGGAGAGAAATATATTTGAAAAGAATAATATAATGAACCCTCTACTGATGAAGGGATTGGTCCAAATTTATCTCCCAAGTCTTTTTTAATTTCTTATGGAGATCCTATCCCACCAATGTTTCTTAAAAAAATGTTTTTGAGTAGTGATGAAGAGGAAACAATAGTTTCTAGGGAAGATCTATTTAGAATTAGCTCAAAGTCCTATGATAAAGAAGATAATGATGATGATTGATAAGTAGAAGATAATGGAAATATAAATGTAAATGATAATGAAGATTATGGAAATGGTAATGAATCATCTGCTGATCATTATGACCCTGATGGGTATTTAAAAAAATTATATGAAAATATTTGGATATGCCTCAACAGATTCATGCTTCACCAAGTATTTATCTTGAGAAACGAGATTTGATTGGAGAAGTGAACCTAGATAATAAAGAGAAAGATTAAATTTCATAGGGGGATCAATATCCATATGTTGAAATCTTTCATGAAATTACAACTATTGATGGAGTTGAATCCAACTCTGTTGGTGATGATCAGACTGTGTTTGACTATACAATGGTTGAACAAACGTCTATCATATCTTTATTGAGAATCATGTTGTTGAACAGTCAAAGAAGGAACTTGTTGAGTAATAAGATGGAAATGAATATCTTGATGATCCTCCTATTGATAGGAATATCGATGTTGACTCTACTTTTTTTGATCATAAAAATAATGTTATGATTTTGGAAGCATATGCTATTGGTGACTTTGATACTGCTACATATAGCTCAAGTGTTCAAAAAATATATTGAGTTTCCCGTTGTAACTTCTGTTGAGGTTACCCATACTACGGTAACTATTGTTGTTGTTCCTTTTCTTGTAAAGTATGTGGTTAATAATACTACTAAATAATTGTATATATTCAGTAAGTTTCCAGTAAATGATTGTTGAAATGTTGTCGGAAATATAGGATATATTGAATGAACTATGGCCCTACAAGTGGAGATCCTATTATACCATTGGAGATTCTGAGAAATATTGATCATGGTACTGGGAATGATCACTTGATGATAAGATCATATCCCAAGGATATGAATGTTGACCAAGAGACAATTTACCAAGTCAATAAATTTTTACCTTTCAATGATCAATTCAAATAATTCCATGGATGCTCAATTCATGTTTATGTCTTAAAATTTAAGGATGACTCAAGTTACTCCAGCCTTTAAGAAGTATGTTCTCCAGATGATGGAAATAAACCAGTTTTAAATTGGTTTATGGAAGAGAAAGGTGATTTATGTAGTAATATAGAAATAGGTGGATGGATTTTAAAGGACTTCATCAATAGAATGAACTCATTTTTCCATGTTCATGGTATTGCAGTTGTTTCTTAGGTAATAATTCCTATTACCCTAGAAGCCTCTCTTAGACCATGAGTTAAATGAGTTCCCTATGACCCTCTGTCTTCTCAATTCCCACATTTTATTCTTCTTCCTTCCCAATCTATATGGGAACTTTGGCTGGTTGTTCTCATAGAGAAACATCTTCCTCATGCCATAGCTGGACTACCCACTAGTGTTCCATAAACATTACCTATAATTCCTTCCTATCATACTAATTCAGATCAAGAGTGAGACAAAGACAAGGGGAAATCACCAATTTACCCTTTTACAAAACCTTGAGGATGTTGGAGTACACATTATGATTTTTATGGGACAATGTTTTTGTATAAAATTTGGACAAACATTTTTTGATATCTTTATTAGAAACCAATCTTGTTATTTATCATCTCATATTAATTTATATTTTATTTTTCATTTAATATTATAATCAAATAATTTTTACCTTTTTGATAATACAAAAGGGAGAGAATTTATATGGCACATTTTTTATATCTATATACACATACTTTCATTCTTTATCTTTGATACCATCTGGATGATTTTTATTTCTTTTTTTTTGATTTTACGATTGATATAATGATTTATGTTATCTTAGATACACTTATTTACTTATTTTAACTTATATTTTGTGATAGGGTTTGTGATTATAAAAAGGGGGATATTGTTGAAATCCTTGTTTTAATGATCACAAAATCAATATTCTAGTGATATTGATGACTTTCATGTTTTTTGTAATTATTTTATAATCCAAGAAAGATGATAAATTTTTTTAAGTATGATTCACCATTGATGTTTAGACACTATTGTGGATGATTCACCATCAAGGATGACTCACTATCATGTTAACACACCGCCATAATCTTCTCAACAACAACATTAAAAAATGGAAGTGTCCTGAAATGAGTCACCATCACATATGACAGAGCAAAAAATGTTACACCAGCAAGGATATCATACCGCCAGAGTAAAATTTTTATAAAGTATGGGACACCACCAGAATGACTCCCCACCAGCCTGTCCTACCACCAAAAGATGATCTACTGTATGACGAATCACCTCCAACATGAAAATTTGGATAAGTAAAGTACCTAAAAAGAATAATACTCCCTCAGTTCCTACTGCTAAAACGAGAAACCATCATCTTGAGACACCATCTTCCCAAGACACCTCTAGGACAAGATTCATAGAATCTTGAAGACACCACCACAATTTTCATAACATATAATAATTTTTAATTATTATTAATGAATATATTATGAAATATAATTTCATCAATTATTCTAATTATTGTTTCTTATTTCTCGGTAGAATGAATTTATGTAAGGGTTAGACACGGAGAATGAGGAAGTAGGGAGGATATGGATATTCCTACTACTACTGATAAAAATAGAAGAAACATACCTCACACATAGATGTGGAATGATCATGTGAAGTAGACAATTATCAAGATATGTTATCATTCTTACATAAAAAACACATAGAGTAGAAGAGATGAACTAATACATCCAAAATACACTAAATAAAAGAAGTCGAAGTGTATATACATCTATTTCTTTCTTCTATTCAAGAAAAAGAGTATACTACACTCTATTCCACTAATTTTTTCCGTATAAAATTACTCTAGCTGCATGTCAAAATACATTGAAGGTTTCATCAGCTACACTACATATAGACTGAGCACTTCTATTCCATTATACTCTTAGTCTCTCTTACCAATTTAATTTATTTCACATTTAGAGCGTTGTGTGTGCATACTATATTTTATCAAATTCACACTATCACTTGTGTTGAACTGAATGATACTTGATATCTTATCTTAACTGTTCTTACCCATGTAATCCCATAAATAACTATGGTAGAGCTCTATGTGTGACTTGTTTTGTTTATACACCCACATATAACTATGGAATAGGTCGTGTGTGACTAAAAAATTTATAATTTTTTATAAAAACCGATCCAGGTTGTGGGTGAAATAGTTTATATATATATATACTTCATGGTGTAAGGTGATCACAAATTGGAGAGGATTTTATCTCAACTTTATACTGAACTTCTTGTATTCAATCATTCCACTGTGCGTTTTGGTTTATTTTACATATGATTTTAAAACTGAAACTGTTTAACCCAGACAAAATCTAATAATTTTATAGTTCCTAATTATTAGTTTTTTATAAAATTTTAATTAAGTAAATTATTTTCAAAATACTAAGTAATATTTTATATTACATACCGAAGAAATAATCAATATTCAATAAACTTTTGAAAGATTAGAAATTATAACCATATGTTATAATGATTAACTGTGCAGTTTTAAAATTAATTGGGGAATATTTTAAATCCATTTTGTACAATGGTTTATGATTCATAAATATTTATATGAATTTTTTGAGAACAATATATAATAAAAGTGTTTATTGGGGATAGTTGTTTTTGTTATTTAAATTTTTGTGAATTTGTTCCCATGTCCCATTATTGGTATATTTTATAAATTGTTCTTTTAAAATGAGACAATTTTTCAAACACAAAGAATACCATATCGGATATGAAAAAATAGCTTATTTATTTAATATTCCTACTAAAAAAATAAATGTTACATATTAATGCTTAAGGGTTTGTGTGTCTTAGTAAGATATCAAGAAAATAATATAGTGTCAAAGGGGATAGAGGGATTATGTTTGGGCATGAATAATTTCAATGTTAAAAAATAACAAAAATTACACCAATCTAAGTTTAATATGAATGTTATTTAATATCCGATTATGAGTTAAATTTTATTAGTGAAAAATAATTTATGTTGTTATATTATTTATAGGAAAATGTTTTATTTAATTAGGTTCAATGAATTATGATGATGAACTTATAAAGAGTTATTTGTAGAAAAATGTTAATTTCACAACATTTTATATTATGGAGTTGAGGAGTTTGAATATGTCCAAGAAGCTTACTTGTTATGAGTTTGATTCTGAAGACTCACCATTATTCAAACTGAACTACTTCATACATGATTATATATAAAGAATTTAGTGGGACCTAATTTTTAGATGACCACGTAGATATGTGACATTGATTATATATGATGTAATGTGCTAACATATTCTATATAGTGTTGAAAACATATGGATTATATGGAAGTTTATCATATATGATATGATAAACTGGTGATTATGTTGGTTTATTTGAATATTTTTAGACTTTATGGATACTAAAATTTATCATATTAAAGGAAACAAATATATTATCATTATTTCACATTGGATACATAAATTTATACATAGATATATGTTTCATGAAGTGTAATAATAATTGTACTATCAAGGTACAATATTGAGTTTATCTGTAATTGATGTTTTCTATGGATTATTATATATTATGATGAAATGAAAAAGTTATCATGAGTAGGATTATTGTATATGAATATAAAATATGACCATGAGGCATAAAATAGAGAATATGGTTTTTTTGTGCACTAGATTACCTACTATGTATACCACATGGAGTGGCATACATTTTTCTTTTGTATACGTGGAGTTCATGGATTATATTGGAGTCCCCATTAACCGAGGTTTCAAACTTACTTAGCATGATAAGTATAGCATCCCGCCTTTTTAATACATAAGTTTTCATTACATTTTACAAATAGAGGATCTTTAAAGTCTAGTGTCTTGGAAATCAGGAACATAATACATGAAAACAACATAAAAAATACTTCTAATAAAATTGTAAGGCTAAGTCATAGGTTTATCCTATTTAAAAATACTGCATCTCATAACCTGGTGACATACATCAAAGGAAAGGGAGAGAAGAAGGCTCAGTAAGGAAAAGAAGTGAAATAGTTGACATGTGATCTTGAGCAATATTAATAAGAAGATGATAAAAATCATAAAGGCATGAGAAATAGAAGAAAAGGAATATCATAATAAAATAACTTTAATAATAAATTGAATATGTGGATACAACATTTCATTTAGACATTCATGAACATATCACCATGGTTCAACCCCAAGGTTTCATAAAAATTACCAAGGTTATTCACTAACGTATCGTGAACCTTGCCATCACTAGAGATTAATTAATTACCCAATTCATTGAAGCGCTATCAGGGAAAAACCTTAATATTCCTTTATTTGATGTGAGACACATAGAAAATAATCATACATTTCATAAATAACCCATATTGAATAAAATAAATGCGTACCATTTTAAAATCACGACATTTTAAAAGTGCTTAAAAATAAGATCATTGTGTCATTTATAAACCATGGAAAGGGAGTGAGGGTTACATGTACATCAATTACAGAATCAAATATATCATTTCTATGTAACTATGAACACCCATAGAAACTAAATAGGTATGGGTATTCACATATATAAAATAAGATAATTTCTTGAGAGAAAGAGATTGAAATTTTGAGACAAAATTTCTGCAGCATAAGGGCTATATAACTTGGTTTTAGAAAAATAATGAAAAGAGAGGGGACAAGGGTCACCCAATCAAAAATAACTCATTATATAGTAGGGGTAAAAAATAAAAATAAATAAGATCATGGTATGGATATTTGATGGAAATACCATATGAAAATGAAATTTGAAGGAAAAGAGAAGATGTGATTTCTTTTACGAAAAATTCTGCAGCCTAATATCGTCACTTAAAAATTAAGAAAACCAATTGATGGGAGTGGAAGGGGTATCTGATCATTTGAACATGAAATGGACATTATTAAAGATATATAAGAACATGCCCCCATATAATAAAATGAAACTATAAGACATAACATAAAGGAAGTCATGACTTAAAAGAGGTGGGTGAAAGGATCCCTTACCTTGAAAAGTAACTTCGAAAGAGTGAAGGTAGGGACCTTGGGAGGCTTGAGGGAACCTTGGGAGGACTCCTTGGGAGGTAAAGAGACCATATATTTGTTGAGGATGATTTTTGAATGAAATGGAAGAGGGAATGACTTGGTATTTATAGGATAAGTGAGGGAACAAATCATTAATGGCCAAGGGACACCACATCAGTGGTATTGGATAAACCATGGGATTGCCCATGGTATTTGCCCATGATATTGGCCAATTGGGACACCTCATAGCATATATTACTATTCATAAGTTGACCAGAATTATTACATAATTATTACATCCTTAATGATGTCATTAGACACCCGAAACTGAAAACTGTTATTCACTATTCACCTAAAATTCAACTATTTCCAAAAAATCCCAAAAATTCACCTAAACCTATTATCGATTCTCTGAATTCAAAAATGAAATTAATTTAATGAATTTTTTTTTCTAATTATGAGATATTTAATTTTTATGTAAAAATACTATTTACTGAAAATTCAATTATTTCACAAAAATCCCCAAAATTCACCTCAACCTAATATCGATGCTTTAAATTCAAAAATGAAATCCATTTTATCAAAATAATTTTCTAAATATTTTTAATTTAGTTTTAAAATAAAAACACTATTCACCCGAAAGAAAAATAATACATAACTAATAATTTTTGAAAGAGTTATTTACTTATTTTATTGAATCACATTACCTAATCAATGTGCCTAAATTATATTAATACTTTCTTAAGTGAGGTTACTAATCCATTTGGTCACATTAGTATTCATAAGCGTAAAATTACTATTCATAATTTACTATTCACCAAAAATAAAGTTTATCTTATTAGAATCTAAATTTCTTACTAAACACAACGGTAGAAGACCATTTTTTGAAAATCATTACCCATTATTAATTATTTAAGGTTTACATAAATATTTTTAAAATATCCCTTTTCCCAAAATTCATCAATAATATACATCCTATATTTATCAAGACGTTTGAAAGTAAAAAACATCACCATAAAAGGAAATTAAAATTTTATTTATATCAAATGATTACAAAAAGCAGCTAAGATCTCGTTATATAGCCCCTAATAATACCAGCATAGGACCTAATTGTAAGGTGTGCTAAGGTGATAGAATATTGGGGTGGCTCAGCCAACATTTCCCGAGTGGTGACCTCTATTAGCTTGAACTTATCCCATAGGCAATTCTGTTCAAGCTTCACATGATGAAGTTCGGCATGGGCTAGGTCCAAAGCAAATCCCAGTGGTGCTACCCCCTTCCCATGTTCAGTCATATGGGTTTCGAATGGCCCGAGTCTACTGGATGAGGCCATTGAATCTTCTTTCTATATTAATTAACCAAGATCACTTGTATTTATAAACAAAAATTGTAACTTAAGAGTTTATCTTCCAAAGGTCATATTGACCAAAATTCATATTGACCAATGCTCATATAACTGTTGAAACCCAATGGTGTCATTTAATTATAATCACTTCATTAATTAAATAATATAGTTTTGTTGAGTATAAAATAAAATGAGACACAAATTTAGGAAACAAATTTTGATGAAAAGTTTGGGTCGCTACATTCTTCCCCCATTAAGAAATTTCTTCCCCAAAATTTTAACTTGTACCCTCTGAAGAGAAAAGGTGTGGGTAATTCTGCCTCATATACTCCTCTAGTTCCCACATGGCTTCTTCACATTTGGGATTCCTCCTCAACACCTTGACATGGTGGGTAGTCTTGTTGCATAGAACCTTGTCTCGATGATCCAAGATCACCACCAGCTGCTTCTCATAATAGAGGTCATGTTCTAGTTGTACCATCTATGGATTTAGTACCTATGAAGTGTCAGGTATGTACTTCCTCAAGAGGGATACGTGGAAGATATCATGAACTAGTTCTATATTTGGAGGATGTGAAAGCCGATAGGCCACTTCTTCTACATGATCAAGGATTTCATAGGGGCCAATGTACCTAGGGATGATTTTCCCTTTCTTCCCAAACCTCATGACTCTCTTGCAAGGTGGAATTCGAAGAAAGAACTTGTCAACAACATCAAACTCCAAGTCCCTTCGAGGGTTGTTGTCATAGATCTTTTTCTGACTCTGAGCAGCCTTAATGTGTTGTTGGATTACATGGACTTTTTCTGTCATCTCTTGCACAAGATCAGGCCCAAGAAGATTTCTCTCAACAGCTTCATCCCAAGAAGTAGGAGTTCTACATCACTTCCCATATTGTGCTTCATAGTGTTCCATTTGAATGCTCGAGTGGAAGCTATTGTTGAAAGAGAAATCAAATAAAGAGAGATGTTGATACCATCCCCCTTTAAATTCAATTGAGCATGTTCTCAGCATGTCCTCAAGTGTTTGAATAGTCCTTTCAGATTGGCCAACAGTTTGGGGGTTATAGGCCATATTCAAATTCAATTCAGTGCTCAGATCATGTTGAAGACTACTCCAGAATTTTGATGTGAACCTTGGATCACGATCAGATACGATAGAAAGTGGAACTCCATGTAGCCTTACCACTTCCTTCACGTAAATCCTGTCAAGTTGATCAAGAAATAAATATTCCCATGGAGATAAAATGGCAGTCTTGGTGAGACGGTCCACAATAACCCATATCGCATTATTTCCTTTGGAAGTTCTTGGGAGACTAGTGATTATGTCCATAGTAATATTTTCCCACTTCCATGCTGGTATGGGTAGTGGTTGCAATACTTATTTAGGAAGTTGTCGCTCTGCCTTCACTTACTAACATACGAGGCACCTTGAAGTGTAGTTATCAATTTCCCTTTTCAAATTATCCCACCAAAAATGATCAAAAATGTCCCAACACATTTTTGTGCTTCCAGGATGTATAGAGAAAGTAGAGCTTTGAGCATCATCCATCAGCTCCTTCTTCATTTTCGGAATATATGGAACACATAGTATTGTAAGAAATTTCAGTACACCTTCTTGATCAATATTGAACTCAAGAAACTTCCCATCCTTCACAGCCTAAAAATTCTTCGGTAACAAAGGATATTCTTTTTGAGCATTCTTGATATTCTCTAGTAATGACAGTTGAGAAATCATTTGGGTTAGGGTTGATGATTTCCCTTCCTTTATAATTCCATTGTACAACTTTAATTGGTCATTGATAAATGGATCTCTTTAAATCCTCATCATGGAAAGAACAATTGGGTCTTTCCTACTTAATGCATCACCAAATTTATTTTCTCTTCTATGATGATAATGAATTGAACAATCATAGTCTTTAAGAAGTTCCAACCATCTCCTCTATCTCATGTTCAATTCCTTCTGTGTGAAAATATACTTCAAACATTGCTGGTCTATGTATATATAACATTTCTCCCCATAAAAAAATTTCCTCCATATCTTGATAGTAAAAACAACCGCAGCCAGCTCCAGATCATGCATAGGATAATTTTGCTCATTATTATCCAATTGTCGAGATTAATAAGCAATCAATTTGTCATTTTTCATGAGGACGCACCCAATAACTTTGAGATATTCATCACTAAAAATATCAAATCCGTCTCCACTTGAGGGAAGAGTTAACACGAGTGCAATAACCAATCTATTCTTCAACTCTTGGAAACATTCCTCACACTCCTTTGTACAGATGAACTTGACCCCTTTTCATGTTAACTTGGTTAATGGATTAGATAGTCATTAAAATTTTTTCACAGACCTCCTATAATATCCTGCTAATCCAAGGAAACTTTGAATCTCAGTTATTGTTGTAGCTTGAGGCCACTCCTCTACAATGTTTGTCTTTGCAGGGTCAACTATGATTCCTTCATTGGTAATAATGTGCTCCAAGAAAGCGACTTGTTGTAACCAGAATTCACATTTAATGAAGTTTCCAAAAATCCTCTCCTTCTATAGAGTTTTCAAAACTTCCCTTAGATGGTCCTCATGCTCCTCGCAACATTTGGAATATATCAAAAAATATACAATAAAAACTACCACAATGTTATCAAGGTAGTCCATAAATACTCTATTCATTAAATCCATAAATATAGAAGGTGAATTATCTAGTACGAAGGGCTTAACAATAAACTCATAATGCCGATATCTTGATCAAAAGGATGTTTTTGGAATATCTTTTTTCTTCACCCTCAATTGATGATAACCCGATTGAAGATCAATCTTATAGAATAATGGAGCCCCCCAAAGTTGGTAAAACAAGTCATAAATTCTTGGAAGAGGGTATTTGTTCTTCACTGTGATCCCATTTAGTTCTCTATAATCAATGCATAGCCACATTGATCTATCCTTCTTCTTCACAAAAAGAACTAGTGATCCCCATGGAGACACACTCGGTTGGATAAACCCCTTATCCTAAAGATCTTTGAGTTGTTTCATTAATTCTTCCAGATCTATATTTGCCATCCTATAGGGGGTATTTGATATCGAATGAGATCCATGCACGAGTTCAATGGAGAACTCTACCTCTCTTTCTGGGGGAGGTACATGCAACTCCTTAAGAAATACGTTAACATATTATTGGACGATGGGGGTAGTTTATATCCTTAAACACTCATCTCCTTCTTCTTCTTCACTGATAAACTCCATAAAAAAGGATATATGGGGTTCCTCAAGAAAAATATCATGTTGAGATATCTCTCTTTGGAAGATAACTATAGGTTTTCCATTCAAGACTGCTGAGATTTCTTTACTTCTGCATTTGATCTTAGCATTATACTTTGAGAGCCGGTCCATCCTTAGTATAATGTCAAATTCCATCTTGGGAGTAACCACTAGATTTACGATAATATTGTGCTCAAAAAAGTAAATAATAGTGTTTCTAAACACTTATGTTTCTTGGATAATCCCACCCAGAGTCTTGACTAATAACTCTACTTTTAGAAAATCTGGGGTTGATTCTAAATTCTTTACAAACGTGGAAGAAATAAAGGAATGCGTAGAACCAGAATAAGAAAAAGTACTTGATAGATTTGAGAGAACAACAAGAGTACCTGCTACCACATCATTCAGAGCTTCTGCTTCAGCTTTTATGATAGAAAAAGCACATCCTTGCTCCCTTGACCTTAGCTGAGGCTGATGGTGGTTCTCCTACACTGCCCTCAGATTTGGATAGTGATTGGAAAAGTTACAATGTTTTCCACATATAAAACATTACACATCAGGTAGAGCCTACACCATCTTCCCCTTATTGTTTGTGTTAGGAAGTTGATGTTTCACCTCACTACGACAATTACTCGCAATATGGACATCTCTTCCACACTTGTAGAATTTCCCGCTCCCAATCAGGTAGTTCACTGAATTCCTCTTCCCACATTTGTTACACGTGGGATGTTGCACTTGTTTTCCACCTCTTCCCTAATCAAAGGTCCTCCCTAAGTTGGGCTCCATCGATATCTTCTTGTCATTTGATTTATGAGACCACTGTG
Source organism: Viscum album (assembly GCA_963277665.1). Lineage (NCBI taxonomy): Eukaryota > Viridiplantae > Streptophyta > Magnoliopsida > Santalales > Viscaceae > Viscum > Viscum album. The sequence goes on along the minus strand of OY728131.1, from coordinate 1,368,679,208 downwards.
TCTCACCAAACTCCAGCTCGACTTTCATCGCACTCCTCACGATCTCCTCATAGCTATCATATTCTCGGTTGGCTAGATTCTTCCGAAGATGAGGTCTCAGCCAACTGAAGAATCTACCAACCTTCCCATTTGGATCCATGACAAGTTTGAGGTGTAACATGAAAGCTGGGTGAAGTTCATCTCATAGCTTCCGATAGATTAATTCCTCTTCTGATTTATCTAGAGAAACTCCTTCTCCATTCTTATTCCCTCGGAATGAGGGAAATACTTACTGAAAAAGATCCCTATGAATTCATCCCACTCCATAGCTTCAACTTCCACTCTTTTCATTGTGTTTTTAATCCGTTCCCATAACTGATCTGCTTCTCCTTCTAAGATATATAAAACCAGGGTTACCTTATCTTGCTCTGAATAGTGGAGCACAAAAAAGATCTTCTCGATGAAGTTGATCCAATGCTCAGCAATCAATGGGTCAGTTGATCCACTAAAGGTTGGTGGTCGTTAACGCAAAAAAGATTCAATATAATTTTGTTCCCTTCGTGGTGAGATCGGTCTCTCAGCTTGATTCATGTTATTTATGATAACATGAGTCAGTTGGTTCATCATTCGCATGAATTTTTCCATTCCAGATTCCATTGGGGGGCCGTCATCGCATGGTCCATTGCGGTCACCATTTTTACGGTTCTCCAATTTACCTCTATTTCCAAAAAGAATAAAACCTTAGTGAGTAAATTATTTCATTTACGAATCTTTTATCAAAAAAGGATTTTATATCTTAACACTTCTTTAAAAAATTACATTTTTCTACAAATACTTCATAATGATTCATAAAAAGATTATGATTAACCAAACGTATCCTCCGGGAGTGTCGTAAGCAAGAGTGCAAAAAGACCCATTGTCATGCACCAGTTCCCATTTGAGTCTACCTCAGAGTGGTGTTTTTAGGTTTTACCCCTATGTACATCTGTGCCAGAGCCTCCTCTACCAGATCATATCGAGACAAGGATGTATTTGTTTGATAAACCATTTACTCAATACTCACAAAAATACCAAGAATTTTTCCTATATTTAAACTTTTCTATAAGATTATTCCTAAATTTTTCATAGCCTAATTTCCATAAATATCTAAAATATCATTTTATACCAACTATACCATCCCTCCTTTTTAATAACTAAGATTTCATTACATTTAACAAATCGAGGGTCTTTAAAGTCTAGTTTCTTGGAAATCAGGAACATAATACATGAAAACAACATAAAAAATCCTTCTAATAAAATTGTAAGGCTTCATCATAGGTTCATCCTTTGTACAAATACTTCATATCATAACCTGGATACATACATCAAAGGAAAGGGTGAGCAGAAGGCTCAGTAAGGAAAACAAGTGAAACAGTTGACATGTGATCTTGATCAATATTAATAAGAACATGATATAAATCATAAAGGAATGAGAAATGGATAAATAGAAATAACATAATAAAAGAACTTGAATCATAACTTGATTATGTGGATAAAAAATTTCATTTAGAAATTCATGAATATATCACCAAGGTTCAACCCCAATGTGTCATAAAAATTACAAAGGTTATTCACCATGGTGTAGTGAAACTTGTCATCTCTAGAGATTAATTGATTACCCAATGCACTAGAGCTATATCAGGGTGAACCCTTAATATGTATTTAATTTCATGTGAGACACATATAACATAATCATACATTTCATAAATAACCCAAATAGAATAAAATAAATGGGTTTCATTTCAAAATCACGATGTTTTAAAACTGCTTAAAAATAAGATCGCTGTTTCATTTATAACCCAAGGAAAGGGAGTGAGGGTTATATGTATTTAAATTCTAGAATAAAATATATCATTTTTTGTAACTATGAACACCCATAGAAACGAAATAGGTATGGGTATTCACATATATAAAACATGATAATTTATTGAGAGAAAGAGAGAGAAATTTTGAGACGAACTTTCTGCAGCATAACGACTATATAACTTGGTTTTAGAAAAATAATGAAAAGAGAGAGGAAAAGGGTAAATCACTCATAAATAACTCATTATATAGTAGGTTTACAAAATAATATGAAATAAGATCACTATATGGATATTATATAGAAATACCATATGAAAATGAAAATTGAAGGAAAAGATAAGATGTGATTTCTTTAACGAAAAATTCACCAGCCTAACGGAGTCACTTAAAAATTCTGAAAAACAATTGATGAGAGATGAAGGGGTCTATAATAAATTTAACCTGAAATGGAAATTATTATAGATATATAATAATAGTCCCCGACATTATAAAATGGTACTATATGACATAATCCAAAGGAAGTCACGACTTAAAAGAGGAGGGTGAAAGAATCCCTTACCTTAAAAATTAACTTCGAATGTTTGAAGTTCAAGACCTTGGGAGGCTTGAGGGAACCTTGGGAGGAATACTATGTAAGAAAAGAGACCAGATCTTTGTTTAGGAGGATTTTGGAATGAAATGGATGAGGGAATGGCTTGGTATTTATAGGAGAAGTGAGGGAAAAAATCATTAATTTCCAAGGGACATGTCATCAGTGGTGTTGAAAAAACCATGGGCTTTACCATGGTATTTTCCCATGGTATTGGCCACTTGGGACACCTCATAGAATATCTTACTATTCATGTTTGGACCAGAATGATTACATAATTATTACATCCTTAATGATGTCATTAAACACCCGAAACTCAAAACTGTAATTTCACTATTCTCTGAAAATTCAAATGTTTCCCAAAAATCCCAAAAATTCACCATAACCTAACATCGATGCTCTGAATTCAAAAATGAACTCCATTTTATGAAAATAATTTTCTGGTTATGATATATTTAATTTTTAATTAAAATACTATTCACTGAAAATTCAAGTGTTTCAGAAAAATCCTCAAAATTCACCTTAACCTAATATCGATGCTCTGAATTAAAAAATTAACTCCATATTATGAAAATAATTTTTTAAATATTTTTAATTTAATTTTAAATAAAAACACCATTCACTCGAAATAAATCTAAAACATAACTACTAATTTCTGAAAAAGTTATTTACTTATTTTTTTGAATCACATTACCTAATCAGGGTGCCTAAATTATATTAATACATTCTTAAGTGACGTTAATAATCCATTTGGTCACATTACTAACCATAAGGTTAAAATTACTATTCATAATTTACTATGCACTAAAAATTAAGTTGATCTTATTAGAATCTAATTTTTTTTCTGAACAGAACTATAGAAGACCATTTTTTGAAAATCATTACACATTATAAATTATTTAAGGTTTACATAAATATATTAAAATATTCTTTTTTCCCAAAAATTTATCAATAATATACATCTTATATTTATCCAAACATTTTAAATTCACAAACTTCACCATAAAAAGAAATAACAATTTTATTTATATCAAAGGATTACAGAAAGAAGCTAATATCTCATTACACAGCCCCTTATAATACGAGCATAGGACCTAAATGTAAGGTGTGGTATGGTGATAGAATTTTGGGGGTGCTCGGCCAATATGGCTCAAGTGGTGACCTCTATTAGCTTGAACAACTCCCGTAGGTGATTCCGTTCAAGCTTCAAATGATAAAGTTTGGATTGGGGTTGGTCTAGAGTAAAGCCTAGTGGTGCTACCTCCTTCCCAAGTTCCGTCAGATGATATACGAATGACCTGAGTCTACTGGATGAGGCCACAAAATCTTCTTTATGTATTAATTAACCAAGATCACTTGTATTTGTACAAAAATTGTAATGTTAAGGTTTTATCTTCCAATGGTTATATTGACCAACAGTCATATAACATTCGAAACCCAACATTCTCATTTAATTATACTCACTTCATTAATTAATGAATATAGTTTTGTTGAGTATAAAATAAAATGGAATAAAATTTAGGAAATTTTTTTTTTAAAAAAAAGTTCGGGTCATTACAATAAGCCTCATACATTGATATTATACTTAAACAAGTCTACAAATTTACTAACCAAATATGGGTTGCTTGGGTATGTTAATGATTATTTCATGTGTTGGATCTTAACAAAGATGTAATTTTTTGTCTCACATGATGTGTGTGAAATCAGGGCCTTGAATTGAGATAAACTATTAGAGTGTGTGGCTACACCAATATATTATTTGTATCTATCTGTATAAGGGACATGATATTTTATTATGTATAAGGATGAATGATATGTGATTTATTTATTGATCAGTTCAATATAAACTTAGAGAGTAAAGAACATATTAATTGGATATATGGGATTAACATCCTCGATATTACATGGTCACTCGATGTTTTGGAAAAGGAAAAAATATGTGAATGCACATTTGAATATGATTCATACTGGTAGAAATAGGTATAGAGATACATGTGTTTTTGGAGATTATATAGATCCTTTAATAACTTTTGTAAAATTGATTCTTTTCTTGAGGGTAAAATTTTCTCACATTTATATATCTTGATATATATATTTTTTGTGCACACTATAATGTCTTGTGGAGTCACACATTGTGGTTAATAGAATGAGGATTGAGTTTGAATCAGATTCCCACTGTAAAAAGTTAATATAGTTAATGAAAATTTGTTTTAGATGTGTATACACAATGTATTTCCTATGATATTATGGAAGGTGAAGTTAATGATAATTTTCCAAATCTATTTTTGAAGATATCCAAAAGGAGTTTTGGATAATGTTTCAAAATTTGTTGTATATGATAGAATAAAAGATAAAATGGAATTAAGTATTTTAGGATTTAGTTAAAGTGGGAGATTAATGAAAATATTCCATAAATTATTATATATATATGATATATATATGAAGTATAGTATTTCATGAAAATTCTAATCTTCATGCACATATATTTTAGGTTTTTGGAAAACAAATAAAAAGACAACATTTTTTTATTCTACCTCAAATGATATCTTTAAAGGAATAGTTATAAAAGATGTAACTTATTGGAGTCCATTCATACATTAGATGTATGATGTTGTCCATAACATTTATTCATGCATTATAATGCATGAAAAAATAAAATAACACCCAAGGATTATCTTATGTGATTATATTAATATCATTTCCTTGTGGTAGAGGTGTGTGTATCAGTTGTTTCTTTAAAAAACCTCTCTTGAACCCAAATATCTATTTTCAATTTTTCCTTTACATGATGAGATGTTGGCCATCATGGGTTAAAATGGAATCCTTAAATTATGAAATGTGATTTAGTTCATCGGTGGATACCTATGGAGGTAGTATGCTTGTGTTTTCCACCTTTTTATTTCTATCAAACTCCTCTAAAGGAGATCATGATTTGATGTAGTATATTTTTGGCATAAGGTATTCCAGATTTACAATATTTCATCATTTACGATTTGTACATAGTTTCATGTAATATTGTATATAGATCCCCAGAATAAGGTTTTAATTACTCATACTTGATATGATTCATGTATTAGACTATAATGAAAACCTTTATTAAAAACCTAAGAGAATAAAATCTATATACTCATGGAAGAGATATCTATATAATTAGTGAATAAAAAATATCATGGGAGATCAAAATCACCCTATGTTTCAGCTATGTTATTTTTATTTCCTATAGACCCAAGGCCAATGAAGGATTCCATTAGGGCATTGGACGTAATTGTACCTTATTCCCAATATAATGTAACCCCTATGATTCTTGAAGATAACTTTATTGGAGTGGAGATTTTTAAGGTGCATGGGAATTAGATCATACCTTCAACCCAAATGAATTGGAAATTATCCTTATGCATCCATGGTTTGTGGATGACCTTATAATGTTCTTATAACTGGACAATTACTACACAGGTAAATTTGTTATGGTGGGTTTATTTGTGAAAGAAGTTGAATGAACCCAATAATTATAATTTTATTTGTTAAATATTTTAACCCATGGTTGTCCACTATAGACATCCATGGGTATAATCTTGGGATTCCTAGGTTAGATATTTTTTGAGTCACTACTTTGATAGAGGGTATAACACATCTAGTAGTTTTAATGACATCTTATATTTATAGGAATAAATTTTCATGAGAAGTAAAACCAGTTGTTTCTTCTGATGATGTGACTGCTAATGAGGAGGGAAACATGACAACACCAAAAGGTGAGTATCCAAACTTCTTACTATATTATATCCTATTATGATTATTAACGAATGTAATAGGACGTATATTTCAAAAACCCAGCCATTACTATAGAAATTTTAAATTCCACTACCCCATCATCTAAACCAATAAAATATTTAGGTGAACTCATTGATCTAGGGTTGACTTATTCACGTGGTGTTGAGGATGGAGAATCTTTGTGTGAGTTAGTCACCGAATATATTTCACCTTCTACGAGGGAGATTTAAATGATCTAACAATATCTCAATATCTACTATGTTTGATGAAAATATGTATAAAAGTATTTTTAGAGGATGATTTCTAGGAAAAATTTAGAATTTTTATCAATCAAGCATTACAAGGTTCATTATATCTTTATAATGATAGGGTACAAGGGTTTTTACTATCATGGAATTAATTATAATATGATGTAAGTGGTGCCAAATCAAGTAAAAATGGACATTTTTTGGTTATATATTTCCAACAAAAAACTTTATCATAGATTTCTTAATAGGTTTTCCAAAAAAATTACGATGCTTCTCATCATAGAGTTGTAGAGGATTCATGTTACCAGGGGGTCCCTAATGAAATGAATTTTCTAAGATATTTCATTATTTCAACAATATCTCAAAATCACTAATATGTATATAAATGAGAATTAGTGACTTATTGAGGGGAATAAATGTGGAGATGGATTCCAATTCAAGGGCATTGAAATTACATCTTGATGGGGTGGAAAAATTAGCAATTTTATCAAAACTTTGATAAGCTTCCATTGACTCATAGAAAGTGATGGTTCAACATAAATAATCCATTTATTATTACTTATAATACTATCCTTTTCTATAACACTATTTTTATATATTATGATAGTATAGAAAATATAGATATACCTCTCTTTTTCTGATCAATGAATGACTAGACACATATTTGTTTTTTTGATCATTGTCAATTCCTTTAACTTCCTTTTTTCCTAATTATCATTTTTTTCAATATATGAAGTTAAAATATAGTAACAATAACATAAATATATCCATCCAAATTATTGGTTGCATACATGATATGTTAATCATATCATTCAGAAACTTCAGTAAATCTATCAAACATAGGTAAATCTATTACCATTTAGTAAGGTTCCTTTATACATGTTTTGGACGGTCAAATAAAGATAAAAATGTGAAATCTCTATACATTGATAGGTGATGATGAATCTGATATCCTCACAGTCATGTGTAGTTAGAGATATATTGGAAGGCCAGATATAATAGCACATATATTGCTATTGATTGATAAGGTCATCCTCTTTGGATATTAACGGTTGATTCCTCGTAGAAATATTCCATCATTTAATAGTAATAAAATCAAATATAATGTCATATTCAAAATTAGTATACAATATCTAGTTTTATTTAGATATGATATATGGGTAACTCTATAGAGGGAAAATCCAATGGGTGATTTTTGAATGGGTATTCAAATTTTCAATAGGGCCTACGTACCCTAATTATACAACATTGTGCATTTCAGTTGAATTGAATAGATCGATATATTATGGAATAATTGGATGACATAATTTTGTCATAGGTAAAGAGACAAAGTAATTGTGGATCAAATTTGACTAGTGTTATATGGTGAACTACATATATTCTGTATCTCTTTTTTATATAGACTTGACCTTTGACTAAACCTCAATTGAGGGAGACTCATTAGAGTGGAATCTACATTTTCTTTATGTTTCCCTTTATGGGTTTTTAACTTTATAATTTCTAATCCTTTTTTATAAGACCAATTTTTTCCTAGGTTAGTGTAGGTGTTTTCCTAGAGAGGGGAGACTCAATTTTTTCTTAGCTTTACCTTTATAATTTTTCAACATGGAAATCACCACATCACTTTCCTTGATCAATTTATAGTCATTCATACTGGACCGATGTGACTAGTGTTTAAGGTTAAACAACTTTGACCAAAAGGTAAGGCGATATTCGAAGAATCATTAGTGTGGTAATATCAACATGACGTGGAGATTAATGATACAAAGAAACTTCTAAATGATAAGAACATGTAGTTTATGGTAATGATGGTTAGACAATTAGTGATCTTCCTTGAAAAACTAGATAGATATCATGGGCTATGAAAAAGAAACACTATTTGAATAGTGAAATATAATGGTTTAAATCATGAACTGATGTATTTGGATCAGATAGTTATGAGATGTGAAAATTATGTGGTGGATAACTACAAATCAATATTCACATAATAGGTTCTATCATGATTTTGTTAAGGGAATGTGGGGTTTTAAGACCTTCTCCTTTAGATGAAATGAAAAACCTTGTTAGTAGGGTCAGATATGGTAGATTTGATGTCATTACCAATAAGAGACGTCCATTGGAGTTTAATTCACCCTTTAATAGTTTCCATGGAATGTGTGTGGGGATTAGAAACACTAAGGGCCTGATGTTGGGTTTTTGGTAAACAATAATTAAGAAATTGAAAGAGACGATCCAAATCTAAACTAATTGTGGTTGGGCCATAATGGAACTTTTGAGAGGAAAATAAATAGATAAGGATTTTTGGTTGGGTTCAAAATATATGGTTCATATTTCTCTAGATATCTAATAATAAAAAGGAATCAATATAGAAGTAGTTATTTATGAAGGTTATCCCCTATATCGACCCATCATAGGTGTAGAAGAGAGATTATATTATATATCATATTAAGGGATTATAAATAGAGGAAGCTCGAAGTCTTGCATCTAGTATTGAATGGTTAATATTCCTCAGATCTTGATCATGTGAAAGGAAATTTAGTTTTTTACTTTCATTCCATGTTGGAATGAGAGAAGTTCTATGGTCATACCTAAAAAAATTATATTTTTCATACATTAAAATAAACATTGGGATTCCTAAACACATGGTTTTCCTAAATAATGGGGAATTTTATTTTAGTGTTGTCTCTGAAACATCGTCTCCCTCTATATGGATCAATCTCACATTTAAAGTAGTTGGATTTTGTTTCACATACCACTATAAGTATTTTATGGTCATGAAATGTGGACCATTTGACATGTAATTTAATTTCAAGTGACTAGTACTCAGATGCTATCTATTTTTATATCTTAAAAATGCGACCTTTTATAGATACCAAGAAAAACATAATGATTTATTACATGAATAATAAATCCTTTTCAAAAAAGTATCATAAAAATTATAAAATAAAGTTTATTTTCATTGAAATTAGCTACATTATAATCTTATTTTATAATTTACTATCCATTATCAAACTCCTATATAATTCCCAATCTAAATTACAGAAGTTATACTTATATTCATAATATAGGGAATGAAAAACATAAGAATGGGGTGGGCTCAAACACTCAGTTGGTGAAACTTTATCAATATGTCATCAAGGGTTTGAGTATAATATTGAGATAAAACATGACAAGGGGATAAATATTAGATTAAATTCTTATATAATAATAATAGTTGTCTATAGGGAATGATTTAAGGTATTTTAATTTTAAAAGAAAAACATATAACATGTAAAAATAGTGTGGGGATGTGATATAATTGACTTCTTCCTTGGATAATAACATTAGTAAAAAATATAGAATACGTTATAGACATCTTCATAGGTATTCATACAATTTTGAACATAGCTAAACACATCAATTTTATGGTCATTTCTTTACATTTAGATAATCTGCCTCACGTTTATTCTCAATATTGTGAAAGTCATATTCTGAATCAAGTCCAACCTTTATTTTGTTAACATAGCTAATATGCATCATATTAAAACTCAATATATTTATATCATGAAGTATAAAACCTTATCAAATTCATAAGAGAGTTATATATGACCCAAAACAATATTATACATACATACATGTCCAATAACACATCAATCATTCAACATATTGTGAAAACCCATGGAAAAAGGGTTTTACAACACCTCATGATTGTATCATCGAAATTAACCTCAATAATGTAAATATATGACACCAAAAATTCAATGACCCCAAAATTTTTATTGAATAATAAAATTTATAAGTTGATTCATAAATAAGAATTTATAAGTAAAAAAGGTATTTAGAGATAAATATGAAAATGATGGTAAATTTGTAAAACAGTTTTTAGAAACACTTTTATATTTAGTGTAAAAGAGGAAGTTATAATTAGGTTAAATGGAAATTGATTTAAAAAGAGTAATCAGTTTTTTTAAAGAATTTACTTTAAAAAAATTCCTAAATAATTTATCTCTGATAAGGAATACGGGTTATCAAAATGTATTACGGGGTTGAAGATAAACATTTTCTTTTGAAATGATGGAAAACCTTTTGAACATTTTAAAATAACTTTATTGATAAATGATATTAGAATAGAGTAACCAAAACATAATTTTTTATATATAATTATGTAAATATGAATATGACATGATAGAACACAAAGGTTTATTTCCAATTACAAAGGGAAAATTTTGTGGGAATGGAAATATACAAGGTAGTGAAGCCATAATTAAGGAGAATGAGAATTATTCATAACAAAGATGCTTTTTCGAAAGATGATAAAATCATCAATGAAGAATAATTTTATATGAAACAATATTTCCCTATGAAATAAAGAAATACAACATAACATCATTGAAGGGTACATTAGATATATATTCAAATATAATAGTGATATAAGAGTAATATGACCCACATATAAGATTTGAGGCATGAAACCCCTAAAAATTATGAAATATTCTAATAAAATCCTTTTTAAATATAAAGGGGTTTAAAATGAAGTCAAAATTTAATGAATAAAGAATATTAATTATATTATATGTCCAATTGACAGTATAAAATATATTTAAATTAAGTTTGGTGCATCAAATAAAAAGTGTCTTAAAGAAGGAAATTTTGAGACAAAACCCATATATTGTATAACAGATTATTAGAAAATGATTAAAAGTCATGTATTTTAAAAATAAAAATATTAATAAATTATTTCATAACCTTAATAGAAACTTGAATGCCTTTAAACAATTATTTTATAACCATATGTTACAAAATTTATTAACATAATATAGTTACTTTTGATTATGGTGTGTAAGAACATTCAGTTATTTCTTTTATTCAAACTTCATGATGTGGTTTTAGTTTCATAATTACTAGATAACTCAATAAATACTGATATTTCTCCCCATGAAACCATAATTCTTATGATCAATAGTTGAAATACATGGATACCGTTTCTCAAAATGGAAATATCGATGGACTAGTTTTTGATTTGTTTAATGATTAAAAATTGATATATTAATGAATATTTTAAATATTAATGAAACCCTTCCATAATCAATAAAAAATAATAAAAATATCATTATTAATCTATGTTACCAATATATTAAATCCAATAATTATATATGACATAATCATTATAACATCATTTACATATGTGCTAAAATCATCCTAAATGATAACGTATTATAATGTTTTCATGAGTAGCAGAATGTATATTGATAATGATAATATTAAATATTTACAAGAATAATCATATCATAATGATAATATTTCCTTAGTAAATCCTTTTTTATAACCATAAAAATGGGAGGTGATGACAATTGAAATTCACAATTGATGGAATAAGTAGTCCACACACACACAGGATTAGGGATCTAATTTCGCAATGACTGAATAGAATGATGTTATATGATAAATTATCATTTTAGTGTTATTAATTTTAAATATAAATAATTATTATTCAAAAAAATTATTTTTTTTACCATCCATGAGATATTATGATGAAAAAACTACAACATCATTTAATGGAGGCGGTAGTCCGCACATATACACAATCAATGTTATTTTTTTTCTACGTGGTTTTATAGGATTGCATTGTTATTGACCAATTAATATAATGATTATTTAGTATAATAATGAAACAAAATAATTTTATTAAAATTTTTTTGGAATATTTTGGAAGCATTAGTTTAAAACAAAATGCTAACATAAAGTAATACTCATGTTGGAAGCGCGATTTTTCCCTTGGAAAACTCTTTGGAAATGAATGCCATATGAAAAATAAATATTATCAAAATATTATAGAAGTTGGATATGGTTATAAAGAGATAAAATGGGCTGATTTTCAATAAATTGTTTAAGGATAGGCGTGTCTTGAAACCGTGGATGTGTTACCTTTTTATAAGTGATGAGAACTGTAGTTTTGGAAGTAACCATTACATTTTCAATAATGTTGTGATTATATTAAATATTTAACGGATCAAAAATGTGAACAATAGAGCTTAAGTGTGTGTGGTTTGATATTATCCCCATATACTCATTCTGGAAACAACCTAGAGTGGTTTTAGGTCCTTTCTTTCGAGTTTGGTTAACTTTTACACAAATATTTTTACCAAAATAATGGATTTTTAACCATGATAATTAACATAAATGCAAAAAATTAATATTTTATATCTTACAAAAATTTAAATATATTTTTTTAAAATTTATAATTTATTTAAAAAATAAATATTTTAATTTTTTCTACTTTTAATTCCAAATAAACGCACATAAAATGTTAAAATAGATTAATTTTTTAAAAAAGTCAGTTTTAAAGTTTAAAAATTTATATATAAGAAAATATTATCATAGATATTGATTTATATGACATAAAATGTTTTATTATAAATAAAATAAAATTTATGTGACTTTAAAATAAATCGAATACTTAATTTCACTATCAAAAAAGTAAATTAAAAGAAAGGATCAAAAATATTTTTTTAAAGTTACATTTTAATTTTGTTCTAAATTTTTTTGTATGTAGTAATTATATGTTCAACGAATATTTTAAATTTAATAATGTTATACTTTAAATTATTATTTTTATTTAAAAGGTTTGTTAAATATTCTAGGATACACTTAAATATTGGTAACAATATTAATATTATTAATTTTGAAAAAAACTATATTTTTGAAGTAAAAATCACCCATTAAAAAAAAACACTAAACAATTCATACTAAGAAAATTTTAATTTGAGGAATTAAAATAATAATTTTATTTTATAAAATTTAAATCTTAAATTTTGTGAAATTTATATTAAATTAAAATAAAAAATATATAGAAAATGACATTTATTGAAAATATCCTTTTTTCAATATGAGCTAATATTTATTATTTATCTTAAAAAGGTTAAAACCTTTATTAATGTACCTTGTTAATTTTTATTATAGAATTACTAATAATTATATTATAATATGGGATGGTTAATTTACATTTTTTGTAACGTGCAACCTAATTTAACGAAGATAAAATCAGCTTTACAGGGTCTATAATTTCAGGTCTTTACATTCCCCATAAAACAAATCACATCCTCACAATTTTATTTATCATTTACTTGTGAAAAAAAAACTGAAGTCATAGAACAGATATACATGAATGCTCATATAATTTTTTAAGTGTTATCAATAAACTTTGGAAATATATCATATTCTCTATGAATATGTCAATCATAATATTGAGTTTTTCTGTAACCATTTGAGATAAACAACCCTGATGACTAGGTATCATAACTACTATAATGTAATTAGTTATCCCAGATATCTCATATTCATCATTTCACTGATATATAATCATAAGTTAGTCTGAAATACAGAATATTATTTTCATATTTTATTGATTACCATAGATTATATGTGTAGATTATGAATTTATTTACAAAATCAAATATAATTCATTCAAAGAAGGTATAACATGACTTTCATGAAGAATATTCTATAATACTCAAATTAGTACACAATAATAATTAATGATAATATAAAGTCATTGGGGTATTGATTTGATGGTGTAAGAAAACATCATAGTCCTATTAGGGTGGCTAGAACTGGATTCCAATTGGATATCCCCAAATCTTAAATAATGGTTGAGTGAACCATTCAACTTTATTTTTTATGAACTACTTTAAAAAGAAAAGGAATCAAGAGATTAAGTTATTTACTTAGTTTAGGATATTACGATGTTTTTTTATCCTCATTAGGTATAAGGTTTGAAAATAATTTGGTATTATCCCAAAACTCCAAATTTTTTAGAAATTTTAGATTCCTAAGATATATTCTATTGATTATATTCTTCATCCTATCGTGATAATCCATTGATTTATGGAAAATCCTTCTATACTTGTCCCACTTCTTTACACCCATGATACCTTCTTTGGGTGCTTCCTACCTAATTTTTGTTTTGTAGGTAATTGAATCTTCTTTCCTTAATCATCTTTATAACTTGATCTTTTATAAAATTCATTCCGTACCTTATTTGGTGTGTTCATATGTCTGTAAACACTCATGTTATTAATAATAACTTGGGATTTTCGGGTGGGTATTACCATAAGGTTTTCAATGACAACTTCATTCTGACTTTGTTTCTCAATAGTAAAATTACAATATTGTCCATTACATTAATAATTGAATTGGTTTACTCTTACTGAATACATTTCTAAAAAAAAATTGTTAATTATAAATGATCATTGTTTACATCATATGGAAATTATAGAAAAAGAAACTTCAAAAAATGTTACTATTTTAAACCATCACATTATCTTTTAGTTAACCAAAACCAATGTTGGTTCAATCCAGAATCATTTAGGTTGGGTTCTCTCATATTCCTTAACTTATGTTTTTAAGATAATAAATCCTTTATAAGGGATTTTAAATAGAATGTGATTCACCAAATCATATCCCTTGAGTGTTCAAAAAAATGTGTGCAATTAGGACACTTTATTATGAACATATGGATGATTGAGTTAATCCCCAACATTACACTTTCGGGGTTATTACCCCTTGTTATATCTATACTAGAGCCCAAATCCACTTATACTATCCAAAAAGGAATGAAATTTCTATAAAAACAATACAATCTATACATTACCAAAATTTTAAGTTATTATTTTATATATAGACTTATCCCTTTGAAAGGTATATTAGGGTTCACTAATTATTTATTATTCTAATCCCCAAAAAAAACTAATGTAATCCTCAAAAATAAGTAATCCCACCTTTGATACCAACTATAGACACCGAATCTCAACACCCACATTTATTTAATTATATTTCATTTATAATCATTCCATCTCATAAATTGTCATACAAAATGGATGGATGAGGGTTTAATGTATTTTGGATTCTCTATAAATGAATCTTAATTTATAATAATTTATCTATTATCAATTTCTTCAAGAATCCCTTCTATTGTTTCTATAAGTTACTATTTTACTCATAACCTATGGAAATAAAAACATAAAAAATTGAGGATCTTCAATTCTTAGTAAGGGAAAACACATAAATATTTTTTCAAGGGTTAAATAATAAAAATTATATAAAACATGATAAATAGAGAAATATTAGTTTAAAATATCATGGGATAGTAAGATTTTTCTAAATTTCATAATGGAAGGGTTTACAATCTCATAATAACAACATGTACTATGAAAAATAAGGTGGAAACATGATATAATAAAGTTATACCATGGATAAAAACATATACATATAATATGGAATTATAGCATAGACAGAAACATATGAATTCATAACATTATGAACATAGATAACCACATAGATTTTATGTTGATTATTATGAAAATAGATAGTTCACATCATTTTCATGTTCACACTTGTGAACATATCTAATCCACACTGTGTTTACAATAAATCTAGCTTTCATAGATAATCCATATCATGTTCACATAAATATTTATTCCTTATAAGGTATAAAATCATAAAAAATGAATTATTGGGTTATATAGGACACTAAATTTCACCATCCTTACATATGTTTTCCATAGTACATCAATCTTTCAATATATCAGGAAAACCCAATAGAAAGAAAAATTGGCTGAACAAAACAATAAGATAATATCATAAAAATTGACCTAAAAATGTAAACATTTGATACCCAAAATTATATCACCATAAAATATTATTTCATAATAACATTTATGAGGAGATTCACAAAAAATAATGTGAAAAAATTAAACTCCTTGGAGATAAAGAAAAAAAATGTGGGGAAAATATAAAAGAGGTTTTTTAATATTTTTAATATTTAGTGTTGTAGAAGAATTTATATTTACATTGAATGGTCCTATTATAAATATGTGAAGTGAAAACACATGAAAAAATATAACATTAAAAATATTCTTCAGAAAAAGTGATTTGAAATGATAAAAATGTTATCAAAAATTATTGTAGAGTGAAAGATAAAAAATTTTATTTGGAATTGATGGAAAACCTTTTGAAAAATTTGAAATACCATTGCGGAAAACCCAAATAATAAAAGTGTTGAACAAACTTTTTAAAAAAATAGGATAATAGAAATACAATAGTAAAATGAGAATAAAGTTTTATTTCCACATATAAGGGATAACAATGATGGGAAAGGAAAATTTGGATAAGGATGGGATACCGCCATTAAAGAGGATGAGAATTATTCTTTTTAAGAATAATTTTTCACAAAATGTTAGAATCGCCAAGGATGATAAATTTGATGTGAAACATTATGTCTAAAAAAATAATATATAAATATATCCAGACATCACAATTGTGTAGAATAGAGAAATATTGAAAGATAGTAGTCATATAGGTGTGATTATGACCCACAATTAATATTTGAGTCATGAAAACCCCAATGACGTAAGAAAAGTTATAATAAAAACTCTTTGAAATATATTGAGATTCATTTTGAGGATTAAATTACATGAATATATATTATTATTGATATTATATATCTAGTTGGTAGTATTCACATCATTTAATGGAAATTCGGTGCATAAAATTATATGTTTCAAAGAAGAAATTTTTTAAATGAAACCATTAGATTGTATTCTATATTACTTGAACTTGCTCCAAAATACTATATAAAGAACGTAAAAATATTAATCACTTATATAATAACCTGAATATTAATAAAATACCCATTTTGTAACTAATATTTTACCATATATTATAAATAAATTAACCAATTATAGTTAATTTTCATTAACATATGTAAAACATTTTTGTTGTTTATTTCATAAAAACTTCATGATGATAAGATTTGTTATAACTAGGTGGTCTAAAGTTCATTATTAGTAGATCATTCAGATAGAATAATAATTTTTTAATGATTATTTATTTCCCATATTCATTTGGTGAAAGACAAGTACATGGATTTTGAAAATGGAAATCATGATAAACTAGTTTTCGACATTTTTAATGATTGAAAGGTTATATGTTGAAAAATATTTTAAATGAAAACAATAAAATTATATAATAATTAATATATCTTCAATATAAAATTATTACATATTATTACCATTATTTTACATCCCACAATCATTTATGACATAATATTTATAACATCATTTACATAGTTGGTACAATCAACCCAAACAATACTGTATTATTATTTTGTCCTGTGTAGGGGAATATATTTAGATAATGAAATTATTTAATATTAATAATATTTTGAAACTTATAATTATCATACATCCTCAGTTTATTCATTCTTATATCCATCAAAGATGGTTGGTGATGAAAATTGAAATTCGTTGTTCATGGAGGCACTAATCGACACGTACGCACGATTAATACTATCATTTCTCAGTGAATGGATGAAAAGATGGTATATGATATATTATAATTTGATATTTATAAATTTAATATATAAATACTTATAATTTATCAAATTTATCGTTGTTAAAAACCATTAGAGGTGATTATGAGAAGCAAACGACTTCATTTCATAGAGGCAGTTGTTCGCACGTACGCATGATCGAGGTTATTTTGTTTTCTTAGCAGATGAAAGGGATTGAAAAATTATTTTACAAAAAATAAAATAAAATTTAATAATAAAAATAATAATGATACTTATTTGGATATATTATTAATTTTATATATGATCTAGGAAGTATTAAAATAAAATAAAGTAATTAGAGAAACTAATACTTACGTTAGAAGCTTGAGGTTTCTCTAGGAAAAATCCATCAAAATGAAGGTAATAACGAAATTAAACATGACTAGAATATTATTTATGTTTGAGAAGGTTCTTTTATTATAAATTTGGTACAGTTTTAACAATAAATTATAAGGATATTTGAGTCTTCACATGGTGAAATTGTTACCATATTATATGTGAAGAGATGGGTAATTTTCGAAGTAACCATTACATTATCAATAATGTGATGTTACTATTCGTTGGTCAATGGATAATAACTATAAAAAAATATAGGGGAAGTGTTTTTTTATATCCTCCTGATAATCTAATTTTAGAGACAAAATATTTTTTTTGGATTTTTATTTTTTATTTTTTATTTATATTAACATAATTTACTTTAACCAAGGTTATTAATTTTTTACATTTGTAATTTATAATAATAAAAAAAATTAATATTAGAACTTTTATTTAATTTTATCCATCTGATTTATGATTTAAAATAATTTTATCAATTAAAAATTTTAAGGTTTTTGAATTTTAATTTCAAAATTAATTCACATAACAAAAAAATAGTTTCTTAGAGAAAATGTGTTTTTAGATTTAGGATTTTTTCAAGATATTATATTTATAGATACATATTTATAAAAAATAAAATTTTATATTATAGAAATATTTAAATTACTTAGATTTAAAATCAAATAAAAACTAAATTTATCTAACAAAATAATTAATTATAACAATAAGCCAATGCCATTTTTTATTAAATTAACTGTTTAATGTAAATATAAAAATTTTGGGCATCGGATTTATAAGTTATATGAATATTTTAAAATTTATAATGTTATACCTTAAATAAATATTTTATTAATTATTTTTTGAAATATTTAAGTATAAATTTACACCATGTTAAAATCATAAATACAATAATTAAAAAAACCACATTTTCAACCAAAAATCAACCTTCTTTTAAAAATCTCTAAAAATTCTACTAAGAAAATTTTTATACAAGGAATTAGGAAAATGAATTTTCTCTCATAAAAATTCAAATCCCATTTTTTAATTTATGTTTTAAATGAAAATACTTGATATAATGAAAACAAAATTTATTAAAAATAACAGTATTCAATATTAAACGAATATAAATATTTATCTTGCAAAGGAAATAAATTATATTGATTTAAAATCTTAGTTTTTATTTTAGTTTTATTAATAATGTTCCTTTATTATTTTTGGTTTGATTATATTATTTTTAGCATGTAACCAAAGTTATCGAACGAATTATCCTTTTTATATGCTCTATAATTTCATGTTGTCACACCTTTGGAATAAAAAAGAAATTCAAAATCAGTGTAGAGATTGATGTAGAAATACATGATGTGAATGAGGGAAATTATACACTAAAAGGAATTTTAATATCGGTGAATATGTGGCTATAATAATTATTACTATTATAGGATCCACTTTGTATCAATTACTAATTAGAAATAAGGAAGAAAAAACTTAAATAACATGTGGCCATTTTTCCAAACATTATATTTCTGAATTGATAAAAAATATACTTCAAAATACCACTTGGATTTCAATCTTTTGTGAGGATAAAAGAGTTAATGGTTGAGGTGAATTTATGCTAGGAATAATATTGATAAATCCATGAATTAAAATGTATCAAAAAATAACATGAATCAACCCATATATAGTTCTTATGAATTCATTACATCAGTTTTTATTATGTGATGGTAAAGGATATATTTTTTTGATCATTAATATGAAAATAGAGTAAAAATGATGTGATTGAGTGGGAACCAAATCAACAGGAGTAAAACTAGTGGTATTTTCTACTGATCTCAGAATAACGATTTCATATATAACTAAATATCTTTTGATACCCAGAATCATTACACATAGTGTTCTAGATAGATTCTTATATATTGATCAATATAATTTGTAGTGGGAAAGATAAAAAAGGTACATCCTAATTTAGGTCCATTAATAAAACCCAACATGAATGAGAATGACCAAACACTAGGACAATGTGGGTATTAAAGTTGATTGTGATTTACAATTTGGACATGGATCAGAGATACAAGACCCACTAAATACCCTATGATAGTAGGGATCAAGACATATATAGATCTTATGATATAGAGTAATTATTTCATTTTTGGGTCAATTGAACCCCCATACCACTATTATAATGTGAGACCATTTAACCCAAAAAGATATAGATCTCCAAAATAAGATAATCATTTTTAATTTGGGGAATATTTCTTAGTAATTATGGAATTATATATATATTTTTATTTAGATATTAATATTACAAATTAATTAAATGGAATTTTTATTTTATCATGGGTATATATATGAGGATCCAATCACCAAAGGGATTTTACACAGATCTATCTATTGTAAATGAAATGAAATAAAACTAGGATAACCACTCTACGTATTTTAAGCTCATATTTGGTGGACCCAATTTCATGTTGATTATTATCAAGAGAAAAGTACTTGATTATGGTTTTTTATTGAATTAACTCATGCAAAAAATAAAATATCTCCACTTCAATACTAGACCCATTAAGATAAGCATGACTTTAATTAAACAGTTCAAACATCAAGACAAAGTAGTGATTTATTAGGACCTATGGTGTGGATTATGATAAGATATTTTGGTTACACTAAATACCCTTAAATAATTGGAATAGATACATTAATAGTTCAAATTTTATTTGAGGGATTTTTTATTAGTTTTGGTTGATAGATTGAAGAAGAGAACTTGCACCGGGAATTCTTACATACATCTAGCAGTCATGTAAGGAGAAACTGTCACATGAATAGATCATCTTAATAGATTTTAGTGGCCATGTATAGTGGATATAATATTGTAAATTTTAACATCATGTGATTGGGTAAGGATATTTACCTTTTACAATGATCCATCTCAATGATGCTAATAAAAGATATCAACCATAACCTATAAGATCATTCAAGTATTTCTTTATGTGTGAAAAAATAGAAAATTATAAGATTAATCCTATAATAAAAGATAATATTTAATGGGAGGATTTTTTATTTTCATATTTTAGTTTATGGTGATGATATTTGGACCCACTCCGATTAGTTTAATTTCATGCAGAATAGAGAAAATATTGTGCATTTTTAAATCATGTGATGAGGACATTGCCATTAAGTTTTTCATCATGTGATAAGGATATAGGAAGTATGAAACGTAAAGACATGTATCTTAGATGTTATTATATATATATTTTAGTTTCATGAATCTAGAATGTGTGTACTTATCATGACCCCCATCCTTTTGTACCCATCTTATACATTTAATGAAGAAAAGTAGTAACCCTTGAGTCCCAACACTATTAGGCCCTTGGTCAGTGACTAGCACCATGGGTATATCACATAAATATGGGACTGATTACCTTAAAATTTCCAAGGAAAATATATAAAGTAACACTAAATAATCACCATACAAGGTGAAAATAAAAAATATAATATATGAAAAACCCATAATGAAAATATATAGAATAAATAAAAATATCTCCAAAATAAAACTATTCAAAATGAATCCTATGGAAACAACTATTACAAAAACATTCTACGAGAAATTACTAAATCCTTATACAAAGCAGAGAAAATGTTTATCTACACATGGGATGATATTAACATGTATACTAAGTAGGGTTATACCTAAGGCTTATTTCGAATATTTGAAACTAGAATATTAATACCCCAGTGAACAAAAATCCGAACCATCCAACACCTATAGAGTTTAGAAAATTTTCTCCCACCCTCACTAAGGTTCTATAACTATATAACACATCCAAGAGTTGTGTAGTTAAAGGGGTCGTGATACCACTTCCCCTAAATTTTACACTCCCACCCAAATGTGAATACATCCTTTTCTATCATCCCTTTTATGTCCAATAATGATGAAAAAATGTATATCATGTCTCCTGACACAAACCACATATCATGTATTGTGATAACAACTACCTATCATATATAATATAACTATATATATATATATTATCATGAATATGTAGGACATTAACCTCATTTTAACCTCCTACCACACATTACTCACATTATATATCTCATCTTACGCTATTGATATCACAGGAATATTTTGCTGAAGGGAGAATGAGGGATAGGGGGTAGTCATCCATATGTATCCTCCCCATCTTAGATATTTGAGAAAATACCCTTAGGGTCTCTGGGTTCTGATCAATTTATCAGAACTGGTTGGGGGTGCATAATAAAATCACAAGATAATATAGATATATTGTTGTCTCACACTATCCTACACCTATTAGTTCACATAAGAGACACTATGACAACTACAATTTATGAAAGTATTAATATCATGTCTATAAGTAGTATTTTTAATGAAGAATGACCACTAAAAAGAATAAAAAAGGGCCACAACTGGGGTTCTATTTCTCAATACTTAATATTATAATTTATTCAAAAATATTTACTCATTTAATTATAATATTAAATTCACACAGCCGTATTCTTTAGACATTATTACATTATTATATATGTCAGTATTACTCCATTTATACTAAAATACTAACATGTAACCTCCAAATCAAGATGATACATCTCAAACAAATCAATAACGCTATAAAAAGTAATGAAATGAGGAATAAAAGAAGCAACTCCACCAAGCTGCAAACTACCATGGCTACCAAGACGCAAAAAACCATTTCCACCAAGTAGAAAACCTGTAAGTCGAGAATATCATAAGAATATTCGATTTAGTTTTTTCATTTATCAACAATAAGTATTTAACCATTCAATGGTTATTCTCAAATAAAGACAATAGTATAAAGAATAATTCGACAACATGAATATAACACAAAATAATGAGACCAATTTCAATAATAATGTGTAATGACATTCACATCACACTATTCCCTTATATTTCATTAGTCCAATTTATTATCTTCATTATGAAAATCCATAACACTCACCCAACTGAAATAAAAACTATTATAATCTAAAAAAATTATATAAATGGGAGAGAACTGGAATCCCATAGCTCATAAGAAGCTATCACATTCAATGTGAAAAAACATTGAAAGATATAATGAACGACAATTATGCTACCTCACATGGTATCGTTAAATTAATTTGGAACACAATTATGTATCATGAAAATCTATTCCCAATAAACACCAAGCTTCAATAAATATATCCACACTGAAACATTTGAAGAAATATGGTTGAACATCTAGATATATGTATGAAAGACTCACCAAAAATCCCCGTTGTCAAATCCTCAAAATCCATAGTTGAATGTTAAATATCAAAGGATGTTTGGGCTCCAAAAATCAAATTTCTATTTCTTGATGTTTGAGGGATCTTAAGAGAGGATGGGATAATAATATGGAGGATATAATTTATAAATAATTTTGAAACCTATATATTAATGTGAATGACTTGTTCATGTCAGGAACATCATAAAGTTTACATCCACTAAGAATCAAGGATCTCTATTTTACAATACTGAGCGGTATTTCAAATTTTGAATATATACTTTCATACTGTGAATACTAAGTGGATAGATCTAGTAAAAAACCAACCATGAAAATTCATGTTGTGTACAACATGTGACACTATGAGTCATGACCATAGTGAAATTATAGGAACAATGTATCACAAGATGTGATGAATCTATGTGAATCATCATTCACCACATGAACCAGTGATTATGGCATGAATCACTATTATAATTTAATGATTCAACTCTAGACCCTCTTCCCCCTTATTCAATCCCATTTATGGTCTCTTACGACCCAATACTCACAATGTAACTGCCATAATATTTTTGGTCCATTGTATTAGATACCTCTCAAATGAATATTAACCCCTACAATCAAAACTAACAAGAAATGGAAAGCATCAACTGCTAGAAACCACCAAAAACACCCCGATGAGATATCTCTCAGGAATGGAGGAAAACATACTTCAAAAAAAAAATAAAAATATTTGAGAACATAAATAATGATGGAAAATAATCATTTTTAAATATCTAACATCTAAACAACCGAACATTAGGGAACAAAAAACTATATGTAATTGGGGAACATCCCTGACTCATGTTCCCAAATACTCTTCTCTAGGATATTATGACTCTATAGTACATGAACAAGGGGATTAAAATCCCTCAAAATACCTTCTCCTAATGATCATGAATCTTTATCGGTATTTACACAAACATCCTATATATCTACTATCCAACTAATTTTACTCGATGATATTGGAGTAATCATGAAGGTACCAAAGAATCTAGGACAAATTGATGACATTGTGGACCTATTCATGTTGTCAGGGAAGTGATAACTAATAGGTCACATCACAATCATGCCCCAATATCAGGAAGGGTAAAAAAACACAGGTTAGATATTTCTCTTCGGATCAAACATATACTGCCCTTGCTGAGGGGAAACCATTAGGAAAACATAGTCTCTAACATCAAACCCCAAAATCCTCCTCCATGAATTAATATAATCCTTCTAGCAGCCCAGTTCTATCTTCATCTTACCCTGAAAAAATTGAATATTTTCTATCATGATTCACACCACATTAGTATAAAGAATATATTCCTACCCAGTCTTGATACAACTTAATAGGGTTTGACACGACCTTCTAAAAATACCAAAATTGGTCCATAATGATGGGAAATAAATTTTTATTAATAAAAAATCAACACGAGCTATTTGTTACTCCCATGATCCAGTTAAATCATGGATGTTTTCTCGGAACAGATCCCCTATTGTTTCATAGTCTAGTCCATCCGTTGATCCATCTGGGGATGGACTGCAGTTCTAAGAAATTATTTAGAGACAAATGTGTGTTACAATCCCCTTCAGACACATGAAAAAAATGAAGGGTATTAGTTATAATTTATGGTCCTTATATATTGATGAAGTAACACTATACCATCCATATACCTTCTTGGCCAAACATCCATGGTACTAAACTCCCATATTTCAAAAACATTGTTTTTAATCATTCATTCAATCCATTATTACCTAGATTGAATCATATAAACATTGATCCCAAGATAACATGGTGATATAATCCATCCATATGTACTCTCACTTCCACTCAGGGACATCCAAAGGATGATAAAAACCACTAGATATATGATGTCTTGCCTTCACCAATTGGTAGACTAGGTATTGAATCAAAAAATCAACTATTGTCTACTTTTTTATTAGAAACCAAAACTATCTCCTCAGTCGATGATATATCTTAGATACGCTGGGGTGGATCACTAGAGTCGATCTATGAAACCGATCCCAAAATCAATTTTGTATCACTAATGGGATAAAAATCCTTCCCTAGGATATAACATGATGTTGGGTATTTTATGAACACAGGTCTTGTTAATTTCAATTAATGACCTGATCACACAACACTTCTCCCTATGATTCTTTCCACAGAGAATATTTCCCCTCCTATATCAAATTAGGATATACCATCATCAAAAAATGTATCCTTATCCATAAACCTCTTTTACCATATGATGAAAAGCTAATAACTCTTCCATCATGATCCATGAAACCTTATATTATCAAATAACTCCAAACAAATTTGTTCTCAGTGCGTCTACGACAATGACTGACATTCATTGTGTATTGGAAATCTTGAAATAATTTTCTTGGAGATCCTCACTTCCCCTCCTCTATCATTTATTTAAGTTACATAGGGAAATGATATACCTTCATTTTTTTGGTCCTTTAATGTTAATTGAAATAATATATGTGGAAATTTAACCATAGACACCACCACTACAATAACCAAATAATGGGTGGAATAGTTATCCTCATGGGTGGGTATCTTTTTGAAACTACAGGAGATCGAAACCCACTTCTGTGTCAAAAAACATCACAAAATAAAGATGGATGTGTCATATATTTCATTAAACATTTAATCATACTAAAATAATATAGAAAAAAATAATTTACCAACATCTACTTAAATAATTCAAATGCTTTTTGGAGACGATTAGTCCAAACAAAATCCTAGACTTTCACTTCTTGGGTGGTTAATGGGGTTGAAATATAAGAGAAATCAAACAAAAACCGTATATAACAACCCATGAGACCTAGAAATATATTTTCATATTCCATTTTGTTTGGTGATACCAAATAAACAACCTCTTAAAAATTTTCTTGGTCAATTTCTACTCATTGTGAAGACACCACATGTCAATGGATATGCAACTCTCATATGAATAACTTACAATTGGAAGATTTACCACAAAATTGGGGTTGTCAAATAATATTTAAAAGAATCATATGGTTCTTGGAATGCTTCTTAGGTGAACTCTTGTATAAGAAAATTTCGTTAGTGACCATAACTGTGAACTGGTCCATTAACTCAAGAAACATGAAATTAATGAACCTCATGAACCCAACCGAAGTGTTCGTGACATAGAATTGCATACATATGAACATGAATTCCTCATATTAGTGCTAAAAAAGATTAAAATTATATTAATCCTTCAAACTCATTTGATAATATCTAGACCACAAATAAATCATAGAAAAAAAGATAGATACCCTCAACTTCTGAAAGAGATAATCATTTTTTATAAGAGGTTAATTAATTTTGATCATCATTTGATTCAGCTTATGAATAACTATACACTACCTCATACTTTCATATGACATGTTTGGAAAAAAATTAAGCTTTGTATGATGAAAAATAATTCCTAATAAAGCCTCTCTACATTAGATCATCAATCTGGGTCCCCAACTCTTACAATAATAAGGGTTCCATTCATTAATGGGATACAGAAATTGATGTGGCACTGAACAAGAGAATTATCTGAAAATTGAAACAATGTTGAGGGGGGAGTTTGATAACCTCTATAGGAAAATATCTCGAAACTTCGAAAAAATATAGTGACCTCCACCACCAATTCTCTTGTTGACTATGGTATTGACATAGATATTAATGAAAAAAGGGGATCTACTCACCAACTACAAATCCAAAAACCATACTCACCAAATAACCCCAATCATTTCCCCTCATATGGAAAAAATAAATCCTCCTTTGAAAACAATCCACCACTATTTAAATAGAAAATAATAAATACATGATAAGAATGAAATTTTATTGTTGTATCTAAAACACAAAAAATATCCCAACTATTGATGTTTCCCAATCACTGGTCAGTATTCCCATCACACCATAGAAAATTCAGTACGGAATCTATATAGTGCAGATAATACCAGTGAAAAATGACTCTCCCCATCTAGTCATAATTCTCTAATCAATATGGGTGAAAAAATGGGTACAAATCTTTAGAATCAAAAAAAGGTGAAACCACGGTAGATGATAAATTGACCATACCATGAACATCATTTGGGCCCTCTTGAGCTTGAACCACTATAACCTACATTTTCCATCAGCCAACTCCTCTAACTCACTTTGGTTATCCACTATGTACATGGTATGGCATGGGTCCTGGATTTTGAGGGATATCCATGGGATAATTTATACCAACTCTGACTCCTCCAAGATGAACATGATCCTACAGATCTGGATTCCGAGCTTAAGGTGGAAGGCCCTGCTATTTACACTTTCTCAGGGGAAACTGCCACTACTTCTAGAAGGGGTCCTAAAAACCAAAACCATACTAACCCTTTGGGGATGAAAGAAACTAGAAATAACAGTGACCATGAACACCATAAAAAAAATAAAAAATTGAGGAGCTTCTGGTATACACATGAGAACTGCCAACCATCGAGAAAATTGATGATGATAATAGATACTCTCTCTAAACTAATTGGAATCTCAACAGGCCTGAAATATTCAATCCTCTATATAAAACCTTTCCCCATTGAGGACCCTACTAACCCCTAACCATGGGTGATCTATCCAACTTATAAAATCTCTCTGTCACCCCTTCCTTCTTCAGTACATCCAAATACATAGGTAGTGTAAATGGGGTGAATTTAGAATAATGTTTGGGGCCCAATACGTACTCAATGTAAAATTATACAGATTCCTCATCAATAAAATGTTAGAGGAATATCACAAAAGGTCCTAAAATTTAATCCCCTTCTCTCAAATTCCCATAATCTCTTATTGAAGCGAGAGATACACCTGCCTCTTTTTTTCCTTTCCTGTTGTCGATAAGAACTCATCTGTAAAATACAGCATGATGTAATCCTATGACATATAATTATATTTATGATCCA
Source organism: Viscum album (assembly GCA_963277665.1). Lineage (NCBI taxonomy): Eukaryota > Viridiplantae > Streptophyta > Magnoliopsida > Santalales > Viscaceae > Viscum > Viscum album. The sequence goes on along the minus strand of OY728131.1, from coordinate 1,368,650,879 downwards.
CAATATACACCATCCAAAACTGAAGTATTTCTCCTATATACTGGAAAACACTTCTGGTACCTCAGTACTCGGAATATTCTTAAATATATCTAAAAGTGGATTCCAACTCCTCTAGCCAGTGATCCACCTCATGACCAGAGATGCTTCCCTCTTACTTTTCAAATATATGTTGCTAAAAGGAATTTAATTCTCACTCCCACTACTCATCCCCCTAATGTGGATCTACCCTCTGATGGTTAATTAGGTCATCATGTTAAACTTCACCCTCCCGAACGACATGCTAGCGGTGACCAATTGGAATCACTATAATGAAATTTGGGAAAACTAGTCTAGTAGTGATGGATTTTATTAGACTCATTTAATTAATTAATTAATTCCTAAAACCACTCATTTTACAATATAACTTTGGAAAGTATGATGCATGTACATTTCATAGGTCTCTACCCTATAAACAACATCTCTTCTCATAATACATTAAGATATATTAATGTTTGTATTTTTAATCATATAAAAACCTATATTCTAGATGGTCTCCCTAAATATTTTCACATACTAATTATGGCAACATAATTTCCTTACCCTCCTATGACTTCCTAATCAATGCCTAAATTCTAACTCCACCCTATATCTTAACAGAAATCTATAATGTCACTCTTTCATAAACCCCTCTCCACTACTACCCATGTTTGTTTTGTAGTGACGAAAATGTGTTACCCCATGAGTGCCGGCTCTAGTAGGCCTAGAGATGCTGACTAGAACCCAGGGTAAATCCCACAAATATGGGAATATTTTAACTCAATTATTCAAATAAAATATTGAATATTCCGTAGACCAATCACCATACAATGTAAATTGAAAAGAAATTCTATACATGAAAATCCCACAATACATGAATATAAAATTAATACAAATTATACAAAATAAAATAATATAAAATAAGTCTTATGGAAGAATCCATAAAAAAATCAGTATTTGAGATCATACTACCAAAAAAAATTACTAATGTCCACCTAGAAACATAAAAAATGTTTATATATAAGTGGGGTGAGGATAAAGATTATACTCAGTAGGATCATACCTAAGGAATATCATGAAAAAGAGAAAAATAATATGCTAATACCCTGATGAATAAAAAATAGAACTCATCAACACGTAAAATAATTCAACAAATTTTCCCTTGGCTTCAGTGATGATCTGTCAGAAAATAACGCATCCCGAAGTAGTGAAGTTAAAGGATCCCTGCAATAACTTCCCCATTTATTTTCCACTACCACCCAATGTGAAGGTAACTCTCATCCATTCCATGTTCACAAATTCCATTACCAACAATATATTATGTCTAATGGAACCAACAAAATATCACATATTGAGACACCAATAACATATAATGTAGGAAACAACTTAAACAATAGGGTATTATGAACACATAGGTTATAAACCACATTCACTCTTCCTACTACACATGATACCAACCACATACCTCATCATCTATACTCGACATCACTAGAAGTTGCAGCTGAAATGAGAGTACAAGAGAGGTGGTAGTCATCCATCTATATCCTCCCAATAAAATATGTTATAGGAATAATCCACAATGTATCTGGGTTTTAGTATGCTTATACAACTTATGCATAGTGTATAAAAATCCAATAAAATACAGGTATTTAGTAGTATTTCACAATTCCACACCAATTGGTTCACAAAAGTGACCCACTACAACCAACTATCCAAAAAATATCATTATGAAATAATGAAGTGCTGCCTCTAATGTATAAAAAAACCCCAGGAATAAAACCAAGGGAACAACCCTTATTCTATTTAATAATATTGTTTTTAAAATTTCGCCAAATTTTTTTCCCAAATAATTAATAATATTAATTCTCACCAAAAAATTAATTATCCAATACAAAATTACTATATATGTTAATAAAATTTCATTATAACCAATCCACTCCATCGAGACCCCCATGTCAAGATGCTAAATCACAAAAAACATGGATATGAAAAAAACATCCAAGGCTACCAAGAAAAAAACCACCATGGCTACCATACCATAAACAACCAAGGCTCCCAAGCCACGAACAACAAAGTTAAACACAGAACATGCATATTAAATTTATTTTTTTCATTTATTATCTTTAAGTATCTCACTGGTTAATGGATATTCTCTATTCAAGAAAACCCAATAAGTAATAATTTTATAACAAACAATATAAAATGAAACAATGATAGAAACATCAAGTAATACTGATTACCACATGCACCTCAAACCATTCCCTTCAATTATAGAGGCCCAATTTATCATGTTCATTATGTTAACTGACACCACCCACTCAATGGAATTAAAAAATATTGAAATATAATATATGTTCATAATAAGTTAGGGAACACAAACCCCATAACTCTAAATAACAATTCTTATTCTTAGTGAAAAGAAAAAATATGAGACTATAAACCATGTGGTAACAACAACCCAAGTGATCATTTAATCAATCTGAAATACAGAAATGTATCATCAAAATAACACCCCGATAGAATCCCACCTTCAATAAACACAAATTATATGAATCCAATGAATAATCATTGAATAAAATAGAGAGAAAGGAAATAAGGAATCACTAGGAATCACATATATAAAATTTCTAATATACAAGGTTAAATGAAAAAGAGAAAATACTTGTAGAGATAAAAATATTTTCTTGGGAGCACATAATGTTTGATTGATGTTATGGTACAATAAGGGAAATAAATTTTCGGTTAGAATTTATAAATTTTCTTTGAAAATACCATATTCACAGTGTGAATAGATGGCTCACACTGTTGACATCTGTCGATATAAATGGAGATCTATCCATCCAACATGAGAAGGATTTCCTGTTGTGAATCAATAATTTCATGCTGTAAAACCATAAAATATAGAACCACCCAAAACACCACCATAAACAATAATTACATGAACAACATGTCAGACCACAAATCAAGTGAAATATATATTTTCCAAAACCTGGTCTCCCAAGTAATGAAGCCTTTTAATGAATAATCTTTCTAACCATGAACTGTGGATTCATGGTGTTAATCACAAACTTTTATTTAAGATTAATCTTTGGACACTCCTCTCCATTTCTCAATCCCATCTCAAGGATCCCACACTAAAAAATCTCAAAGTAATAGGATGGGTGGGTCTGGGACATTACAATACCCAATTGGATTTTAGAAACAGTAATTTTTCAAAATATATTCCTTAGTGGTGGAATGATTCACTCTCTATCTATCATGAGTGGGGTGTAGTATCCATTAGAATAGATATTTTTTAGTGCAAGGTCCCTCTTTTTTTGGTTTAGATTAAGTGGTTTCTTCCATGGTATCATTAAACATAAAATATATCAATCTAATTATCATTGGAGGAATATGTGGTGGAAAACATTCTTATTTAATACTCATGAAACTTTGTTCCAATTGGATTTTAGGTTGTGTAGGTTTTTATACTTTTGAAATAAATCCATTTCAACTTATCTAATTACTACTTGGAATATTCATCTTAATAAATCTCGTTTCATATAGAAACATGAATTATGGGAAGTTGATCCTTATGGGGTAAGAATACCACCATTTAGAACACAAGAGAATATGGGGTTTCCTATTTAATGGAATTGGTTGTGTTTTGATAAGACTGAAAATCATGCAAGATTTTATCTAGACAATAATTCTCATCTTTACCTATTATCGTTTGAATTATATTTGATAGAGTTTTTCTAAAAACCTTTATATTTCCATTTCCACTACATCGTAATAGGATGTGTGGTTGGATTGAATGGTATATTCTTGATATAGTCTTTTTAATTTTAATGAGAATAAATTGGTGATATTTTTAATTGATATTTTATGAGGGATTCCAAATTTGGAGATGATATTTGATTTTCAAAAGCTAACTATAGCCTTGGTTCCAAATTACTTAAGGGTTATTGACTTTGGAAACATAGAGAATAATTCAGTAGTAGTAAGATTGTACTAGATATTCTTAGAACAAAATGAGATATTTAACTAGAAAATCTATATTCTATATGATAAATTAATAAGTTTACTTGACTATAGGAACCCATTTGTGGGTCGAAGAATGAAATTTTCATGAATCTGGAATGCCATAAAGTTCTTTATGCGCTCTTTGCAATATTGAATTATTGATGGAATAAGATATCAAAGGGTACTAATGTGTTGTCAAAAATTTTCCACTATTACATGAGAACCAAAATCACCAATATGATCCTCTTGCCCGAGATAAAAGTTATATCCTCCTTAAATACACCTGAATAAGGCTCTATTGAATATTTATTTATAGAGTACTTTCTTGGAGTTTATGTCGTCAAAGGGGATGAAATTTTCTACCCATCAGTATAGATGTTCTCTCATATCTTGATCAAATGGATTCATCCTATACAATATGTAATGAATTATTGGGGGAATCCATCCAATTTAGGTATTAATCAATGAGTATATAAGTTCTCTTTGATCAGTGGTGGAATTGAACACATTAATTTTTTCTATTTCACTACTAAAGAATAGAGATTCCCCCCTAAAGTGTGTGATGTAAATAACTATTTCAACCTTTTAAAGTTATACCAGGGTCATGGATATATTTTCTAATTCATCCAATTATAATTTTTTGAACACCAGATATGATAAAATAATGGATCAAAGTGGAATTCCTCAATCCACAGTTTTACGTAAACATGTATAGGGATTGATACCTCATTATTAATGAAATATTCATCATTAACATGATTAGTATCTAACCATGATTAAACCTTTTATATTCAAATAATTAATTATTATTTTTATATCCTTATACAAACCTACTATAATGGATGGGTATTCTACCTTGTTATTGGCACAAATTTCTAACAATGGGAATGAATAGGGTATAAACATTATTCCCTAGAGAGATGATAATAATTCTTAAGACTAACTTGTTGAGATTTAGAGTTTTCATTATTTATCCAATTAGTCAGTTTGAAACTCCATAAAAATATATATTCCATATATTATGAGGTTCATTTAAGGATAAATATTCCTCATCGAGCAGCTATGTATTCACTGACATACTTTTTGGGGGAGGGTGGAATCTGAGGAAGTCTACTATAGACTACCCTTTGAATTCCTTCTAAAATAAAAACTAAATTTCATGTTATTAAAGGATGAAAAATCCCCATTCTAGATATACATTTATAATTGGATGATTGAAGATGTGTTTGAGTTGTTCAATAAAAGAAACTGGGCATACCTCATGATGCTGTAGGTAGAGTCTCGACTTCTTTTCTATAAAAAATAGGGCAATGCAGTTCTCCTCAATATCGTAGTATTGATTTTAATTTTCCAAAATGTTCAAAAAATACATTATATGATATTATTATTTTCTACTAATTCCTCTAATAAATAATATCACCAAGATATTACTCTAGTGTCACCATACACAAGACGATTAACTTACCTTCCACCGATGGCAATAAAACCGATGCGTTTTGAAGATATATTTTGAGATAGTTTAGGGATAATTGGATACCCACATAACAATTTTAAGTGATTACCTTATCCATAAACCATGTGATGGTAAATTTTATTTTGGAGATATTTTCTATAAATCACCAGATTTAGGAGAAATATTCATGGATCTCTCTTAACTTTTTAATGTTTATACAAGGTGGAATATAAAGGCGAACAATAATTAATACTTTGGATAATTATAATTGAGATCCTTAAAAATGATAGAAACCTAAATTTCCCCATTATTATTTTTGATAAGGACAATGTTGGTGTGTTGTATTGTGTATTTTAATTTCATATAAGGTTGTTTTTTTATTTATATATAAAAATTGGACTATATCATAGTTTCATGTATAGGAAGCATCATACTTGTTTTATATTTATAACTATAGTGATCATATGGGCGAAAAAATTGGTGGGTAATGAATTTTGGATCGATGCATGAAATATCCCGGCAATTCATTGAAAATAAATCTTGGCGCTGATTTAGAAAGGATGTATTTTCGTCATTCTACTATGAATCCATTGAAAGAATGATAAATGCGGTATATATATCCTAATCCTTTATGAGGTTTAATTTATTGGGATAATCAATGGTGGTTGGGAGTCCATCCTTAATTTCTAGAGGTGCTTGTCTAAGATTGTCTTCTTATCCATCTATATTGTTGGTGAAGAGGACTGACTAACCTCCCGAGGTCATGGAGATGATGACATATTATTTTTAGATGATATAGTCAATGAACTAGAATCATTAAATTTTTTTGTGATGATGATGTAATGAATCATTATAAAGGGAGTCCTAGATAATCCCCACTATAATCTAGGTCAAATAATTCACCATTGTCTGAAGAATGAGGAAAAATGTTTCTAGTCTATGTACTCACACCCTTATACAAAGTTAGAGGTAAATTTTATAGAAGATAACTGACTTGTGATCTAGAGTTAAATTAGGCCAAACATCATATTTATGTGATAAGAAGTGATATTGATCAGAATGCATGGTGTAACTTCATTTTCCTCTATTAGTTAGTAGGGTCACATTCCTTACCTTTACATGATAGAAAGTAAATTAGACGATTTGACCTCTCAAATGGGATTTTTATGACCCAATGACTTTCTAAATAATGTATTCTCACATATATCAATTATATGGGGGAAAATGCGTTTATCAATTTCAATTAATGGGGTTTTAGGGGCCACTTCCAGATCATTGTGGGTGGTGATATAAATAGAACTATATACCATCATTTGATTCCCCTCCCTCTTATATAATCATAGAATTATATATATAAATTCTCAAAATAATAGGGAAATGTGTCACAATTAAATAAACCAACTTTCCTATTGAGGGAGAACCTATGACAATAATGGTATAATGAATGTATCATTGTGTTCATATAGTGCCACAACCTTCCATTCAAGTCGTTGAAAGATATGTCTTGGAAAACAACCATGAAATTAGAGTTAATGATGAGGTCTAAAGACAAGAATATATTTTTGACTTTACTAAGAGAATATTTCTCACTCTTATTGTACACTTGGATTTTCATATTGTATGGAGACAAGTTAGCTTCCCTATATCCCATGAATATAAAATTATATATCAGTATGAGATTGATTTTTGAACAAATATCAATCAAAGATCTATGAACATTTTTTTTAATGGTTTCTAGATGTTTTTAATGGAATGTTATTCCCATATATAACAACACACCAATGATTTTTATTTGAACAAAATTTTAGCATGGACCTAAGTATGGTTTCTATTTATAATATTAATTTCAATGAAAATGAAATCAACTTTAAACTCTTATGGGATTATAAATACCTTAAAGATAACTTCCCTAATATCATTTCAAATATCAAGCACCCCCAGAACTAAAATTCGAGGCATGAACATGTCTATATACTAAAAGATGTAATATTTTTTGGATTGGGGGCCTAATTTTTTTTCCTAAGGTAGTTTCCTTTCTGGGGGTTTTAATAGAAGTGTGGGATATAATGAAAAATCCTAACTTTTAATTAGATTTGGGGATATTTTTATTATTTTGAAGTTAAGATGATATAGCCTTACCATTTTTCATTATTTCATTGAAGATACACATTATCGAGTCATCCCTTTTGTACAATTGGATCTAAATGTTCCCCGCACGATTGAAAAGTACATCCCAACACATATAGGGCCCAGTAATGTTAATGTATTTAATGTTCTATAATATATATGGGATCAAAAAAATAATTTCCCTAGTGTTAATGTATATTTAGAGTTCTTATAACTAAACACAATTATCCTCTACAACCTATTTACCAAGTATAAGTGGGTGGATAAGGATTATATGTGTCATATACACCATATAAGGGGTCTATTAAATGGGTAACATCAAGGGAATTATTTTTGAGTTCTTTATTGGCTGTAGATTTCATTTTTTGGGTCCGTTACTATCCTCCTATTGATGGTAGAAAAAATAATGAGATGCTTTGTATTGGCCTGTGATTCACTATAGATTAATTATCCAGCACCTTGTTCTTATTTTTCTATTTATGTGGGTCTGTAGAGAACTATAGTTCTAGTCCCTATTCATTTTTCATTGAGGAAATTGGGGCTAAAACTAGTTGATTTAGTTGTTTCGTGAAGGTAAAATTCAATTTTGGAATTATTTTATGGCCATACAATCATCAATATTTTTTATTCCCCTAATTGGAATTTTGTTTATAGTATACTTTATAATCTGGTAGGATATAATTGACATAAGTTACTTATTCTAGGAGTTTTCCAAACTTTACTTTATTAGATTCAAATATCTTCTTGGGTATATTTTTATAGAAAAAATAGTGTTTTATACAATGTTTGAGTATTCTATGGTATGGAAAGTAGTCATGGTGCTCCTTGAGACTAATATCACTATTGTTCCTAGGATTTGGAAAATATATTCAGATATTATCTATAATGGAAACGACATACTTCCATAATTTACCTTTCAAAAATCTATAAGGATTGATTTATGGATTCATGAATCTTGGGTGAGCTACTTCTAATTTTTCTTTCTCTCAACAAAGGAATTATTGATTCTACTTTGATTTAAGAGGATGTATCTATTGGTACTATGTGGTATTTGGGTGTAGTTTCTTAATATATACTATATAAAGGGTAATAACTGTTGCTTATTTTTTTGTTCATGTTTTAATGAGTCAAAAATAGTAGTTGAGACATAGCCTTTGATAATTAGATAGAATCCTCTACCTATTGTATAAATATTATAAACTACCATAATTAATTAGGATATTTGAGTAGTATATATGCTGTTTAGAAAACATCCAAATAATTTTTATTTATAGATCAATGAAAGTATCTCTCTTGGGAGTTCCATGATCATGAAATTTTTAACCCTTCAATATGGTTATAAAATCGTAGATACTTTTTTTCATGTAGTAAGAAATTAGAGAGGTTGAACATAAAATTTTTTTATAACCGAAGATAAATGAGTAATTGAATTATCAATTAAGGTCCTTTCATACCATAACAAAACTAGATAGTTTTTTACTTTAACAGAAAAATGTTGGTCCCTCCAAATAATACATAAAAAAGTTGCGTTTGGTTGCCTAATATTGTTTTGGGGTTCAATCATAGTTCCACCTAAAGAAAAATGGAGTAACATTATTCTATAGATCCCACATTCCATTGAAAATTGAGAATGTATGGTTCTCAAAGTTATACAAAGTAAGAGTTAAATCTACCCATTAAAGATATGGATTCCCCTAAATATGAACTTTCACATGTTTTCCTTTTATAACATATTTTTGAGATGCTAAATTATTGATTAGTTTAAGGTGTTTTTATGGGATTTCTGATAGTCAAAAAATTTGAGTAGATGAATTGGGTAGAGCCTAAAATTATTATTTTTCAAGTGAATTTTATCAATATCCAGTTTTTGTCAATCCGTGGTAGTTTTCTTATCATGGTTCAACCTACTTCCCCAGTAGAAGAAACTCCTAACAATCCTCAATCACTTGGTTTAAATACAATGGATATGTACAACCTAATCTTTTTGGATGAAAAGACTCTACCCTCATATATTTTGTTGTTTTATCATTCTTATTATGCACTAGAGATAAAAAATTGGCCTCATTTTGGTGAATTTTACTCTATAAAAATATTTCCCTTGTGTAATTTGACATTGATATGCATCTGTTTATCTATATATGTATCAAATGTAGAAAATTCTCCATGGTCATGATATTTTCAACATCTTTGGGTGGTGGGTGGGATGTGGAATTTCTGTTTCCTTTTTATTTGGATGTATCTTTTCAAGAATGTGGTAAATGAGTTTTTGGAGGAATATCTGTATTTATAGATTTCCTCTGATTCCATGTACTCAAACCAAATTTATGGATCTCAATATGGACATTATTTCAAATATAGTCTTCCTCATCATGTTTTTCTACCTCAAATTCATTATTTAATTTATCAATAGAGCCAACACCTATGATATTCACTATTTCATAATATACCATGGGGATTGTATCATCATTATAACGGTGAGGGGATATTTCCTTACATAATAATTTAGTGTGGTTTAAATTTAAATATGACATATATTTTTATTTTGATGATACTAATTTACTATAAAACCATTTTTATGATTTTCTTTCTCTCCTTGGTTCTCTTGTAAGAGTGAATTTTATAGGGTGATGTCGAGTAAGTCCCAAATAGTCTTCACTGAATGAATTATCAATGTGGTGCATAAATCAAGTAATGGATAGAACTTTGAAGCATTATCTTTTAAGACTCCTAGTCTTCTTGAAATGGCCTACTTCTATATAGAAGGAGGTAATTATTAACTATCATTATGGATATGGTTTTCTTTACTCTACCACCACCATATCATAGAACTATTGGGAACATGATGCTCCCAATGGTGTTTGTTAGTGAAATTTTTTCCCAAGACATGTGGGATGTAGATATTTCTATATTATATTTGTGGTGGGTAATTATGTTTCAATTCTAACATTGTAATCATTTATTTGGGCATTATTAGGCTGTAATAAACATTTTTTTCATGAGTTTCCAACCATTGAGGATAGTTCTATACATAAGGTTTTTTTATTACATAGAGAGAAAGTATGTTAAAATTTCTTAGATGATTAATAAAATATCAAATGGATGGAAAAATCCCACTATGTTCCCTATTTTTTGGGATCTAGAAATAGTAGGATTCTGATGGATCGACCAATTAGTATGTATGAAACCTGATATGTAGACTTCACCTGAGGGAATGAAGATGCATGTTCCTTTCATAGATAATCTATATTGGCCTTGAAATGGGGTAAAATTTAATTCATCATGCTTAGATCAAAACCAAATATTTAAATTGGGATGGTCCCCATGAATTATTTTTTAGAGATTCATTAGACTATGATGGCATACCTTTTGGAGGTATTTGCATTGTTTTACTAACTTTTGATATCATACATGATAGAGGCTAGCTATGTTGACTTTGTAATATAGGTACATTATTTATTTATAATGGAGTAAATAATTCATGTAATACATATATTTTATCTTGAGATAATAGATATTCATTTAAAAATTCATGTGGAGATAATGTATCCATTCCTCATTAAATGTTTTTGGAATGTCATTAAAAGGATTGGTGATGAGCAAGAAAATAATAAGTAAATTCACTCATCTATTTATTTCTACAAAACCATGGTATTAACATTATTATTTGACATGATTTTGTTATTTATTCTAATTTATTCCACTATCTTCTATCTAACATGTAAATTGGAGTTATATTGTTTATAAGCATCCTAATTTACTCCAGAGAAGAAGATGTCTAGAGTAGGTGTATATGATGACCATAACCTTATAATATCAATGGGTTAGGGTGAGATTTAATCGGCCAATGATGGGTTTCATGGTGTGTATTTTCAACACCCTATAGTACATATCAATATAAGGGCATCATCAAAGTAGTGTGATTATAAGGACCATCATTGTTCATAGATGGAATTCCATTATGGGAAGGACCATCACAATGAACACCATGGGGATAGACTCTTTGTTTTATTCATATCTTATATTATGCATAGCATCATCAATATGGGTTGATTTCTAGTTTTAGGTATGACCATTGTAATATATTCCGAAGAGCAGGCCTCTATGGTGGATGGTTTGGATTCAGTGGGGAGGTCCTTTATGAATGGTATTCATATTTTCATTAGGAAAGACTCTATGATCATAGCTACATTCTCATACTTTGATAAAGAGTCAGTATATTTATGTTTTTCTACTAATATGTAATAGTGGTCCTCAATAATATTATTTTTTATTATGGACGTAATATGAGAATTCCCATGGATAGATGATTTATATTGATGAGACCTTATTTTGGATCAGCATGGCTAGAAAATTGGAGCCCATTCCTAAATCAAAAAAATATATTTTTAATTTAGTATACAAATGTCATTCAAATGAAATATTTTGGGTGACTATATAATCTTCGAAGGAACATGATGATATATTTTTTGATATTTGTTGAAATATGCCATCCCAATTCAAAAGTATGAGCCAATAAAAGGATATAACGCTATATTTTATAGACATTCACTATATTAATATACTGGTAGGCCTCCTATATGAGTATAAGAATATATTCTTTCTCATCAAGGAGTTCCAATAGATTATGGGGATGGGCTTCAAGTATATGGGTGGAATATGGGTTACCTCTAGGTTTTTTTCCTAATCTTGTCGTCAATCAAATCAAGAAGGATTTATAATATAAGCATCTTACTAGGTGATTTATATAAGGTGGTGGTAGGATATTTTAATGTTAAAATGGATTTGAACCTATCTTAAAGTGTATTCTAGGACATACATGTGAGATTGAGTTGGAATTAGAATATGAGAACAATATTTTTAATTATTCCTCACCAGGATGATCGAGGTATCCTCTAGAATGGGAGCGTGAATATGGTCTAAACCAGAGTATCCACCAAGATGTGATGATTAGATTCATTGATATCTTCAAGAGAAGGGTTATGGTTTCACCCCAAAGGGATTTTATAATAATCCAATGATAATATCACTTTAGTAATTGAACTTCTCTTTAGCCTTTTAAGATGTGGGAAGGGATGTAAAACATCCCTTTAATTTTATTCTAGATATGCTAATAGGTTTCTAAATAATGAAGATGAAGATATTCCCACTCTTCAATAGGAATATAAATATATTACACTATTATCCTTTATTTTTTGTTGGAATATATTGATAGACTTCATCAATTACTATAGGAATATGGGATTTCTCCCTGAGTATCTCCAAACTAAGCCTTCATACTCCCTCTGATGCTGTCAGAATCTAATAGAATGTTTTTTGAGGATAAGAAGGAATATAATCCTATACTATAATGGTTTTTAGAGTATGTTGACTAGATACCTTGGTTTAAATGTGGGTATAAGATGTCTTCCTTGATTTATTGGTTCACCTCCATTGGTGAGACCTTATATATTCCCAAATCCGAGAACGTGAGGATAAATTCTCTAGTAATATTTCTTAAAAAAGATATTGAGTGGTTGGATCAACACAAAGTTAGTGATGTTGAAAAGTAATAGTGGGAACCCTCACTAGTGTTACTTGATGTGCAGGGAGTTTCTAGGGAACTCTTCCACCTCCCAAAGGTAAGGGAGATAATCATTTTCATGCTATGGGGAAATGCTCTGGAAAAAATTCGTTGTTATTTTGGGAGACACTAGCTTCACTAAGTTTTACCATTTTAAAGGTTATCCCAAGGTTTTAATTTCAAATATTCTCTCAATATTTCCTTCAATAGGGGGAATAAAAACATTACGATGATACACCTTCAGTAGCACATTCTCTAATCTTTTAATATAGTAGAAAGGAAAAATATCATCCATGTTTGAGGGGCCCAAACATTTTCATTTTATTTGGAATATATGGCATGCCTCAATTGCGAGATAATAAGCTTGGGGGAATACCAAGGTGACTAATCTTTCCCATAAAATTTAGCCTCATAACATGCGCTTGATGAGTTAATGTGTTGGATCAAGGGGGCTCTTTTAAAGGTTCTTTAAGGTCACCTAAAGGGATAAAAAACTATAGAGAAAAATTCCATTATTTCATTTTAATAAGTAACAATAGTTTCTCGTTAATTTCACATGTAAAGATATAATGTAGTGTTCACTATTTTATTTTTATGGTCTCCCATACCAATATATATTTTTTGTATCGATAACAGACCTACATTCTATTATTAGAAAATCACTGGTGCATACTAGTGATATGATATAATTTGTGTTGGTAAATAGGTTGGTAGTTCAAACTCATATTTCACTTCTGAGGTAATTTTTTTCTACATTAGGAATCTATTAATGATTTAATTTATAATATTGAATCCTTCCTGAGTCCAAATGCGGGACTGTTTACCACAGCGTTAATGATTCTTCATCAACATGTGTTGATGTGAAAAACTATATGCGATAAAGGTTATCCAGTTATGGGATCATATATATATAATATAGGTTATCCATTTATGGAAATTTCATTATATTTTTTAGGTTCTCCATCATTCACTCAACATATAGTAATTCCATTGTTAAAACATACATATTTGGGTGCTTTGAATTTTACCATTGCCAAGGGAGGTGGTATGTTTTATCGAGTTTAGAATAGGGACATGAGAAGGGATTAATATATATCCTTATTAAGGGAATTATGAATTATGTAGTTTAGTGCTACTTAATAGTAAATGTTTTATATTTCATGGTATTGTGAGATAAACCAATGTAGTTCATTTTATGGTCCTACCATCGTGACTAATTGAAGTGCCTTTTAATGCCGTGTGTGTTAAACTAATTTCTAGTAGTTTAACATTATGTGGCATAGAAAACAAGTTGAAAGAGTAATTGAAATGGATAGTGTGAGATTTAGGAATGAACAAAATTTTTTGGTTCTTCTCATATGTAATATGGATCTCTATGATTTGTTTAAGAAGACATGGCTGAGTGAATAGTTATGTGGATTTTGGGGAATATTTACCAAGTAGGATGTGTTCTACAGGGAAGGTGAAAAAACATGAATTAATTGTTGGAAGTTAGGTTTTACCCTTATCAAGGTATCCTATATATATAATTTTTATCCTTTTTGTTTGTAACCTAATAAGTAAGGATGGGTTGACTAATATGGAATATTACCCAATGATGAAGAGTTGGAGAATACACCCGATATGTGGTCTATTATCACATAGATAATTGAGTGGACGAGGACATCCAAATTAAACCTTTATCATCCAAGATGAGTCATATGGGGTGATGGAGGTTTCATCTGTGTCCCTATAATAAGGTCAATCATTATCAAGGGGTTGTGTGATATTAATTTCCAAAGGGATCTACCTATTTGGGAGGAAATGCATAAAATTATTTTTTTCACGGGAATACATGATTAATAGAATGAATTATGGAAGGTGTAAATCCTTTACCAGTTATTTTTGATGGTTTCTAATGAGGATTTGATAGAATTTACTTCATAGATATTCAACCTTGGAAGAAGGAGGCCAATGTTGTCATTTCGGTGAGCTGAAACTAATTAGTTATTTTAGAAAGTATAAGGGATGTTAAGGAAACCTAGTAACACATTATTATTATTCTTCACTATGTGATGAAATATAGGTTAAATGATTCATGGTTTTAGGACACTAGCAGGAGGTCCAAAATTACTAAAGGGAATTTATTTTTCTTGTAATTATTATGTAAAATGTGGACCCTAGATTTCTTTTAAAGGCGGTCCTTCATGAGGGATGCCACACAAAACACCATCCACTATGTTTCTTTTTGAGTGTACATTTTGAAGGGATAGAGTGTAAGATATAACCATGTACTTATGAAGAAAACATTATAATGTGTCTGTATAAAACTCCTTTGTGGTGATAATTTTAATTAATCATGGGAAGTACCTTGGGATGTATTATTTCTAAACATATTTCCTTAGAGTTTAAAAATGTTCTAAAGAATATAACATGCATGTCTTCTATATCAACTATATGAATCTACTGAAATCTCTCATTTGAGGTTGTAATAGGTATTTATAGACATACATTGGTAACTATCATCCATAATGGATAAAAAATGTAAGTAGTACATTCTCATGAAGTATATACACCCCTCGGATGCAAAGGGGACACCCCCTAAAGGAAGTATATAGGCAGTGCTAAATATCTATATCATAATGGAAAATGGAAAATCTCCATTAAAGAACTATAAAAGGGGAGTTTAATATTTTTATGAAAGTATCATATAACAAGATTTCAAAGTCACATGGAATCTTCTGCCTCACCACCACATACCAATATATTCCTCGAATGATTTCTTCTTCACCGGAGATAAGGGTGTTCCATGTGGTTGTATTGCATCACAGATGATACAGATACTTTTTGACCAATGTTAGGTACCCTAAAAATTGTTTCTATATAGTATTTTCTCTATAAAATTTCATTTAAATTATTCATAATACATCATTGAGAAAATTCTGGGCCCTAATTTAACCTAAAATAATAAAAAATAACAAGACCTCCCCTTAAAGATGGTGTGAGACATAAATGACCTAAACTAATTTCCTTTCACTAGCTCAATTATTTTTACTAGGTTTCCTATTCCTACAATTGTAAAAAGAACTAATAACTCCACTATAATGGAAATAACCAAGGCCATTTATGGAATGGAGGGTGACTAATACACTATCATTCTTTAGGATTTCCTCAGTAGTAAAAACCTTATGAAATATCTAATAATAGGATGTTTGGTTGAATATCCTCACCCAACTCCTCAAATTTGGATAGAGGTTTATCTTAAAACTTCAGGTTTTCTTGATCGTTTCTATATAGCAATGTATAAAACCATTATATATTATAAAAAAAGTGAAATAATTGAGAACAAATAATTTACCCTTATAGAGCTCTATAAACTCCCAAACTCGATCTATCATTTATAATTAATGGGGGGAATTCATTAAACAATTTATCCTCAAAGTATCTATATGATATTTCTTCATGCATACTAACTTGAACCAAAATTCATCATAATATATTATATAGGTCCAAAATTATTAATGAAAAAAAATCTCTCACAACTGATCAAATGTACCGATATACTGAACGAATCACTCTATCATCTCAATCCAGTTCTCTATATCTTGAGGACCTCTAGTTCCCTATAATGTTATAATATGTTGTATATGGAACTCTTAGAGATAATTTTACCATAAAAAATCAACCCCTATGTGAACATATAACTATAATTTCTACTATATGAAATCCCTATTTCTGAAGCATCTCTTTTACTCGATCAACAATGATAACATCAGATGCTTACTCAACTTCCCCTATCTGATTAGCTGGAGGTATAATAGGTGCATTTTGGAAACTTATGTATATATTAAATACAATTTATAGATGAAAAAAATATATAACTAGGGATTTATTTGTTGAAATGTCACATATATACATATAAACACCATTAAATGATTAAATTATAACAAAATTTAATCATTAACTGACACGTATAAACAAACACAACCACCCAGGGAAATTCACTATAATTGTATAGTCATGGGATCGATAGAATAACATAACCCACTTAACCAACAACTGAGATCAAACAACTTCTACTAGTACATATATCAAATTTGTAACAAATCTATAAAAACTAAGAATATCATGGCCTTAATTAATTTGATGTCTCCAATAATGCCTATTGGAAAAATCCAAAAATATTACTACTGAAATTAAAATAATTTAAACTTTTTTCAATGAATTTATTATAATCAGAACTACGTAGGAATGTTACATGTTCACTAACGTGCTAATAAAATTGATGAAATAACTCCCCTCTTCCACCTCGACCAATAGAAAAATCTAAAAGGCATCAATTTCACAATATCCATTTTGAGAAAAACCATTAATCCATAGACTTAAAACTAAAAAAATTAGTACCACTAATATATAAATAGGAGTTTCCACTATATATGTTTTGGATGGTCCCAAGTATTGTTTTTAACTCTCGTCCCAACTATCTTATATCCATTATAAAGTTCCTAAGTACTAAATTAAGAAACCTGGGCACAAATATATTTTTGTGATGTGCTTTCCTAGTAAATCGAGTCTAATATAGACCACCATATGGATTCATTCATGGATACCAATGTAAAAGTGGTTTACGTCTTGTGAAAAGTAATATTTCTATACCTTGAGAGACTATGACCACATTATGAAGTTATATAATATAAATAAAATAATAGGTAGTAGTCCAAAATTATGTAAAAATCAAAGATCAGATCTTCATGCCAACCATATAAATCATATCATATGTAATATCAAAGGAACCAATGTTTTTCAAAAATTAATAGTAAAAGTCATCCTTATAGGTGGTTGATCAATACAAGTGATAAAAACGATAAAAATAATAAAAATATCACGATACAAAAAATGATCATAGAGTATATCTTTTTGTGAACTCCATCCATAGACATATACACATTGTCAAGAACTCAACATAGTGGCATCTTCCTTTTCTGGATCCTTGGAAATAAATTTATACCCACTAGGGTTAACATGCATGGTGTGAATATAAAAAACTAGTAGGAAAAAACCAGGAGATCCTTCACATAAGTGTGGTAATATATATATGAGTGAAAAATGATAATAAATAAATAATTATCATAGAATCAAACACCTATATAAAGTTATTATAAAAAAAAATGGGGACAACACATATCTCAACCATGTCATATGTCATTCAATCCATAAAATGAGGATTTTCACATACCAAGAACCCTTATAAATAATTATATGATGTTTTTTGAGTGGGGTGTTTCAAATCTAACCTCTCATATAATCGATAAAATTCCATGAAAATGGGTTACTTCCATGGGATATGTCCAATTTACAAAATATTTCATATGATGAAGTTTGAATAAGTAGTAATGTAGAAAAATACCTATATGAACCATACCCACAATTTCTTTAAGGTAACGGAAGTTTGTTAAATTAGATTCCATATATTGAGAAATTTGTACTAAAGAGGGGGTTTTGTAGACAAATAACCACATATGACAAACCAAAACACTCCATGGAGGAACGTTTTCATGGATGTGTGACACATGAATCTGAAAAAACTAATATACAATCAGATTAATTTCCTAATAATTATATACAGACCATTACTTTGTTAACATAATAATAAGGTGTTATCCCATTAGTAATATTGTTTCCCAATATGCATCTCAACCAATCTACAAAATATATTCCCTGTTAATAAATAATTCCCTACTAAAAGAGATGAATACACATTCCTCGAATCCAATAAATCCTTTCGCAGTATCTAGTAGAAACATTAATAAACATCATTAAACCATGATACCCAAGACAGAAAACCCTAAGTGGAATGATATAACCACTACATTTCATCCTAAACACATTTAAAATTTTTACCTACCCCCTATAGGATCAATCCCATCATTTAGAAGCTGTTTATCCACCTTGATAACCTAGGTAAAATAAATACATACAGATGTACGTAGCCATATTCATGATAGATTTTGTAATCTCACACAAACATAGAAAACCAATATGGTCTATTTACCTTAAGACATATAGATTTAAATTTTGTTCTAACACTGCCTGATTTATGCAAGATAAACTACTTGTTAATATCTTGAATCCCCCATTAAATAAGAGATTTAAAATCATAGAGAAATAAATAGTATATTATTTTCATAAAGAATTATTAAATGAGATTATACCTAACCCAGTAGGATTAACACTATTAATAACACTTCTAACTGGTAAGAGGATAGTGTAGAAGAATGTTTGGAAGATATAGAGCCTCCAAAATTGGAAGTCCAGTCATGTAGTAGTTGGGGATAGAGGAGATGTGAGGGTTTAAATGCGTTTCATGTTTAAATTACAAAAAATCCACTAAAAAAATAAGGAAACCAATGACTAACCATTTTTAATTTACTAGTTACTCCGTGATCCATCATCTACCATGTCAGCCCCCACTGGCTTGTTGATGGGTCTCTAGGGGATATAGATCCATTGAACCTATCATTGGGTACCAAATGGAATTTATTTCTATATTTATAAGGACCTTATACCCTTCTATAAAGTATCTCTAACCCCAACACCACTCATGCACATAAAACATCAACCATTGTAAATAATTTATTTTTTGGAATAACATCTTAATTGTATCTTAAAATTGGGCGTCATTATATTTTATTTTTTTTATAAAGTATTTTTTTTCTAATACATGAATTATATCCGCCCATTGAGTCACTGGAATATATTTAAATTGTTTATTTCATTTAATTATCATCACTAAGGATATTGTTTTTGGTTTATGGAGGTGTACAGATGGTTGGATAGGTGTTTAATTCGGAATTATATAACCATCACAGAATGACCAGGGATGGTCAATCATGACAATGTATAGTCACAACCTAACAAAGTCATCCCTTAGGTTTGTATTTATAGACTGTAAAATGACCACACGATGATTCCATGGTATCACTATGATACAACCTGATCTGTGGCACTATGTATGTGGGAAGAACCATCACACTATGATGGGGAAAGGTCACGTTGCAATGGGATCTACCTATATATATTTTAAAAATATAATGAATTTCCTAAACTAACCTTATATTATATATTACCATGAAGAAAACTTAATTTTTTTCTTTGAATTCTCTAGTCCCCCTCGACATATGAGCTTTTACCCCCTTCCACATTCAATCAATTTGTTTTTGGTTTTCACCTAGAATAATAAAGAGATCACCAAGTAAGTGGTACCTTGCCTCCTCCTGTCCCCCATTCTCTATTAATTCTTTATTCTCTGTCTTACCATATAGTTTGTCATGACCCATCCTTGGGGCCCGTTCCATGACTACCCCAAGCCCACCTTCCATAGGCCAGGGGTTGTCGACAAGCACCAAAGGCGTAAATCCAGGAAAAAGGGAAGGCATTGCCTTTTTTATAAAGTAAAAAAAACACAACAGAGTAGGCATGTGAAGTAATCACTAAGTAAAACTGGGTACAAGGTAAGTGATGAAAAGTAAAAGGGCTAGTATACAAACCCAACTAAAAGTACAATACAACTGAAAGGAAATTACAATAGTAGTAAGTAAAATAGTAACACATAGTCATCCACCAGAAATCCCTCATGAAGGGTGGCTACAGATAGTCTCTTCATCTCGTCGAGTCTGGCCGTCTCCTCTGTGTATGTCCCACCAAGTGGTCCACCTCCGGGTACCGTCCAGATCTACAAGCCTCCACTTCGATCAGTGTTGTTCGTCGTCTGCATCCAACACAACGTAGTGTGGGCATAGCCCGTGCAGGGGTGACTATAAGATACTCAGTAGGGACCCCGAGACCCCTGAAGGTCTCTTAGAATCCAAGAATGATAAACCACAAAGGAAAGATACAATAACTATGTATCAACCAAATTTACTTAGGTATATTCCCATTCATATACATAAGTCATCAATTACAAACGGATCCAACTCTCGAGCCCAAGAACAACCCAGTCCACATAGGAAAACACAACCCAGTCCACATAAGAAAACACAACCCAATCCACAGAGGAAATCACAATCCCATTCCACACAGGAAACAAAGTCAATCACATCGATTATAATGATTGAAAATCAAGACTCATCTCACACATGTATACATCTTTCGTATTGCGATAGAGATGATCAGATGTAGCCACTGAATCATCTAAGATGTCGAACCCACATAGAATACAAGACCAGCTAAGCTGTCAGACCCACATAGGATACAAGACCAGCTACGCTGCCGGATCCACTCAGGATACAAGTACAGAGGTCAATACTCCCGGACCCACGTAGGATACAAGAACAGTAGTCATCACTGTCGAACCAACAGAGGATCCCAGTATGGTTGTCATCGCTGCTGAACCCACGGGGGATCCAAGTACAGCCGTCCTAGCTGCCGAACCCACGATGGATCCAAGTACAATCGTCATCGTCTCATCGTAGCCAGCTCTAGGGTTCCCGCACACAACATGCTCGATTCCGGGAGGGTCCGCTCCTCGAGCAAAAGAGTCAATACATCAACTTTCACAAAGTCCAGAGTTGACGTATCCCAAAGTTACGTCTCTTCAAAAAATCCCAATGCGACAGACAATGCATCAATTAGACGCCCGGTCTGAGAGTTATTGCTTTTCTGTCCCAGTGGACCAGTTGGTTTTTAAGCTGAAACCGACCCGACTGTACTCCAGCTGCATCCAAACCTCAAGCGGAGTGAGTCAAAAGCCTTTTTTGTAAAGTAAAAAAACACAACATAGTACGCAAGTGATGTAAGCACTAAGTAAAATTGGGTACAAGGTATGTGCTGAAAAGTAAAAGGGCCAGTATACCAACCCAACTGAAAGTACAGTACAACTGAAAGGAATGTACAATAGCAGTAAGTAAAACAGCAACACCGAGTCATCCTCCGGAAATCCCACCTGAAGGGTTGGTATAGATAGTCTCCTCAGCTCCTCGGGTCCAGCCGTCCGCTCCGTGTATGTCCTGCCATGTGTTCCACCTCCGGGTACATCCCAGCTCCACAAGCCTCCACCTTGATCAGTGCTGTCCGTCGTCTTCATCCAACAAAATGTAGTGCGGGCATAGCCCATGCAGTGGTGAGTATACAATACTCGGTAGGGACCCCGAGACCCCCGAAGGTCTCTCACAATCCATGAAGGATAAACCACAAAGGAAAGATACAATCACGAAGTATCAACCGACTTTACTTAGGTATATGCCCATTCATATACCTAAGTCATCAATTATGAACGACTCCAACTCTCGATCCCAAGCACAACCCAGTCCACATAGGAAAACACAACCCATTCCACAAAGGAAAACAAAACCCAGTCCACATAGGAAAGCACAACCCAATACACACAGGAAAGCAAGTCAATGACATCGATGAAAATGATTGAAAATCAAGACTCAGCTCACACATGTATACATCTTTTGTATAGAGATAGAGATGATCAGATGTTGTCACGGAATCATATAAGCTCTCAGACCCACATAGGATAGAAGACCAGCTAAGCTGTCAGATCCACATAGGATACAAGACCAGCTACTCTGCCAGACCCATTCAGGATACAAGTACAGAGGTCAATACTTCCGGACCCACGTAAGATACATGAACAATATTCATCACCGTTGAACCCACAGAGGATCCCAGTACGGTCTTCATCACTGCCGAAACCATAGAGGATCCAAGTACAGTCGTCCTCGCTGCCGAACCCATGGAGGATCTAAGTGCAGTCGTCATAATCGCATCGCAACCAGCTCTAGGTTTCCCGCACACAGCATGCTCGGTTCCAGGAGGGTCCGCTCCTCGAGCAAAAGATCTGATACATCAACTATCAGAAATTGTAGATTTGATGTATCCCGAAGTTCCGTCTCGCCAAAAGAATCCGAACGTGATAGACGGTGCGTCAATCTGATACCCAGTCTGAGAGTTATTGGCTTTTCCGTCCCAGGGGCCTGGTTGGGTTTTAAGCTAAAACCAACCCGACCATACTCCAGCTACATACAAACCTCAAGAGGAGTAATCCAAAAGGACCGTATCATCATTATTAATTCAACGCAGTTGATGGCACGTCAAATGGACATCCGGTACTTAAGTTATAAGCTTTTCCGCTGCAAGGGCCCGATTGGTTTCAGGTTCAATCCAACCCAACCATACACAAAATTTTCCAAAACCTCGAGTGTAATATACGGAAACGACCATCTCGATCCAAGGATTTCTACGCAACTGATGGTGCGTCGATCGGAGGTCTGTAGCTCTTTTTATGGGGAAAAGACAAAAAATGGTCCAAAGTGGGGGGTCTGGGCCCAGTTCGACCCGACCCATCCCCCCTGGGTCGGCCCGAACTGGGTCCGGCCCGGTAGGGCGCAGTGCGGCCCGGTCTGCACGACCCGAGGGCTCGGCCAGAGAGCCGAGTGGGGGGGGGGGGGGGCTCTGTTCCACGGACATTGCGCCTGGTTCCGCGTCTCCCTTTGATCCCCACGCAGCCGCGGGATCCCGCCCTCATCGCCGTGGATGAAACTACGGCGGGCTTCTCCCGGAGGTGTGCCAGGGCACTGCCGCCTCTATGTGGCCGGCTTGTGCTGGCCGCTGCCTCTAGCTGGCGCGCCAGCGACCCGCACCGCCGGGGGCTTCCGCAGGCCACCGGAGTCATTCTGGTGGTCTGATTTTACTCTCGCCTGTGCCTGCGGTCATCTCGGGACCCGTACATCACTGCGAAGGCCTCCAATCGTCATTTTGGGCCCGCTTCATCATCGCCAAATACTCCACAGATCAAGATTAAAATAGCGATGGGTTCGAGCTTGTTCGTTAACCCGCACCCACCGCGTTAGAGGTTAAAAATGCCGCCAAACAATTTAATCACGAAGCACGAGGGTATAATTCTCATAAAAGAAAGAATATACAAATTTTCCCCTACCTCAACAAATGACGTCGAACATCAGCATCGCAGTAGACTGTGTCACGTGGAAAGGGATCGTAGGCGATGTCAGAGTGCGCTGAGGAGGAAACGACGTATCCTCTTTATCGCAAAGAAGAGAATTTGTGGAACGTCGTCGATCTTCGAGGAACCAGTGTTCTTCTTCGTTCATTATTGGAGGCCGACGTTCTTCCAAAAGCTCTAAAGCTCACCCGATCTCTCTCGCACAACGAAATCTCTTCCCCCAAAAATAAATAATAGGCTCCTCCTATTATTTAATTACACACGCAAATAAACTTCCAAAATTAAATCACCACATTTAATAGCGTGTTGACCATTGGTTAAAGGAAGGGAGTGGGAAGATCCCCATTAATTACACACGTTGGCAAATAAAAAATGGGGTTTCAAAATGTAAGAGGGGTTTTTAATGAGTTTAGAGGAAATTAAAAGTTTGGGGCTCATGTGGTCCCCACCTCTCTAACATCCACCCTTGGGTAGTTAGGTGGCTGTGGGTCCCACCCTTAACTACCCATGGGAGGAATTAACCTCTCTAGATATAAAAAAATTGTACAACAATTTTATTTATTTCTAAAATAACCCCAAAAAGAAACTCTAAACCCACATAAAACACAACTGTGATAAATGTCCCCTTAAGCAATTACCGGCGCTGCGAGTTCATCGCTGCCCTCAGATTTTAATTCCGAGGACCGATTCAAAAGTTAGAAAAACCCACTCGTTCGTTTACTGAACGTACCCGAACTAAACATTGGAAATTGATTCTGGGCTCCCTAGGTCTCAAAATCAAGCTCTGTCAGAAGCCACAAACATGTAAAATTCCAAAGCATTATGAAAAACAAAATTCCTTGAAATTTTTGGGTCTTTACACAGCTATATAAAAATAATATTTTTTTCTACTCTAATATTATATATTTGTTTTTTTGGTTTGTTGACCCCCCTGAATTTTTTGGATTTCACCTCGTTTCATTAGTGGATTCTCTGCATCAAATAACATTTGCATTAGATTGACATTGGTGATTTCATGAACATATTTTTATGGTTGAATATATTTTTATTTATTCATAAAATATAATTTTTATTATTTTTTAATTGTATAAAATTATTGATTAAAGGAATATTTTACATTAAATATAATGATTATCAATCATGTCTTCTATTTTTGAGATAGATAATTTAAAAATAATTTTTTTCTTATGAATTTTATACTCATGAGCTAATTTTTAATGAAACAACTCATTATAGCATGGTTGATTATTATAGTTAAACATCATGAGATACTATGGGTTCTTGGGTAGGGACCCATGGAGAAGACTTTGTTTGGATTTTCCTATCCCCTAGTTGAGTGTATTGACTTGGTTAGTGATGTAATATTGTTAAAATTGATTAGAAACCAGATAAAAGTTGGTATATAATAGAATTTATTGATATGGTAATGTAATATTGAGAAAATTACGTGAACTTTTACTTTGTGACACCGAGGTATACCCCATATTTATTATTTTTAGAACTGGTAATTTTGTTGCTTACATTTCTCAACTTTTACTTATAATAGGAATTGAATCATGTAATTTTATTTCTTTAAAAAGTTTTATATGTTTGTTTTGATGAATCTAACTTCAAAATAACATGATTTACTTTTCTTGGAAACGAATTTTATTTATTTAATAATATATTTGTATTTGTATTATGTTATATCATATTGTTTATATTTTTATTTTTGATTATTCATTTTGGTGAAAGAGAACCCAATTTACGGTGAGGCCAATTAAGGTTATCATATTTGATCATTTGTTTGAATTATTAAGGAATTATATTACCAAATATGATTATTGATGTGCAAACACTTGTTTCCAAACTACGAGGATTGAGATAAACCTTTATGAAATGTATTGGAATGACTCAAGTGCCTATGGGTAGGGGTATCCTATATTGATTTATAAAAAATGGAGTATATTCACATGTTTGATTTATGTTATTTGGGGAGTCATGGTAGAGATGATTTATGATTATCGATGTTAAAAAATATTGTATTAAGGATTTTTGACCAATAATTTTAGTCTTGAACCTATATTTAATAGGATAGATCACAAATATGTTATTTTGATTCTAGATTTGAAGTATTTTTCATTTTTGGTAGAGCTAACAGGATACATATTATGCACAGATACCACGAAATATGTAAGTGTTTAATTTTTTATGTTTGTATATCTTGATTTCTAATGTTTTTAGTAAATGTTTGTGATTTAAAATTTACTTTAGTTACTTTTTTAGGGGTTCAATTTTTCTTATATTGATTTAATGGAGTGTTTGTCCACCTAAAAAACCCTCAGTGAAACAAATTAAAGGAGTTATAAATAATTTTTTTTCATGGGATATTTATCTTATCGATCAAAATATAATGGATTATATAGTAAGGATTGTTCGATCTATAGATCAAGGAGGCATCAAAAGTTCAATTCAGACGCAAGATGTTGTTCATGGTCAAATTCCAGACATGGAATGAGCAAATGTGTTTCTCTATCATTATCTACTAACTTTCTGAGGAAGAAATGATCCTCAAGAAACAAAATATTGGTTAGAGAGGATAAGGATGATCTAATAATTTTTCAAGACTACTGAAATGATTGAAGTAAAATTTATTTTCATTGTGCTTCATGGTCCCAAATAAAATTTCATGAAATAATTAGTTTATATGGACACCTGCTATTTTCTTACATTACTATTACATTATTTTTAAGAAAACAATACAATAGCGATATAATTCAGGATCCAAAGGTTTTGTGACATGAGAAAATTAGTCTTATACATCAATTATATATAATAAAATAATGAAATTATTTAATTTTTTTTATTTTATCTTATTAAACTCTCATGATCTCTTTAAACCATATAATCGCCTTAGGATATACATCAAAGAATGGGTGAGTGAAAATCCCAGTAAGGGGAGGAATAAGGGACCTGAATCTGTAGTAAATGGGTAATAATAATCCACATAATCATAAAATAAGCATAGAATCATCATAAAAATCATGAGGGAAACATTTGATAAAACATTAAATGTGCAACATGCATAAAAATGAAACAACTTTTCATTATAGTCAAATACCACATAAAGTTATGAATAAAGTTAGTATCATGTTCAAACATATCATATATGAATAGAAATTAAAATCATAATTTTAAACAAATAAAACATAATTTTAATTAATAATACACATAATATCATGACATACATCAAATTACCAAATTGATTTGAGGTATATATAATTCTGACCCCACCCGTCACATTATAAATGCTAATAATCATGTATTCAACATAAAATGTAAAAAAATCAATGTGATGAAATAACTTCTGAAAAAGAATGGGTTTTTATAGATTTTATAAAAAATATATTAATAAATATAAAATTTTGTTCCCCAATGGTTAAGGTAAAACATTTTTGGCATAAACATCACGGTTCTTCAGTGAAGAAGAAAAAAAACAACCTTAGTCAAGTTGAGTTTTGAACAGAAATATATTTTTGAAAATTAATTTTATTTGGATAAAAAAACATATTAAAAAAGTTGAAAACATGTTTATCCGTAAAAATAAATGTTAATAATAGCGAAATGATATTTAAATAATTTTAGGGGAATATTTAAAATAAAAATGATAAGAAATATAGAAAAACAAAAGGGGAGAAGTTTGGTTTGAAAATCTCATTACATTAATTCCCGTATTATTTTGTGGATTTTATATCTCAAGAATAATAAACTTAGGTTTTTTAAAACATTTTACCATAATTGAATTATTTAATTTTTTTAACTATATATAAATTGTAATCATTTTATGGTACTTTCTATCTACCTCTTTGAAATAGAAAATGTTTTGGTATCATGTTCTTTATAAAAAATACTAGTTTTTATTTGATTTCACTCCTTTAATTAATGGTCATTAATACATAAGTTGAATTAATTAACAAATCTTAGAAATCATACATTTATAAATTTGTATTTAATAAATAATTTATTTTATCCATTGATGATGATTGTGATAAGAAAATAATTTTAAATGTGCTCGTTAATGTTAAAACCGATCATTAATGAGACACTTTACAAAGCTGATTTCTAACATGTATTATATGTTATTATTTTAAAAATAACATTTTTATTTTATATTAAAAATACCAAAATAATTTTAACATACTATATAAGTTTTTTAATAGGGTTTTAATTAGAAAATAAAATATGCATATGAAATTAGGAATGGTAAATGAAATAATAGGATGAAATGATACTACATATTTCCTAAAGTGGTTCAATTTCAATGACCCTCAACACCTTGAAATATAGGAGTTTGATTACTAAAAAAACTACTTAAGGATTTTAAGGGGATTTATGGAGATTATTTGGAATAGTTTTTTCTTAGGTAGGTGTTTGCGGAGTTTTTCCAAGAGGAATATGGGTTATTTATACATAAGAAGAGGGGTATTTTTGAGTTAAAATAGTTTACAAAATTCTATATCTAAGGTAAACTATCTAATAGTGATAGTTTTGATGTTAGAAACCATATTTTCATTTAATAGATTTATTTTATACATTTAATTAATTTTTAATTCTAATTTATTATATTAATCAAAAGGGAATGTGAAAAAACAAGAAAATTCATTTTTAATGAAATAAATTATTTTGTAGACATTGGAAATTTATATTTTTTGTTTTAAAGAAAATATTTTTTTTATTTTGAAGGACCATTCATTAAATTAAATTTCTTTTTTTCAAGTATCAAGTTATAGAATTGGTTATAGCATTATTACATCATGAATGATATAATTCAGGATACATCGGTTATGGAAAAACTGTATTTTTACAATTCACCTGAAAATTGATCTATTTCAAAAAATTAAAATAAATTCACATTTGGAAAATTTTGATGTGATTATATTAAAAACGATATTAATTTTACCAAAATTATTTTCTAAAAGACGTAATTTTAATTTTTAATAAAAAATTATGATTTTTACGAAATAATTTAAAATATAGTTTATTAAAATTGTGCATACATTTTCATTAAGTTATGAAATCACAAAATTTATTTTTTGGAATTTTAAAATTTATATCAACATAAATTACTATTGATAAATTTTATGCATAACAAAAAAATTTATTTTGAGGTTAAATTACTATCCCAACTATCATATTACTATTCACAATGATCTCATTACTACTCTAATAGTCACATTACTATTCCAACATTAACATTACCTCCTATAAATAACTATTAATTACTTAATTAATTATTCATATCAATTCCTCCCAAATTTATAAATTTCTATTTTTTATAATATTTATTGGTTTACTAATATTTTTATTCATTTATGTAGTGTTTTACAAGAGAGGGATGATTATAACAAATTGTGGAAATAAATATTTTACCATTATAGATTTTCTATTTTATATTTTTCCCATTATAATATTTAGAATTTGATTTCGTTTAATTGATTACTAATATAATTATTTACATTAAAGAAATAACTTTTTTGGTTTCTCTATGGGTTGTATGTGTATAATACTATATAATATAATATAGTAGCTATTTATATTAAAAAAATATCATTTATAGAATATAGGTTGGTAGATCCACCCCCAATTTATAAAAATGTTCCCTGAAATTTCTACTCATATTATTAAGTGAAAATATTTTAGGGTGATTCTATTTCATGGTTTCCTCTAGTTCCAATGTATCTTCTTTATAATTATTATTCATCCATAATAATTTGACATGGTGAGTATCATTGTTGTGAAAAACTCTATGTTTGTGGTCTAAGATCTTAACTGGATTCTCCTCATATGAGAGGTCATTATCTAGTTGTTCAACCTCTATATTTAGTAAATCTGGGGCATGAGGCATGTATATCCTTAGAAGAAATATAAGGAAAACATCATGAACTTTAGCCATATTTGGTGGATGTGAAACATGATAATCCACCATTCCTTTGCGATCAAGGACCAAAATGGGGTGAATATACCTAGGGATAATCTTAACTTTCCATAAAAACTATATGACAATATCCATGGTGATATTTATAGAAAAACATTGTCTTAGCATCAAACTCCTTGTTCCTTTGATGGTTGTCAGCAAAGCTCTTTTTCCAACTCTGAATAGATTTTTATATATTGTTGGATGATTGAATCTTATCTGTTACCTCTTGCATAAAATTAAGTTCATGTAACTTCCATTCAAAAATTTATCCCAAGATATAGGATTTCAATATCACTTCCCATACCAGGTGTTATGTGGAGACATTTGAATACACGATTGGAAGCTATTGTCATATAGGAACTCAACTAACGAGATATGTTCATCCTATCCTATTTTAAATTACATTGTGTAGGCTTTTAGAATTTACTGGAGAATTGGAATAATGCTTTTTAATTTTACATTATATTGGGATTGATAGGCCATAATAGATTTCAATTTAGTATTCAAATAATGTTGGAGAATTATCTAGAATTTTTATGTGAACCCTGGATTGTGATCAGAGATGATCTATAGAGGTACCCCATGCAACCTCAGCACTTCCTTAAAAAATATATTGGAATGTTGTTCGAGTGAGAAATATTTCCAAATATAAATTAAGTGGGAAGGCATGGTGAGTTGATCCACCATAACCCATATCACATTGTATTCTTTTAGATGTCTTCATGACACTGAGGAAAAATTCCATGGAGATGTTCTCCCATTTTCACATGGGTATAAAAAATGGTTGAATCATGACCTCAGAGTTATATCACATTGGATAAAATTTCTTACATACCAAGAAATTTGAGATATATTTAGAAATATCCTTCTTCATGTTGTCCAACATGAAGTGCTCCTGAAGATCATAATACATCTGGTTACTTCTAGTCTATATAGAGAATGATTAGTTATCGACATTCTCCAGAAGGTTCTTCTTTATCTGAAGAGATATAGGAACAAAAATCCTAGATCAAAACTGAATCACAGCATCATCATCTAACTTGTACCACTTTCCAGGATGGTAGTGAATAGAGAAACCATAGTCCTTAATTAGCTCAAACCACCTTCTTTGTGGCATCTTGAACTCCTTATGTGTGAATATATAATTTAGAATCTTTTGATCAATAACTATGTCATACTTCTAGTAATAGAGCTAGTGTCTCCAAATATTCAATGCGAATATCATAACTACAAGTTCTAGATCATGTTTTCGGAAGTTACACACATGTATTTTCAGTTTTTGTGTAGAATAGGATGCCAATTTTTCATTATGAATGAGTACGCAACCCAATAATGCCTTTGAAGCATCAATGTATATCAATAAATCTTCTCCACTTGTTGGTAGTGTGAGCACATGAATATTTATTATCATCTTTTTTATCTCATTAAATCTTTCACCACATTCTACTATCCAAACATACTTTAACACTTTTCATGTTAACAATGTTAGGGGAAATAAAATCAGGATAGATTTCTCAAAACACATAATACTGCCCATATTTTCAATGAAAACTATGGAATTGTGTGAAAAAAAAGGGTCTAGGACATTATTAAATTTACTTTTTCATTGAAGGGTCAAAAAAATTTCGTAAATATGGGATCACGTGCCCCAGGAATGTGACTTAAAGCATTGAAAAAGTCACAATTTAAGATCTTACCATACAATTTATCATTTCTTAATCTCGCTGGTACTATCCTGAGATGCACCAAATGTTAATCTTTAATATTTGAGTATACGATAATATCATTGATATAGACTATTTTTTTGAGGTAATATCTAAAGACTATACTCATTAAATCGATGAATATTTTAGGTTCATTAGTAAGTATGAAGGTAATCACTATGAACTCATAGTTACCATACCTTGTACGAAAAAATGTATTATGAGCATCTTCTTTCTTTTCCTTCATCTGATGATATACATAATGAAGATCCACCTATGTTAAGTACCTAGTTCTTCATTTCTGATTGAAAAAGAAATCAATTCATGGGCTGTGTTAATTGTTTTGTATAGAGACATTTTTGATCTATCAATAATATATACATAGCCACATCTATAAATCATCTTTATTTAAAAGGATCATTTGATCACCCAAATATTATGCATTAGGGAATTTGAAACCCTGTTCTAAATTCAATTGAAGATACTTCTTCAACACCTCTAGTTTGTTCTGGACGACCCTATAGGGGAATTTTATGATAGGGTTGGCTTGGAGTATAATATATATTGATAAAAATACCTCATGATCTGGGGGATGTCTAAATAAATCTTTGGGAAATAAATTATTGTATCCCCTCACAATGGAAATTTCAGATTTATTGATAACTTTCTTGGATTCAAGCATTTGGGCATGGTATTCTTATTTACAGGGTATCAACATCCACACCATAGAGGGATTCTCCAAAGGATACTCATGACCTTATATGAATTTATATAGGATTATGGGATGGTATAGAATATTAAAATAGATTTCCATTTCATGATAATTAATGTGTTCTCTATATAACAAGATCCAATCCATACCTATTTCAGAATAATATTTCACCAGTGGAAGGAATATGATATTCACTATAAAAATGTTACCGCATTCACTAACAAGATAAGAGTCCTAAACATGGGTTCCAATGAAGGAAATGTTGTTTTTTATTGATATCCCTTCTTCATGGTATCGAGGATTCAATTTAATTATTTGAGAATACATGATGGATATAATATAATTATTAGATCAATACATAAATAAAGAAAATCAATTATTGAGTGGATTAGAATTGTACCTTGTAGGACTTAATTTTTATGCACCTCTTCATCAATAGTGACAGCATAATATTTCATTCTCTCTTTTGGCTTTGGTGGTTACTAACTCTGGTAACCCCCAAGGACCCACAATTTAGTTAACAGATACGAAAGGTTCCCTTTTACTCTATCGTTAATGCATTGAACTATGGGTGGTTCCTTAGGATTTTATTTTATTTCCTCCATCATGTTGTCTAGCTTCTTCATATCTGTTAAATATTAATGAGATTGGTGGCCCTGTCTTTAAAACATGAAACACTTACCGATCCCTTTGAAGAAACTCCCAGGATGCTTCTTCCCATATTTTTGACACGTGGAATGTTGGATCCTCCTTACACTTTTTTCATTTGACCCCACAATATGAAACAAAATTATTCCCTTATTTTATGAACAACCATGGCACCATTCATCAAAATAATTCTCTACTTTTAAAGCATATAAAAATAATAATATGTTACTCTAAAACTATTAGATTGATAGAGACTTTCAAAGGTGTAGTTTTAAACCACTAATTTTTTTATTTATTTTTCAATATTTGGTGATAAAAAACCTCACGAAATATAATATGATAATTTTGTTTCTTTAATTGTAATTTTTGACTAATTCAACCTCCATTTTATTAAGTAATTAGAATTCTCCCTCCATCTTTGTTGGAATACTTATAGGGAAATAATTTTTATGAAATATTTCATTGATGTATTCACACTCCATATCTCCCGTTTAATTATTTATCTTGATGTTTTTTTATCAATACCCATGATTGATCAAATTATCTATCAAAATAATAGATAGCCAAACTCACCTTCTTTATTTTCAGAATAGTGGAGCACATACTTGATCTTGTCTATTGAGTTGACCCACTACTCAACAGTAAGTGAATAACAACACCCACTGAATTGTGGTTTTCATTGAAATATATAAGGCTTAATATCCTATTGATCATTATTAAGAAAATACATATATTCCACATAGTTCAGGTTATTTTTATTGCCTAAGACACCTGGGTGAGTATCACAATAAAGTTATGAATTTCACCTCCCATGTCATTAGGGATGTCGTTTATACATTCGTTCAATTTTTCCTCACATGGGTTATCGACTTAGTTTATAATAATTCCCACCATTTAATAAAATAAATAAAAAGTTTTGAACAAAATTTAATTCAACAAATCATGAATAAATAATTTATTCTTTTTTGAAATTAACACTAAATGCTTATATTATGTGTTCCCAATGTTTAACATTTTTCAAAAATGACTCTTCTAAGATGTTTTTCCTATAAATAAACATAAATTAATGGTATTTAAAATTATTTGTTAATCCAATTTCCAAAATTTATTAAAATATAAATCTAATACCAACAACAAAACCCATTTTTTTAACAGGACTATTACATTAGTTTCAAGAAAAATAACATAATAGCGATATTATACAGGATCCAATGGTTTAGTGTCGTGGGAAAATTTCACTCATACACAAATTATACAGAATAAAAAGTAAAAATTATTTAAATTATTATTATTTATCCATCTTAATATCCCATGATCTCTTTAAAACATGAATTCACTTGAGGATATTCATCAAAGAAAGGTTTGAGGTAAAGGTCTAGTAAAAGGAGGAATAAGGGACATGAATTAGTTTTACATGGGTGAGAAGATTCAACATAATCATATATTAAAAATAGGATTATAAAAAACATCATGATTGAAAAAATTTATTAGACATATAATGCAGAACATGCAAAATAAAATGATTCATCATGTCATAGTGGTCAAATACCGCACATAGTTGTAAAAAGAACTACCATCATGTTCATGCATAACATATGTGTATAAACCATAACATCATCACTATGATCAGATATAGAATCACGTCCATGTATAATACACACAATAAAATAAGATAAATCATATTACCCAATTCATTAGAGGGTTATTTAATTATGATCCCACCTATCACAACATAAATGCACATAATCATGCATTCCACATAGAATATATAACAACTGAAGTCATAAAATAAACCACATAATATAATGGGTTTCATATGAATTTAATAAATCAAACCTCCAGGAATAAATTGTTTTTTCTTAAATTAATTAGGGAAAAATATTTTGTATAAAAATCAACATTATTGAGTGACGAAGAACCAAATAAAGATGAGTAGATGATGTGTTTTGGAATGAAATTTCTATATGAATAATATTTAAATTTAGATTAAAAATTAATTTGGCACGGAAGAAAAATTTTATATCACCAAACATAAATGGGAATAATTGTGAAAGGACATTTAAGTAATATTAAGAAAATATATATAATGAAGACCACGAGAAAGATGGATAACCCAAAGAGGAGGAGTTGGGTTTGAGTATCCCCTTGCATTATTTATCAATTTATTTCGGTGCTTTTCCAACTCTTGAATGACAAAATTCTGTTTATAAGAACATTGAAGCAGAATTGAATTATTGTAAATTTTTATTAGTATTTATAAATTATTATTATTTTATTATATTTCTTAATGACCGGGGTTAAATGGGAAACATTTTCATATAATTTTTTTCCTTATAAAATTTCTTTTTTTCTTCAATTTCACATTTTTTGTTCAATGTATTTTATGCATAAGTATAATTAATTATATAATCATAAAATAAATATATGTATACATTTACATATCATAAATAATTTATTATTACCATTACTAAGGGGTTTGATATGAATTTTTATTAAACGACCTCATTAGTGGTTAAACAACCGTTAACCATACATTTTCCGGAGTAGAGACATGATATTTTTAATATATGAATACATTTAAAGACTCAAAAATTATATGTAATTTTTTTATTTGTTTTAATTATATTAGAATTTTAGGAGTCTGAAAAAATTGACGGCGCATGATTCCGAGTCCCGGAGTGCCCGGAATGAATTTCTTATCTTTTTTTAAGTACGTTCAGTAAAGGTGCGAGTATGTTTTTATAACTTTTGAACTAGTGCTCAGAATTAAAATTTGAGTATACCATTGAACTTGTAACACTGATATTCGCTTAAAGAGCCCTTCACCTTGACCGCAATAAGTCAAGGGTGGAAGATAGTTTTTCACTTTTTTGTGGAAGATGAAATAATTAACATTTTATTATTCTTTTGAAACATCTCTTTTGAAATTATGGAGGTGGGGACCACCCAAGCTAGAAAAACCTCCCAATCTGAATTCATGGTGGTGGGGACCACCCGAACCACTCTTAATGGGGGAAAACCTTTCAACTCTCCAATTAATTTATTGTTCCATTTGTTTGTGAAAACTTGAATTATGCAAACGTTAATTAATTTGATAAACCAATTTATCTTGTTGGATTCTCATTTCCTGGAGAAATAATTGGAAAATGGGAGAAAATTGGAGAAACAATTCCTCTAATGAAGAATTCCCTCTCCAATGAAGAATGAGGAACCGAACCTGAACTTCGATCGGAAGCGCTTTGCAGAAGAAAAAAATGACGATGTTATTCGACAACATCATCTTCTACCTCTCGACTTCTCCAACGAACAACAAGGTAGAGGTGTGATTTGATTGATATTTTGTTAATTTATCTTACAATTAATCTCTCTTCCTGAGACTCTTGATACTGCTCTAACGCGAAGGGTACTGGCCAAAGGAATATGGCCCGACCACTCTGCAACCTTTGTGGTTCTTGATACGTTCATCGTGATGTAGGAGAACGATGACTGGTACCAGCGACTATGGCCGGTAGGACTCTGGAGTGGCGGCCAACACACCGGCTGGCCGCGAATACAGAGTCGGCACAACCGCACCGCCGGGGGAGGGCCACGGCCCATTGTCTGCGACAGAGTAGAGGTGGCGGCCGACATCGCGGAGGGGAATCAACAGCGCGCGTCCACACTGCCGTCATGCAGGAGCCGCAAAAGGAGGTCGCGACGGTGAAGGAGGGTGGATGGCTCACTACTAGCCACCAATGATAGTGTGACACGTGAATGCGCCACATAGGAGGGCTGGCCATCCGGCCAGCTGGGGAGCCGAGTGGGACCCGGTGTCCCGTGTGCGGGCTACTGACGCAATGTGGGGCCGGTCGGTCGACCTCCCAACCCGAACGGCCCAGCCGTTCGGGGAACCCAAAAGGTGCCTCCCCCTTAGGTGGATACTAGGAAAGACCCCACCACGAGGCCACCCAGCCGCGGGCTTGCGCGGGCCAGCTGGCCACCCAGCGCGGACCGCGCCGGACCCAGTGGGCCGGGGCGGTCCGACTGGGTCGGACTGGACCCGGACCAGCTTTGACTTTATTCTTTCTTTTGTCCATAATGTGAGCTAATGGAATAAATTTGACGAACCATGTATGGAGATGGAAACCTTGGATCATGAATGTCCTTTTGCTATACCCCACTTGAGTTTTGGATAATGTTGGGCTATGGACTGTTAGGATCAGACAAGAATCAAATTGGGACCTCGGGACTAAAAGGCCAATAACATACAGACCGAGCGTCCGATTGATGCACCGTCTAATGCGTTGAGACCCATATCCCATGGCGGTCCTTTGGGATACTTCTTCATTGGAATTCATGGTAGTTAGATTATCGAACTGTGGCTTGAGGAGAGGACCCCCCCCCCAGAATCAAGCGATCTTAATGCTGGAACCGTGTGGTTGGCTGTAACATGAGAAAGGGATCCTATGTGGGTCTCTGCTTTGGGATCCTAAATAGGACTATGTTCGTAAATATCACTTGGATCTGATTGAGGAATGATCATGAATAAAATCATCTTGGTTTTAAGAGTTATGGTTATATTTCTGATGATGAAGAGACTACAAATGGCATATGAAATGAAATAGGTATCAATGAATAAGTTGAGGATGCAATGTTAATGGTTTGAAAAGTAAGTGGGGGGAATGAAGTATTAATGTAATGAAATTAAATTATTATGATATATGAATCATGAAATATATAACTATTGTTCAGTGTATGTTTTTTATCATGGATTTGATCAAATATGTTTAATTAAGCTGATTGACTATAACATTTATCTTATGTAAAATTGATAATTTTGTTAAGGGAAGGTTCCCCTTAATATGTTATGGATATTGATAAAATAGTGTTTAGTTTAGATAAAAAGATGAGGGATATGGATAAATTAAATTGAACAATATTGATGACCAAAATATTTATAATGGATTTATTGAAAATGGGGATTATGTTATCATTGATGGATTTTAAAGAATTATTGTATATATGTTATAAATTCAATAATAAGTGGTTTAATCAAATGAGGGGGAATAATTTATTCTTTCCATAAGGTTTTATTGTAATTCATGTTATTTCCAAGTTTCAATAAAATACATGATGATAGTTTTCAAATGTTTGGTAAGTGATAATTGATATCCAATTTATAGTGTAAGTCAGATTAATGATAAGTTGATTTTGAAAATTAAGTGACCTTAATTATTAATTTTTGAATTTTAATATTTTTGATGGGTGAAAAAGATAACTATTTACAGAATGGTTTTAGTTGAATTTTTGATGAGGTTTTAAAGATTAATTTATTATTTCACCATATGAGTATTTATTCATTACATGTGCTAACCATTTTGTTGTAACAACTAAAAAAGATAGGTAGAATAAATTATCATTCTGTTTATGGATATTATGATCCATTAGTTCTTCAATCATAAAAAAAAATCCACCTTCATTTCAAGGAGTAATAGATGATGTATAAATTTATTAATTCAAAACCAACAGGTGATATTGAGCTTATGAAATTAAATGAAACCAATTAATTATATTCTCTTATGAAAATTATTTCAATCAAGGAAAAATATTATGAAATAAAATGTGGGTACGCTATCATCATTTTTAGGATAAGAATGATATTTTCCACATCTCTTTGGTTTATGGTATTGTAGTTGTTAACTTTATCAAGATCACCCAATTTCTTTCGATAGTTGGTCTTTACAACTCTCAATAATTATTTATTCTTTTCTCCTATGTCCAAATCACCACATCCCAATAATGTTCCCCTACATGGATAAATATTTATTAGTAACATTGGGTAACTATTATGTTTCCTTCTTCACCATTTTAAAGGAAGTTTTATTATTCAATTGAATGATGTGGGATTCTCTGAAATAATTTTCAAATGTTAAACCCTTGATGACTGAGATGAATTTCCTGGAAAAACACTATTTTATAGGGGATATAATGTAACACCCAAATATTTTGTACAATATTTATTTTCAAATTAATTTAATCATTTAAATATTTTTCTTTACAATAAATAACTGAGATTGGATCATGTTATATGGAACACTGAGTTTATCTTGTAATAAACACAAAAATAATTTTTTCTTGTGTTACACATAATACCGAATTTATATTTCATTACTCACAACGTCGAGTTAAAAAAAACATGGATTACTAATAAAATATTATTATCTAATATGATAGTTATCACCTAACAATTGGAATCGAAGGTATAAATAGAATTAAAAAAATTGTCAAAATATACGATTTAAATATTTATATTTAATGCATTATTTGATGAAGAATTATTTATAAATAAAAATAAAAATCCTTTAAAAATATAGGAAATCATTTGGTAAAAAAAAAATTTTATACACAAAATTTTATATTTCCTCAATAAATTAATGGAATAATTTTTTGAATTTTGTTTAATAAAATTTATGTGTTATATATCTATTCAAATGTTTAACATTCATATTATTTTTTTCTATAGGAGAGATAAGAATAAATAAAATTATATATATAGAACTATATTTTTTTAATACAGAATTTTCACCTTTGACGCACTTATATTAAAATTATCTTTTACCAATTCTAGAAAATTTATTTTAATACATAAACATAATTTTTGAAATTATAATATCAAAATTATATTAGTTTATATTTTTGGTATTTTTTGAAAAGTTCCATTTTTTGATGAATAGTGAAGAAATGGATTTTAATTGAAGAATGTCTCTTCATTTAAATTATTTATAATGTTAATTTATTTAATGTAAAATTAGATAAATTTTATTTTCATAAATCTAATTTAGGTTATTAAAATAAATTTTATTTTTAATTTTGATATAAAAACATTTCAAACATTGGCACTTTTTGTCATTAAAAACCTCATTTCTCATCATGTGTGCAATATTAACTCTATAATAAAATGTTCTACTTATGTGAATATAATTTTGAAAAATGGATTGAATATTTTTAATTATCATAATTTAAAATTTAAACAATGTAAAATTAATTTATAACTAAAATGAATAGTTAATATAGTAATAATTATTTATCTCCTTTAAGGTAAAAATGGATTTATCGGAGGTTAAACTAAAATGATAACTGTAAAAATGAACTATACACTTATATAAAACTATTTTATGGTAATATTTAAATAATTAAATAATTTAGGTTTTATATGGACTAATTTTATCCCTTGCAACATAAGAAATTTTTTAAGCATTTATTTCTCTTGAAAAATACCGAGTGTGTCCTCTCCCCCACTTATAAAAGGCCACCCCCTCTGTCTTCTTAAAACATTCAAACTACTTTGGTTAGGCCAATACCTACCCAAATAACTTCCCAAAACACCTACTATAATATTATAAGCCTAATTGTTTATATAAATTCAACCTTGAAAGGCATTAGTGCAAACCTAAGGTGGATACCTGAAGAAGAGTTCATATTCTAACTCATGAATCTTTATGTTATTTCCTTATCCACCTCTATAAATTATTTATAAACCGTAATTATTTAACAACCCAAGTATATGAAATATACTTTAATGTTGGTAAAATAATTTAATTACCCAAAACCTTATCTATTTTCATGTAATGAGTTACTAAATCATCATTCATGTGCACGACAAACTACCACCTCAGGAATCAATGTCATTCATTTTTACAATACCACATCTAACAGTTTGAAATAATTTTGAATTTATTATATATATATGATATTTATGATATTATTTCACTTATATAATTATTATATGACATATACCTTTGTTATATGAATTCTGTTGGAATAAGATAATGTTGTTGTGTGTACGGTGGACTACTGCCTAATGAGGTGATATGATTCGTTCACGCTTTTTGTGGAAGGTGATAAGGGTAGCTTTTATTATTATATGTTATATAAGTTTTCTAATTATGATATTAATTAAATATTTATAATTATAAAATGATAATATATTTCATATTTTTATTTTCTTTTCACTTAGTGAAAGATGATAACGCCTTTCGTCTACATGTGCATCACCACCTTCAGGAAGTGATGTGACTCTCTTTTCATCACCACACCACATGTATGATATGTAAAATAATATTTAAGGAAATAATATTTTTTACAATTTTATTATAATTCTTGAAAAATAATATATTACTTACCTCATTTATTAATGATCATTGAAGAATGTAAATGTTACTCATGCATACATACGATATAACGTCTCTATGATGGAAACAAAATTAATTTATCAAAAATATATTTAATAATTGATTATAAAATTATATTTTATGTATAAATATGATAATTATTTCATTATTACTATTCTATAAGTAATGCACCATTATCAATTTAAGGGGACCGAAAATAAAAAATCAAAATATATACAAAAAAGGGGTTATTAACCGAAACATTACTTCAACAATGAATTGTTAATAAGTTGGTAATAAAATAAATTAAGTAAAATGTGTTATTATATATATGGTAATTTTAATGAAATAAATTTATAATAAACTTATATTTATTAGATAGAAGGTTTAAATGAGTGGCAAGAATGCCACGAATTAAGCTAAGGGATTTACGCCTCACCTTTACTTCTATAAGGAACATGCCACATTTATAACTCATTTATTTCATGTGGTGAATATAATTCACATGAATTAATTTTAAAAAGATTATACTGAATATTTGTGAAATTTTCATATCTATTTTTTTGATCTTTCTTTCATGGGTTTTATGGTTCAAGAGTTACTAAAGTGGTAAGAGATTTTGTCTCAATTTTCTTTCTTTAAGATGAACATTATGTTATGCACCTATATTATTTTTCAAGGTGTATATTGAACCCATTTGAAATGTAATCTCATGAACTTATATATCCTCATGAAATTTTATGTTCCATTTTATTTTAGTATTTTTATAGTTATTATTATCCCATGTCAACAAATTGGTAATGGTTTTAGGTTACAATCTCCTCATTTATCAAGATTGATTATCATTAAGTCTCTAATGACGATATATCCGGACCAACCTACCAATAATTCTAAAAAATTTTATTTTATTATGGTTATTAATGATAGATTCATATAATAGTACCATTTAAGCACTTCTTATTAGTTAAAATTTTTGATATCTTGTTTTTATGAAAATATGACGTTATTTATCTATTCGGATAGAAATCCATTTTATTTAAATATCATGTTTTATAAAAATGTTTTCAAAAATAATTTATTTTTATAGAAATTATTTTTTTAATAAATTTCTACCTATTTTTGACTTGTTTTATAAATTTTATTAAAATAATATTCATGTCACTTTTCTAACAATGTCTGCATGAATTTTATAAAAAAGGTGGAAGTAATATTTGTTTTAACGTGTACGAAATGAATTTTTTTTTCTGAAGTCATGAACAATAATTTTTTTAAATAATACTTTATACATTTTCATAGTAATTTTCAAAATGTTTTACATTTTAAAAAGTGATTTTAAAATAAAAAATTTTATTTTCTTTATGGAATATATTAAATATTTTTTAGATGATTTCTTTATTAGTTTTGAATGATATTTACAAAGATAAATATTTTACAAATATTTTTTTATTTAATAAATTATTTTCAATGAAATTTTATTTCCCTTATGAAATTTTCCAAGTGATATTATAAAATACTTCTCTATTTGAGATGATATCTTTTTAGGTTACTCATGATTAACTAGAGATATGTTCCATGGATAAAGTTATGAATATT
Organism: Viscum album; assembly: GCA_963277665.1. Classification (NCBI taxonomy): domain Eukaryota; kingdom Viridiplantae; phylum Streptophyta; class Magnoliopsida; order Santalales; family Viscaceae; genus Viscum; species Viscum album. The sequence continues at coordinate 1,368,608,012 of OY728131.1, read as the reverse complement.
TCTTTAAATGGTTTATGTTTATGATATAATTATGTTTATGAAAACTTTTTCTCTTCTATGGGATATACCATGATATAAATCTTATGAAACCTACTTTTTGACGGATTTTTCAATTAATAAATCTTGATATTATTATGAAATCTGTTTCTTTTTCATAGGTCATGACGTGATGAAATGTTTATGAATCCCATTTCCTTACATGGGTTATGATAAGATGAATGTTTTATGATCTTGTAGCACACATATTCATGATTTTATTTATATAATAGGGTTTACGTAATAATTAAGGATGATGGTTATGTCACAACCAATGATGGGTGAGACCTATATCTCTAAATAATGCATTGGGTAAAGATTTATATTTCATGATATATATGGGACTTCAAGGGGGAGTAAACCCAGTTCAGCAAGATAGAAATATAACTAGGAGTTAGCCTGGTTTAGTTGGACATGAATTTAATGGGTATTGAACTTGGTTTAATAAGACATGACTAGAATAAGGAGTGAAACTAGTTCAATAAGACCAGGAAAGAATGGAGAGTGAACTTGGTTCAGTAAGGGAAATTTTCCACAATTATGGTATTGGGTGTAAACCATGAATACTTTAATTTTTTGGGGAGTGAACCCATTCCAATATGATACAATTGTCAATGATTGTAGACAAATCGGGAAATGGTTTTCTATTATTATGTTTAGGTCAATAATTTTTCTCTTATTCCAATGTAAAATGGTCATGGTTCAATTTCATTTATTTAATTATGATTCATTTTATATGAAGTTCCGATATTTATTACTTGACTCAATATTCAATAATATGGTAGCAGGATATGGTTTTCAAGTTTCATGCTTTTGTTATCAAGTGAATATTCTATGTTATACTTATCTATCTCCATTGGTTACCCTTAATGATTATTTTAGATCAACATTTCTTATTTTCCCTTTCCCGAGGATCTGAAAAAATATTTTTATGTGGGAGTACTAAAGTGGAGTATCCTTATGTCATACATTGAATATATTTCAAGAATTAAGAAGATAAGGATCCATTTTTCTAGATTCACCAATCTATTGTGTTCCTCAGATGTTTTTTTATACATTTTAATCAATATTCATTTAAAAATATGTAATATCCATTTAGGAGAGGGTTAAGTCATTATAAAATTGATTTCATTTCCATCAAATCACATGGAACAATCTGAACTAAAGGAACTAGAAATCTATGTAGACAACTTACAGGCAAATGAATTCATCCACCGTAGTGTATCTACATGGGATAACCATATCATTTTTATGAATTGAATATGGCTCTTTGGTTATGTATCATTTAAGGAAAATTGGAGAATGTCACTATCCATAATATATATAAATTTCTCCACATCGATGACTTATTTAATTAGCTTAAAGGGGTGGGGAGGTTCTCTAATGTCTAACTTGGTTCATGTTGTCACCAGCTCATGGTGAGATAATTAGGTATTCCAAGAAAACTTTATAAGTAGACATAAACATTATATAAATCACATGATACATTTTTTTGGAATAATACTCCTAAAATGTTAATAACCTTGATGCATTTAATATTTCAACGAAACCCCTATTTCTTTTTGGTGGAAATTATGTATGATATTTGGGTCATTCAGAATGAAGAATATGAGAATGATTGACATTTTAGGGTCATTTTAGGAATTATATTTTAGTATTACCTATATACAATGTTTTCAAAATGTTGTTTATGGGTCTAAGAGGTTATTTTCATAGGGTTTGCTGTGTTTGAAAATAGAACTTATGTAAATAATGAGAAGACTATGGATGTTATGTATTGAGAAGAGACAAATAATTTTTTCATGATAATGAGATTTTCAGGATTAATATGATCATATCAATTATTTATCAGGGATATTTGTAAAACTTCATCTCCATTTAATACAAATTGTTGAAAAAGAGTGATGTTTTAAAGGAACCAATAATGTCAATGTACCTTTATATATTTGAATCTATTGTTGAAATAGACCCGTATTATAATTTTATTGGATTCCAACTAGAGAATTTCACTCTTTTTTGATTAATGAGTTATTAATATTGGTTGTGTGATCCAATTGGGTGATATTATGGTAGATTATGGTTCATGAATTCTCTATAAACAATATAATTATTATCAAACCCATTACCAAGTAATAGAAACTATTATGGGAGAATATATGATTTTTTGACATTATCTATTAGGTGTTTAGTTTACGGTATAAAACAATCATAAAATACAGAGCTATATATTCTCTAAGAAGGTTTTGAACCTCAAAAACAGGTGACATGTAGAGTAACTTTATATGTTTGATGTTTATCTCATCTATAAACCAGGAAAATAAAATTTTTATGCGGGTGTTCTAAGACAGATATTTCCATCTCATGATTTTGATTAAGAATGTAATATTGAGAGTGTTTTATCGATGTTTTAATTTAAGGTAAATGATAAGAAGGAGTTTTTTTATCTTACAAAATTTCAATTGATACTTTCTGTCATGACCCGTCCCTCGGGGCGTGTGCTGTGACTACCCCAAGCCCGCCTTCTATAGGCCAGGGGACGGCGACAAGCACCGAAAGTCCTATTCCCTAAAACTGAGAAATCATTACCTTTATAACCTATAAACATACACAACCAAGCACACAAAAAGATACAAATAGAAGTAAACTTTGTAGGGTGTGTACAGTATGAAAAAAAGGGGCCAGAATACAAGCCCAACTAGAAAGTACAAGAAAACTGAAAAGTACAAGTAAACTAAAACAGCTCTTGTGAACACCCGCCAAAGATCCTAATTGAAGGGTAGGTACAACTATCAAATAGTCGTCTTTAGGGTATGCCTCATATAAGGTACAACTATGAGCTACCTCCAGTCCTGGTACCCTCTCCATCAGTCAGCGTTGTTCGTCTTTTTCACCAAACACAACATAGTGTAGGCATAACCCGTGCAGGGGTGAGTATAACGATACACAGTAGGGACCCCGAGACCTCAACTGTCTCACAAAATCCACAAAGGTTAAACTAGAAAGAATGAAGACAACAGAAAAATCTACATAGATATATGCCCATACATATACCTAAGTTATCAAGTATACCCATCTCATTCATGAGGAAACACAAGGCCCTAATACTTAGCCAAAGTAAAACTGTTCTACGAAGGAAAGAATACCACGAAGGTAACCACCACCAAGGTAAGTACCACAAAGGTACACCAAACAGAAGAATATCAACAAGATATCACCATGAGGGTAATTACCAGAGAGTTATGCCAAATAAAAGATTACCACAAAGGTAAAGACTTAGCTCACACTAGGTATAACATATGTATGGTAGTAAAGATGATTATATGTAACTACTGAATCATTTTACTCTGTTAAGAGGTAGACCCATGTAGGATATTAAATCATCAGACCCATATAGAATCCTAGTACAACAGACCCACTTAGTATTCAAGAGTAGTCCCATGTGGATTCGTAGAGCAGATCCAAGTGAGACTTTCAAACACAAACCCACTTAGGATCCCAAAGCAGAGACCCACATAAGATCTCTTTCTCAGGTTACAACAAGACACAGGGTTCCCGCACTAAGCTCACCTGATTCCGGAAGGGTCTTATCCTCAAGACACAGTTCGATACTCCAACTTCCACGAAGTCCCACGAAGAAGTATCCCAAAGGACCATAATGTGACAGGGGTCTCAACACAACATAGAGTGCGCCAATCAGACGCCCGGTTTGTAAGTTATTTGCCTTTTATTCCTGAGGGCCCAGTTGGATTCATGTTCGATCCAAGCTGGACATACCCAGACATTATCCAAAACTAATGTGGGGTATACCAAAAGAACTGTCTCGATCTAAGGTTTCCAGCACTGTAGATGGTTCATCAAAAAAACACCTGTAGCTCATGTAATGGTCGAATGAGAGAAAAGGGTCGAAAATGGTCTGGGTCCGGTCCGAACTGGTCTGGCTGACTTGGCCTGGGCTAAACCGACCCGGTTTGGGTCCACCCAACCTGAACCGGGTCTATACATAGATCCAACTCGGCCCACCGGAACGGCCCGATCCGCTGGGTGGCCCCCGACTGGCAGGACGACCGACCCTCCTCCACGGCGCGGTCATGCACTGTGCCACCACTAGGGTCCGATAGTGAGCAGACTACCCTCTTTCACCGCTATGGCCTTATGTCGCGGATCCTACACCCTAATGGTCCGGATGCACGCCGCCTCCTCCCCTTCGTGCAACCGGCCTTGCGCCGGCCGTTGCCACTGCTCCACCGCGGCCGATGGGCCGCGACCCTCCACCAGTGGTGCGGTTGCACCGCCGCCATCTTCACGGTCAGCCAGTGTGTCGGCCGCCTCTCTCGAGTCCTACTAGAATCAGTCACAGGTACCAGTCCCCATACTCCTATATCACAATGAACGAATCAAAAACCACAATTTTTTTGGAGTGTTCGGGCTATGTTTGTTTGGACCGCACCCTCTGCGTTAGTGCGGTAGAAAGTGACTCATGGTGAGAGATTCAACGTAAAATTAATTAATGATGATCACTCAAATCACACACCTACCTTGTCATTCGTTGGTGGGGTCAAGAGGTAGAAGATAAAGATGTTCAAGAATGTCAGTGTTTTTTTCTTCTGCAAAGAGCTTCTGATCCGGGCTCGGGGTCAGTTCCTCGTTCTTTGTGGGAGATGGCATTGTTCATTGGAGGAAGAGTTTCTCCAAAGTTCTCCCTTTTCTGAAGAATTCCCCAATTAAATGAAGATAGAACAACTTAAAATAGTTTTATCAAATTAATTAGCCTTTGCACAATTAAAGTGGTCACAAATAAATTACACAATTAATTAATTGGAGTGTTGAGAGGTTTTCCACCATTAAGAGGGGTTCGGGTGGTCCCCACCATCATGAATTCAAATTGGGAGGTTTTCCTAGCTTGGGTGATCCCCACCTCCATAATTTCTAATGAGAGGTTTCAAAAGGAAAATAAAATGTTGATTATTTTATTTTTCTTCTTCCACAGAAAAGTGAAAAAATATCTTCCACCCTCAACTTAATGCATTTGAGGTGAAGGTATCTTTAAGAAAAAATCGGCGCTCCGAGTTCAACGGTGTCCTCAGATTTTAATTTTGTGCACCGGTATAAAATTTATAAAAAAAAATTCTAACATGTTTACTGAACGTACTTAAAAAAATGTTCAGATATTCATTCTGGGAACTCCAGGCCTCAGAATCAGGTGCAATCAATTTTCACGGACTCTTATAATTCTCGTATAATTAAAAAAAATTACATATAATTTCAGGGTCTTTACATTCTCCCCACCTCCGAGATTTTCATCCCTGCAATACACATTACAAAAACTAGGAAAACAAGTTGGGCTATTGAACATGAATCTGAGTCTCCCACTCTCATGTGGTCTCCTCGAGGTTCCTGTGCTGGCAACGTACACGCACCCAAGGTATCGATTTCCCATGAAGGACTCTCTCCTGTCGATCCTCAATCTTCACTGAAACCTTCGTAAACATCACCCCATCATCGATGTCCAGCTCTCCCCAATCAATGATGTGTGAAAAGTCATGCACGTATCTCTTTAGTTGGGATACGTGGAAGACATCATCCACATGGTGCATCTGAGGTGGAAGAGATAAGTAGTAAGCCACCTTCCCAACTCTGTTGATGACCTGAAAAGGTCCAATGAACCTCAGAGATAACTTGCCACCCCGACCAAATCTAATGAAACCTCGTCGAGGTGAGACCCGTAGAAAGACATGGTCACCATCCTAGAATACCAGAGGTCTCTGTCTCCTATTATCATAAGACTTCTTCCTGCTCTGTGCAGTCATCATCTGCTCCTGGATGATCTGCACATTCTCCATGGTAGCTTATACCATCTCTGGTCCCATAAGTGCAGACTCCCCTGGGCCAGTTCAGCACAAAGGAGATCTGTAAGTTCGTCCGTACAGAGCCTCAAAAGGTGTCATCCAAAGGGTGGGGTGATAGATGTTGTTGTATGCAAACTACACCAAGGAAAAGTGATCCTCTTGGCTGCGACCGAAGTCGAGGACGCAAGCACGCAGAATGTCCTCGAGGGTCGGAATGGTCCGCTCAGTCTGGCCATCCATCTGAGGACGGAAGTCAGTTCTCAAATGAATATACACCCCAAATGCCTCCGTAAACCCCTTCCATAGATGGGAAGTGAAACTTGAATCATGATCGGAGACAATCATCGAGAGTAATCTATGTAGCCGAACAATCTCCTACACATAGAGGAGTCCCAAGATCTCTACCGAACCCTTCTCTCTTATCTGTAGAAAGTGGTACAACTTGGTGAGTCGGTTGACGATCACCCAAATAGAATCATGACCCCTAGATGTACATGGAAATAATATCATTAAGTCCATGGATATCCCACCCTACTTCCACTCTGGTACCTCTAAAGGATGAATAAGCCTGTGGGTACCTGATGCTCTGCCTTCACTTGCTGACAAATGAGGCACCGAGAGACAAACTCTGCTACTTCTTTCTTCATTCCCAGCCAACAATGCTGTCATTGGAGATCCTGGTATATCTTCGCCACACCTGCATGTACCGTTATAGGGGATTTATGGAACTCCCGCAACACTTCGTCCTTAAGAGACACCGGTACCATGGTATGTCCTCTAAAAAGGATGACGTGATACCCCCCCTACAAAAAATACATCTAATGCCTGCCCTGAGGATATCTGAGCACGTCGAGCCTCGCAGTCAGTGTCCCCATGATGCGACTCCCTGACATGCTGAAGAAGTGGGGGAGTGACTGTAAGATATTGGGGAAAAGTTTCTCTATCTCATTCCACAAAGGATATCTGTAAAGGGGACAGCTACTCCGTCACCTCACCTAGATGCTGTATACCAGATCTCCTTCTGAGTGCATATGCTACAACATTTCTTGTACCGAGAATATAGACTATCTCAAAGTCATAGTCGTGGAGGAACTTGATCCAACATCAATGTCTCAGGTTCAGGTCATTCTGAGAGATGATATAACTGAGTCTATTATGGTCTGAGTAGATTTTAAAATGTTCTCCCATCATGTAATGTCACCACATCTTCAAGGAAAAGACCACTACTGCTAACTCCAAGTCATGGGTATCGTAGATAAGCTCATGATGCCTCATCTTTCGAGAAACATATATGATAACTGCTCGCTCCTGTATCAACACACATCCGAGCCCGGTCCCTGATGCGTCGCAGTAGGCTACGTACCCAACACCCTCCTCTGGAAGCCTCAAGATGGGGGCACCAGTCAGCCTCTGCCTATGCTTCTAAAAATTTCGTTGTCATCTCTCTGACCACATGAAGGGTTTCCTCTTCTTAGTCAAAGATGAAAAAGTTGCTGCAACTCTGGAGAAATCTGGCACAAACCTCTGGTAGTATTTGAACAAACATAGGAAACTCCGTACATCCGTCACACTCCAGGGTTGCTCCCAAGCAAGTACCGCCTCAATATTTGCTGGATCCACCACAACTCCAGCCTCTGAGATGACATGTCCCAATATGTGAGCCTCTCAGATCCAAAACTGGAACATCGAGAGCTTACCATAAAGCTGGTTCTCTCAGAGTTTGTCTAGAACTATTTGAAAATGCTATGCATTCTCCTCCTCAGTAGTGGAGTGGGTCATAATTTCGTCAATGAAGACTACTACAATGCTATCAAGGTATGGCTGGAAGATCCTATTCATGAGTCCGATGAACACTACATGAGCGTTTATCACACTGAACGACATGACCAAGAACTTATAGTATCCATACTGACATCTGAACGTCATCTTCTTCACATCCTCATCTCATACTCTGAGCTGGTGATAGCCTGATCTGAGGTCTATCTTTGAGAACCACTGTGATCCTTTCAGCTGATCAAATAGGTCATCAAAACTCAGGTGTGGGTACTTGTTCTTCACCGTCACCTAGTTTAGGCACCGATAGTCAACATAAAGTCTCAATCTCCCATCCATCATCTTGGCGAACTAAATCAGGGCTACCCAAGGAGAAACACTGGGCCAGATGAATCCCTTCCCTTCCAAGTCCTCTAGCTATACCTGTAACTCATGAAGCTCCGTAGGAGCCATCCGATACACTGGTGTAGATATCCATGCCATCACGAGGTACAAGTCAACGTGAAAGTCCACCACTCAGTGTGGAGGTAGACCCGAAAAATCATCAGGAAAGTCATCAGCGTTCTAGTCCACCACTATAGGATAACTTGGACACTCCACATCAACCCCTCCGAGGGTAACAGTTGCAAACATATGAGTGATCAACTGCACTCTCCTCTGGGTAAGTCCATCCTATGGTGAAAAGGATCCCTTATCAACGGTGAAGGTAAAAATATCCCCATCCTCGCGGATACACCACAATTTTCACCTAATATAGTCAATCTGAGCATGGACTGTAGATAACCAGTCCATACCCATGATGACGTCGTAAGGCCTCGACACAACTACTAGGAGATCCCAACTGAAGCTCTCACCTCCTAGAGTAAGCTCACAATGCTGGCACCAGTGTGTAATTGTTGAATCCTCTTCTGTAAGAGTATCTAGCCATAAGGATCAAGCCGATGACTCTGTCAGAATCTACAAGCTTCGAACAAGGGAAGTGACTGTAAAACAATGACCGTAACCTTTGCCTATAAGTACCGCAACTAAGGTGGAGTTGACACAGATCATACCTCGTAACATCTCTGGAGCTCCATGGTAGTAGGCCTCATCTTCCTAGAGCTGAGCTCCCCCTGATCCACCTTCTCCCTATGGTCGGTGTGGACCACCTGGTGGTGGTGGCGGTAACATCTCAAATCGTTGTCCACTGCCAGCTACACGGCCAGGTCCTCTTCCACGTCTTCCTAATTCCTGCGGACCTATTTAGTTGAACCTCTATCTCTTCCTGGGAGGTCCTTTTACTGTCTTCTGATCATTCATACAACAGTTGAGTAGAATTAAGCCATGTGACCCTGGCCACCGCATGCATAACACTGCCTACTCCTCAAATGGCTGGCTCTTTCTTGGGTGCCCCACACAACAAACCCTGAATCCTGCAGTCGTCCACCTATAGGACTAGTCCTCTTGGACCTCTGTGAAATCTGTCTATTTCAAACTATAGAAGAATCCTCTACGTGACGCCCGATGGTGGGTCTCTCTGCTGGTGAATGCTTAGCAAGAAAAATCTCCACTAAGTGGGATTACTCTAACACCCCCTCATGCGTTAGGATGCTGGGAGAAATCATCAAATCTTTAATCTCCCGTATAATACCCTGATCGAATGTTCGGGCCCTCAAGAATGGGTCCCACACCATATTAGTGGAGTAGCATGAGAGGTAGTTGAACCTATTTGTGTACTGAACCACAGTCATGATGCCCTACAGCAGATGATGAAGCTCATGTATGCGCACTGTGCGAAGGGTCGCTAGGAAAAACTCTACCTGAAATAGGCTCCCAAAGTCTTCCCAAAGAAGTGTCACCTCATCGTGAACCTAGAGCATCAAGCTCTACCATCTTCCTATAGCTTTCTGAAGAAGACTGGCATTAAGGATCAGCATGAGATCAGCTAGTGTCCCTACCAGTCATAGGACTTTCACCATGACCTCCAGAAAATCCATAGCCTCCTCTGGGTCTGACTCACCCCTGAACTACGGTGGCCTTTGTCCCGGGAACTCGTGAAATTATCTAAAGAGTCAGGCACTCTCAGCTGATAGGGATTGTGGCATCGCTGGCCCAATAGGTAATGGTACCGATGGTGCCTCCACTGGTGCCCCTACAAATAAAGGGCCCAACACTAAGGCCTCGTCACTCAGTAAGCTATCATCGTGTACTATACCTGGAACCCTAGATGGCTGTCTGTGTGGAGGCATCCTGAAAAGATTCATGTGTGACATGGTCGATTAGTTATACCTGGTGATATAACTAAAAAATATCAGAAAGAAAACTTTTCAAAACATACATGCAATCAGTATTTTGGTGAACCAAGGCAGAAATCAGAAGTGAGGGTCCTGGTGTATTGATATGTCAGCTGCCGCACCAACACTGGATTCCATAAAATGATAACCACGCACACTACACTAAACAATATTCCCATTAAAAATATCAGAGTCCAATGTTCTATGGTAAAACCGACTCCTCTGATACCAATTTTTCACGACCCGTACCCCGGGGCCTATACCGCCACTACCCCTATCCTGCCTTCCATAGGCCTGGGACTGGCGACTAGCACCAAAAGGAATATTCCCAAAAATTGGGAATTCATTTCCTTTATAACCTGTAAACACACACAACCAATCACACATCAAGATACGAACACAAGTAAACTGTATAGTAATCAGGGTGTGTACAGTAATAAAAAAGGGGTTAGAATACAAGCCCAATTAGAATATACAAGAAAAATGAAAAGTACAAGGAAAATGAAACAGATCCTGTGAACACGCGCCAAGGACACTACTTGAAGGGTTGGTACAACTCTTAAATGATCATCTCTGGGTATGCCTCATCTAAGGTCCACCTCCGAGATGCCTCCTGTCCTCAAACCCTCATCCTCAGTCAGTGTTGTCCATCTTTTGCATCGAACACAATAAGGTGTGGGCGTAGCCCGTGCCGGGCTGAGTATAATGATACTCAGTAGGGACCCCAAGACCCTCAAAGGCCTCAAAAAATCCACAATGGTTAAACCCGAAGGCTTAAAAATAACTGGCAACCATACATAAATATATGCCCATTCATATTCCTATGTTATCAAGTATACCAATCTCATTCATGAGGAAACACAAGACCCCAATACTTAGCCAAATATAACTATTCCACGAAGGAAATAATACCACAAAGGTAATCACCATGACGATAAGTACCAAAAAGGTATGCCACACAAGAAAAATATCACAAAGATATCACCATGAGGCTAAGTACCACAAAGGTATTCCACACAAGATATTAACACAAAGTTAAAGACTTAGCTCACACCTGGTATAACATTGGTACGGTAGTAAAGATGATTAGATGTAACTACTGAATCATCTTACTCTGTTAAGAGGAAGACCCACGTAGGATCCCAAATCATCAGACCCATGTATGATCCAATTACAGAAGACCCAGGTAAGATCCTAGAGTAGTCCCAGGTGGATTCCTCGAAAGGATCCAAGTGAGACTCTTAAACACAGACCTGCGTAGGATCCCAAAACACAGACCGACATATGATCCCTTTCTCATGTTACAGCCAGCCATAGGGTTCCTGCACTAAGATCGCTAGATTTCAAAAGGGTCCGCTCCTCAGGCCGCAGGTCGATACTCAAACTTTCACAAAGTCCCATGAAAAAGTATCTCAAAGGACCTCCACATGAAAAGGGTCTCAACTGAACAGATGGTGCATCAATCGGACGCCCGATCTATATGTTATTGGCCTTTTAGTCCCGAGGGCCCAGTTGCATTCGTGTCTGATCCAACCCGGCCATAACCCAAAATTATCCAAAACTCAAGTGGGGTATACCGAGAGGACCGCCTCGATCCAATGATTCTATCACCACAGATAGTTCTTCAAATAGACGCCCGTAGCTCATGTAATGGATGAAAGAGAGAAAAGGGTCAAAGCTGGTCCGGGTCCAGAACAACCCAGCCTGGCCCGACCCGACCCAGTTCAGGTCGTCCTGGCCTGACCCGGGTGTGGCCTTGGGTTCGACCCGTGTCCAGCCCTAGGTCCGACCCAGTCCGGCCTGCTGGGTCCGGTCCGGTCCGGCCCGCCGGCACGGCCCGCGATGGGTGCCCCATGGTGCAGCGCACGCTGGACATCCCGTGGTGCACGAACCATTGGGTGGTCTATGGTGCACGACACATTGGGCGGCCCACTCTGGGAGTCCCACGGCTGGCCGGATGGCCAACCCTCCTCCAGGGCGAGGTTGTGTGCTGCGCCACCACCGGTGGCCGACAGTGAGAAGACCACACTCCTTCGCTGCCGCGGCCTCGTGTCGTGGCTCTGGCCCACCAACAGCATGGACGCACATTCCCGAATCCCCTTCGAACGGCCGGGTGTGCGTCGACCGCCACTTATGCTCCGCTGAAGCCCTTCATCGGAGGCGTGGTTCCACCGCCCCCGTTTTCACGGCCGACCAGTCTGCCGGACGCTGCTCTTGAGTCCTACCAGTGCCAGTCGTTGGTACCCATCTTCTTCATCCTCCATCATGATGAACGTATCAAAAAGCACAAAGGTTACAAAGTGGTTGGTCCATGTTCGTTTGGCCCACACCCTTCGCGTTAGTGTGGTAGCAAGCGGCTCATGGGGAAAGATTCAACATAAAAGAAATTAACGAAGATCAATCAAATCACAACCGTGCCTTGTCGTTCGTTGGTGGAGTCAAGAGGTATAAGATGAAGTCGTTGAAGAACGTCAGAATTTGTTCCTTCCACAAAGTGCTTTTGATCTTGGCTCGGGGTCGATTCCTCATTCTTCGTTTGAGAGGGCGTTCTTAATTTGAGGAAGAGTTTCTCCAATGTTATCCTCTTTTCCAAATATTTTTCCAAGGAAATATGGAGCCAACAAATTAAAATATGTTTGTCAAATTAATTTATGTTGGAATAATTAAAGTTGGCACAAATAAATGGCATAATTAATTAGTTGGAGAGTTGAGAGGGTTTTCCCCATAAAGCGGGGTACAGGTGGTCCCCACCACCATGAATTGAAATTGGGAGTTTTTTCCTGCTTGAGTGGTCCCCACCTCCATAATATTAAATGAGAGGTTTGAAAAGAAAAATAAAATGTGAATTATTTTATTTTTCTTCTTCCACGAAAAGTTGAAAAACTATCTTCCACCCTCGACCTACTACGATCAAGGTGAACGTCTCTTTAAGAAAAAATTGGCACTGAAAGTTCAACGGTGTCCCCAGATTTCAATTCCGAGCACCGGTTCAAAAGTTATTAGGAACCCACTCACCCGTTTACTGAATGCACTTAAAAAAGTTCTGAAATTCATTCCAAGCACTCCGGACCTCATCATATTGCGCCGTTAATTTTTGCGGACTCATTAAATTCCCATATAATTAAAAACCATTTCATTGAATCTTAGGTTCTTTACACTACCTCTCTTTATACTCATATATCAAGAGAAATAAAAATATAATGTATATTAATGTAATATGAGAGTTAAATATGGTGAGGATACCCCCAAATAGTGGTTTCTATCCCTCAATAGAATCCTTTTATTTAAGAACCGGTATATGGTTGCCTCATTAGTGAGTAATGAAGTGATGTAAGAAAACAATAAATCTTAATGGGATGTTTAAAATAGTACCAAATATAAGTCTATGATTTGAGATGTTAGTATTGGTGGTGAAAAATGATATGGGATATAGTTAAATCTGTTTCTATATGGTACATCTTCCACAATGTTAAGGATATCCATTCTAGGACATATGTTTCACTATACCCCTTATTATCCCTACATTGAAATAGAATGGCATATTTATTCATTTTTTATTATATTACCACATACCCCTCGAAGGAATAATGTATTTAGGGTTTCATCAATCTAATAATGAAATATACCGATTTTATTTTAAATAAATATTGTATGATGGTGGAGTATCTTAGATGAATTGTTTTGGAGATTATAGGATTTCATGGCATGAAATATGCCATTATGTTATTGTAATTCCCTATGATAATTTTTTTTTTCTGAGATCCTTTTTTACCTATTGGATATGGATATTTCTCTAAGAGGAGATGGAATCCTAGGTGAAATTGAGCACAAATTAAACTTACTAAATATATGGGAAAATAAAAATGCCAATCATATTTAGTAAAACATGATCCATGTGTTTGTTTTGTATTTTTTTATTGCACTGAATACCCATATTTCTCTATTTTATTTTTAATAATAATAGTTTTAAATAATCTAATCAGATATATCCATTAAAATATTTATATGGATGACTACGTCATCCCACTCTCCGTTGGGATGAGGCTAGTGAAGCCTCCCAGTTGGGACATAGTAATTTTATGGAGATAATTGAGAAAATTAATGTTATTTACAAGCCTATGTAAATAGAGAAAAAGAGTTATAAGTCCTCTTTTGATCATCGTTATTATCTATTGGAATTCTCAGGGGGTGACTGACAGTTTTTACATCATATGATTTTTTTTTCATTAGTGGTTATGGATGTTGGGGATGCTTGGATTAAGCTATCTGAGTTCTATATAGATCACCAAAAGGCTCAGTACTGTTTTCCACTATAATTTCCACCTTAATTAAAGATTCATGACGTTTTCTGCATTTCTTAATTGAAGCGGTGTTATTTCTTTCACTCTCTTTTGTTGATATTGGAAAATAATGGGGTGAAGTCGTATGTCTCAGTGACTGAGAAATATGTCAGAATCATTAAATACTTATAAAATGGATTTTATAGGAAATCTATGTTACTAGTTCAAGCATTATGGAAGAATGGGGGTGACTTGCATGAAATGTAGGAATGAGAATCACTTATGTGGGGAAAATGTCCTCATTTATTCTCACTTCAATATTTAATCATAGTAGGGATAATTGTATCATCACTTTAATCCTTGGTATGCATTTAAATTTTTTGTTTTATTTAATTATATTAATTTTTTGGAAGTTTCAGTCTTGGTTGTTTTTGGTTAGTTTGAGAGTTTTAAAGTTGTGGTCAAAGATCCCATCAAACCATGAAATGGTATGGAAATTCTAGAGCTTGGTCACACCATATGTATAACATTTTTTGCAACATACTAGTTACATTACAAATCTTGGGATACAATATGTTACGACCTTATATAATGAATCCAAACTATGAGGAAATCACACTATGACATGGGAAGGTTAAACTGCAATAGAGTTTTCCCAATATTTTTATATCAAAAATGTGAAATGAATTTATTCAACGACCATTATCCAATTTGTTTCCCCAAAACTTATTTTATCTATACTTTTTGATTTAATAATCACGATTTTTGTGGTAAATTTTATTCCTCTTTTAAATTAACTATATTTGTTGGGTTTTCACCTAGAATATCCAGGTTATCATCAAGTATGATTTCCATCTAACTACTTACTTATATTCTATATTATTATTTTGGTTTCTCTCTTACCATATGGTTTTGGAAACCTATGTTCTTTTTAAAATGTCTATTATGGATTGGATTTAATTTTTTATGGATCACCCTTTCATTTTTAGGGATTTACCTCCCTTCAATAGTAGATTCTCACCATTTATATGTGTTTATATAGAAGTAAGTTAGGTCGTTCTGTGACCTTCTTTTTTTCATTGAAAATATTTTTCTTGATTCATATATATAAGAATACAAATATTTTCATGTTTTAAAATTATTTTTAATAGATAATTTTATATGTAATGTAATACTTTGATATCCTCTATGGGTGATGTATTTGGTTTTCAATACATTAATTTCAAGATATCATGACAAAACCTAGAATTTATTTACTGACATGACTCATTTATGTATGGTTGATTGATTGGTTAAGCATACTGGGAGACCATAGGTTCTTCGGTTGGGGACTTAGGTTAATACATTTTATTAAGATTCATTTCTACTAGTTTAGTGTGTTTTCATGGATAGTGAAGTAATATTGTTAGATATGGTTGAATTTATACTAACAACAAGTATATGGTGGGATTTTTATCTGAATGGTTGGGGACTAAGAAGGATCTTATGTGTAATTGAGTTTAGTGTCTTTTTTTTATCCTATGTTTCTTATTTTTAGAAGTTAAAATTTTAGGGAATTCATTGATCTATAATCCCACTTAAAATAATTAAATAATATTACATAATTTGTTTAAAAGTGTTCACAAGTTTATTTTTATTTATGTACAATAAAAAGTGAGTTCATGGATATTTATATCAAAGTATGTTTGTGGATTAATTGGTGGGATCCTACTGTTTTTATTATTTTTACACCCTATATAAAACCATTAGGTGTTTTAATTTTTTTTTTCAATAATAAATTTCAATGAAAATCACAAAATGGAGGTTTAGGATCCTTTTGATAACTATATTTGGGATAGTAAAGGTGATATGGTGGGGTGAGAACTCATTTCACACAAATATGGGTAACATCATTCAAATTTTTTAATTTTTCATTTGTTTGTAGCTTCTTCATACTCATTTTGTGTTTCATATTTGATATCCCATCCCATCTCCTTTTTATTTTTGGATTATCAGTTTTATTTTTATAAATTTTGATTTGATGTTGACATTCAATTGATATTCTCTTTGTTTTTTCCCAAATATTTTATAAAGATGAAAATATATATCTTTATAATTATTTTTCAAGTTCATAACATTACAATTTAGGGTGAGTTATTTTTGGGTTCTGGGTTTCAACTATTTGGTTAACATATCAAGTAAAATCATGTCCATAGTGAATTATTGATTCCTTGGAAGTTGTTGTCAGCCTGTGGGGACTAGGAACACCCTTCAAGACCAGTTATAGAGCTTATGAGGATCTTGGGTTTAGGGGAATTATTTGATGGTTTGTTATATGAATTATATAATTTTTTCTCCATTTTAGATAATCTTCCAAATCATACTAGAGAGAATTTTTTATAAATAATTACTTAGTAATTTTGCATACAATTATTTTTTAATTTATTTTTTAATCCTACATGATTCTATAATTTAATTAGTAATCTACCAAATCAAAATAAAATATTATTTTTTATTATTTTTAGTGATAAAAGAAACCTAATTCTTTATTTTAATATGTAAATGATTTATTTAAAGACAGATTTGATTTTTTTTAACATTTAATGATTTTTTTGATATCTGAGGCTTTAATTAATATATTTTATGATTCAAATTTATTTATTGATGGACGAGGAGATTCCTTATCAACTATTAAAAATCTCTCTAAATTTATTATTGATTTAAAAATTATTATATAGATTTCATGAACTTTTATTCAACATTTTTAATCATCTCCTCATCCATTTTTATATTCTCACATTGGAATTATCCATTATATTAAACTCTACATGGGAATATCTTTATACCTTAAGTTTTTCATTTTTATATTTAGATTCATTTTCATTAATACATTATTTTCTTTTCCAGTCACTATAATAAAGTAGCTTCATAAATGTTTTTAGGATGCCTCTTGTTTTCCATTTGAAAAATCTTTAACTTCTTGTATTTTCCCCCCTTATTTTTTTTGCATCAAGTGAAATATTTTAGAGACTATTGTTTTTCTATATCACTGTAATTTATAAAATGATCTTTCACTATAAATAGGCACACATCACCATAATTAAAATACACCAATGATAACTTTTTTTATTATCCGTTTCCTTTATTTAATTTTTCTTAGAAATTAACCTTTTTCTTTTTTAATTTTATTTTTATGAATTCTCACACTGAATAAGTGTAAGATTATTATTTATATATTTCTATTTAATATTGTTGTTCTAGAATTCATTTAATGTAATATTTTAATCATACAATTTTAATTTCTTCTTTAATTATGAATATTATCTCATATCATTTTTGATTAAAAATTACATAGATCATTGAAAGAAATATTTCCCAAGACTTTAAAATTTAATCAATTTTGACTAGTAATATTCAAAGAAGTTTATTTTCCATTGTTGATTTTTATTGGTTACAATCATATCTAACTATTTATCTAACAATAAAATTCACCCCTGTGAGGAAATTATCTACCAAATCATCATTTATCTTCCACATATATGAAACTTATTACAGTAAATTTGATAATTTACCTCCATGATGTT
Organism: Viscum album; assembly: GCA_963277665.1. NCBI lineage: Eukaryota > Viridiplantae > Streptophyta > Magnoliopsida > Santalales > Viscaceae > Viscum > Viscum album. The sequence continues at coordinate 1,368,590,241 of OY728131.1, read as the reverse complement.
CTAATTTTTATTTTAAATATGATTTATTCCAAAGTAAATTATCTTTTTACCTAGATATAATTAAAATAGTACAATCCATATTAGATTGAGAATCGAAAATCGGATCCCTGACACATCCTATAATGTCCACAGCCTGGTCAGCCCCAAAAAAATTATGTTGGGTAGAATAGTAGGAACTCTAGTCATTCCCATATTATAAATGCATCCAATATGTATCAATGGTCTTTAAATGATTACATGGTGACTATATCCATAATATTAAATCAAATAATTGTCCAAATAACCAAGTTTGATAGGAAACATAAAGGGATAATAAATAACCAAAAAGGAATAGAAACTCATAGAATAATAAATTCTATAATGTAAAATATAAGTTGAAATGTATAGTCATACATGTGTAAACTACTTGGTTATCGATAAAATGATTAAATTCACCATAAATTATCATGATAATTTGTATGATTTTTCTATCTATAACAAAATCTCTCTTTATTACAAATTAATTTATCATTGATTTCATTAAAGTACCCATAATACAACCTAGAATATATATAAGTGTAGTTTATTTTGGAATTAGGTACATATCATAACATCTTGAATGTGGGATGCAACAAGACTATAAAAACAACCTTTACATGCTTCAAAAATTCCATGGATTTTAAAACTGCACGGGATTACCTGGAGAGAAACATAAAAAATGGGTGAGCTATGAACCAAATTAATGGAATAAGTATGGAATAAAGTTGTACATGTTAAAAAATAGGTATATAAATGGGGAATAAAAAGGGTAAGAATCATAAAACTGAACAATGAGACGTGATATATCATGGTAATCATAACATAAGAAACGCGGAAACAACATAAAACACTACATCATAAACATAGTTGAATGATGAGCATCCAAGACATCATCGCGGAAAATGTCCAATAAAGGAGTTATGTTCACAACCAATTCCAAATCGACGTCTCATGAGACTAGACTTTACCCAATTCATTGGAGTGCAATATAATTTTTCACACACCCATCACATTCATTTAATTCTCATGCTTATGTTCACCTTATAAATCATACAACATTGATTCATTCATCATCAAAATTTACTCCAAGATCAAGGATTTTGGAATAAGTATATGTATGTAAAAAATAAAAAGGTATATGTGAATAATTGTGAACACACTTGATAAAAAATGTGTATTGTATTCCCTACAAAATTGTTTTGAAATTAAAAATTGTGGTGAAATTTCAACATCATAACAGATCCACTTAAAGATTCATAAACATGGTTTGATGATAGAGAAGGTGGTATATCATCACATAGAAATTAAATAGGTAGTAATTGGGTTAGGAAAAAAAATATTCCAACATAATAAATTTGAAATATAAGGCAAAAATTTATGAAGAAACATGAATAAATAAATAAATCCTAACTAAATTTCAGCATGGTAAGAGGTGTAAAAATGGATATTTAGAGGATTAATAAGAGTTAAATGGGGATATAATCATTTATAAATTAAATAGAAAATACGGGTAATATGGAAGAACATATACCAACATAAAAAATTGGATGTTAAGAAACATAATATAAAAGATGTTCTTGAATTGAAATGAGAAGAGAGAAATACCTTAATTGAGTGTGTTACTCAAAATGGTTGTGAGGGAATTATTGAGAGATTGGGGTGCTTTTTTAGAACTCTAGAGAGTCATGTAAGAGTATTGACATTATACAAAGAGCCTGAGTGATTATAAATCGGTTATTGAATTGGTTTATATAAGAAGTGAGGGCGATTTAATTATTATTTAGGTTTTGGCATCTACATAATAAAATAAAAAAAACCACAAACCATTGGATGATATTTTCCCATGGGTTCTAAAAAATTAGAGTCATTATAATTAATTTATAATTCCAATGCCCATACTTAATAAAATAATTCCCTTACTTATATGGAGGTGAGACACACTCTATAAAAAATGAAATAAAAACCATAAAATATTTTATAAGTGTGCGAGGACTTATAAAGTTATTATAAAACAATAAATATAAAAATAAAACAAATTTTTTTTATATAAAAGAGATATATTTTGTTGTTGATACCTTTTATAGTATTTATTACCTCACTTTAGGGTCATTGTGATGTCATAATACATAAAGTATATTTAATAGATATTTAATTTTTACTTGAAAATTTGATTATAACATTAAATTATGAAAAAAAACACCTTTGGATAATTTCAACATTATGATTGAAATATTAACATTCATTTTATCTAAAAAATTTCATAAATATGTACATTTTCAATTTTAAAAAAAATCTATATTTATTAAAAATGATGGGTGTTTTTTACAACAACCATTTTCTTTCCCTTACAAAAATTACATTTGACTTCAAAAAAATTATATGATACATAATATTTAATAAAAATTATTTAATAATAATATGTTATTAAAATATTTTTTATCTAAAAAAGAAATTATTTTATAAAAATAAATTCCTTAAATAAATTTGAATATTACCAAAAAATACTATTAGTTTTTTTATATTGAAATAAAATATTTTATAAAGTAACAATAATAGGTTGAAAACTTATTCATTATTCTATAAAAAATAATGTATATACTCATATTTCTAGGGTCTTGATACATATTATTTTAATACACTAGAAAATGATCTAAGAGTAAGGTGTGTGATAGTTGGACTTTTATGGGGCGATTTGGAGAACATGGTTAGGGATGTGATATCAATGAAATTTAAATTATATCATAATGGTTTCAATAATGATTAAGTTGTTAGATATAAGCTTGGTATTGGTCAGTGGAAAATACTAGTGATGCTATCTCCCTTGATAGCTCAAATAAATGGGTTTCATAGGGTGTGATCTTACTGGTTGAGTCCATCACTTCCTTTGTTTTTGTCAATGAGATATTTAAAACCTCATGTTTATACTAATAATGTTATAAGTTTTTAAGAAATATTATTATAAATAGTAATGATACTTAATGATATTTTAAATCCAATTGGATATAATAAAATATGTGCATGTTTTTTCTATAACCATATATCATAAGAAGACATTTAATCAAAACAAAAAGAATTTTATTTATAATAGTTCGAGTCATTATAATCTTCCCCCATAAAGAAATTTCACCCTAAAATTTTTCATTTCCCACACTAAAAAAGATGTGGGTGACTATGTTTCATTAATTCCTTCGATTCTCACATCACTTCTTGAATCTTTTGGGTTCTCCGTAGAACGTTGAAAATGTGCATTGTCTTATTTCATAGAACATTATCTATATGATCTAATATCATAAACGATTGTTCCTCATAAGGAACACCATTCTCCAATGGTACCACCTTTTGATTGAGTACATGTGACGGGTTTGGTATGTACTTTCTCTAGAGGTATACATGGAATACATCATGTATATGAGATTTGTTTTGAGGGGTTATTAGTCGATATGCCATTGCTCTGATACGATCATGGACTACAAAGGGGTCGATGTATCATGAAATAAGATTTCATTTCTTCCTATGTCACACTAGTTTGTTCCACAAATATATGTATAGTAATACCATGTCTCTAACACCAAACTCTATGTATATTCAATGATTATCGCCATAGATCTTCTATCGACTATGATTAGCCTTGGTGTGCTACTGATTAGCCATAATCTTTTCCACTGTTTCCTCAACCATTTCAAGACCTAACTATTTTTGTTTCCCATATTAATCACAATATGAATGTGTTCTTCACTTCTTCCCATAATCGTTTTTATAAGGAACCATTTGGATGCTTGAGTAGAAACTATTCTTGTATAAGAACTCGACCAGAGGAAGATGTTAGTCCCATCATCCTTTAAATTCCATTTAACATGCTCTCGATATGTCTTCCAATGTTCGGATAGGTTTTTTAGAATGTTCATCTGTTTGAGGATGGTGGGCTATACTAAAGTTCATATTAGTGTTTAGAGCATGTTCAAGAATTTTTGAGAATTGGGAGTTGTATTTGGAATCATGATTAAAAAAAAATTTATAGTAGTAATCCATACATCCTCACCACTTCTCTAATGTACATTTGTGTAATTTGAATGATGGGGAAATCCCCTTGAATCATTATAAAGTTATATTTTAATATAATTTGACCCAAAATAACCCACATAGCATTGTTTCCCCTAGATGTATTTGGATGCTCGTTGAAAAAGTGCATGATGATGTTTTCCCATTTCTAGGCTGGTACGGGTAATTGTGGCATTATCCCCTTAGAATTATTCTTCTAAGAATTCACATGCAAATATACCAAGAACATTTATGTAAATTTAGGAATCACTTTTGTTATATTTTCCCGCAAATTTTCCTCTCAGTCATCTCAATAAATTTGTATGCTCTTTGGGTGAATGGAGAAAGTTGAACTATGGGAATCACCCAACAGTTACTTATTCTACTTAGGATATGATGGTACACACTGTCATTCACCAAATCTCAAAACTCCTCCTTTATTAACACTAAATTATGACTATTTTCCATTTCTTATAGTTTATAATTTCTTCTAATTTCCCACACCAACCCATTCAGAATCAATTATCCTTTCCAAATTAGACATTTGAGAAGTTATTTGTAAAATAATTGTTGATGTTCTTTTATTTGTGATTCCATGGTCCATCCTTTTCAAGTATAAGAAGATCAGATCCTTCTAAATTCTCATCAATGATAAAATTGTAGAATATTTTCTACTTAGAGCATCCACCACTTTATTTTCTTTACCAGGATGGTGGTGGATTGAACATTCAGAGTCCCTAATATTATCTAACCATATTCTTTGGTGAATATTAATCTATTTTGTTGTGAATATAAATTTATCACATTGGTGATCCAAATATATTTCACACTTCTACCGAAAGAGATAATATCACCATAGTTTCAAAGTTAAGATCGCTGCATCCAATTCTGGATTATGTGTTGGGTATTTTTGTTCGTGATCTTTCAACTTATTTGATGTATAGGATATGAATTTTTTATTCTTAATTAACACCCACTTGAATCCATTCTTCGAATAATTTATGAATACTTTGATATTTTCTTGACTTATGGGATGATTGAGTATATGTGTGGTGATGAGCCTTTATTTTATTTCCCTGAATCTCTCTTCACACTCATAATTCCATGATAACATGACTCCCTTCCGAATTAGCTTGGTTAAAGGGTTTTACAACCTTCAGAAATTTCTCACAGAAAAACAATAATACCTATATAATAAATGGAATATACGGATATATGTAACATAAGTTGGAATTTTCTATTCTTATATTACTTGCATCGTTGAAGGGTCCATATATATCCCATTGCTTATGGTGATATTCTCCATGAATGAGACTTCCGTCAACTAGAACACACCGTTTATGTACATGGAATAAATCTCTACCTTTTGAAATGTCTTTGACATAATGATTAGATACTCCTCATCCCCCTCCTTGGTTTTGATGCATATTAAAATATAATATATAAATACTACCATCAATTTCTCTTGGCGATCTTTAAATTCTATATTAATCATGTAAAAAAATATTTCTAGATAACTACTAAGTTCGAATGGAATTTCTATGAACTCATAGTGCCAGTACATGGTACAAAAACTAGTCTTGGGGATATCCACATTCTTCAGCCAATCTTGGTAATATATCGACCGAAAATCCACCTTGGACAAGTATTTGGAGCTAAATATCTGATGGAAAAAGTCATCAATCCATGCTATAGGATTCCTTTTTTTCATTTTGATCTTGTTGAGATAATGATAATTAATGGAAAGGCTCATTGACCCATACTGCTTCTTGATAATGAGGAACGGTGCACCCCATGATGAAGCACCAGGGGAAATGAACACTTTATCCATATTCTCTTGTAGTTGTTTATTCATCTCATCAAGTTCCTCAAAATCCATTCTTTTGAGATTCTTGGATAAGGTAAAGACCCCAGATTAGATCTCTATTGAAAAATCAACCTCTCCTATAGGAAGAAGTCTCGAAAATTCTTCAAGAAACTTATCAACAAATTCCCTCACAATGGGCATGTCTTCATGGTTTACCTTTTACCTAGACTCATTCATTTTATCCTGATACACTTTATCATAGGGAAATATTATACATGCTTGAAATGTTTGTGATAAAAAATATTCATCCTCCTCCTTGCACTTGTAAAAAATTGAGGGTTGATTTTCAATATGGGGAGAGATTTCATTCTCCTTGAAATTTAGGTTGGATATATATAGGGGAATCCAATCCATGCCCATAATTACATTAAATTCTGCCAAAGTCTATATGGAAAGGTTCTATATATTTTTCATCCCATTAATAATTGTATAAGAGGGTTTATACAATTGGGATGAATTAATTCAGTCATTTATGGGTTTTACTAATAACTCTATAGAAATGATTTGTGGGGGTGTGTAAATAGTTCTTCTAAAATTACATGATATAAAGGAATGAGAAGAACAAGAATAAAAAAGTATGTTCACTATTGTTGAATAAATAACATGAGTACCTATCACCACATAATTTTCGGGATCCACCTATACAGATGTGATGGAAATATCTCTCCCTTACTACCTTGGAGGTTGTTGGTTGTCTTCAAAAACCCTTAGCTTTGTGTATTGATTTGAAAAGTCTCCTAGTTCCTTGAAGTTTAATAAATGAGAAAGAAGTTTTTTGTTAAAAAACATTCCTGTATTCTATCAAAATTGCAGTTTTCTCATATTTTCCATCATTAACTCAAATTTCTTCCTTCCCACAACTAAATCATTTACTCATTCCCCTTAATAAATTTCTGGGGTGCTTCTTTCTGCCCTATTTAAACTGTGATAATGAAATTTATTGGCACCAATATATTTCTACATTGGACCACTTGAATTTTTCTCCACCTTCTTCATATTATCCCAATGATACCCTTGAGGCTTGCTGATCTCTAATTCTAATTTAAGGGAACATTGGAAAATTTCCTCATACCTATCAAAGTCTCTATTTTCCTAGGATTTGGATAAACTAGGTTTTTTCCTACCAAAGAAGTTTTCGACCTGGAATTTATAGGTAAAGACAAAGAGGGATGTGTATTATGCATGTCTTGTGAAGTTTTCCTTATAATACCTGAAATTGTTTTTGTAATTTTGTTTGTGGGAAAGAAAATACCATTCTATTTGAAGATGATGAGTATAAGAAAAATATTTATCAAAATAAATTTTTGTGAATTATTTCCACTCCATAAATTTGATCTATTCTCTAGGATTTATGTTCTTGATCAATGACAACCACTGATCAGCTTCTCTATCCACACAATAAATTTCCAATAAAACCTTCTCTGGTTAAGAAAATTGAAGTATGTAGAATAGATTCTCAATGGAGTAGATCCATTTTCCATTATTAAGGGGTGGGATGATCCGATGAAATGTGGAGGCCTGTGTCACATAAAGGTATCTACCACAAATTATTCTCTATTAGGGGGATTTGTTTACTCTTCCGGATTCAAGAATCTATTAAAAATCTAATTCAGTTGAAAGAGAATTGTCATAATGTTTTCTATTCTTTCTTCCACGAGGTTGGACATCTCCTAGGGACAATCATCACATTTCTCATCACATTGATTGTTTGCCGTCATCATCTTATTTTCAGCCATTGGATAGAATAAAAGAAAAATTAGGTATGATTATTTTAATCCATTAAACAGATAAAAAATATTCCAATGACATTAAGGGGATAAATTTTAAATTACATTAATTTATTAACTGTTTAATTTTTAGGCTTTATTCTATGTTATCTACGATCCATTTCCAAAAATATATTCTGATGGAAATTATTTTATTCCCTAAAAAATCGGTCATATTGAACTTATGATTTTACCAATGCATATCACATAGGAGTGTCAAACCAGGTGCATAGTATGGCCCATTTTTCTGTACCAGGTTACACTGAGATAGGCATAGAAAACATTATCTGAGTTGTTACCCCAAGGTATATTTAAGCCAAAACCCGGTCCACTTGTAGTATCCAGAAAAATATACATTATTTTTATAAAAAACTAACTCTATACCTACCAAATTTTAGTAATTTATTATTAAACATAGTATTATATGTATGTATTTCCCTATAGTTTTCTATTCCTAATCCAAAAAATAACTAAACTCTTCCTCTGATAGTAGATACGACAACCCTGATCTTTATTAGACATTAATATATGATTGATTACATAAAATTAAACTTAATGAAACTTGGAGGATCAATAACTATAGTTTATTTTAAGATTAGGTAAATAGAACAACATCTTGGACATGGGATACAACAATACTATAAAAAACTTCCTTAACATGATTCTAAAATTCCATGAATTTTACAATAGCATGGGATAACCTGGAAAAAACATAAGAAAGGGGTATGATATAAAACGTAGTAAGGAAATAAAAATAGAATGAGGTAGTACATGTTTGACAATAGTCATATTAATGGGTTATAAAAAGACTATGAATCCTAAAAATTAATAATGAGATATGATATAGCATGGTAACAATAACTTGAGAATTGTGATAACAATTTAAAACAATGAATCATAAAAATAGTTCAAGGATAAACCAAAAATACATAATGGTAGAAAAAGTTACATAACCGAATCCGGTTCACTCTCTATCCCAATATGATTTCTCATGAGTATAAACATTACCCAATTCATTGGAGTTCTATATAACTCATGGTTATCAATTCACATTAATTTCATTCTCATTTTTATGTGTTCCACATATATCACACAACATTATTTTTAAAAGGTTGGGGCCGAAGCCTCAATTTATTATTTAAAGAAAAGACCACTTTATACTGGGTAGAGGGTGACCCTTTATATAGCCCGAAGGCCCAAGGCCAAGTGGCCTGAAAACAAGTCTTGAAAGCCCATTTTTTGGCCCAAAGGACCCCTCAGTGAATAGTACTTCTTAAATTTTATTTACTTTTATTATAATTGGGTATGGTATTTAATACACAATTTTTTGACATGGAAAATCAAGGTGAACTTTTGGTTGCAAAGCGAAATTACTTAATGGTTCATAAAAATGTGTCACCCAGAGAGAATGGGTAATCTCCTCAAAAATACATAAAATGGTAAGTAATATGGATATGGAAAAATATATCCCAACATTATAAATGGTAAATAGAAGTCATAAGATAATCAAGAAATGTGAATAAAGAAAATAATCGTAAATATATTTCAACATTTTAAAGGGTGTTAAAATCAAATCATGATAGGTTTAATGAATGTGAAATGGGGATATAATCATTAATTTATTAAACATATTGTATTGGGAATTATTATGAACATATCCCAACAAAATAAAAATTAATTTAGGAGATATAATATAAATGAAGTGCTTAAATTGATATGACAAGTGAGAAATCCATTACTGGAGTGTGTGATTCCAAATACATGATAGGTGCATCTTGAGAGTTAGGGGACCCTTGAGAGGAAACTCGATAGTGAAGGGAAAAATATAGAAATGTTAAAAGTAGATTGAGTGAAGTAAAATGGGATCTTGTGTTGGTTTATATAATAAATGAAAGGGATTTTTATTATTATTTATGTTTTGGACTCTGCATAATAAAATAACAAAAAACAAATACCATCCCACGGATTTCCCCTGTTTTCTATAAAATTGAAGTGTTTATTATTGTCATATGAGGCCAAGGGTATATGTTAATACAATAAATCTCTGTATTATGTGTAGGCGAGTCACACGATATGATTTAAAAACCTAAAAATATATTATAAGTTTTAGAGGATTCATAATAATTTTTTTTTAAAAAATAAAATAATCATAAAACGAAATTATTTTAAAGGGGAAATATATATTTGGTCGTGGATAACATTTATAGTTTTTATTACATTACTTTTGTGTTATACTTATGTCATACTACAAAATGTATATTTATAAGGTATCTAATTTTTTCCAAAAAATTTGACAGTCTCAGAAAATTATGAAAAATTCACCATTGGATAGTAGTAATATTATGATTCCCAAAATAATATTAATTTTATCTAAATAATTTTATAAATATTTGATTTATTAATTTTAAAATAATATCGATATATATTATGAAATACTTTGTTTTTTTGCAATAATAATTTTTAAACCCCTATAAAAATTACATTTCACTTCTTAAAAATTAGAATTTTTTATATTTAATAGTGTTTATTTAATAAAAATATTTTTTTTAAATATTTTATATCTCAAAAAATGAAATAATTTATCTAAATAAATTCCTTAACAAATTTTGAATATTACCCAAAAAAAATATTTGTGTTAAATTATTTTGAAATAAAAATCATTTATAATGTTACTATAAGAGGATGAAAATATATTAATTATGAAATAAAAATGTACATACTTATATTTCTAGGGTTTTTATACATATCCCAATAACATATCAAGAAATACCCTATGAGTAAGGTGCATGATGGTGGGAATTTCTTGGGGCGATTCAGATAACATGGTTGGGGATGAAATATTTAGGTGCTTGAAATTCTCCAAAAAATGGTTACACTCAAACATAACTTGTTGGATCTCATCCTGGTATTGGTCAAGGAAAAATCCATGCGATTCTATCTTTCTCAGAATATTCAATAAATGGGCTTTATAGGGTATGAACCTACTTGTTTATGTTATTATTTCCTTTTTCTATGTCAACTTGTTTAATTAAAACCCTATATTTATACTAAACATGGGATCAGTTTTCAACATATATATTATCAACGTTAATGATACATAATGGTCTTTAAATCTAATTGGTTACATTAAAATAATTTCTTGTGTTTTCTATAGTGATATTACATAATAATATATTTAATGAAAATATAAATTTTATTTATAATAGTTGGGGAGATTATAATATTCAAAACATAAGAATGTTCACCCAATTTTTTTTATTTCCCTCAATAAAGCAGATGAGGGTAACTTTGTTTCATCACTTCCTCTAGTTCCCATATCTCTTCTTCAAACCTGTGGTTTCTCCACAACACTTTCACATAGTTCATTTTATTATTTCACAGTTCTTATGGTTTTCCATGACGCTTCCCTATGAGTTTAATTTGACAATGCTTGGAAATGAGGTGGAAAAACTAGGTTTCAATCTAGGCCAATGCAAAGATTAACTTCAACAAGTATTGTTTAAGGAAAATAATATGCTGGAGAATTTTGAGCTCATATAATTCACTATGAGATCCATGCTAGCCAGAATAACACATGTTACTATCACCACTTCTTATCATAACCATAGGTCTCATACAAAAACTCATAAGGGATTTTTTATACAAGAGTCAAGATGATATTCAAATGCAATAAACAATAAATTTTTATCTAATTAAACACTACTAAAAAGGTTTACTAATACTAAAGTAATTTTGTAAATAATTTTATCTTACAAATTATGTGTCATTATATTAAAATCAATTTCTATAAATTTAAAAATTTCAATTTTAAAAAAGTATGGTTATTATTAATTTCATCATTTGAATATTATCAAGGTTTAATTTTTGTTAATTTTCTGAAATTGTTTATTGTTTAGGTGGATAATGAAAAATAATATTTTTACCAATACCATATAATTTATTAATTTATCATGATGTATGAACGAAATAAAAATTTATAATAAAAATTTCAGTGATAAATATATATTTGAGGAGTATAATAACATATTTAAAAATATTTTTTGAATTTAAAACCACGTTTTGATTTTTTGTAATTTAGGTAAACATTATATTATAAAAAATACACTTTTGGTATTTTTCATTTAATTAACTATTTATAAGGAATACTTTTTTTCATTACTTCGAAATACTCATAAATATTATTTTATTAATACTAAATAAATAAATTTCATGAAAATAAAAAATATTCATAATTTATGAAAAAATTATTTTTATACTTAAAAATATATTTTTCAAAGAACTGTTTTTAATGTTTTATTCATTTATTATTTAATAATTAAAACTTTTCACTTTTAAAAATTGATTTTAATAAAATGGAATTAATATTTGTAATCAAATACTCTAAATTTTGAGATATATATAATAATATTTTTAGGTATAAAAATAAATTACATATGAAAAAAGGTCACTTTGATAATATATAAGAAAGTGATAGTATTAACTCGACTATTAAGAACCAAATATATATTAAAAATCTTGGTAAAATGACTATATAGGAATAAAATTGACCTACAATCACTTTTGCTTCATTTCAAGTAAAATTTAATCCACGTTCCACACCCTTTGTCTTTATTTTAATATTAAGTGTTTAATATTTATGGAAATTTCATTTCCTTCACATATAAAATGAACCCTCCACCATTCCTCTAAATCTAATAAAAAAATAGTAAAAACCGCTTTAATAATCCTAATTTACATACCAAAATAAACATATTCCATGTTCTTTAGCTTATGTTACCAATAAATTTCCCAAATCCCTTCCTAATCAAGGTGGTTTTCTAAAGTAGATTAAATTCTTCTATGTAACTATATTCATCAATATAAATATTTTTCATTATCTTCTTCATACAATTATTATTAAATATTTTTTTCCCCATATTGATATTGTTTTGAAATAATTAAACTCTAGGAAAAAAAATAATATTATCATTAAATAATCACATATTATTTTTGTGTGAGTAATTATCAAATGCTTCTATTTGGGTCAGTTTTACCACCTAAGAGAACAATGTTATAATTACAATAATATAAATGATTAAAAAATATTATTTTTTTGAAAAATTATATTATAATTAAAAATTTAATATGTTTAAAATAAAATTTAACAATTTTACTATAATAAAATCATTCCATAATAATAATTATCCACTTAGTTCAAGAACATTATTATTTGGAGTGGTTTACAACCATCATGATTAATTCAATGAATTTTAATCATGTATGGTTATGAATTTTTTTTTCTTGTATGATATGATGTTAATATGAAAATAATGTTTTTTTTCATTTTTTAGAATTGTATTATTAATATTTTTTACTTATTGTTAATAAAAAAACTTTTGTATGATAGTAGTCACTTAAACAATCCTATTTTGGATATTATATATTTTAATTGCTCCTAAAATTTCCATAAAATGAGAATAAAAATTCATAAATTATTATGGAAATCTTATTTATAGTATCTTAAAAATTATATAAATTATGAATCAAATATATAACTCTATTGAACATAGTCAACATGTTTTAGTTGTTTGGGAGGAGTTCTCTAAAGAACCACAATTGGTTGAGGAGATGGAGAATAAATAAAAATAAGTAACATTTAATACTAAATGGAACATAAAAGAAATTATAGTTTAAAAATGCTTTGATGAAATTATCTAATACACCTAGTTTGGTTATTTTGGAAGTTAGATAAATAGACCATGTGAGTTGGGAGTTTAGGAAATTGGTTTTCGTCATAATTTTCCTTCATTGAGACATGTTTTGTATTATACATGTATATTCTTCTATAAGGTGTTTATAATACCCATTTGACACAATATATCATTAATCCATTTCTATTCATTATATATATGTATTCATTCACATTCTATCTTTAATATTGGTTAACTCCAAATATATAAGATCTATAAGGTATTTTTATAATAATTTTCTGTTCATTTAGTAATATATTACATCCCTTGAATAATATGTTTCAATTTTTTATTAATAATATGATTTTCTCTACTTTTATGTATAGAATTTATATTTTCTCAATAAAATATTCATCTTTGACCAATTTCAAAATTCTTAAAAATGCTACATTGTTAAGAATAATGTCCACCCTTTCTAATTGAATTTTTTCATCCATGTTCGTATTTTTATTATCCTTAATGTCCTTTATTTATTGGAAACATAAATACGTTTTAAACCCTTTTTAAATTATTTTTCCCTTCACATTATTTAAATTATGGGTTTTTTGTTTCATTTTTAATAATGTGGGTGTTCAATATTGTATTTCAAAATTATATTGGAATTTAATTTTCATTCACTAATGGTTTTATTCCACTGAACATTTTTTGTCATTAATTTCATTAGATTTCTAGTTTTCCAGAATTGTAACTATTTTAGGATTGAGGTTTTAAGTTTCTTCTTTTTACCCATTTAAAATGGTATTATTAAATTACTTATAAATTTTTTACATCTATGCATTTAAATTTGTTAAGAAAATCTTCATCTTGATTTCACTTCCATTTTTCTATCTAACTCCAAAATGAATTTTTATTATGATGTATTGATCAGGATTTTCCATTAAATGATTTTATTCTCATTTTTAAATATTTTCTTTATTATGGTAACCATTATTATTATGATAACTTGTTATGTTATACCATTTGGAAATAATATGTGACAAATTTTTCTATTCATAGTGTTTTTATAATAAGATTTTTCATTATTTTCAGGTTGTATAAATATGTATCATATATCATTTTGTGATATTTCGGTTTAAATATATTCTTTCAATGTGTTGGTTAATTTTTAATATCTTAGACGATAATGATTTTGTGTGGACATGATTAGGTTTGTATAAAATTGATTGCATGAGCATGATTGATTTTTCCCACAACTTAATGTTTGGAAATAATTTGGTTTTTTCACACCATAATTCATGATACTGAATAGTTTTTCTCAAAAAGTTATGATTACTTATGTTTAAGATTAATCCAATTCTATATATATATTTCGTTATTCTTATGATTCATTTTTATGGGTTATGATTATTTATAATTGTTCCAAAGACATGATATATCTTTCATTTTAAATGATTTTTTATATTATTCCATGATCTAGGATGTTATATCATTAATTATGATCATGTATTATGATTAAAATTTTGTTTAATTTTATATTTCTGCTTTGATTCATGTTTTCTGACACTTTTATTATTTAAATTTTAATGGATCGTTGATAAGTTTCCCTTACTAGTCCTTTGAGATCACCCACAATTTTTTTTCCATTTTCCCGTGGTATTATTAACAAGACTATGTGTATAAGGATTTGTTATATATAGTTGATTTTTGGGGATGGTGATGTAATAGTGTGTAATATGATGTTTATTTTATCCTATCTACAAATACAGAAAACCTTTTTATTCTGGGATTTTGAGATTACTTGTGATCTGTAATGAGTAAATTATGTAAATTATGTAATATTTATTTGTTGTTTAGTTTGGTTAATCACAATTGGTATAAAGTCACTCTACTTAACACAAAATCTATTACAACCTCTCCACCTCATAACAAATCATCATCGACCTATCTCGAACCACTAATAAGAAAAAGTTTATTATATCCAATGAATCCAACATTTCTCACTCCTAAAAAAATATGATGTTGTCAAACACAACTATCGATACCTAATCATACTAAACAATAAACTTAGAAAGTTCAGTCCCACTATGGGTACTCCAGCCCAATGAGGATCACCCAACAAGTAATACCACCACTAAAATACTTGACATAATGGTTATATAATACATCCATCTCTCCCTAAAAATCATATTACGAACTACCAATCACATCGTCACCATGAGTCACTCTCAATGAATATAAAAAAATTGGTTCTTCCTATATAAAACACAAATCACACCATTACATATGATACTAAACTAGAATGAATAAAATCACTACATAACATTGATCATCAATAACTCAATATCATTTTTAAGAAGGATAAATCATCTATATGAGAAATTAGAAAACCCTAACATATATAATATTTTCCTCCCCATATGGTAATAATATATATTTTCCCTAACCACTGCTACTAAACACTTCTATATATACCATTATTAGAGAATGTTATTGAAATCTAACTATTACCTCCATAAAAATATCCCACACCCCCATATATTCTAGATCATGGGTTAATCAACAAACCCCAAATGATAAAGTTAGCATCAAACATAATATCTCTAAATTTCCCATCCTCCTAAAATGTCAACACTCTGTGGGTGGTTGATCACACTGAGATTGAAAAAGCCTTGAATATATTCATTGGTAACATTTTGATGATAACACACTTTTAGGAGCTAATGATGGTATGTAACTCTAACTTCAAAACTAGTTATCCTCATAACATCGCTTTATACCATGTGAAGCTCTACTAATCACCACACCTAATATTTTTTTCTTTCAAGGAAGAGTACCATCATTCATGTTTCTCTCTACTATAAAATACGGGTTCACTACTTTGAGTAATGAAATAAACCTGAGGTTTCTCTACTTCACTCTAAACACTTGCATAGGATCATCCAAAAATAATTATCTCGTAGAGTTTTGTTATAAAGAAAAATACAGTGAGAAACAAAATAGATAATCCTTTTGTAACATCTTCCCTTGAACCTATGACATGAAATCACAGACCTGGTCTTCCTTCTATGTCTTAGGAAAGTTTTAATGAACTTCACTGAAAAGTAATTATAATACATTCCATAATGTCTACTATCATATACCTATACACCCCATTGGTGTTTTTTTGATCTCTTGAGCATATGCATTTCTATTTTCCAATTCCACCCAAGTAGTGTCACAATATAGTCAAAGATATCCTGAATTGAGCCTATTAAATACTTATTTTTGAAGGATCACCCCTCTCCCAAAAAAAGGGAGGATTATGAGATTGAAAATAATGATTTAGATGAACAAATGCAGACTTATATCCTATATTATTCTTGTAAATAATCTAAAAAAATCAAAATAATCTTTCCATGCACTGATCATCAAATAACGTTATTACATCGACTATATATTTTGGAAGTGCAGGATCATCTACATGAAGCACATACTTATCTCCATCATAATGTCCTCAACAATCAAATACATCGATGTTACCACATCTCCACCATATGGTGACCAAATATATATACCCAATGTGAAATCAAACAATAAATAAGATACCATGAATAAAACATATAACATGGACATATATTCTAAATAGAAAAAATGATATTAGGTAGTATATCCCAATAGACCATATATTTACCTATATTAACCATAGTTGTAACAAGCTGATATTTTTTTGATAATTATTATTTTTAATTTCATTGATGTCTTCTGTTGTAGACTAAACCAAAATTATCATTCTCTATACGCAACACCTTATTATCTTGCAGTATACGCAACACTATTCTTGGCTTGTGTTACACACAATTTCACGTTCGTTTTGTAGGAATTATTCTATGAAAAATTTAGTATAGAATATTTTTAATGTATAAATTAAATAAGTTAATATTATGTTATACACAAAACCAAAGAGATCTTACACTATATGCATCCCTGACTTGGCTTGCATTACACGCAATCACGACCTTCCTCGATAGCGTGTGTAGTACACAATACTGGGTTTTACTAAACAATGATACATTATTATAATTTTATGAACTAGATTTTTTGAATATTATTGACAAAATTTTAAATTATATAACATTATTATTCATCTTACACATTTTCTAAAACATGGTATGTGAAAAAAATAAATATTTTGGGTAAAATAAGCATTTTTCAAAAAATGCAGTTTTGCCGCCTTTTGATGGCGCACCCACTTTAAATTTAGTTTTTGACAGGTTTATATGTTCAATTTGAAAAAATAAAATTATTTTTTGGAATCATGATATAAGAATTTACTTTGGATAAATTTTTCATATTATTCTGATAACTTTCATATTTTAATGAATAGTAAAAACACGCTATATTTTAAATAAAAACAACTTTTTTCATCGCAATAACTTATATTTTTAATTTATAATATTTAATGGTTTTAAAGTATAAATAAAATATATTTTTACGATTTAATATAATTTATGTCATTAAAATTAATTTTACCTTGAATTCATAGGTAAAAACATTTCAATCTTTGGCAATGTTTTAACTTTTAAAACCCATTTTCACAACAATGGGATTAATTTTAAATTAATTACTCCAACTTCTGTATTTTGAATTTTGAAAAATGGATTCCATATTTTAATTCATTGGGTCCAAATTATGTTAATAGTTTAATTTTATTTTTTCGATATTATGAATAGTAACTACAATAATTTTTATTACTGTAGTTAAAGGTAAATTTGGTAATTATGGGTAAAAATATGATTATAAAATTACCCTAACACATGCTAAAATTCTATTGGATGACTAAAAGTCGATCCATATCACCTAAGGGTTGGAATATATTAATTGTATGGACTTTTTTCCATGAAAATAATTTAATTATTAATAAAACCAAAGCAAGTGACAACATTTCACTCTCTTAAATCTTATAAGTATAATAATTTTAATTTAGTGATAAAATTCATGAAACTTCGAACATGAATGGTCTCCAGAAGTATAATAAAATTATATATATCAAGTTAATGTATTTAGAATTTTTAGGGATTATATAATTATCATTAATGGTGACACAATAGTGATGGTGAAATTATTTTATTGATTTAAATATCAAATAATGTTTTTAAAAAATAATAAAATAAATATTATATGAACTAATTAATGTGCTCCACTAATTTTATAGACAAATATGACATGTTATGAATCTATTTAATCTTTTATTTCAAACATATCTTCTGTGTGGATTTTATTTAAATTCAAATAAATTAATATTGTAAAAATTGACACTATTGTTATTTTATAAAAATAACATAATATAAAATTGTTTAAAAATCACAAAAATATTTAAAAATTATAAATTAAAACTTATATGGTCCATAATTTCATAAATAGTCTAATTATGGAAAATTCACAAGACATAATTAATTATTTATATCAATTTAAAATTTAGAATCTTATAACCACAAACAAAATTAAATAGATTAGATAACGATAAATCAAGTTGATAATGTTTAAAATATATTACCCACATGTATAAATTTTATTGGTTGATGAGATTACAACCCTATCTCCTCTAAGTTCGGATTTGAGTCATTTTGTAAGTTTTTCAGTGGGGTTTGAATTTATTATAAATTAATATTTTTGAGGTTTCCAAAGGTGCCTCTCTCCTCCCTTATAAAAGGGAAACTCCTCCCTCTTCTCGGTACACAATTTTGAGCCTTCAATCTCAGCCAACCCCTGCCAATTTACCTTATCAACGTCCCTAGAAACATTATAGCGGTTATGGTCTTCTCAAAAGACCAAATCTAGTGACTTAAGAGGCGGTTAAGAAGAGGCGCGTCAATGAAGAGGAGGTTCGGAGACATATGAAGCATATCAGACATAGGGTAAAGGTTAATTTATCAATCTTATTTTTATCTGAGATTTCTTATACATAAGTATTTACTGGGGTTATATTTTTCATCCATGTCAATAAAATGATTTCATAAAGTGTTTAATATTCTTCCATGTATGTTTAAAGTCATTTTTACCCTTCTTTGACTTTTACTTTGTGTTATGGATGGAATCTTTCTTTTGTTTACCACACATGGTACTTTTTACATTTCCGTTAAAAGTATAAGGAGAATGTTTTTTTAACTTATATGGAATGAACAGATTTTTACGATTTCGTAACACCTAATTTTCATGAAGCTTCTTCTTCATGTTTTCATGATTATTTTCAAAAAAATCCTTTTCCTTTAAAATTTCATTGCATTTTGAGAAAAGAAATTGATTTTGAAGAAGAAAGGATATTTTCCTCAAGAATTCATTTCAAGTGTTTTATCAAAACTATTTTCCATATAAGATGATGTTATTTAGTATAATTATGTTTCACGTATAATGGCTCTCTTACTTACATGATTTTATTTTTCTTATGATGAAATGATATCCATTTATTTTATATGGATTATGTGATGATGGGATGATGTTTATGAAACCCATTTTATTCGTTGGGTTATTATGAATGATGTACGTTTATTTTGTGGCACACATAATAATGATTTTATTATGAGATGGGTGGGACCTATATCTCCCTCCAATTAATTGGGTAAAGATTTATATCTCATGAGATAAACATGGATGGAATGGTATGCTAATCCGGTTCAGTGATACCGGACTGGAACGAGGAGTGAACTCAATTCAGAAAGGGACTTTTTCCACTGAGATGGTCTTGGCAGCAACGCCTTGGGTATTATGAAAATCATATCAAGTGCTTAATGGTTTTACATAATTACATGTTTTATTCCCATTCTATTTTACCATTATCAATGTTCCTTTATGATATATTCCATACGTACTTCCAAGATTTATGTCTTTGCTTAAGATTTTGATGTTTAGATTTTATGTTCGTGTTTTTTCTTTCAAATGTTTATGGATTATTTTATGTTATCTATGTTTACCCTTACTGAGCATTTGAGATCACCCTTTTTATGTTTTCTTTTCCCCAGGATATAAAGAAAGGTTTTAGGTAAGAAATCAAAAGGGGAAGATCTTTGTGGGAGATGTTGAAGATCTTTCACCATGATTAGAAGATTGTGTTCTGAGATTCCAAAGACACTAAACTATTATCATCCTTGAGTGTTTGTAACAGCCCAAGATTTTATAAAAAAATATTCTTTTTTAATTTTATTAATGTCTTGTGTTGTACGCTACACCAAAAGGAGCTTGCACAACACACATCCTTGACTTGACTTGCATTACACGCAATCGCGACCTTCCTCGATAGCGTGTGTAGTACGCAATACCAAGTTTCACTAAACAACGATATGCTATAAAAATATTATTAAAACTAGCCGTTATGAATAGTAATAACCACTTTTTGAAATCCAGTAAATCTTATTTTTCAAAATGAACTTTATTTTTGGATTCGGAGTATCGAATTTAGCCTAAGGTGAAATTTTGGTACTTTTCGGATAACTTTCATATTTTGATGAATAGTGAAAATGACTAAATTTTAATTAAAAACAACTTTTTTTAATCGAAATAATTAATAATGATAAATTATTAATTTGAGTGATTTTAAAGTATATTTAGAATATATTTTTACAATTTAATACAATTTTGGTCATTGAATGTAATTTCACATTTAAACCAGACATAATCAAGTGTCAATCTTTTGATAGATATTGTTTTTTAAAAACACGCTATTTGTTTTAACAGCGGGATTTAATTATAAAATTAATTAATGCAACTTTTATATTATGAATTTGGTAAAATAGACTTCATTTTTGAATTCGGAATATGAAATATAGCTTGGGATGAAATTTTGGCATTGTTCTGAAAAACATCAATTTTTGATGAATAGTGAAACCACTAAGTGGTAGGTTAAAAACTGAATTTTGCATAAAACTTAATTTTACCGCTTCTGTGAATGGAATTTCGAAAATCCGAGAGACACGGTTAATATCAAGGACTAAAATGTGGTTCAATGAGATGAAAATAATTTTTGGTGAATAGTAACTTTTTACTTTTTTTACCGTGGTTAATAGTAAATAGGGTAACTAAGGGTAAATATGATATCAATATTACCCTAACACATGTCCTAATTCTATTGGACAAGTGTATTTCGACCAAAAACAAACATAGGAATAAAATATTACCATTTAGGCCCACTTGGATTAGATTAGGACATTTATTATTAATTTATTTAAAGAAGGGTTAAAATAGTTAAAATCAAAATTTAATAAATAAATCATTTATAATATGGGGTTATACATAAGATAAATTCGATTGTAAATATTCATTAGAAAGCTAAAACGATTTCCTACATGATGGTATTTTATTTGTAATTTTTAGACATCATATAATTTAATTTATTTATGACACAACGATGATGCAGTAATTATCTTATTAATGAAATATTGACATAATTGATGTTATAAACACCAAAATAAATGTAATTTGAGATTTTTTATGAATTCCACTAATTTTATAGGTTACTATGATATATTAATGTTGATTTAATCAACTTGGTTCGAACATTTAATTCTGTTATGACTTTCACAAAAATCATATATCAAATAGTGTCAAAATTGACACAAAATAGTTTTTAAATCAAATATTATATTATTAATTGTTATTGTATTCCTAAAAATCTAAGGTTCGGCCAAATGACTTAGATAAGGATATATATATTAATAATAAACAATTTGGGGTTCGTTTGGCATGTTATAGTAAGTGTATTAACCATATAGTGAAAGAAAACAAAAAGACATGGTAAAAGTTAAATTATTTAACTTAGAGTTAAATCTAATTGATAAGGTTAAAATAATATCCTAAACTTGTCTAAATTCTATTGGTTGATAGGATTTCGACCCATACCCACTTTATCTTCGAAATAATACCCTTTGGAACCATTATAAACCGATCTTGACTTTAATATAAAATAATATTTTGAGATATTCCTAAGGTGCCCCTCTCCTCCCCTATAAAAGGAAACCTCCTCCCCCTCCTCCTCACACCAATTTGAGCACTCAAGCTCGGCCAACCCCTGCCAAAATCTCTTCTCCACTTCCCTAGCAACATCCTAGAGGTTCTGGTCTTCCTCAAAGACCAATTCTAGTTCCCTAAGAGGAGGTCTCAAAGAGGCACTTCAAAGAAGAGGAGGTTCGGACACTTACAAAGCAAGTCGGACCTAAGGTAAGGGAAATATCACAATCTCATTTTTATCCGAGATTGTTTATTCGTAAGTATTTACTGGGGTGTATTTTATCATCCACATCCATGTTTCATCAATATGTAATATTATTTCCATCAACCTACAATTGTTTAAATCCATTTTTACCCTTCGGTGAGTTTTAGTAATATGCATGAAAGGAATCTTTTGTCGTTTTTCGAACGAGGTACTTTTTGACTTTTCCGACAAAAGTACGAAGAATGTTTTTTTTAACTTATACGGCATGAATGGATTTTTAAAACATTACTTCAAAGAAGCTTCCTTTACAAGTTTTCAAGTTTATTTTTAATCAACTTCTTTTATTTTAAAGTTGTATGACATGTTATGAAAGGAAAAATGTTTTTTTGAAGAAGAAAGAATATTTTCCTCAAGAATTCAATTCAAGTGTTTTATCAAAATTATTTTCCATCTAAGATAAAAAAGGGTTCTGTTTCTATCCATATTTTTACATTGTTTTGACTATGTTGTGATGGAATTATGTTTATGAATTCCTTTATCATATATGAATTGATTTATGATGTCATGATGTTTCAAGAATCCCATTTTTGTTATATGTGTTATGCGATGATGTATGTTTTATGATTATGTGGCACACATAAGAAAGGATTCATTATAAGATGGGTGGGACCTATATCTCCCTCAAATGCATTGGGTAAAGATTATATATCTCATGAGATAGACATGGCTGGAATGGTAGGTTATACCGGTTCAGTGAAACAGGACTGAAACGAGGGTTACTCGATTCAGAAAGGGACTTTGTCCACTAAGATAGTCTTGGCAATGAGTCATGACTAACAAGAAATGATTTTTCCATGATTATGTGTGCATGCCACAAAGATTCAAGTTTCATGTTATGATTATGGTGATCTCATTTTCACTTCTATGATTTGTTCCATGTTAAGATATTATGATCTCTTTTGCAGGTTATGATTGTCAAAAAGATATGATATGATTTTTATTTCTTTTGTTTACCCTTACTGAGCATTTGAGCTCACCCTTTTATGTTTTCTTTTCCCCAGGATATAAAGAAAGGTTTTAGGTAGAAAAAAGGGATGACCTTTATGGGAGATATTGAAGAACTTTCACCACGATTAGAAGATTACGTTCCGAGTTTCCAAAGACACTAAACTATTACGATCCTTGTGTGTGTGTTTTTGTTATGTACTAAGTATTCCGCAAAAGTAATGTAATGTCCATATACGATAAGCTTCGGGTCTCTACAGTTGGTATCAGAGGAAAGGTTTAGTCAACCTTTGGAAACTAGGATGCGAAAACGTTAGTGAGATCCCTAGAGATATTTCTAAGGTATGTCTAGGGATGTCCCTAAGGTTAAGTATACGTATAGGTTATAGTCCTAGAATTACGCTAACGATATTAGAATTTAACCTAAGATGTTAGATATTGAGGGTACTTCCCCTTTACTATGTTGTTTTCTCTAGCATGATTTTTGCCTCTCACAGAATTATTTTTGTGTTTTAGTTAATGGGGGGAACCAGAAGGAATTCGGTTAACATTGAATCCAATGGACAAATTGGTGACTATGAGCAACAAAATTGTGTAATGCCTAGAGAGAAAGATATTGTGATTATGTCGAATCAGTCATCGCGATATATAATTAACAAGGTGAAATTTAGTGGTATGCCTAATTCATCAAAGAAGAGGAAGATAGAATATTATGCATGTTCGCATGTTGAGGAGCATAAAGAAAGGAAGATTGAGATTTCTAAAGAAGGGAAGAAGAACCTTGAGGAATACCTCAAATGGAGGGACCGATGTTATCTGTGTGGAGAGAAGGGTCATAGAGTGACAGATTGTTATGGAGTTCAATGTCTTATTTGTGGAGAACATGGTCATTACCCAACTCAACGCCCTGACCTAAAAAGATACTTCTAAATCAAGGAAGGACTTATTCCAGGACAGTCATTGAAGTGGATGGACTGAAGTGTTTATGTATTGGTATTCAAGAATAATGTTGTTGAGGTACTTTTATGGTGTATTGGAATATTTATGTATTGGTATAATGTGTTATTCGAAGTGATTGAGGTATTTTTGGAAAAAATATGATATGCGCATAATGAAGGGAAAATGAGAAAACGAAATATTTGATAGTATTCATGAGCTCATGATTGATATAAGGACTAAGTGATATCATGGTTTGAGTATATAGAATTTTGAGGATTTTGGTATGTGGAAAGTGTTAACTGCACTCATGTTTTCACTAAGGTATTCAAGATAATACACGATTAAGGAATTTGAATGTTTGGAATGTGACCAACAAGACATATCTTATGATATGTGGGGATCAACGATGGTATTAAATCTCTGGTAATCGTTTTCACTATGTTATGAGAGTGGACTGGAGTATTATGGATAAGCCTAAAGATTAGAATGGATTATGTTGGACATAAGTTAGTATTGTTTAAGGATAGAAGTTTTTTCGATATTATTGATGGGATGTTATAGTAATATAGTTTTATAAAAAGGACAACCTGCAGGACGGGAGACAACCCATCGCTTCGGACAAGGCTGTAGGAATCGAACCCACAACCGAAGTGCGACTGGCCTTTATCGCCTACCACTGACCTACAGGAAGTCCCTGTTTAGTAGAAACTAGTTTTATTATATTAAGCAGTATGATATATGAAGTATAAGTCCATTTTAGGAACCATATATGATTAATCTCACTATAGATCGATTTATGCATATAATTTTTTCTAACCTTTTGTTTGAGACAGATGGAATGACCCGTCATTCTATCACATGATCTGCTAACACTTCACGAATAACAAATTCAACTTCATTTATTTAAGAGATGAAGTGGAAATTGTTCAAGGCACGAACAACAGTGAGATTGTACCAAAATAAAGTAAGTATTTATTCTAATTCAAATTTTCAACTATAGGGGAAATGATCTTGAAAACCAAAAATGTTGTCCTAGTGATCTTATACCTGATGAATCAGATGGTACCTTATATCATCACAAATCTATGGATTTGTGATTACTGGCTTTTCCATAGCCATGTTCTCTACCACTCTCCATCAGAACATGATGGTTAGATTTCTCTTCCATATCCATATTTTCACCTATGTGGAAACCCAGTGATTAGTTTATTTGGGTAATCGTTACATTTCATACTTTAGTTTTTAAAGCCAAGTTTTGGTATTTCCTTTTACGATGTGGGTTTCTATTAAAGAAACTTTCAAATAGTAAACCATTTATAACCCCGACGAATTTCGAGGGCGAAATTCATTTTAAGGGGGGTAGAATGTAACAGCCCAAGATTTTATAAAAAAATATTCTTTTTTAATTTTATTAATGTCTTGTGTTGTACGCTACACCAAAAGGAGCTTGCACAACACACATCCTTGACTTGACTTGCATTACACGCAATCGCGACCTTCCTCGATAGCGTGTGTAGTACGCAATACCAAGTTTCACTAAACAACGATATGCTATAAAAATATTATTAAAACTAGCCGTTATGAATAGTAATAACCACTTTTTGAAATCCAGTAAATCTTATTTTTCAAAATGAACTTTATTTTTGGATTCGGAGTATCGAATTTAGCCTAAGGTGAAATTTTGGTACTTTTCGGATAACTTTCATATTTTGATGAATAGTGAAAATGACTAAATTTTAATTAAAAACAACTTTTTTTAATCGAAATAATTAATAATGATAAATTATTAATTTGAGTGATTTTAAAGTATATTTAGAATATATTTTTACAATTTAATACAATTTTGGTCATTGAATGTAATTTCACATTTAAACCAGACATAATCAAGTGTCAATCTTTTGATAGATATTGTTTCTTAAAAACACGCTATTTGTTTTAACAGCGGGATTTAATTATAAAATTAATTAATGCAACTTTTATATTATGAATTTGGTAAAATAGACTTCATTTTTGAATTCGGAATATGAAATATAGCTTGGGATGAAATTTTGGCATTGTTCTGAAAAACATCAATTTTTGATGAATAGTGAAACCACTAAGTGGTAGGTTAAAAACTGAATTTTGCATAAAACTTAATTTTACCGCTTCTGTGAATGGAATTTCGAAAATCCGAGAGACACGGTTAATATCAAGGACTAAAATGTGGTTCAATGAGATGAAAATAATTTTTGGTGAATAGTAACTTTTTACTTTTTTTACCGTGGTTAATAGTAAATAGGGTAACTAAGGGTAAATATGATATCAATATTACCCTAACACATGTCCTAATTCTATTGGACAAGTGTATTTCGACCAAAAACAAACATAGGAATAAAATATGACCATTTAGGCCCACTTGGATTAGATTAGGACATTTATTATTAATTTATTTAAAGAAGGGTTAAAATAGTTAAAATCAAAATTTAATAAGTAAATCATTTATAATATGGGGTTATACATAAGATAAATTCGATTGTAAATATTCATTAGAAAGCTAAAAAGATTTCCTACATGATGGTATTTTATTTTTAATTTTTAGACATCATATAATTTAATTTATTTATGACACAACGATGATGCAGTAATTATCTTATTAATGAAATATTGACATAATTGATGTTATAAACACCAAAATAAATGTAATTTCAGATTTTTTATGAATTCCACTAATTTTATAGGTTACTATGATATATTAATGTTGATTTAATCAACTTGGTTCGAACATTTAATTCTGTTATGACTTTCAAAAAAATCATATATCAAATAGTGTCAAAATTGACACAAAATAGTTTTTAAATCAAATATTATATTATTAATTGTTATTGTATTCCTAAAAATCTAAGGTTCGGCCAAATGACTTAGATAAGGATATATATATTAATAATAAACAATTTGGGGTTCGTTTGGCATGTTATAGTAAGTGTATTAACCATATAGTGAAAGAAAACAAAAAGACATGGTAAAAGTTAAATTATTTAACTTAGAGTTAAATCTAATTGATAAGGTTAAAATAATATCCTAAACTTGTCTAAATTCTATTGGTTGATAGGATTTCGACCCATACCCACTTTAGCTTCGAAATAATACCCTTTGGAACCATTATAAACCGATCTTGACTTTAATATAAAATAATATTTTGAGATATTCCTAAGGTGCCCCTCTCCTCCCCTATAAAAGGAAACCTCCTCCCCCTCCTCCTCACACCAATTTGAGCACTCAAGCTCGGCCAACCCCTGCCAAAATCTCTTCTCCACTTCCCTAGCAACATCCTAGAGGTTCTGGTCTTCCTCAAAGACCAATTCTAGTTCCCTAAGAGGAGGTCTCAAAGAGGCACTTTAAAGAAGAGGAGGTTCGGACACTTACAAAGCAAGTCGGACCTAAGGTAAGGGAAATATCACAATCTCATTTTTATCCGAGATTGTTTATTCGTAAGTATTTACATGGGTGTATTTTATCATCCACATCCATGTTTCATCAATATGTAATATTATTTCCATCAACCTACAATTGTTTAAATCCATTTTTACCCTTCGGTGAGTTTTAGTAATATGCATGAAAGGAATCTTTTGTCGTTTTTCGTACGAGGTACTTTTTGACTTTTCCGACAAAAGTACGAAGAATGTTTTTTTAACTTATACGGCATGAATGGATTTTTAAAACATTACTTCAAAGAAGCTTCCTTTACAAGTTTTCAAGTTTATTTTTAATCAACTTCTTTTATTTTAAAGTTGTATGACATGTTATGAAAGGAAAAATGTTTTTTTGAAGAAGAAAGGATATTTTCCTCAAGAATTCAATTCAAGTGTTTTATCAAAATTATTTTCCATCTAAGATAAAAAAGGGTTCTATTTCTATCCATATTTTTACATTGGTTTGACTATGTTGTGATGGAATTATGTTTATGAATTCCTTTATCATATATGAATTGATTTATGATGTCATGATGTTTCAAGAATCCCATTTTTGTTATATGTGTTATGCGATGATGTATGTTTTATGATTATGTGGCACACATAAGAAAGGATTCATTATAAGATGGGTGGGACCTATATCTCCCTCGAATGCATTGGGTAAAGATTATATATCTCATGAGATAGACATGGATGGAATGGTAGGTTATACTGGTTCAGTGAAACAGGACTGAAACGAGGGTTACTCGATTCAGAAAGGGACTTTGTCCACTAAGATAGTCTTGGCAATGAGTCATGACTAACAAGAAATGATTTTTCCATGATTATGTGTGCATGCCACAAAGTTTCAAGTTTCATGTTATGATTATGGTGATCTCATTTTCACTTCTATGATTTGTTCCATGTTAAGATATTATGATCTCTTTTGCAGGTTATGATTTTCAAAAAGATATGATATGATTTTTATTTCTTTTGTTTACCCTTACTGAGCATTTGAGCTCACCCTTTTATGTTTTCTTTTCCCCAGCATATAAAGAAAGGTTTTAGGTAGAAAAAAGGGATGACCTTTATGGGAGATATTGAAGAACATTCACCACGATTAGAAGATTACGTTCCGAGTTTCCAAAGACACTAAACTATTACGATCCTTGTGTGTGTGTTTTTGTTATGTACTAAGTATTCCGCAAAAGTAATGTAATGTCCATATACGATAAGCTTCGGGTCTCAACAGTGTTGGTTTTTGTTATTTATTATGTATTCTGAAAAAGTAATGTAATGTCTAAGTACGTCAATTTTGGGGTCTCTACAGTTGGTATCAGAGGAAAGGTTTAGTTAACCTTTGGAAACTAAGATGCGAAAACATTAGTGAGATATCTAGAGATATTTCTATGGTATGTCTCGGGATGTTCCTAAGGTTATGTATTAGTATAGGTTATAGTCCTAGAATTATGATAACGATTGTGAATAACCTATGATTAAACCTAAGATGTTAGATATTGAAAGTTCTCCCCTTGATTCTGTTGTTTTCCTAGTATTATTTTTTCCTCTCACACTATTCTTTTTTGGGTTTTAGAAAATGGCTGTAAATAGGAAGATTCAGGATAATGGAGGATACGGTGGACAATGGAATTATATTCTTCATGAGAAACCAAATGAAATGGGATTTGGAAGTCCAAATCTCGTTATTATGCCTGATCAGCAATATCATATTATGATCAATAATATCAACTTTGGTATGTTTCCTCACTTAGATAATAAGAGAAAGACGGAGTTTCATGATGATCATAGAGGAAAGAAAGTTCAATTTCCATCATGTAAATAATGTGGTAAGAGGAATCAGGGAGAATGTTTCAAAGGAACTGGAAGATGCTTTGGGTGTGGAAAAGAAGGACACAAAGCCAGTAATTTTAAAGGAAAAGGATCAGTTAACAACATGGACAAGGATAATGGTATTTCTAAGACATCAAAAATGGTTAAATGTTTTAAATGTGGAATGTACGGGCATTATTCAAACCAATCCTCTAAGGAAAAAATTTCATGAAGAGAATCAGCATGGTCATATGGGTAGTATTTATGTTGTTGATGATGAAGAGACTACAAATGATATATGAGATGAAAGAAATGATGAAGCTCAGTCAGTGGTTTAAGAAGGCAGTGTAATGATTGTGTGTTTATCAAGAATAATATATGGTACTATGGAATAATGAAAAATATAAGGATTGTTACACAACTGTCTTTCCTTGAGTTTTTGAAAGTATATGATGAATTGTACCAGTAACATTGAAAGTTTATTCAAATATTTTTGGAATTTAGATGATATGTTAATAATGAAAGGATAAGGAGATAAGGAGATGTTTGATAGTATTAACGAGCTCATGACTGGTATAAGGACAATGTGATATTATGGTTTGAGTAATCAGATTTTTGGAATTTTGGTCTGTGGAAAGAGTTAACTTTTGACAACATTCATGTTTTCACTAAGGTTTAATGGGTATTCATTTTTCATGAGAATACATGATTAAGTAATTCACATGTTTGGAATTTGACCAACAAGATATATATATATCTTATGATATACAGGAGATAAATGATTGTATTCAATGCATGGTAGATGACCTTTCTAGTAATCATTTTATTTATTCTATGAGATTGAACAGAAGTATTTTGGATAAACATAAATATTGAAATATATTATGTTCGATATCAGATAGTATTGTTTAATGATAGAACTTTTTGTTATGTTATAATAGTATAGTTTTAAAAAATGGACAACCCATAGGACGGGCGATAACCCGTCGCGTCAGACAAGGCTACGGGAATCGAACCCACAACCGAAGTGTGACGGGCCTTTATCACCTACCACTGGCCTACAAGAAGTCCCTGGTTAGTAGAAAGTAGTTCTATTTTTTTAAGCAGGATGATAGATAAAGTATAAGTCAATTTTGGAACCATATTTGATTAATCTCACCATAGATGGACTTATGTATATAACTTTTGCTAACTTATGTTTGAGATAGATGGAATGACCTATCATTCTATCGCATGATCTGCTAAAACTTCGAGAAAGACCAATTCTACTTCATTTCATTAAGAGATGAAGTGGAAATTGTTTGAGGCAAGAGCAACGTTGATATTGTACCAAAATCAAGTAAGTATTTATTTTAATTCAAAAATTCTTCAACATTTGGGAAATGATCTTGAATACCAAAAATGTTGTCCTAGTTCTCTAATATGTGATCAATCAGATAGTACCTTAGATCATCACAAATTTATGGCACTGTGACTGTTGGATTATTTCATAGCCCTGTTGTCTACCACTCTCCATCAGAACATGACGGTTAGATTTCTCTTCTATATCCATTTTTTCACCTTTGTTCTCCTATGTGGGAACCCAAGTGATGAGTTAGTTTTGGAATTTTTTTTTTGCATTCATTTTTAAAAATTAATTTTTAGTATTCCTTTTTACGATGTTGGTTTCTATGAAAGAAACTTTCAAGTAATAACCATTTATAACCTCGATGAATTTCGAGGGAGAAATTCTTTTTAAGGGGGGTAGAATGTAACAACCTGAAATTTTATAAGAATTGTTCTTTTTTAATTTCATTGATGTCTTGTGTTGTACACTACACTAAAATTATCTTGCACGATAGGCAACACCGTATTAGCTTGCAGTATATGCAACACTATTCTTGGCTTGTGTTACACATAATTTATAGTTCATTTTGTAGGAATTTTTCTACACAACATTATGTATAGATTTTGTTTAATGTATAAATTAACTAACTTTTTATTATGTTATACGCAAAACCAATGGAATCTTGCACTACACGCATCCATGATTGGCTTGCATTACACGCAATCACAACCTTTCTCAATAGCGTGTGTAGTACGCAATACCGGGTTTCACTAAACAATGATATATTATTATAATATTATGAACTAGACTTTATGAATAGTATTGAATAAATTTTGAATTTTATAACATTATTATTCATCTTACATATTTTCTAAAACATGGTATGTGAACAAAATAAAATTTTCCAGTAAAATAAGTATTTTTAAAAAAATGCAGTTTTGTCGCCTTTTGATGGCACACCCACATTAAATATAGTTTTTGAAAGGTCTATAAGTTAAATTTGAAAAAATACAATCCTTCTTTGGAATCATTATATAATAATTTACTTTGGATAAATTTTTCATATTATTATGATAACTTTCATATTTTAATGAATAGTAAAAACATGCTATATTTTAACTAAAAACAACTTTTTCATTGCAATAATTTATATGGTTAAATTATAATAATTAATGGTTTTAAAGTATAAATAGAATATATTTTTACCATTTAATATAATTTATCTCATTACCATTAATTTTACATTGAATTCATCGGTAAAAACATTTCAATCTTTGGGAATGTTTTAACTTTTAAAACCTGTTTTCTTAACAACGAGATTAATTTTAAATTAATTACTGCAACTTCTGTGTATTGAATTTTGATAAATGGATTCCATATTTGAATTAATTTGGTTCAAATTATGTTAATAGGTTACTTTTTTTTTGATATTATGAATAGTAACTATGATAATTTTTATTTACTGGAGTTAAAGGTAAATCAACTAATTAAGGGTAAAAGTAAGATTATAAAATTACCCTAACACCTGCCAACATTACATTGGATGGATAAAAGTACACCCATATCTCCTAAGTGTCGGAATAGATTCATTTTATGGACTTTTTACTATGAAAATAATTTAATTATTATTAAAACCAAAGAATGTGACTACATGTTACTCTCTTTAATCTTATAAGTATAATAATTTTAATTTAGTGATAAGCTTAATGAAACTTTGAAAATGAATAGTCTCTAAAAATATAATAAAATTATCTACATCATGTGAATGTATTTAAAATTTTTAGGGATTAAATAATTATCATTAAAGGTGACACAATAGTGATGTTGAAATTATTTTATTGATTGAAATATCAAATAAATGATTTTAAAATTATTAAAATAAATATTATATGAACTATTTAATGTGATCCACAAATTATATAGATAAATATTTAATTGTTATGAATCTATTGAAACTTTTATTTCTAACATATCTTTTGTGTGGATTTTATTTAAATTCTTATAAATGAATAGTGTAAAAAATGACAGTATTGTTATTTTATAAAAATAACATAATATAAAATTGTTTAAAAATCACCAAAATATTTAAAAATTATAAATTAGAATTTATATGGTCTAAAATGTCATAAATAATCCAATTATAGACAATTAAAAACACATAAGTAATTATTTATAACAATTTAAAATTTAGAATCTTAAAACCACAAATAAAATTAAATAGATTAAATAAGGATAAATCAAGTTGATAATGTTTAAAATAAATTACCAACATTTCTAAATTTTATTGGTTGACGAGATTACAACCCTATCTCATCTAAGTTCGTATTTGAGTCATTTTGGAAGTTTTTAAGTGGGGTTTGAATTTATTATAAATTAAAATTTTTGAGGTTTCCAAAGGTGCCCTCTCCTCCCTTATAAAAGGGAACCTCCTACCTCTTCTCTTTACACAATTTTGAGCCTTCGAGAATGGCCAAACCCTGCCCATTTCTCTTCTCAACTTCCCGAGAAACATTATAGAAGTTCTGGTCTCCTCAAAATACCAACTCTAGTTCCTTAAGAGGAGGTTATGAAGAGGCGCGTCAAAGAAGAGGAGGTTCAGATAAATACGAAGAATATCAGACATAAAGTAAGGGATAATTTTGTAATCTCATTTTTATCCAAGATTTCTTATACATAAGTATTTACTGGGTTTATATTTTTCATCCATGTCCATAATTTTTTTTTCATAGTGTTTAATATTCTTCCATTTAGGTTTAAAGTCATGTTTACCCTGCTTTGACTTTTACTTTGTGTTATGGATGGAATATTTATTTTGTTTACCATACGTGGCACTTTTTGACTTTTCCATTAAAAGTACGAGGAGAATGTTTTTTTAACTTAAACGGCATGAATGGATTTTTACGTTTTCATAATGCCTAATTTTTAGGAAGCTTATTCTTCAAGTTTTCATGATTATTTTTAACAAAATCCTTTTCCTTTAAAATTTCATTGCATTTTGAGAAAAGAAAATTATTTTGAAGAAGAAAGGATAGTTTACTCAAGAATTCATTTCATGTGTTTTGTCAAAACTATTTTCCATCTAAGCTGACATTATTTATTATGATTATGATTGAAGTATAATGTATCTCTTATTTACATGATTTGATTTTTCTTATGATTAAATGATATCCATTTCTTTTATATGGATTATGTGATAATGGGATGATGTTTATGAAACCAATTTTATTCGTTGGGTTATTATGAATGATGTATGTTTATTTTGTGGAACAAGTAAGAATGATTTTATTATGAGATGGGTGGGACCTATATCTCCCTCCAATGAATTGGGTAATGATTTATATCTCATGAGACATACATGGCTGGAATGGTAAGTTAATCTAGTTCAGTGATACAGAACTGGAACAAGGAGTGAACTCGATTCAGAAAGGGACTTTGTCCACTAAGATGGTCTTGGCAGCAATGCTTTGGCTACTATGAAAATACTATCAAGTGCTTAATGGTTTTCTACAATTACATGTTTTATTCCCATTATATTTTATCATGATTGATCTTCCTCTATGATATATGCCTTACGTACTTCAAAGATTTATGTCTTTGCTCAAGATTTTGATGTTTAGATTTTATGTTCATGTTTTGACATTCAAATGTTTATGGATTGTTTTATATTCTATATGTTTACCCTTATTGAGAATTTGAGCTAACCTTCCTTATGTTTTATTTTCCTCGGGATATAAAGAAAGGTTTTAGGTAAGAAAAAAAAACAGGAAGATCTTTATGGGAGATGTTTGAGATCTTTTACCATGATTAGAATATTGTGTTCTGAGTTTCCAAAGACACTAAACTATTACGATCGTTGAGTACTGGTTTTTATTATGTATTAAGTATTCCGAAAAAGTAATGTATTGTCCAAGTACCTCAAGTTTGGGGTCTCAATAATAGTAACATAATATTAATTCTTAAAACCCCTCCCACCTATCTCAATGATAGGTATTATATATATACACATGATCCACATACCAAACAATTCAAAAAAATTGAGAAACCATGTTTAATTGAGTAGAGTGTCATTAATAATATATCAAATAAAATACGTTATAATTGAGTTTTGACACATTAAATAACGAAACAAATATCTATTATATGATAATAAAACTCACACAATCACAAGTATTTCATAATTTTTATTAATTCTTGGTTCTATGCATTCACACACACCCAATATATTCTGTTGAAAACATTTCAATAAATAAAAAGTAACCATTTAATAAATATGGTTATCATAACTCCCCAAAATATAATATCTAAAATAATAATAATTTATTCCATACCCTGATAACTTTTTTGTCCCCACTACAAGAGTCTGCTAGTCACCTGTGTACGAGTCATTTCTATGATCGTTTTATCCAAAACCTCTATTATACCATTATAAATAACAAATGGACGACACACTCTAATGCCACATTGTAACATCCTCAACAAGATTTATTTGTATTACAATAGGATGGTTTGTGAAACATGACCACAGACATGCATAAACAAATTTCTCGAGGCTACAAAATAATAATGACCATCTATGTTTAATTTTAGGAAGACTATATCCGCATACCATATTGAATAAAATCATAGAATAAATAAGAATGTTATATAACGCACATGACAAGAATAAAAATAACAAAATAGGAATGAAAAAACATTGCATGATATAATCCATGATATATGAAAATAATAAACAATAAATAATCATACATGAGTCAAGTGATGGGTTTCCTAAAGTGGATTGTATATATACACCAGAATCGAAAAAGGAAACCCAAAATAAGTATTACTACATGATATCGACAATTTTCCTAGAGTATCTCAAATAATAATCAACACCTCTGTTGTATAGGAACTATACCTAAAATCTATAAGAATTTCTCAGAGGGCCCTTTCTATTATTGGATTCATGGGACATAAAGTTCACACATTTGTTAAGGATAACTTGTTTCATGTTTTGTGCATCTCATTATCCCACCACTAACAAAGTCCCTTAATAAATCATATAATAAAAAGTTTATTCTTTGTATAAAATAAAAAAATTAATAAAAAATAAAATTATCTCTTTGAACCATGTAGTTCTAGGCATCCAAAACGTGTGTGACCCCAGAAAATTAAAAAAAGTGTCGAAATAGGATGATACTTTGATAATATAAACACACTCTGAGGCTCACACGATCCTGTAATAGTTCCAATATCATTCTATGAAACTAATTTCCAAAATTCTAATTCCATAATTCTAGACTCTTTAGATTCATAGTCTTTAGAAAAAAAGATACATTGGGATTCCACATATGGTGAGAATCACACATCAGAATAACAATCATAATCAGCTTACAATGTTGGGTTACTTCACTAGAATTACCCCCACATGTCTAGTATTCTATATCACAACCCTAATATATTATATCAACAGAGGATCCTGCCAAAATTATAGGGAACAACTCAACCTCTTACATGTCAACAGAAACACAATTTTCTTTTCCCCAATAGATAGGAACATCACCAAAATTCTACAACTAAAGACCAGTGAACCTCAGTCACCACCATTTTCATTGATCAACATCAACCCACCTCATATTATAAAACATCATCAAAAAAAACTATGAAAGTCCTAGAAATATTTATATAGAGGACAACTCACAAATCTTTGTCACATCCCCTTAAAATCAACATAATACACCTAGTCATTTAAAATTATTTTATCATTTCAAAACTCATTAAAGACTACTCATGGGCTTAGTTGGTCTTAAAAACAACATAAGAATACGGGAAAAAACTATTAAAATAATTCATGGAATGTGAATATGTTCAGAATTTCCCAAATATCATAGCATACATGAGAAAATACAATAAAATATTAGGATATCCAAGGGACTATCAAACTTGAATGGGTAGGATCCTTCTTATCAGATTCCATGTCTTAATTTAAACTGATGAATTATAAATATATTACCTCAATAAAATTCCAAAGAATGTGAATTTTAGTTGAGAAATTACATAATAAAAACAAAACAAAAAATAGATTATAGAGGGTTAATATCCATATATTTTATAACTCCCATGGAATGATGGCACCAATAATGAGCCATAAATGATAGAAATCCCCCTACTTGGGTGACGTGAGAATTAGAAGATGGGTAGAGAGGTCAAAATTTTGTATATAAGAACACAGATGAACACTCATTTTATCCTAATATTAAATAAATTATACTATATTAGTATTTTGTGTGAAAATGTAAATAGAGGAACTAAGTTTCAAGTCCCCTCACACCGGGTTCTCAAAACCCACCATCCACACTTACCAAGTCCATTGGATATCCAATGGAGCTTTTATAATAAATCTATAATACGTGGTTATACAGGTACATAATATTAGTCCATAGAGTACCAAATATAATTTATCTTTATGAAAATATACTGTGTACAGTTTTTAACTCCTTGAAACGTGACTCCCAACTTTCACTAACCTAAAAAACTTCAAAATGGATTAAACATAAGTAGTTAGGCTAATGTTAGACATAAAATATATCTCATAAAAACTAAGGAAATTAAATTATCAATCATTTTCTAATTTTCTATGATCTAAAATGGTCATAAAATCATCTTCCATTGAATAAAAAAATTAAAAAAACAACATCTAGTATATATATATATATATTAATCCAAAGTAAATATAGTAGAATGTAACATTTAAAATATAACAATTCATTACATTCAACATTGGAATACATTTTTAATTTATTGAGTTCATGTTATTCATGTATGAGATTAAAAATTTTATCGACCATTGAAAATATTTTATTTGATCTTTAGAGGGAAAATGTTTTCCAAAATATTAAATGATAAACCAATGTAGGTGATTCTTTAAGAGGGAGACATGTTAAATTTGTGAGTCAAAATATTATTTTCTATGTTTTTTCTACATTTTTTCATTTAACCCTTATAATGGATAACATAATCAATAAATTATTAAAATAATTTCCTCTTGAATACAAATTTTATTTTAAATAAATCAATCGAAGGAAAAATATAATTCTTAAAGGTTCACCATCTTAGAAAAATCAAATCCATTATGGGTTTTTTTTGATAAAATTCAAAAGTATTCACTCTTTTTATTATGAAAATAGATAAGTCAAAAAATTATAAATTAAATTTTTTTGGGTGATTCGATTTTCTGTAATACTTTATATTGATTCCAAATAAATCTATCATTATCAAAGAATATTGAAATAAAATTATGAATTTATAATGAAAATAAGATTATCACAATTTATTTATCACAACACCATCAAATAGATCTTATTTTCAAGATGGTGATGAAATCCTTATCAAAATAGAGGAATCATTTCCTCTATAGTTTATTTTTCCTTTATATTCAGTTAAATATGGCACTAGATGAAACATCTTTAATTATTTTTATAAATTTTTGGTCAAATTAATTTAAAATGCAGGATTCCCTTAATTCTCTAATAATAGATCATTAATTGTTTATTGATGATTATTTTATTTATCTAAAAGATTTTAATTTTTATGTAAATATGCAAACTAGTAAAATTTTATCCTTCTTAAATGTAATAATAATCTGTCAAAAATAGTTATTATTATTGACTTTTTAATGAAGAAATTATTAATCAGTTTCAAATAATATATTTAGATATGAAAATTTTCAATTGGCAATAAATATATCACTAATTGTTTTTGTGTACTTGAATTTATTGTGGTAGGAGACACTATTTTGTGAATGGATCCCTATTCCATCCAAAATAATCACTTATTTTTTAAGTTATTGATGATTAAACCCCTATTTTTTAACAAATAATATTTTCTTGGTATAATTATTTTTGGTGGAAGGAAGTGTTTATCGCAAAAAAACCTTTTCACCATGGTTATTTGAAAGAGGCTCTCTATTCTATCTTAAATAATCCTCTACTCAAAATTATTTTCCATTAAAAATGAACATTTGTTATAAATTGGGTGGGAAAAAATTATTTTTGATAGGTTTAATTTGTTACAAACTCATTTAAAATTAGTGGGAAAATTATTTATGGTGGTTAATTTTTAGAAATAAATGCACTAATTAAATAATATATAATGAAAAATATATATTTTATAGTAAATATTAATTTCAAATAGTTGTAATGAATAATTTTTTCCAATTGAATAATCCATCATAGAAATTCTATTATAAAAAAAGTAAACTATAAATATTCTTAAACCTCCCTTTCTCCCATTCCGTATCTCCTTTCATAAATTTCATACCCTATCAAATAATTTGTTTTACTTTTATGTTTTAAATTTATTTTATTATTATGAATTAATTTATGATATTTATTTTTAAAATAAATGTTAAATATATTTTAATGAAAATGTATTAACAATCTCTTCATGATGTGTTATTATTATTTTTATTTAATTATTATATTTAATTTTTAAATTTATAATAATTTTAAGTATAAAATATAAAAACATTTGTGTAACTTAAAAATGTTCTCAATATTAATTGTGAAATTAATATTTTAATTTAGTTATTTATTTACAACAATTTATGATGAAATTATAATTCCGTCAAAATTGTTTTTTTCATCGATATTGTGTATCCTTCACCATTTAATTTTTTAATAGTAGTTTTGAAAAAATTGTGAATTTGTCACAAATAGTATTATTATGAGGGTTTTTCGGTAGACTATAAAAAATAATAGCAATTTAGAGTTGATTTTAAAAAACAAACTTTTTATGATCGATTACAATGAGAATTATATTTTTATAAAGAGAATCCATTGAGAATTACCAATTTCAAAAATCATTGTTTTTTTGTAATGGTATGTTAGTTATTTAATTATATTTTATGACTCATTTTACTTTAAACATTCCCCAAATTGACTCTATACATTCCCCTTTACATGAGTTGTTTAATTATCTATCAAAATTTTTCAGTAGTTGTCATTTTTTATGTAAGAACTTGACATATTAGTCATTATTTCCCATTAATAATTATTAATTTGAGTATATTATGTCACATACCATACTATGATCAACCAATAATGAGAAACATTTATAAAATTAAATTGTTAAATATAACCTTTATAGCTATTAAAAAAACTAAAATACATAGTAGTAAGTAGATTTATTATTCCTACATTTATAATATATTATAATATGGATTTGAATACATTAAATTCATTTTTTTATTTAGAATATCAAAATTATCTTAAGATGTTTATCTGGATTTTTTGAAAAATAATTTATATTTGGGTGAACTATACCAATACCAATTTGTCTAAAAACAATCACTTTTATAATAGAATAAAACCATAACTTTTTAAGGAATAATTTTAATAGAATAAATAAATATTTTTAATGTAATATAAATAATTGAAAATAATATAAATAAATAATAAAACCAATGATTAATATTTTTGAATCTCAAGTAATATTTGAATTTTTCTGGTGCTTATATTAAAAAATATAATTTATTAATTTTATATATTAAATATAAGAAAATTTATTTATTATTTTAGTTAAACATTTTAATAATATTAAACAAATTCAATTTTATATCATCCTCTAAATACAATATTAGTAAGATTAGTGTTAATTCTGCGATAATGTTAATACAATTTGTTAAATAATTTTATTTGATATCATATAATTTTTATTTAGTATATCAAATTAATATAAATAAAATTTGAATATAATATTTTTAAATATATATAACTATATTTAAACTCATTATAATGTTAATCAATAATAAATAATATTAATGAACACATAATGGTTAAAAATCATTTTTCTCTAAAAATTGTTTTTTATATATTATATTTTTTTAATTTTAGATTTTATTTTAAGATATTTATAAATTGAATTAGATGAAAAGGAGATTAAATTTAGTTTCATAACATAAATATAAATGAAAATTTTTACCTTATATTATTAAATGAAATATAATTCATATAGATAAAAATAAGATACTAAGGTAAAAATTAGAAAGTAATTTTTTTTAAACCTATGGTAATATATTTGAAGATTTTTTAAAATGTGAGTGTAAATTATTTTATATGGATTTATTGAGCAAATATCACCTCAAAATAAATTATAATAATTTTTTTCTCTTTTTTTGTGGAATAGTTTGTCGATTTCATAAAAATGTAAATGGTATTCCCCAAAGATCCATTTTTATACCTTATAAAAGGGGATCACTTCCACCCCTCTGTTGTCAACATTTTAAACATAATTTTCATTTAACATCTTCTCAAAAAACTTATCCTAGAATTATGTTTCTCTTACTTAATCCCTTGGTATCAAGATGTCTTCTTAAGGCCTTCAATTCCATGGAAATATCTCATGGAAGATCAACTACCCTACATAAGTTTTATATTCGTCATTACTATTTTCTCCTTGGTATTTATCATGAAACTCTATTTTATCTAAAAAAATTTAATGAAATTAGTATCATAATATAATTATAATTTATTATATTAGTGGAATAACCATTATTTATTTATTTCTATATTCTTTGAGGAACAAAATGTCCGTTAGTACATTGTGTAGACAACAACCTCCACAAAAGGACATCTTCCATTTTCATCACCACCATTCAAGGAAGATCAAAATGATTTAACGAATGATTAAATATTATATATATAATATAAATATTTTTTTTAAATTTAAAAATTATATCATACCTTCATTTCCTATAATTCAAAAAGAAATTGTAACATTAATCGTACATACATGTGGACTACCTCTACCATGAGTAATGAGTTTCACTTATAACAACCACCAATGTTGTATGTGATTATTTTTTTTATAGATAATTTTTTTTCCATTAAACGAATAATATTATGGATAAAAGGAATGTATTTTGAAATTATATTTACCCCGGCCAACATACATGTAGAGTTAAGAAAAAATTGACTGAACAACCTCCAATTTCCAACATATGCAAGAAAAATATATTATAACTAAATGAAATGTGATTGTGAAGTAAACATGGAATATCAATTATATATGAATAATGTTTTTAAATAATAATTTAAGAATCCTAATTTTGTTATTATTTATGTTATATTTTCCACAGAATGAATATGAAACCTAAGTCAAGGTATCTTTCGTACCTCCTTCAGGACTTGTCAGTTACAAGTTCAGTTTATTTTTTTCTATTTTAGGAAATATTATTCACATTTACAAATTATATTTTTTTAGTATTTTTTAATATATTTTTATTTCAACTACCCTCTTCTTTTTGGTGTTTTATATGTTTTATTTACCTTCAGAATTCCTACTTTTAACTAATATATCCTTTCGGGAAATCTTATTTTTTATTTTCTCATGTCAAGAATCGCATAAATGAAATCATTTTAACCCTGAATAGATTCTAAAAACCCATATTATTTAATAAGTAACCCTATTGGTTAAATT
Source organism: Viscum album (assembly GCA_963277665.1). Taxonomy (NCBI): domain Eukaryota; kingdom Viridiplantae; phylum Streptophyta; class Magnoliopsida; order Santalales; family Viscaceae; genus Viscum; species Viscum album. The sequence continues at coordinate 1,368,547,716 of OY728131.1, read as the reverse complement.
TAGGTTTTATGGAAAAAAATAAGTTCCTTTGTTTCTTTTAAAATATCTTTTACATATTTCATAAATATTTACCTAATATTTATTCTCTTAGATACTTGTCATGAATTCAATATAATAAAACAAAATCTTTGCACCTATGTATCTTTTAAAAATATGAAAATTAAATTTTTTTTACTCTTCATAATCTTAGGAATTCTTATGATTTATCCTTTTTTATTCATTGAATCAAAATTATGTTACCCAATTCGTTTTCTAAGGTTTGATCGTGATTTTGATTTATATATGGTTTATATTACTTATGCGGCACACATAGGTATGATTTTAATTTTTGTGATGGGTGGGATTTTAATTATATGACCCTATAATGCATTAGGTAAAACATTATATCTCATCTGGTATTATGTAAGGGATTAGAGAGTGAATCTAATCCAGCATTTGAATTTTTCCACAATATGATGATTTCATTTTGAGTGACCCTTGTATTTTGATTATGAAAATCTGTTTTATATTTTTTCCACATTTTTATTGTCTTATGACATTATTTTCTTATTTCATGTCACATTTATTATGATTATTTTATTTAGGATATCTTGTTATTCCTCTTATGTAACACCCCATGATTTTAAAAGGGGAACATCAGGTTCGATAGCATGTATAAATAAAAATGAAAATATTAGAAGATAACATAAATAAATAAGGTTTTAAAATATATTTACCATTAAATAAATTCAATTCCTTCGATAGCATGCAATGTATGTGGCATCGGGATTGAACAAAAGGTGATACTCTATTAAAATATTATAATTTATAAATGATCATTAAATCCATTTCGTTATGAAAGAGGGTATGAATACTGATATTTATATATAGAAAATAATTTGTCTTATATACGTATAAAATGAAATTAATCATTATATATTTATTAGAAATAAAACTAAAATCATTTGGAAGGAAAAAAATGTTTTCTAAATTTTTTTTCTTTCTAAAAGATTATTTTATCGTGTTATTCACCAATAATTTTAAAATATTTTTTTACCATTTTTAAAAAAATTAAGTAAATTTATTAAATCATAATTTAAAATTATATTAGGGTGAATTTTTTATTTTGTATGAAATGTTTCATTTTTTAATGAATAATAAAAAATAATGATTTTTTTTTAAAAAACTACCATTTCATTTAAATTTTTTACAATGTTTAATTATATTTTAAATTAGTTTTAACATAAATATAGTCAAATTATATTATAAAAAATATTAATTATTTAATTTTAATATGTTTCATATTGAAGTTTTACAATAAAACAAATTATTGTTATGAGAATGTTCTATTCAAAAAACTGCTCTTTCATCTTGTTTCTGTGTATAATTTTAAATTGAGTTCTTAAAATTATATTAATTGAACATTAAAAAATTGATTACATACTTTGGATCATAATAATTGATAATATAAAATAATTTAAACTAAATTTTTTACCAAGATTAATAATGAAAAATTAAAAATTAATTATCACGGTTAAGGTTAAAACATGGTTACCATGTGGGTTAAGCTAAAAAAATTGGGGTTAAAATGACATAAAAACTTCTAAAAATATTATTGGATGGACATATTTCAACATTATACTTCAAAAATTCTAATATAGGGTCATTTAGAATATTTTTTCCCATGAATTACTTTTTCATTTTAGATTATTTTGGGAAATTTTTTAAGTAATCTCCAAGAAAGACCCATTTCTCCTCTTATAAAATGGCTCTAGCTCACTTCATTTATTCATAACATCCATGAAATTTTCCGTAACCATAACCTTCCATAATATATCACTTAAATCATTTTAAATATTATAGATAATCTTTTCCTCACAAATGACTAACCTTATGTTCTTTAAATGGAGATCCAAAGGAGGTTTCTTTCTAACATGGTATTTGTCTAAACAATGATATTTCATTATCATTATTATTTTTCAAAATTAAATTATTTATGAAGACATAAAACATTTCAAAACCATTATCTACCATATAATGAGATGTTATTTTATTTATGGTATAAAATTTATCCATTTCCACCTCTATCAAATGAGAAACAAAATCATGGAACGAGTGTACGGTGGACTACCGCGTCATGAATTGATGTTGTTTTTTTTTCTTTAAAAACCGATAAATTAAAGTTATATTGAAGGATTTAGCATATTTAAATTATATTAATAAAATTATTATACTTTTGGATTTATTCTATCCTATATACTTTTAAGCCTTCTATTCTGTAGGGGATACGATAACATAGCTTGTGTGTACGACACACTACCGCCTCACGAATCCATGTGATTCGTTTCTTGATTATGCTATAAATGAAACATAGTAAGGATAAATTTAATGAATATATGTGAAATATATTAAATGATATAAATTAATTAATATTAATCTACCATACAATTCATTACCCTTTCTCCCTTGAAGGGAATGATATTGTAGCATGTATGTAAGTATGACCTACCATCTCCATGAAGTTATGTGATTCATTTTCAATGTACAGATCTAAAGAGTGGTTATAAGGATATATCTAATGAAAAAAATAATATTCATACCACTAATATCATTTTGGAGTTAATGGATCTATATCCTATTTATAATAACTCATATATTCATGACAAAAAAAGCTTTAGAAAACAAGGTAATTAACTATCAAATCAGAGAAAACAATGAAATATTATTTTAAAAATACATGGTAAAATGTAAAAAGTGGATAATATGTTGCATGATATATATAATTATGGTTATTTAATAGACTTATAATAATCATATATTTGTTTTACAGGATGTTTGAACATGTATGAAAGAAATTATATTTATGGTAAGGGTATATCATCACACATATACTTTTTTGGGATATGTTTCACATTCTAATTTCACTATTCCATCTTTAGAGGTGTATAAATTAAATTATATTTTCATAGGTATGATATTTATTAATTTAAAATAAATTGACATAGTATTTTATTATAGTCTTATACACTCTTTTATTTCTGGTAATTTTAGTAGAACTATTCAAACACATCCAGAAACCATAGAGGTTTAGTTATACGTGAAAATTGATAATGAAGAGATTTTTTCAAATCTCATAAATAAATTTTACCCCATTTATATTTTTGGGATTATTGTAATGGTATGGACCTCATCAGTTCACAACATTGTCAAAATGTTGTGTTTGGGGGGGGGGGGTTCTAGGAGGCAAGAGTATCTCATTTAAAGATTTTTCCAAAATTCAAAATTTTCCAACTATTGAATGATTTAGTGAATCATCACTGCTAGTTCAACATTTTTTTCTCAGAATTGGTGTGTTAGGGTGTCGGAAGGTTAAGGACTTGGTATTTCTATCCTCATTTGTTCGAGGCATTGGTAGGTCGAGGCATTGATAGTTTTGACATCGGTCAGTTAGACAACGGTGAGTCTGGTCAGTGAATCGCAGTCAGCAAGTCACATTGCTGATTCAGTATTGGTGACTCATTTTTCAGTGTGTCAGGTGTCATAGGATCACAGTTGTTGACTCATGTTTGTGACTCACCCATCAGTGAGTCATTTATTGTTTTCCCCAATTTTTCCAGTTTCGTCCCTCTTATGTTTTATTTGATGTAAATCGAGTTTAAAATCAAGTTTGATCATTTCTGAAGGTGATTTAATTGGTAATAATTATATCTTTAATATCCTAATGTTATAAATACTTTTAAATATTCATATAGTGTAATCTTGATCGTGATATGTCTATAATGTCCCTTGAAACCATTTCCTTCCACTGATATATGATCTAGATCATCCTAAGCCGATATCTTCCCTACCTTGAAACCATCCATTTTATCTTGGTGCACCCTGAACCTTTTTTACCTGAGGATTCATGCACCTATGCTGTAGCAGTCAATTCCATTTTCCATGGAGTCCTTCATGGTGCCTATGTGACCCTCTGATTCTGGTGTAAGGAGGAATTGTTGATCATCTGTTGTTCCTGGTAGGTATTCCATCATCACTCTTTATTTTTTGCATCATGTGGGGTTGGTGTATTCATGTCCCGCCTTGGGAATATTACTGGGCAATATTTTAATGAATATAAGAAGAAGTAATAAATGATGGGCTGAGAAGGAGATGATGATGATCAATTTTTATATATTATCCTTGATCTATGTTGTGTTTCATAAGGGTTGTATGTCTTTTAAAAATCATGGCCTTTGGTGGACTCTGTTTTCCCACTTGTATGACTTGTGAATATTTTTTTAAGTTTCATTTTAAAATGGTTAAAATCATGAAATTTATTAATGACGTACAACCTATTAAATATATGGATTATATAGGATCAAACTCATTCTTTGATCCCCCCAGAATTATCAAAGTTGAAGTGGAGAATGAGTGTTGCTAAATCATAATACATTTTCTGTTTGCTTTGGGTGTGTGCTGTTTATCATTTTTTCAACCCTATGTTTCATATTGGTTGTGTGGTTGTGTCACTAAGAGAGTAAAAATGAGTATGGGGTAGTATAGGTGGTGTAATGGAATCTCAAGTCGAGAGTTTGGTTGATGGTGGAAAGGAAGAACTAGTTATGTAAAGGGACTGCATCGGGGCAGTTGTTGGGAAACGAGGCTTCGGGTTCGATTTGTGTAATGTTTATTTTATAGGGTGTGCGGGGTGTGGTTCTTTTATGTAGTGAGGCTATTTAGTATAATGGTGATGATGTGTTTCGGGGGGTTTACTTGTTGATAAGAAGTACAAGTCTTCATGAATTTAAAAAATAATGGTGGAAGTGATTAGATTGGTGTTCAGGAAAGGGGAGTGTGAAATGGGACTACAAGGTGGTGGAGTTTGTTGTTTTTCTGGAGGATAATTTTAAATAAGGATGGTCTTAACTTTAATGAGCCTTTATCTCAAAGCTTCCAAGGAAATTTTGATGTTTTTGTGGGTAATGATGTTACTTATGGGGTACTATATTTGATAGGTTTCTGGATAGGGATGTAATAACAAATTTTTGTTTATCAACATCAAAATAATTTGGGGTCAAGTGTCTTTATTTTATCGAATTGGGAAGTGATCATCATATGTTATCATACATTCATTTAGAGGTGGTAGAAATAAATGTTTTTTGTGTGCGTGTTGTTTTTTTAAAACCCACAGGTTGAGATTAGTGTTTGGTACCAATATATATTGATGTAGTTACTTGAGATTTCTATATAAACTCCACCTATGTTGAGCACTACGAGCCGAACACCCCAATTTTTATGGTGGATGGTGTCCTTTCCCAAAATACCAGAGGGAGAATTTATGGCTAGTTATTGGATCTTCTCTATTACCACTGCTAGGCATTGGTATCCCAAGACTCTTTGGGTTGGTTGTGGTATAGTTGTGAGGCACATGTGTCTGTAGTCGAGGTGTGCTTACCAGGTGTCTTCAGGATGAGATATATCATACTTTCTGAGTTGTATTCTTGATGTGATGTGGTTGTGGAACAGGTGTTTGTGGGTGAGATGTGGTATGTGTCCCATGTGTATACGTGAGGGTCAGGACTATGTGGATTGTGTAAGAGAATGGTAGTATCAAGATATTCACCAGTAGGGATTTGAAGTTAACCAATTGGACATGGTGTAGGGAACCCTATAATTTATGTTCTTTCTTCATTACTTTAATTGACATGAGTTATTTGGTGAGTATTCCATGCTATGTTTGGGGATGATAGTATACCCTGTTAAGTGATTTTGATTTTTTTTGGTTCATCATAGGGGAATTAATATTTTTTCCCACTTGTGAATGAATTATTTTATCTTTTCCTAATGAGTATACTTGTATACTCTCCCTACATATATAAAAATGTTTTTAGGTTTCCGAGGAGATTACTAGGGTTGTGTTGGAACTTAATAGCTTAGATGATGGAGACAATTTCTATGTCACTGATTAGTTTTTATTTTGATATTTACATCGAATCTTTTCAGGACGTCCCTAGTAGTTCAACAATAACAATGAATGTGGGGTTTATTTTGACTTCTTATAGCTATATATATGTTGGAGTTTTTTTTTGAGGTTGATACATCTTGTCTTCCGATCATGGTTACTATAAAAACAGTAATTCATCCCATTTTGTGAGATTTCTTTACCCTTGGTGCTAGTCACCACGCCAGGGCCTAATAGCGGCGAGGATCAGAGGTGATGTTCGAGAGATAGGATATAGAGTTTGGAGTTAGGAACAGAGAGGATTGCATGGGATGGCAGGGAAACAACGTTAGGTGATAATGGTGCATGACATAGGCCATGGAAGATAGGCTATAAAATGGGATTTTAGGGCCCCTCATGATCTGATTCAAGGACTTTGAGATTACCAAATGACAAAGTGATGCTACACTATTTTTGGGGTTGATATATAGAGACTGAGAGCTGGCTCAGGATGATAGAGATGAAATTCAGCTATATATGGCCTCCGACAGAGTACTGGGTTCCATTGGATGTTATTTAGATGAGGGGAGCTATGCGTTAGTGGTGGTCACTGTTTCTGGGGGAGGTAAAGAAGGGTGATGTTATGCAGATCAATTTCGAGAATGAGTTCTGGGTGGAATTCCATTCCGCTACCATGAAGGCTGAGAAGTGACAGGAGCTACTCTACCTCTAGCCGAGGAGTATGCTAGTAAGGGAATTGAGGATCACGTTCAAGGGTATGATTCTATTTTCTTTGGGTCTCATTCTGGATGAGGTGTTTCCGGTAAGACACATAGAGGAGGCACTCCATACTTCTCTCTAGTACACGTTTACTCCCTCACCATTACTGATATACCTAGAGGTCTTGATGGAGGTGAAAGTGTTTGAGAGGATAAACTCAAAACGATGTTTTCCTTGATAGGGGAGTCAACCTATATCTTTAAAGGACAAGGCTACTGGTAAAAGGTCTTATGTTCTAGGACCCTACAAGTTTCGGTCAGTGGGGATTCTACCTTAGGAGTTTCAGTTTCTACCATTCATTCCTCAAGATTTTCCCATAGGCAAGGGACTGAGGTGTTTCACTTATGGAGGAGATAGGAAGCTGTAGAGTTAGTGCCTATTTTGAGATTAGTATAGTGGGGGTGGGTAGGTTCTGTGACTACCTACGCATCTGTTTTCAATGATGTCATTTCAGTTTTAGGGACAATAGGCTCTTGATCTGCTGAGGGGAGATAGAGTAGGTAGATGCTGACCTCATAGTGTCCCTCATGGGCCTCAACCCAAGCATGGTCTAGAATGCATTTGTCAACAAATGGGAAGAGGAGTTTGGTGTGGTCAGTTTCACTCCATAGAGAGAGTAGTTCCATGAGTAATGGAGATCATTCGAGGTACGATCAACTTGTTTAGAACTATTTTCTGAGCCTTGATTAATTTTGGAGATTCACACTTCTTTGTTACACCCAATTTTTCCCATACTTTGGGAATAAACATAGAGAGACTTTCCTTGCCCCTGATGTTCATTATAGTATTCGGAGGTCAGACCATCTTGTTTGATGTTCTCTAGGGATGTAGACTAATGTTGGGGCCACATCAGTCTAACGGGGATCTATTCTTTTTCAGGATGTGGCCATACGATTTCATCCTTAGAATATAATGGTTGTCGTACATGTATACTATCATCGACTTCTTCTGGAGGAGAGATTTATTTTCTGATGTGGGTGGACAATGAGTGGTTTTCATTGGAAAGCGATGTTTTTAGATAGGCATTTGGCGTATTGAACCTCTTCTTACCTTGATGGATAAAATGTATGTGTAATTGGTGGATAATGAGATAGTGAAGGTTTTAGGATATGTCATGGAGTTCATGGATTTATTCCTAGTGGAGGTTGTGACACTACACAGTCGATTTGAGGTTGAGTTTAAGATAAACTTACAACCCAGTCCTAGTCTAATTTCGATGACTTCTTATCGGATGATGCCTTCTATGTTATGGGGGTTGCAGATCTAGATTGATGATCTGATGAAGAAGGGATTTATCCAGACCAATGTGTCACCATGGGGTTCTCTTTCGTTGTTTATATAGAAGGAAGATGGTGGTATGAGGCTGTGCATAGTCTACCAGATGTTGAACTAGGTGACAGTCATGAAATGTCACCCTATCTCTTAGGTAGACGATCTATTTGACCAACTGAGGAGAACTAGTTGGTTTCCCAAGATCGATCTATAGTTTGGGTATCAGTAGTTTAGGGGAAAGGAGGGAGACATCTGAATTTTTACTTTTAGGTGTTGGTATGATCACATCGAGTTCGTGGTTATGTCTTCGGTGTTACGAACACACTATCCGTGTTCACAATACCAATGAACTCCATCTTTCATGAGTTCCTAGACCAGTTTGTTTTCGTGTTCATCTATGACATTCTGATCTACTCGATGTTTGGGGAGCAGCATACTGAGCATCTCAGGACTATCCAAGAGGTCCTTTGACACCGTCCGCTCTACATAATGTTGTCCTAGTGAATGTTTTGTGCATAGGAGTTCCACTTCCTTGGACATTTTGTTTGTCTATGAGGTGTAGAAGTGGACCCTTCAATGTTTGAGGTGGTTTCTTCTTGGCGAACACCCAAGAATGTGGTAGAGGTTCATAATTTTCGTGGAATGGTAGGATGTTATTGGAGATTTGTACCCGATTTATCTTGATCAGTATCTTCCTTGACATATTTAACCAAAACATAGTAGGCCTTTATGCAGAGTGAGTAGTTTAAGGATGATTTTAACAATATTAAGGGGATGCCAGTCAGTGCTCGACTGATCAAGTTAGCAGAATAAGGGGTGATTTTGGAAGAGTTTTGTGATGATTCTAATCTCGGATTGTTGTGTGTGCTGATGTAGTAATGAGAAGTGATATTTATGGGTCTAGTTAATTACATATCCATGAATGTAACTATGCCACCCATAATCTGGAGATAGAAGAACTGTTATTTGCACTGAAGTTATAGTGAAATTACCTCATTGGGGAGTGCTTTGTGGTCTTCAAAAATCAGAAGAGCTTGAGGTATATTTTTCATAGTGAGACCTGAACTTGTGAAGGTAAATGTGGATGATGTTTATCCAAGATTACAACCTTGATATCTCCTACACCTCAGGAAAGAAATTTTTTTTGGCTGATGCCTTGAGAAGGAAGTCAGAAAAGTAGATAGTTCGATAATTTACAGACTCTTGGAGGGCGATTGAGGATTTGGATGCCTTGCACATAGATTCAAAAATGGATTGTGGTAGAGGATGCATGTTTCAGTTGATTGTGTAGTCATCCGTATGGTAGAAGGAGGAGGATTCGTAGTTGGGAGACTCTGAGGTGGAGGTGATGCATGATCACATTAACCTAGGTGATGCTCCGGAGGGATGGTCAGAGGATGTTTAGAATCAGATGTTTTTCTGTAATAAGATGTTTTTTAGTGGAGATGTGTGATAGGGTTCTCCATGAGTTTCATAGCTCACCCATAGCTGTTGACTCCGGAGTATACAAGATTTACTATGGCTTGAGGGAACCATTTTGGTGGCTAGGGATGAAGTAGTATGTGGCAGGGTTTGTGGTGAAGTTCTCGTTGTACCAATATATGGAGGTCAAGAACTATGTTCCCAGTGGTTTGTTAAAATCCTTAGATTTCCCCGAGTATAAGTGGGTTTACATATCAATGGATTTCATCACAAGATTATGCAGGGCTTAAGGAAGATGTAATGCAATCTGTGTAGTGGTGGGTAAGATAAATAAATCGACTCACTTCTTAGAAAATAAAGAGTAGAGAGCATTGGATTACATGGCATGAAGGTATGTGAATTATGTGGTGTGGATGTACAGATTTCCAAGATCTATTGTCTCAAATCGACATACACATTTTACCTTCTGAGTTTGGAGGGGTCTGCAGTACACTTTTAGCACTCAGTTGCGCTTTAGAACTGCTTTCCACCCTCATAAATATGGTAAGATAGATAGGACCATCCAATCAATGGAGGGAATGATACGAGCATGAACCTTGGACTTTGGTTGGTTTTGGGTGAAACACTTACCTTTGGTAGAATTTTCATAAAATAACTTATATCAATTTTAAATTGTTTTAGCTCTGTTCAAAGCCTTGCATGGGAGACAATGTCATTCACCTTTTTGCTGGATAAAAGTTGGAGAGGTAGCTATTCTGGGTCCCGATGTGGTGCAGAGCATGAATGATATGGTGCATCTTTTCTCTAAGAGAATAAAGGTAGCACCTGATTGAAAAATTCCGTATTCAAATCATAAGATATTACCTTTGGATTTAAAAGTTCAGGTCCATGATTTATTTATGGTTTCCCCTTGATGTGGGCATCAGAGGTTCAGTAGAGTGGGAAATTTTATCCCAGGTTCATTGGACCTTTCTAAATGTTAGTGCGATTTGGAGGGGTTGCGTACCAATTGACATTTCCACCATATTTGGGTAGGATCCATGAGGTATTTTATGTATCCCAGCTTCATTGGTATCTTCACGATGAGTCCCATGTAATTAACTATTGAGAGTTGGATATCGAGGATGAAACAACAATTTTCGGGCAGCCATTAAAGATCCAGAAACATCGGGAGAAGTTGTTACATGGGTGGAACCTTCCTTTGGTTTACATGTTTTGGGGGGAATGGTGTCCAGGATCAGAGTTCTTGGGAGTGAGAAGTGAATATTTTTTCCCTGTACCCAAAGTTTTTTTGAGTTTGTCTTGCATTCATTTATTTATGATATAATTATTGAACCTTGTTTTTTATGAGATGCGTAGTTTACTTATTCTATAAGGTGAGATAATATCTTTACCATGAGGAAGAGATGACCAAATTCCTAATAAAGAGTCATCATTTGAAATGTGATTGAACTAGTGCGGGTGAGTCAGTGACACCCAGAGTGGATACTATATTTATATGGAAGAAGGAATTCTCTAATTCATGTGTCCAGATAGTTGGTGATTGTGTGGAGTATATTGGGGATGTTTGGGTTAGTCGATATAAGGCATCAACCATAAAAATTACATAATCTTGAATTATGTTAATAATTCAAATTGAGAAACCTTTTAGTTTTAGATATTTAGAGAATTAGGTCATAACTTATACATTACAACTTGAATATTACCTATAGTCACTTCTACTCGATATCCATTTTTTTTATAAATTAAAAACTCTTAAAATAATTGAAACTTGTTTAGTTACATGTTTTAAACAACATGAATATTTCTTGATCCCATCCTTGACTGGGTTCCACTTTAATTCTTATGAAAAACATTTAAAAAACATGAGATGAGAATAAAAAGCTCTGTAAAGGATACACAAATAGTGAAAAGTGTTAGATTTCCAAAAATAACATGTAAACCAAGAATAATTTATCCTAATTAATACTTTAAACCTTTATGATGTACTAAATACTATTCAATGAATAAAATCTCATTACATACCCTTTTTTAACCAAAAGGATACCATAAAACCCATAGAAAGAACCCATAACATATAAAAGGTAAACTTGAGACATAATCATACTTAAATGGAATAACCATATATTTGAATTGCACAAATAATTCGTACAAATGGAATGGACATACGGTCAAATTCCATACCGAATTAGATGGTGGTTATAACGTAACAACCCGTCCTTGGTTTATCACGGAACCACCTATCATTTGGTTTATCACATAACCACTGGTCAAATGTCCATGAACCAATATATAATCATACCACATAAACTATTTCAAATATCAATTTTTCACTAATAACATTTCATTTGAAATATTTATAAGTCATTTCTAGATATTGAAATACTTAATTGATTTCATAAACCTTTTTCAATACCAAAACACCCGAAAGTGGAATAAGGGGTTTCTTTTTTCCCTTTGAAAACAATAAGGGTTATAGAGGAATCCAGATAACGATTACATCTGTGGAGAGGTCATTATCACCACATACGTTAAAAAAAACCTTTTATTTTTTATTAAAATTATTCAGAGAAAAATGATTCCATTTTAATGAATGTAAAATTCAAAGGGTTTTATTATACACCGTATAAAATGAGGAGTACATATTATCAAATTATGCCTCCATTAATGGAGATTGAGACGAAGTCCCTTATGTCATATATGACATGACTCATTCATTCTTTAATTTCCTGAATAATATGTTTAAGTTAATTCAAACTTTCTTCAGAACCTTTTTCAACATTATTTTTTATATGACTTATTACATTTCTTTAAAAATTTGTTAATTATTTGAGTTCATATCCGAAATTTTTTAGATGTTCGGAACTTGAGTAAAAAATGAACTTGTTATAATTATAAATTGTTCATGTGGTCAAAATTCCATTTTATACAGAATGATATCCGTGATTTAGATATCATATATATCATATATATCTACTATATATGTATTTATAATTGTCCATAGTTGGATATAAGAAATGAAATGCACCATTCATTGAGACGTTAAGGCGTACATATACATGAACGCTTTATTCATTTCTTTTTCATATTTAAAGGAATGAAATGTAATTAATACATATATATTATAATTACAAAATAATATCTATGTTTTATATGTAACATAATCTCATTAATTCCATCCTTTATATGTTCCATGTATAGCATGAATGAGTCATATCACTTTATGGGGGTGGTAGTCCGCACATCCTCAAATAAAATTATCATATTTATACAACATGAAAAGAAAAAAGGTATGTTATACATGAGAATTACAGTACCATAGAGATAAATTAAATATCATAAATATAATATATAATTATATATCCATTATAATGGACACCAGGCGAGGCGGTATGAGATAATTGAACAATCATCGTTTCATGAGGCAATAATTTTCCATCCACAGGAACATTATATTATAAATCCATTAGATGGATTTCTGGGTAAGTATAGTTTGAATAAACCTCATATAAAACCTAGTATATTGAGGATACTGTAGTTGTTATGGAAACAATGAATAATAATAGCATAGGTAGTGTAGAAGAAAAAATAATGGAAAGGAACATGAGAGAGGATATTACCACAAATTGAGTAACTTCTTTTGGTTTGAGCCAGAAGGATTTCTTGAATTTCCTTATTCTTAGGGGAGGCTTCTTGATGGAAGGTAGGGATGTTGGGAGATTATATAGGTAGAGGTTGGATGAAACATGGGGCTTGATATGTGTGAGTAAGGGATAGGGTTGCGTCCTTTTATAAGAGGGAGGATAGGTCCTTTAGGAATGTTTGAAAGTATTATTTTATTATTAATTGATTTTCAATTTTTAATAACAGAAATTTCATATATTTAAAATATTAGATGAGTATGGGTCGAAATCCTCTCATCCAATTTTTTTAGACATGTTCTGGTCATAAAATTAATCTTATCTTTTAGCTTTAACCCTTAGTAAACTAATTTAAATTTTACCATGACTTCTTGTATATTCATAATATATGGTTACCAAAGTTAATATAAAATACCAATAGTCAATAAAATGGGTCCTTAATGAAAATTTTAACATAATATTTTTCATTTGGATGAATCTTAGATTTTTAGGACTATTATATCATTTAATAAATATTAATTTATTTAAAAACTCTTTTATGTCAGTTTTTATACTATTAATATCATGACTTTTTAAGATCCCTAACAACATGATTCATTTCAAAAAACTTCATTAATTCAAATATATGAAGTCATAATCATCCCTAAAATTAGTTTATTTCATAAAAAGTTTCAAAATAATTTTTTTTTAAATTTTTATAATCTCATTTATTTAAAACATTCATTAATATTGTAATCACTACATCACCATTGTGTCATAAATAAATCTATTTATTTGATGTCTATAAATTATAAATAAAATACTATGATGTAGGAAATATTTTTATCTTTCTAATAACAATTTATAGTCTAAGATATCACTTATATATCCCCATATAAAAATTGTTTTAGTAAAAGATACATGTTTACTTTATATTTTCCTTAACTTTAAAATAAAAGTACTTAAATTAAATTTTCACACAAATCTGGCTCCTTGGGGTCATAATGTCAACCCAAGGATCATAAATATGATGTCCATTTCTCAAAATTCAAAACAAAAAATTTACATAAATTAATTTAGAATTAAGTCATGTTGTCAAAACCAAAAAGCGTGTTTTTATGAAATAAAAACTACCCAAATATTGACATGTTTTTATGTCCGATTTCAAAGGGAAATTACATAAAATGACCAAAATAGGAATAAATTAAACAAAATATAATCCAATTACTATTTAAAACCAATTAAACGTATAGTTTTACAATTAAAAAAAATATTAAAATGCAGTTTTGAATTAAAATTCTGTACTTTTCAATATTCATTAATAATCGAACACTATTATAAAAATACCAAAAATATACTCAAAGTAAATTATACTTTACCTTTTCCGAAGAAAAAGTATATTTTTTCAAATGGAACTTATAAAAGTTACACAAACTAGATTTAAAAATGGTTCGCCATAAAATGGTGGTAAAACTACCTTTTAAAAATATTAGAGTATTTATGATTAAAATTGGATTCATTATCATCTTAAGCCTATAAATTTTATTGGATAAATGTAAATAAATTTAACAAACCTATATAATATTAATATGGTTAGTTTTTTTCACTCCCTCAAATACAACAATGAGTCGTTAAATACTATTTAAAATAATATTAATAATAATATATTATCATTTTTCTCATTTTAAATCAGCCTTGTGTGAAACATAAGATTTTAGAGAAACCCATTGTTGTGTGTCAAGTATGCCATAAAACATAGAGTCCCCTTTAATATAATATTAATATTTAATTCAAAAATATTAATAAATATGAAAATGTTATATTCTTCATTTACTTGGGTTGTTACATCCTCCCCCCTGTTGAAATTTATATCCTCAAAATTTTATTCACTTATCAAATAAGTGGGGATATTTATCCCTCATAGAATTTTATGTTTCCTATGTTACCTCTTCAATCATATCGTTTTCCACAAAACCATTACCTAATAAATTACTTTATAGCCTAACACTTGCTTTCTTCAGTGCAGAATCTAGACTGGTTATTCATCATAAGAAATATCCTCTTCCTACTAAACTTTATCTTGACTCCAAACATTTGATGGATCTGGAATATACATTCTCAACATTGAAACTTGAAAACCATTGTGTAACTAGGTTAAATATTGAGGTAAATCAACTCTGTAGGCTGTTGATCCAAATTTCTATAGAATTTCATATGGTCCAATGAACTGTTGACTCAACATTACCTTTTTACCGAAACACTTCACACTTTTCCATGGATAAACTTTGAGAAATACATGATCCCCTACCTTGAAAGAAATATCATTACTTTAGTTATCCACATAACTTTTTTGCCTACTCTGAGTTGTCCTTATGTGTTTCTTTATCAACTAATCATTTTCTTCTATCTATTCTTCCAATTCCAGTCCTATCAGTTTCCTTTCACCAACTTCATCCCAAAACTTGGAGAATGATGCAACTTCCCATATAATTCCTCAAATGGAACCATATTTATATTGGGATGAAAACTCTTATTATAAGAACAATCAACCAAAGAAATATGTTTGTCAAATCTTCCCTAGTAATCCATTGATAAAGCACATAATATATATTCCAATGTATAAATTGTTCATTATGACTGCCCATCTGATTGAGGATGAGAAGCTATACTAAAATTTAATTCAGGACCCAATGACTTCTGAAGGCCTTTATAAATGTTAGAACTAAACCTAGGATCACGATCTGATAAAATAGATAGGGTAACTCCATATAACCTTACGATCTATTTAATACACAATCGAGAAATTTGATCTAGAGACAGAGTATCTCAA
Organism: Viscum album; assembly: GCA_963277665.1. Taxonomy (NCBI): domain Eukaryota; kingdom Viridiplantae; phylum Streptophyta; class Magnoliopsida; order Santalales; family Viscaceae; genus Viscum; species Viscum album. Next base: position 1,368,531,893 of record OY728131.1, on the reverse strand, counting down.
ATAGGAAGAAAAGGACCAGGTTTAGTCAATCGATCCACCATAACCCAGATTGCATTGTTACATCATGATGTATTCAGGATTCCCTCAATGAAGTCCATGGATATATTTTCCCATTTACACTCTTGCACCAGTAAAGGCTGAACCACCCCTTTTGGTAACTGACACTCTTATTTAACCTATTTAAAAGTCAAAAACATCATAGTAATGTCAACAATATCTCTTTTCATTCCATCATACCAGTAATACTCTCGAAGATCTCATTACATCATAGTACTGCCGGGATGAACTCAAAATGAATAATTATGAGCATTACATAACAACTATTTCTTCAATTCTGAATCACAAGGAAAACATAATATCTTTCTAAATATAAAAATCTAATCATTATAAAATTTAAATTCAAGAAACATACCCTTCTAAAAAAACTCTACCTTTTTTCGGTAACTCAATGTCTTCCATCTACGTTTTCTAAATTCGGGATGATAGAGATGATTTCACAGACACCTGAAAAAAATCAGAATTTCCTAGACCAACAACTTATACTCATAAGTTCATCAAATCATTAATCAATGGATCATTTTACAAACATAGCATGGTTAATGATTCATTACTTTTTCTACTCAAAACATCATCTACTTTATTTTCTTTTCCCAGATGGTAATGAATCGTGCAATCATAATACTTGATTAATTCCCTCCATCTCCTCTGTCTCATTTTCAATTATTTTTAGTGAATATATAATTCAAACTTTTGTGGTCATTATATATTTCTTATTTTACTTCATACATATGAATCATCCAAAATTTTAAAGCAAAAATAATAACGGCTAATTCCAAATCATGTGTAGTTTAATTTAACTCAAGAGGTTTCAACTAACGCGAAGAATAAGAAATTACCTAATAATTCTTTATTAGGACACAACCCAGCCCTTTCAATGAAGCACCACTGTAGATAAAAAATTCACCATCTCTAGAAGGTATTTCCAAAACTGGAGAATTCACCAATCTTTTTTCAATTCCTAAAAACTATCCTTACATTATTTTTTCCAGATGAACTTTACATCTTTTCGAGTTAACTTAGTTAGTGAGGTAGATAACAATGAAAACTTATCAACAAATCTTTTGTAATATCCTGTCAAATGAAGAAAAATATGATTATCAGTTATATTTATGGGTCTTTCCCATTCTTTAACAACTTTTGTTTTAACAGGATCAACAGTTATGTCATTTTTTGAATCAATGTGACCATTGAAGGAAATTTTTTGTAATAAAAAATCACACATTCTAAATTATCCATACAATTTCTTTTATTTTATGTTTTGAAAGAAAACCCTTAAATGACTTTCATGTTCGTCTTCAATTTTGTAATATACCAAAATTTCATCAATAAACACAACCACAAACATATCAATGAACTCCCAGAAAATTATATTCATAAGATCCATGAATACAAAAGGTGCATTGGTTAACCTAAAAGGCATAAATAAAAATTCATAATTTTCATATCTAGTACAAAACATAATCTTCTAAATGTCAAATATCTTTACTTTCAACTAATGGTACCCCGATCTCAAGTCAATATTCGAAAAATACTGAGCTCTTTAGAGCTGATAAAACACATACTTGGTATGAGTTAAAGGATAATTGTTCTGAATAGTGATATTATTAAAGGCTCTATAATCAATGAAAAATCACATTGAAACATCTTTATTTAAAAAAAAGACTGGAGAACCCCACATTGATGGGAAAGATTGAATGAATCCTTTATCTAACAACCCCTGCAATTGTTTATTTATCTCTAAAAGTTAAATTTGAGCCATTCAATATTGGGGTTTTGAAAATGGATTAACATCAGAAACTAAGTCAATAATAAATTCAACTTTCCGATCAGGTATAATACCAGGAAACTCATCAGGAAAAACATCAAGATACTCATTTACTACCAGAACATCATTAATCTGTACTATTACTTTGTTTTCAACAATATGTTCAAGGTAACATTCATTTCCATCTTAAACTAGTTTCTCAACTTCCTAGTATGAAATCATAGAAAAGGGTTCATTCTTGTGCACAAACAAAGTGTCTTTCTGAAAATAAACCTATTTAGCTTTACAGTAAATCATAGCATGCTAAAAAAAATAGCCAATACTTTCCGAAAATTACATCAAACTCTACTAGAGTCAAAACAACATGGTTTCAAGGTAATTTATTTTCAAATAAATAAGGATAGAAAGATTCTTATAATTTTTCCCCATCATTTCCCCCATGTGTTTTTAATATAAGTTCTTTATTCATTTCATAAGGTGGAATTTGAAATATGCCCAAAAATTTATTAGAAATGAAAGAATGTGTAGACCCTAAATCAGAAATTACATTGGCATAATCTGAGAAAAAAAAACAAAGTACCTAATACCACTTCATTTGGTGGCCCCACATCGACGGTAGTAGTAACAAAATATTTTCCCCACCCTTCAATTTTTGATCTAACTGGTTTTTACCCTAGGTAATCATCTTTAGACACACATTGGCACAATTCCCAAACGCATAGAAACAAAAAAATCTTAGCACTATATTTTTATTTCATGATTGATCAACTTCTTTATAGTTACATGAAATATGACTAGTCTTTCCAAACCGAAAGCACCTTCCATATTTTGAGAGAAATTCTCTAGGATTATTTTTACCACACTTCTCACAAGGAGGAAATTAAATTTTCTTACCTATACGATTATTTTAGCAATACTTTACCTTTTCATTCCATCTTGAACTCTTCTTTTTCTTGCTCTCATGGAACACCGTATCATAATAAAACACCCTTTTTAACTTCTCAACACACCTTAAAAGTTTCTCATAGCTTTTTATTTCATGAGAGGCTAATTCTATTCAATATCACGGCTTCAGTCTTTAGTAAAATCGGTTTATATTACTATCAATATCTTAAATGAAATTTGGAGCAAGACTTTCCAGTCAGGTGAGCTTTTCATTGTATGTATCTACCGAGTCATCCTCCTACCTCAATTTCAATAATTCTTTCCTATCCTATGTTGAACTGCCTTAGGGAAATTTTTCTCAAGAAACATAACTTTGAATTCGTCCTAAACAAGTGCATCAATATACTCACTATCCATGATATTTTTAACCATTGACCCCCACTGATATGATTCTACATCAAAATGATAAAAATCAAATCTAAACTTTTGATTGTCTGTACAACCCATTACATTGAAAATCATTTCCAATGCTTTGACCACCCTTCAGCTTGAATAGGGTCAGATGATCCTCTGAATGATTGGGGATTTTGCCTCATGAAATTATCCACTATAAACATATTCCTCTAGGGTTGATCAGGTTGATCTCTTGCATTTATAAAACCATATAGCTTGATTCAACTATGCCATTACTACAAAAAACTGTTCCGTTCCGATTCCAACCATCACAGGATGATGATTTTGAAAGTTATTCTCCTCTATATTCCTTCCAAGCACATCTCCCATGTTTCCTATATGGTTAAACAATATAAACACACATATCTTAGACGAAACATCATGGTAATCTTCAATTTCTATATCATTTCAATTTGACCATTATGGAAAAATCATTTAGGGATATCCTATTAACAAAATTCTCACTCCTAAATTTTTCTAAACCGACCTCTAATACAAACTATAAGTCCCCATTCTTAAACATTACGTAATCTTGAATTAAGTTAATAATTATCTCTAAGGATCTATTCATGTTTATTACTTTATAGAATTATGTCATAACTTATTTCTAACAACTTGATTATTACATGTAGACACTTCTACTTAGTATCCATTTTTTCATAAAAAAATACTATTAAAAGAAGAGAAACATGTTTAGTTCCGTGTTTTAAATAGTATGAATTTTCTGTGATCCCATCCTTGACCATGTTCCCAGTTTATGTCCCGTGAAAAACAATTCAAAAACTTGCGATGAGCATAAGAAGCTCAGTAATGGATACACAAATAAGGAAAATAGTTACTAATTCAAAACGACATGTAAACCATGAATACATTATCATAAATAATATTTTTCAACTTAATGAAGTAGTCATTAATCATCACTAAACAAAATCTCATTGATTACCCTTTTGTAACCAAAAGGTTACCATAAATCACATAGAAAGAACAAATAACATATAAAAGGTAAACTTGGGACATAATAAAACTTAAATAGAATAACCATACGGTCAACTTTCACAAATGTTTCTTACAAATAGAATATCCATATGACCGACTTCCAAACCCAATGCATTAGAGGTTATAATGTAACCACCCATCCTTGGTTCATCATAGAACCACCCATCATTTGTTTTAATACATAATAACCTATCAAATGTCCATGTTTTATTATACAATCATAACACAAAAAATATTACAAATATCAACATTTCACAAGTAACATTTTATTGGAAATCATGGGAAATAATTTCAAGATATTGAAATAATCAATCCATTTAAAAAAGAATTAAATACCAAAACAACCGAAAACTGAATAGAGGGGATTTTCTTATTAAAAAACGTAAGTCTTATAGAGGAATCCAAATAAATATTAAGACAACAGAGAGGTCATTGTTTCCGAATACATTAAAAACATTCTTTCTGTGGTTCAGAAAAATGATTCGTAGAGAAAATATTCAATTTGAATGAAAGTAAAATTCAAAGCCTTTTATTATAAACTATATAAAATAAGGAGGTATATATTGGAAAAATATTCCCCAATGAAAAGAGATTGAGTCGAAGTCCCTTACCTCGTGTCCGAATTGACCTGTTCATTATTTAATTTTATGAATAATAAACATAAGTTAATTTATATTTTTATAACCTTTTTCAAGTTCATTATTTATTTTATATCACATATTACCTTTTTATAATAATTATATATTTATTTTAATTCATATCAAACATTTTTTCGATGTTCGGAACTTGAGTAAAAATGAACATGTTATAATTATAATTTTTCCATGAGGTCAAAATTACATTTTCTACAAAATTTTATTCAGGATTAAGAAATCATATATATCATATATATCTAGTATATATATATTTAGAATATCCCATATAATTTTTATATAAGAAATGAAATGCACCATCCAGGGAGAAGGCAAGTCGTACCTATGCACGAACGCTACATTCATTTATTTTAAATATTTAAAGAAATGAAAAATAAATGAAAAATAGGTATATTATAATTATAGTTAAATATCCATGTTATATATGTTACATAATTTTATTAATTCAATTCCTTATATGTTCCATGTATAGCAAGAACGAGTCACATCAATTTGAGGGTATGGTAGTCTGAACTTCCTCAAATGATATTATCGTATTAATACAACATGAAAATAATAATGGTATGTTATAAATGATAATTACAGTATCATATAGATAAAATAAATATCATATATATCATATATAAATTTACAGCGATCAAAATGTCCACCATGAGATGTGGTAGGAGATAATTGGACAATCATCGTTTTATGAGGAAACAATTTGCAGTCCATAGAAATAGTATGTTCTAAATCCATTAGATGGATCTGTGTGTATGTTTAGTTAAAATAATTTCCGTAACAAAAAACTATTATATTGGGGATACTGGTTTTGTTATGTAATCAACGAATAAAATAAGAATAGGAAGTGGAGAAGGAAAAATAATGGAAAGGAACTTGAGAGAAGATGTTACATAAAATCAGGTTACTTCTTTTGATTAGAACCAAAGGGCTTTCTGGAATTGCCTTCTGCCTTGGGGAGGACTCTAGGAGGAAGGTAGATATGTTTAGAGATTACTTAGGTGGAGGTTTTATGAGCTAATGGGGCTTGAGAGGTGTGATTAAGGGTTAGTGGTAGTGTGCTTTTATAAGAGGGGGAGGGTCACTTTAGGAAAGTTTGAAAGTATTATTTTATTATTAATTATTTTAGAACTGTAATAACAAAAGAGTGATATATTTCTAGGATTATATGAGGATGGGTCAAAATACTCTCATTTAATTGGTTTTAGATAAGTTTAGGTCATAAATTTATCCTTATCTTTTAGCTTCAACCCTTAGTAAACTAATTTAATTTTTACCATATCTTCTTGTATATTCCTAATATATGGTAACCATATTTACTATAAAATTCCAAGTGACCAAAAAATGGAAAAATAATTAAATTTTTAATATCATATATTTCATTTTTCTGAATCATATACTTTGAGGACTATTATAACATTTTATAAAATATTAATTGAATTAAAAACTCATTTATGTCAATTTTTATACAATTCATATATTGAATTTTTAAAAATACATAAAAACATGATTCATTCGAAATAAAATCATTAATTAAAAGATAAAAAGTAATAATAATCCATAAAATTTGTGTATGGAAAAAAAGTATCAAAATAAATTTTCTTTAATTTTTATAATCTCATTTATTTAAAACATTCCTTAATAAGGTAATCACCACATCATCATTGTTTCATAAATAATTTTTTTATTTGAAGTTTCATAATTATAAATAAAAACTATGATATAGGAAATCTTTATAGCTTTCTAAGGACTATTTATAGTCAAAGATATGACTTAGATAACCCCATATAAAAATTATTTTAGTAAAAGATAATGTTTTAGGTTATATTTTCCATATCATTAAATTAAAATTAATTAAATTTAATTTTCACACAAAAGCGGCTCTATGTGATCCTAAAATAAACCCAAGGATTCACACAGTTGGAAATATCTAATCCAATAGATTTAGGACATGTGTTATGGTAATTTAATAATATTATAATATTATTTTTTACCCTTATTTACCATATTTTACCTTTAACCATGGAAAATAACAAATTTTCGAAAGATATATTCATAATATATAAAAATAATATTTACCTATTTACATTATTTGGACCTCCTGATTCCAAATATGGATTCCATTTTTCAAAATTCATAATAAAAAAGTTGAAATTTTTTTTTAAAATTAAAAAATGTTGTCAAAACCCAACATGTATAATCAAAATATGGTTAGTTATGTTTGTTCCCTCAAATACAATGAATAGGAATAAACTAAAATTATAATTAATAATATAATATTATTTTTATTTTTATCGGTATGACTCAGCCTTTTGTGCAACATATTATTTCAGAGAAACCAATTTTGTGTTTCAAGTACGTCATCAAACATAGCATCTCCTAAAAAGTGAAATTAATATTTAATTCAGAAATATTAATAAATTTGAAAATTTCATATTCATTATTTACCTGGGTTGTTACAACAGATGTTGGAGGATGCATTCTTTGATGTTGAGTTTTCACTCCATCTTACAAACAACAAAGGGCAGTTTTTCCTTGAGAGGTATCACACGAGGTGGTTGTCCAGAACCCTCTTTCTTATGGGTTTGATTTTGAATAATTGAGGGAGAGAATAGTTTGAGAGGTATCTAAGGTAATGGAATGGACCTCCATAGTCCATTCACTCTCTAAATCTAGTGTTTGGGGTGTTCAGGGTGGCAATAGTAACTCATTTCTAGAGTTTTCCCAAATTCATGTTTATCTAATGGTTGGACGCATCAATGACTCAATGTATATAGGTTAGAATTGGTAGTATAGAAATGGAGATTCAGTGCATCGGTAGGTCAAAGAATTGGTAGGTCGAGGAATTAGTAGGTCGAGGTGTTGGTAAGCCAAGTGTCGGTGATTCCGGGGTTGGTGAGTCGCTTCAGTGACTTGTTGTCGGTAACTCGCATCGGTAGCATCAATGTATCATTCTTCAGTGATTTAAGAGTCAATGGATGTCTCTCAATGACTCATGTCGGTGACTTAGCCATCAGTGAGTCATTTCTATTTTTCCCAGTTTTTCCAGTTTCTCCCCTCTTACATTTAATTTGTTATTAATCAAGTTTAAGACCATTTTTTATCATTTATAAAGGAATTTAAAAGGGTATGAATTATATCTATAATATCTTAATTCTCTCAGTACATTGAAATCGTCATGACATGTAATCTTGATTATGATGTGACTTTAATGACCCTTAACACCATTTCATTCTAATGATATAGGATTAAGATCATTCTTAATAGAGATCATTTCTTTATTTAAACCTTTAGTTTTATCTTGGTGTTCCTAGAACCTTTTTCCCTATGGAGTCATGTGACTTTTTTGTAGTAGTCTATTAAATTTTCCTCAGAGTCCTTCTAACTTCTTGAGCGACCCCCTTTATTGGGGCATGTAGGAATTGTTGATCGTCTGTTATTCCAGGCAGGGATTCCATCATATCCCCTTGTGTTGTGCATCGTTCGGGGTGGGGTTACTCATTTCCCTGCTGTAAATATTGTTGGAACCAAATTTAATGAAGGTAAAATATGTAATAAATGAGGTGTTGGGAATATGATGATGATGATCGCTTGTTTTGTATATAATCTTTGATCCATGTTGTTCTTTGTAAGGACTCTATGCCTTCTAAAAAAATGGTCGTTGGTGGCATCTTTTTTCATACCAATATAAGTTGTGAAAATTTATTGTTGTTTCCTTTTCAAATGGCTAAAATTATTAAATTTATTATCCATATACAATAGGTTAAATATATGGATGCTCTAGGACCAAACTTGTTCTCTGATCACCCATGAATTATCAAAGTGGAATTAAAGAATGAGGGTTCCTAAATCTCAATATTATTTCATGTTTTGTGTGGTTGTGTGCTATGTATGGTTGTGTCAACCATGTGTTTCGTTTTGGTCATGTGGTGCTATGATTGGGAGTTTGGCTGTGAGTACTGAGTGGTACATGTGGTGTAATGGAATCTCGTGTTGATAGAATGGTTGATTGTAGAATATATGTACTTGTTATGAAGTGGGACTACATCTGGGAAGTGATTGGGTAGGGGGATTCAGGTTTTAGTTTTGTTAAGTTTATGTTACTCAGTGTGATTGGTTTGGTGTTGTTATGTAGTGAGGATGCCGATTATGGATGTGATGAGGTGTGTCGGAGGGTTTACATGGAGAGAGGAAGTAAAAGGTATAATGACATTTAATAATGATGGTGGCAAAGGTTGTATGGGTGTTTAATAAAGGGGAGTGTGTAGTTTAACTGCAATATTGTTGGGTTTTTTTGTTTTTCCTGGAGAGAAATTTTTAAGAAGGATGGATTTACCTTGTGTGGGCCTTTCTCAAGGAGTTTACAGGGACATTGGGAAGTGTGTATGGATTATGATGTTACTTGTGGTTTGTTGTGGTTGATAGTTGCTCGGGTAGGGATGGAATAATAAGTAAATTAAAATTAATATCAAAATAATTGGGTTTGAAGTGGATTTATTTTATTAAAATTGGAAGTGACCATCCTTCATTTTGATACGTTCATTTAGAGGTGGTAGAAAGGGTAGTTTTGTGTGGGAGGGTTTTTTGTTTTGAACACCCATAGGGTTATATGAGTGTTTGATACATATATATATATACATACAGTACCTTTTGATTTCTATACGCACCACACTCATGTTAAGAACTTTGTTCCAAACACCCAATTTTTATGGGGGAGGGTGGCCTTTTCTACCATCCCAGTGGGAGGAGGGATGGCTGGTTATTGGATCTTCTCTGCCACCTCTTCTAGGAATTAGAAGCCCAAGACTCTTTGGGATGGTTTTGGTGCGGTTGTGAGGCCCTCTTGTGTGCGAGGAATGTGTTCTTACCAAGTTTCTTTGGGACAAGATATGATTTACTTTCCTAGTATTCTTAGGGATGTGATTTGGTTGTGCACTAGGTGTTTTCACTTAGGATATGGTATGTGGCCCAGGTTTGTGTTGGTGGGTTATAACTATAGGGATTGTGGAAGGGCATGGTAGTGATAGGATGTTCACTGTTAGGGATTAGAAGTTAACTAGTAGGATGTGGTGCGAGGTACCCAATAATCAATGTGCTTACTACATTACATTACACAACTTGCATAATTTGGTGAGCATGCATTTTTGAGGTTGGGGTAGATATTATACCTTGTAATTTTCTTTTGAGTTTTTATTGTATTCTCATAGGGGAATTAGTATTCTTATCCCACTTATGCATGAGAGACTTCATATTTTCCTTCTTAGTATACTAGTATGATCACCCTAAGTATATAAAACATGTTTTTGGTTTCCAAGGGAGATTACGAGGGCCGTTATGGACCTTTGTAGCTTGAATATTGGGGATAGTTGCTGTGTTGCTGCTTAGTTTTTATTTTCATATTTACTTTGGAACTATTCATTTTATTTAAATCAGTTTTACTTTAAACATATGTGTGGGAAAGATTTTGGATTCTGATATATATATATATATATATATATCTTGCATTTTTTTGAGGATAATACATCTTATCTCCCAATATTGGTTACTATAAAAGTTTAATGTCTTTTATGTTTTTAGATTTCAATACCCTTGGTGTTTTTCACCAACCCGGGGCCTACTGGTGGTGGGACTTGAGTTTATTATCTCTCTTTCTCCAATTCAATCTCAGGAGGGGTAGCTTTTGAGGGAGGGGGTGGTGCCAATTAATCTCTAATAGAACTAATTCATAACCCCTTTAGTGAAATTTTATTTGATTTTGGGAATGGACTGGTAGTCACTATATAGAGCCCACATTAACTACCAATAGAAGGAAATCACCATATATTACCCGAATAAACATATTATTCTATTCAAATGTAGGAAGGAGTATTCATATCCTTTAGATTAATCTAAAAAATGATGGATATTTTTACCTTAAAAGTGACCCTGTATTAATAAAGTGATTTAAACAGAGGAGATTGCCACTATTTAAGAGATTCCCATTATAAAGGATTATAATGATGTATTCCCTAAATAATTTCAGGGAAATTTTTCATGAATGAGGGGTTTATTTCTCAATTGATCATATATATGGATATTTTACAATATCCATGACATCATATATAATGACCCCCATTTAATTGGATATGTTATAGAATAATATATAAGAATATTTGACATGGGTTTCATATGACCAATTTCTTCACCATAGGTGGAACCGATCCTTTTTTTCTATATTAACGATGGGTCTATATGTCTCTATATCAATTATCATGAAGCCAATAAGATCACGATAGTGAAAAATAACCCCACCCCTGATTTATGACCTGTCCGATTAGTTATGTGAGGTTAAATACTTCTCTAAAGTGTACATTTAGTCAATATATTATCAGTTAAAGGTGATGAATGAGGATATTCCCAAGACAATTTTATTACACAGTAAGAAGACTTGGAGTTAACAATCATTTCATTTGGAATCACTAAATCTCCAACAGTGTTTATGGATTTAATGAATATGGTCTTTGGTGGTTACCTTAATAAATATTTTGTAATATTTATTGATCACATTCTTAGATACTCAAAAAGTAAAGGGGAACATGAATAAAATAATAAAGTTGGGATACTAATTTTTTGGATAGAGATTTTATATGATTGTTATAGAAAATGCATGTTTTGGATGCATAAATTAGCATTCTTAGGGTGTGATATCAAATACAAGAGGATATCGGTAGACTATTTAATGTCTATATTGATTGGGGATTGACCTGGAAAATCATATATGACTTATATTCATAGTTTACTTGTATTTTATGGGTACTATATTTGTTTCTAGGTAATTTTTGATATTTATAATCAAGATAACTATGGTTTCTTGGAAGTGATGTATTTATAGATAGATGAGTTTTTAAAGAGTTTCATGGGCTTAGAAAAGAGGTTAACCACATCAACTATATAGACCATAACTATAAGGGAGGAATGATTTGTGATCTATAGTGATTGATTAAAAAATTTATTTATTTATTCACTCATGTAGAATGAAAAAGTGATGCACTAAATCTATAGATATTTTAAGGAAAACAGATAGATTTATCTAACATATGATGTTGAGTTTTTGTAGTAAAATTTATATTGTTATTTTGAGGCAGTATTTCTACATAGTGAAGTGTGATATCTATATGAACGAAAATGAACTGTAATATATATTCAAACATAAGGAGTTCAACATTCTCCAATGAATATGTTTAGATATGATCTAGGAATTTGATATCTTAATACACTAGCATATGAGGAAGTGAAATAGAGTGAAAAATGCTCTATGTATAAAAGATCATAAAACCTTATCTATGATAATGATTATGATGGTTTGAAACATCATGGAAATAAAAAGGATACACATGGGAATTGTGAAATAGGGAACATAATTATACCTTTATCAATTGATTACTCATCCATCTCCATTTTATAATTTTATGAATTATCAAAGAGATGATGTGGACATATAGAAGAATATGGATGCAGTGAGGAATGGAAAAAAACCCGAGTAAAATATTTATGGTGAATGTGTTATAATATTTTGGAAATGAATTTATGTTTTATTATATTTGGTGATAAATAAGGGGGAAAATGGTGAACATTTCCCATAAATCTCCACCCACCCATTAAACATGAAAATGCATAGAGATAACTCAGAATGCTATTGGGGAAAAAATTTGAAGAAGGAGATTTTGGAACATACATCAATGTTCATGGTGTTACCTTAAGTGAAGGGGAGAGAAAAAATTACAACATGATGATGAAAAAATTTACCAAAAATAAATGGAAATAGAAAAACATAACTATGGATTTTTTCACAGGTATTACAAATACATTGAAAGGGAAAAAGTCTATATGGGTAGTTGTGGGCTGTCATATAATGACTCCTCACTTTATTACCATTTGAGAGGAATACTCACTCCAATACTTTGTAATGACATATATTAGATAAGTGTCATGGTGACATAAAACACCATTAATAATTTTATTAGATCGATATCTAAGGTTCAACTCAATGTTCTAGAAGTGGCTTCAGTATTCTCTACACACATAGTTGAACATAATTGCTACTTATCATCCCGTTATTGATTACCAATATAAAAAGACAATCCTAAAACATGAGGACATATTGAGAGATCACTCTATAGAAATACATTAAGGTGGTGACCAACATCCTCCTCTAGTTTATTTCTCATACTACTATAGTTTCATATCAAGAATTCAAATTGTCCCATAAAAATCCCTATTTTAGAAGAGATTTAGATCACCCACCAAATATGGTATAATGGTAAAATTAATGTTTATAGGACATGAGATTGTTGATGAAATTGTAGAAAAGGACATGACTCTTTGAAAACACATTAAAATAGTATCTATTTGACGTAATAAATATGATGATAACCATAGATAATACATAGAGTTTTTAGATTATTGATAAAGTGTTCCTCTATATACCTGAGTGGTAGAGAGTCTTGAAATTTGGATAAATGAGAAGATATATTGGACCCTTTTAGATTTCTAACTGAATAATTTTTATGTATTATTTAATAACACTTTAGCCAAACCTATATAAATTACATGATGTGTTCCACTTATATCTATTGAGGAAGTATGTGTCAGATCAATCACATTTACTGAATTTATTGGTGGTACAATTGGGGAGTGATATTTTTTACTAAGAGTTTCTCATACCTATCAAATAATTTAGAGTCAAATTCTACACACAAAAATACTCACCTTGTCAATGTAATTTGGAGAAACCATATATACGAAGAGGAAAAATAGGATCGTAAAAAAACCCTAAAACAAAATTACCCTAATTTTTTTCACCATATTGTATGAAATCATATTTTCAGGGAGAAATGTCATAAGATGAAGAATATAACAACATGATATGTTGTCAAATATTTCAACTTAATAAATATTATGTGGACTATATTATGTTACAAAAAATAATTGAATAAACTCAAACCCCAAAACATTAGTAAAATTAAATTACTAAAGTTTACCTTTATAACTATTAATCTAGTATGAATAGATAATAATATCTATATTTTGAAATAACATATTTTTAATACATTTATAATTTTAATTTGATAAAATTAACTTCCTTTTATGATTAAAATATATCAATATTATCTTAAGATGATAATTTTGTTTATTTCTAAGATAAAGGATTTTTTTCATATTAAAAATACCAAATTTTTAGAAAACTATAACTCTTTTAATAAAATAATTGCATACAATTTTAAGATACCCATTTTAGGCATAAAGTTAATATTATTTAGATGATTGTTAATAACCATGATAATATAAATATGTGTTTTTAAATATTTTATAAATTTATAAAATGAAAATTTATTTAATCTAATAAATTCATCTAAACTAAATTATGAATCCACAACTCATTTAATTAAAATCAATACACATAAATATTATGAGAAAAATTGTTAAAAGTCATTTTTCATTGAAAAAAATTATATATATATTATTAATTTTAATTTAAATATTAATTTTCTCATATTTAGAACTTGATTTATATTAAATTAATATTATATTTTGGTTCAAAATATTAAAATGTTAAAATTTAGGTTTCATTACATTTCAAATAAAATAAAAAATACATAGATAAAAAACTAATTTTCAAGGAAACAATATGAATGTAAAAATGAAAAACATATAGTAAAAGACAATGGAAATGTTTAAAACTTATATGGAATGTATTATATAAGGATTTTATGACCCAATATCTTCCTATAATATATTATTAAGGATTTGTTTCATTGACCACAGAATAGTGTCTTGATATCATGGAAGTGTAAAGTGTATTCCCAAATATTTCATTTTATTTACTTATAAAATTGGATCACTTACACCTTTACATGGTTAAAATTACTATTAAAATTTACCTAAAATGTATACCAAAATTTACTATCATATATATTAATTACTCATTCTTATTCCCATTTTCTCTAGAATTTTATTTATGGCCTTCGATTCCAAAGAAGTCTCTAAGGAAAGATGAAGTCTCAAATATAAGTATTAACATATTTGTTACTTTTTCTCCTTAATATTTCTCATCCAAATATCTTATATAATTAAAAATATAATTAAATTAGTAACATTATTATAATGAGTTGTTATTATGTTAATTTAATAACCATTATTCATTCCTCTCCATCTGATAAAAAAACAAAATCATCTTTAGTGCATTGCATCGTAAATCACCTCGAACAAAAGAAGACGTACATTATTCCACACTAAAATTCATGGATCATAAAATAGATATAATGTATGAATTAATAGTTTTTATATAATATAAATATTTTTATAAAAATTGAAATTTATTAATTATCTACTTTCCCTATAATTCATTGAGAAATGGAATCATTAATCATGGGTACTTGAAAACTACCAGTTCAAAGAGAAATAATTTTCATTTATTCATCACCAAACATAACTTTTGTATTTATAAATTTATTTAAAACATTAATATTATATAAATATAAATAATATTATTTTTGATATTTTGAAACCATTTCACAACACATTCTACCATAATAAACTTACATAAGGAGTTATAAAAAAACCTCAAGTAATTAACCTCATAAGGAAAAGTATTTTATAAATAAAAAACAATAATAGTTTTTGTTCCATGTAAAATGAAATTTATTTTAAAAATATTATTATATAATTATTAAATATAATATTTGTTTATTCAATAGGTTAAGTATGTTTGAAGAATAAATCTCCAACTCATTGAAATGGTTCTTCTATACCTCCTTCATGACTTGTTGGTTACATGTTTTATTTATTTTTAACTGTTTTATAAAATATAATACTAATATTTCTCATATATTTATGTATATATTTACCATAAATATGTACATAGTTAAATATTCCTTTCTTTATTGGGGTTATATAAGTTTTAGTTTCCATCTAAATTCCCACTTCTATGTAAACCCAATTTGATGGAAATTTCCTATTTTTTATCTCATGTCAAGTGTCACCCACATAATATGTTTTTAATATATAAATATATTCTAAAAATACTAATTTTTTAATTGAAAAAAAACTCAATTAATATATGGTTTTGTGGATATAAATAAGGAATTTACTTCTTTTAATATACCATTTAATTATTTTATGATGCTTCACCCAGTGGTCCGTTTTTATTCATCCTTCTTCTATGTCCGCCTAATTAATTATATATATTAAAGGTCAATGTTGAATAACTATGATTATTTTTCTAAAATGAAAATACAAATGATTTAATTTCTTCTTCTCTTGGAAATCCTGATGATTTATCCATTGGGTTTTACATGAATTAGAAATATGAAACCCACTTTTTTTTCAATGGTCTTTATGTTTTATTTGCCTCATGTTTCATGAATGTAGGTGATTTACCTTTATGTGATGGGTGGGACTATAAGTATATATTCCTCAAATTCATTTCATTGTTTTTTATATCTCACAAGTTTTTATTTAAGAGATTAGGTATTGAAGCCACCCACCACGAGACTTTTTCAACTTTATTATGATTTTATTGGGAGTGACACTTAAATTATTTTTATGATGTAATTTTTTGGGTTATTTCCATATTTTTTATTATCTTATGACATCACTTCCTTATTACATGTCTCTAATATTTTTATTATTCCCTCTAGGATATCATGTTCTGAATCTTGTATCTCATGTTAGGCTTTATTACCATGTTTAATCCTTTACAAGGATTAATGCATGGAAAATTCCATATATATTTCACCATAATATCCTATAAATGTTTAAAATATCTATAGGATTTTTGAGAACTATGTGGATGCTTTAATAAAGAGGATGTTTCTATGTTTATGTAGATGTATTTCAATGTCTAATCATTTATGGACACAATAAACTTGGTTTCTTTGATTATATTAGTTGAAAAATATGTTAATTATTATGAAATAATATGCGTTTAAGGATTGGGTCATCATATGATTTCATAGTTATTAGATATAAAACAATATAATATAATATAATGGTTTTTATATAGATTCCAATAAATACTAAATACTAAATATTCATAAAATTATAAATAATTAAAAATAGTGTTAAATCATACCTATGTGATATAAAAAATTTAAAATCTATTTAAAGTGAAACAAAACATCCATAATCCATGAGCTAGTTAACAAAATTATACATTGAAATTTTAGGCATTAGTCGGTGAGTATTTGAGCTCTATTTGACGAGGGGTGGTATCGACCTCATCAATTTCTTCCATGTCACTATTTAAGAATAGATATAACACTCTAAAATGCATGATTTAAATGAATATTTAATCTTTTTTTGGTTATCTAGGGATGTGGTTTTATTTTACAACACATTAGAACAATAAATTTTTAAACATGAGATATTATATAATGATGGATAAATGGGGAATTGTGAAATATACCTTTGTAAAAAATCATGTAGAGGGATTATTTAATATTTTTTATTGATAAAGTCACTATTAATATTCATAATCTATAATTGTGTGCCACCATTGATATTCAAATCATTCATGGGTATTTTTAGAGCTTGCTCCAAGGTGAAAATGAGGGGTTTTTATTCCACCTCATTATTAGTGAATCCTTCTAGAAACATGAATGGATAATGATGAATGAAATTTACAAGAGAGATAAGAATAAATCCAAAGATAACCTTATTGGAAATTTTATTTTCCATTATTTTTACAATCTATCTCCTTTAAGATCCATAAAAATAATGTTCCCATATTTTGGAGTGTCATGGACAAAGAATATTTTCCCATCAATGAGATTCATATTCACCAACATACATTCTGTGGTAGGGTGAACTATGAGAGAGTCTACTAATTCATTCTCTTTGAATTCATTATGAGGCATGTACTAAATTTCTTGATACTAATTGATGACCATATACTATTCTAGATGAAAAGTTAGTATTGGATGATTGTTGAGATATTGGAAAGGGTTAGAAAAATAAACTAGGAGGTCCACCTGATGCTGATGTAGTGTCTCAACATATTCACTATAGAAATTTGTGAAATGTAGTTCCTCAAAATATATTAGTTTTGAGTCTCATTATCCATCATTGTTATACTAATATATTTTATATAATTCTCCCTTAAAACTCCATGCCTCAATGAAAAATGTGAACCAAGAGATTACATAAAGGTATCCACATGTAGGATGAGTGCATTCCAATCCACTAGTGAAACTAAAATGAGTGGTTGTAGGAGATATTGTTTTAAAAAGATGAAGGCTCACTGAAAATCCTCATCCCTATTACATGTGAATCCATTCTTATCATCCATGTTAAGGTCAAACTTCTATTGATGTGATTTTAAATATAGAACTTGATGAAGGTAAAATTTCCTGAGACCCCTATTAATTGTTTAATGTTTCAAGGATGAATAATATCAAGGAGAGCCTAAGTATTTTGTAGTTTGAATTCAATTTCAAGATGTCAAACCTTGATTTTGAATAATTTCTACAATTTCACCATGGAATCATAGTTCAGGGGTATCAACCTCAAGAGGTTTTATAAAAAATATATTGATACAATCTGAATCTCAACTAGATGATCACTACATTATTAGTATTTTACTTCCATGTTATCAACTTACCTATTGTTTTTTTGGATCATAAGAACCCCAACGAGGGCGATGATGAATCAATGTTGGTGTTTTTATGATTTGAATTATATTTAATGTTAACACTAATAACTTGGTAGAGTTTTATCAATAGGATTTAAATACATAGAAATATTATAATTATGAAATTATTGGAATGTTAATTAGGGAACAAAATATTTAAAATTTTCTTCCCCAGTGAGTTTGATTTCATCTTTTCAATGGAAACACTAATTGGACCATGGAAAATCACTAAAATATCAAATTAAATATAATGTGTTAACTCCATTTATACTCATTCTATCTAACAATATGTTTTATTATAATGACTTATGTCTGTTTGAAATAGTATCAAGCCTCCCTTTAGTTACAAAACTTTTTTCTTTTGTTCCCAATCCAATAAATATGGATAATCCTTCTACAGAGCTCACTAAAAGTTCATCTAAAATATATCTTGATTATATGTCCGTATGGTTCACCTTTTAACACTATTGAGTATTCTCCATCCAATGCACATCAAAAAACCTTTCTTGATCTCTAAGCACTATTTGATGATGAAAAATCATCCACATTTAAATCTGTTCAGAATATCTATTCAATATAGTCATTATCTAGTACATGTGATTGAATTATCTAGCTAATATTTTTAAATGGAATAACTATTCGATGAATCTGAACTATATCATTGTATAATGACTATGACCAATAAAGTTTATTTATCAAACTATTGGGTCAGAAACTCACTCTTCTGAAACTCCGTATTTTAGTTATTCATCTAGTATCTTTTCCCAATACCATTTAATCCACACTTACACATTATCGATTATTTCAACAATACATTTTATCATACTATGCATTCACCCCCAAATATAGGTTTTCTTATAGAAGAAAATGTGGGATGAAAAATTCATTTTCCCTCATATTGAAAACTTAAAGATCAATGTTATCTCATATATTAATTTCAATTGAATCTTATCAATCCATTTAGAATATTCATCATGTTTCATGAAAAAAACAACACATGAAACCCTATTAGAACTTTATTAACCTCAATGTTAAGTAGCTTGTTAAATATTTATAATATTGTATAGATAAAAACCATTAAATACTAATAATCACATAATCGTGCTATGGGTATTTAACAAGATTAGTTAATGATTCTTGAATCTCTGTCATGTGGTGGATTTTTTTATTTCTTATTTAGAACTTCTCTGTCTGTATTTTATTTGACTAGCTACCTTCTTAACAATCTAAATTTACCAATTTATTTGATCAATTGAACATATCATAACTTCAATTGATGATATATGAATTCTTTCTTTAACTAACAAACTTTAGATAAGTTCATCAAATGTGGTATGTCCATTGAGTCATCCTGAATCCACCCGATCATCCTACTTCATCTCATACTCCATATTATTAAAAAATTTAAACTAATGTGCCTTCATTGAATCATCCATCAAATTAAATTATTAATTTTTTATGGATATCATCCAACTGAATATATTTGTATTGATATGTATAAACATTCCTTAAAAAAAATTTGATGGTTCTTTGGTCGATGAAATCATACCTATGTCTTCATACTATACCATCATCCATGAATATGTATTTTCAATCAATATATTTCTTCAAATAAACACTGAAACATGAAATAATTATATTTTTTTGTATAATATCTCAACTACTTCTATATAGTAAAATTGAGTCATTGATGTGTGATACCATTATCGAGACTTCAAAATGATTTAGTTTAATAAAATTTGACTTTTTTTCTATTGGAATGGTCAATGATTCATCTGGAATTATAGATTTTACTTTAAAATATCTATAGAATGATAAAATTATCAAATAATTTTTCTTCATAACCCATTTATACATCTTAAACCTTTTAAAATATCATAATCAAGAAATTTTTGAAAATTTCTAATGGGAAGTAACCTCAATGGTTAGTATGGTATGATTGTGTAATATTTACTTCGAACATCAGTTGTATAACATTCCACATAAATATTTATGGGTATTAACATCTAGTGATCTTTGTCTAATTCTATTGTTGAACGTATATCCCTTTATGTAAAAGTCTATATCTTCATCATTGATCATTAAAATCATCATTCTTATAGAGAAATTAAGAATGATTTAACATTATTTTACGTTAGAACACTTTTTGAATAAAGTTATAGAAAAAACATTCTTCACCAACATCATCCAATTTATAAGAGAAAAATTATTAATTATATTAATAGAAATTTAATTCCTATTTAAACAATTATTCAAAAAAATAATATGTTAAGTAAATTTAAAACTTTTTATAAAAACACCACATTGGATTTTCTGTCTCCCCCTTTGGATTTGTTGGAACCATTCCGAATTTTTTTTAACATTTAAAAACTATTTTCTCAACTTTACTCAACTTATTATTAAACCATATTTTGTCCCATATACAATTTACCGACACTAAATTTCTTGATAATGAAATGTTTTTGTCGAAATTCGATTCCTCAATGATAAAGAATTTTATGGCTATGATGATATAAACTCACACTCAATTTTATGTCTTCCCCTTTTTATGAAAACAAAATATATATATTGATAACAAAAAGTGTTATACACCTTCTTACAATGTTTTAATTACTATACCATTTTCAAAATAATACAAAGAAGAGTGGGTGGGAGAGGGGGATCAGTTATTTATGAACATTAGAAAGTATTTGGTGAAAACATAACATAAAGTTGTATCCTTAGTTATATATCACCCCAGGATTGGGGTATATAAATATTATTTATTCATTTTTATGTATATAAAGTTGTTTGGTAAAACATGAGAAATTTCTTGATGGATTTTGGTAAGGTTTTGGGGCTTTTCAAAGGGCACACAGTTTGATCATAGTTTGGGAAAACCATTCAACACTTGAAAGAAAGAATGCATGTTGAGGAAGATGCAAGGGGGTTAGTGCACCATTAAGTCACATAGTTTCTAAACCATGCTGCCTACCTATTCTAACCATGCATCGTGGGACATTGAGATTTGGAATGGTTGGAAAACAATTTTCTTACCATGTGGGCCAACCATGAGTGGATCCATTTTTTAGATAGTAAGAGGCCCAAAATTTGTGTATAGTTATCTAACCATGTGAGATAACCATGCACGACATTAAAAATGGGTTTTAAAAAACATACCTCAGACTTTTTTAACCCTAAAAATGCTATTTGAGCCCCATTTAGACCTTTACATGGGATTTTCTTTCCTCAAATGTTATGGAACCTCTCACCATCTTTCCGGAATCATTTTGATGGGTTTTCTTATTGTTTTGAAGCTAAAACCTCCTTGGCGAGTCTTTATTCATTGCAGTTTCATGGTTTTCATTAGATCTAATATTATATCTAACATGGTTTCTTATATATAATTCCATTGTGGATAGATCTAGGTTTTAAATTTGTAATAATTGTTATATTTGGACTTATTAATATTAGGGGAAGGAATATTAGTTGGTTTTGAGGAGTTTTAACCCATATTTGGTGAGCGTTTGCACCTTTCATTGTTTTCTCAAAAAACACAAAAGGTGGGTGACTTTACTCTCAACTCATATTAGTATAACATGAAGGAATGGATATTAAATTTATTTATTTTCATGTTATTGATTGTGAAATTGATGTGAAAATCTTGGTTGGAACCCCTTGGGGGTTGATTTATGGGTTTTGGGGGGAAATATGATATTTTTCCGAAAGATGCCTAGTTTTTGGATTTTTAAATAAATGATTTAAAATTTAATTCCAGGTTTTATTTTTGGAAATTTTTTTTGAAAATGGATTTTAATAAAAAATTTCGTTTTATTGAAATTTTTTTTAGAATAAATTGGTCTTTAGTGGTTTTGGCACAATTGGTTGAAATGTTGTTTGGTGATTATTGGATGACATGATTTTGTTATACGTAATTCCATTTTTTTATTCAAAATTTTTTAACAATGAGTTTTGATGGGGATGGTTTGTTCTTGGGTAGTACCCATATCAATGAATTGGAATGTGTTCATGAAGCATTATAATAATAAGGGGGATGATATGGATGTGAAGTTTCACTGTCAATGGTTACACCAAGCTTGGGTAGTTGTGTTGTGTGTGTGCTAAGTTGTATGTTTTTGGTATTATTATATGAAATGGATTAAGTTAAAATGAAATGGAAATAATTTTTAGTGACTTGTTTGGTTACTTTCAGTGGAATTATAATTTACAATTTTCATCTATTTTGTAGAGATGTGTTTGTCTTGTTAGAAATTATTACAAATTTTAGTGTTTTTATATAATCTATTTTTTATAAATTTTCTAACCAGTTATATCCTAGTGTTGTGAGTTGGAAAGTCATTGGGTGAAAGCATACTGAGTATGATTACTGACACCCTTATTTGGAACTTAGGTGGTTTTATAGATTTTGTATTCCGATACATAGGTAAAATAAAATCATATTATTTTTGTAGTTGTACATCATGATGCTGGGGAAGTTGTGGAGTCAGATCATGAAGCCTTTCATTGGTCATCCGAGTCTTTTCATTATGTCTTGAGTTTTATTGTTTTAGTCTTATACTTGGTACTCTCATGTGTATTGTTAAGGTTTTTATTGTTGTTGTTGTGTTGTGGCCTATTTGTGGTACAATTTTGACATGAATCATGTAGTTTTTTTGGTCAGATCACATTTAGTTGTCTATTTTCATTTCGATGGAAAAATCATCCCTTAACATTCATGACGCACTCAACACTTATTTCCAACCTATGGATCCTTGGGGATGTATCTTAAGGATATGTATATTTTCTTCCTCAACTCAAGCCAATTAGAAGGGGTATGATGTTATATGTTCATGAATTATTTCCCTAGTCCTAACATTGGTAAGAACATCATCAATTTTATTCTTCTTTTTAATATATTCAACCATAATATATACAAAAATGAATTTATCTGTTATGAAGAGATACTTGATAGAATGTTTCTTTTATATTTAATATTGTACAAGGTTTTTGGAATGATAAATGACACGTTAATTATCACAAATAATCTTTAATGATTTACAAATGTTTACTCCCAAATCTTCTAGATAAACATTCATCAAAAATATTCTTATAAAAGAATCAGTGGCCCTAACATATTTCTCATATGCTGTACTCAATCTAATATAACTTGGTTTATTACTTTTACATCTCATAGTACATCATACAATGAAAAACCTTCCACTAAAATTTTACTTTATGTCATCAAAATCTATTTCCCAATATTTTTTTATATAAAAAAATTATGTGTAACATATTATTTTATAAAACAATACATAAAGAAGATATTCCTTTAACAATCCTAAGTATTTTTTTCTTGCTTATGTGATTCCATTATATGAATATTAAACCGTTCAAATTTTGTTAGAAAATATAAAATTTCAAACTTCAGGCTGTAAGATAGAGTAAATTTTTGATCGACTTTTAAAATTCCATTGGATACACACTTTTAAAAGATTCATATTTACTTATCTTCATGCCAACATAAATGGGAGTAGAAAATTATTTATAATACATGATTCCAATATTTTAGAGTAAATCCTCATAATAGTTATTTTGAGACACACTGATACATCATTCCGTCTCTTGAACTTCTAATCCTATAATGATGGTTGATTTTTAGAGCATTGACATTGAAACAATTTTCTCCATCTACTTATCAAACACTATTTCATATTTTTTCCTTTTCCAAAAAAAATTATTGTCAACATAAATAATAATAATCAGGGTAAAAGTGTACATCTCCTTTATATATAAGTTTCTATTAACTTTTTCCATAGAGAAATTCAACTTTTTTAGGAAACTATAATGTTTTGACTACTGAGAAAGGGGAACTTATTTCAACCCATAAAAATATTTCTTTTAGTCAAACACAATGGTTCCATATTTATCAAGTAACTACACAAAAGGATTCACAATATATAATTCCTCTTTAATTTCTCCATTTGATAAATTTTTTAGCAATGATGATTATCAAATTATATGAACATTCTTATAGTTTTTAGTCTCACAATAGGGGAAAAAGTGACTTTGAAATAAAAACCTTACACCTATGAGTAACATTTTTTAAAAAATAATGCTTGTTTTCAAAAGATTTTTCCATGTTCATTGATCATGTTTTTGAACATCCAATTTATACCTATAACATTCTATCCTTATGGTCATGGTACAAGACCCATGGTGTCATTTTTACCAATCTGATCCAACTCTTCCATCATAGAATCAAACCACTTATTATGTTCAACTACCTATGAAACCAACTATGGTTCCACCGGTTTGATAATATATGTTTGATTCTCAAATGTCAACATTCTTCGGGTCTAAATTAGATATTTTTTTGTTCTAACGACGTTATTATTTGCTACATGTTTTTTATGTAACACCCCGAAATTTTATGAAAAATATTCTTTTTAATTTCATTAATATCTTGTGTTGTACGCTAAACCAAAAGGAGCATGCACAACATGTGTCCTTGACTTGCCTTGCATTACACACAATCGTGAACTTCCTCGATAGCGTGTGTAGTACGCAATACCGAGTTTCACTAAACAACGATATGCTATTAAAATATTATTAAAACTAGTAGTTATGAATAGTAATAACCACCTTTTATAATTTTAGAAATTTTATTTATCAAAATGGACTTCATTTTTGGATTCCAAGTATCGAATTTAGCCTCAGTTGAAATTTTTGTTCTTTTCGGATAACTTTCAAATTTTGATGAATAGTGAAAATTACTAAATTTTTATTAAAAACAACTTTTTTAATCATAATAATTAATACTGATAAATTATGAATTTGAGTGGTTTTAAAGTATATTTGGAATATATTTTTACCATTTAATACAATGTTGGTCATTGGACATAATTTCCCAATTAAACCGAACATAAACAAGTATCAATTTTTTGATAGTTATTATATCTTAAAAACACGCTTTTTGTTTTGACAACAATTAATTTTAAATTAATTTCTGCCACTTCTGTGTTTGGAATTTGGAAAAATGGATTCCATATTTGGAATCACGATGTTCAAATTGTATAAATAGGTAACTTTTATTTTTATACATTTTGAATAATTACTTCGGTAAATATTTTATTTACCATGGTTAAAGGGTAAATCCGGTAAATAAGGGTTAAAAAATAATATTATAATAAAAAAAAATTTCCATAAAACGTGTGATAACCTTATTGGTTGATACATGTTCGACCATGGGCATCTTTGGGTCAATTTCGGGACCCCATGGTGCCACTTGTAAGTGATAGGGACACTTTATTTTAATTAAGTTAAAAAGAATACAAAAATGACACAAGCATATATATTTTAGAAAAACAATTTTTACATAAGTTATATATGTTAGATTTTCGATTTTAAATATTCATTATAAAGATAAAAAAATTTAATACATAATTATATTTCATTTATAATTTTTAGACATTAAATAATTTAATTTATTTATGACACAAAGATGATGTAGTAATTATCTTATTAATGAAATATTGACATAATTGATGTTATAAATAACCAAATAAATATAATTTGAGTCATTTTATGAATTCCACTAATGTTCTAGGTTAATATGACATGTTATTATTGATTTAAATAACTTTTTTCGAACTAATCATTCTGTTATGATTTTTTTACAAAAATCAATTACCTAATAGTGTCAAAATTGACATAAAATAGTTTTTAAAACAAATATTATATTATTAATTGTTATTTTATTACAAAAAATCTAATGTTCAGCCAAATGACATAGATAAGGTTATATATATTAATAATAAGCAACTTGGGATTCGGTTGGCTTGTTATAGTAAGTTTATAAACTTATAGTGTAAGAACACAAAAAGACACGATAAAAGTAAAATTATCTAACTTAAAGTTAAATATAAATGATAAGGTTCAAATAGGAACCTAAACTTGTCTAAATTCTATTGAATGAGAGGATTTAGACCCATACCCACCTAAGCTCTGAAATAAATCAATTTGGAGATATTTAAAATTGAATTTGGCTTAATAATAAAATAATATTTTTAGTTATTCCAAAGGTGCCCATCTCCTCCCTTATAAAAGGGCACCTCCTCTCTCTCTTCCTCACACCACTTTGAGCCTTCATGCTCGGCCAAACCATGCCAAATTCTCTTCTCCACTTCCCTAGCAACATCCAAGAGATTCTGGTATTCCTCAAAGACCAATTTTATTTCCTTAAAAGGAGATCTCAAAGAGGCTCTTCAAAGAAGAAGAGGTTCGGACACTTACGAAGCAAATCAGACCTAAGGTAAGGGAAAATATCACAATCTCATTTTATCGGAGATTGTTTAAACTTTGGTATTTACTGGGGTGTATTTTATCATCCACATCCATGTTTCCTCAACATGTAATTTTATTTCCATCCACCTACAATTTTTTAAATCCAATTTTACCCTTTGGCAAGTTTTTAGTAAAAGATATGAAAGGAATCTTCTGTCGTTTGTCGTACGAGGTACTTTTTGACTTTTTCGACAAAAGTACGAGAAGAATGTTTTTTTTAATTATACAGCATGAATGGATTTTTAAAACATTATTTCCAATAATCTTCCTTTACAAGTTTTCAAGTTTATTTTTAATCAACCTATTTTATTTTAAAATTGTATGACATGTTAAGAAAGGAAAAATGTTTTTGAAGTAGAAAGGATATTTTTCTCAAGAATGGAGTTCAAGTATTTTATCAAAATTATTTTCCATCTAAGATAATAAAGGGTTATGTTTCTATCCCTATTATTACATTGATTTTATTATGTTGTTATGGAATTATTTTTATGAATTCCTTTATCTTATATGAATTGTTTTATGATGTCAGGATGTTTAAGAATCCCATTTTTATTACATGGGTTATGCTATGATGTATGGTTTATGATTTTGTGTCACACATAAGAATGGTATAATTATGAGATGGGTGGGACCTATATATCCCTCCAATGCATTGGGTAAAGATTTTATATCTCATGAGATAGACATGGCTAGAACGGCAGGTTAAACCGATTCAGTGAAGCAGGACTGAAACGAGGAATGAACTCGGTTCCGAAATGGACTTTGTCCACTAAGATAGTCTTGGAAATGAGTCTTGACTAATAAGAAATGATTCTCTACGATTATCTGTGTATTCCACAAAGTTTCATGTTTTATGTTATGATTATTGGGATTACATTTCACTACTATGATTAATCCCATGTTATGATATTATGATCTCTTTTGTAGGATTAAGATTTCCAAAAGGTTATGTTTTTATGAATATGATGTGATTGATATTTCTTTTGTTTACCCTTACTGAGCATTTGAGCTCACCCTTTTATGTTTTCTTTTCCCCAGGATATAAATAAAGGTTTTAGGTAAAAAAGGAAGATCTTTATGGGAGAAGTTGAAGATCTTTCACCATGATTAGAAGATTATATTCCGAGTTTCCAATGACATTAAACGATTACGGTCCTTGTGTGTGTGTTTTTGTTATTTACTAAGTATTCCACAAACTCAATTGAATGTCCATGTACGTTAAGCTTCGGGTCTCTACAGTTGGTATCAGAGGAAAGGTTTAGTCAACCTTTGGAAACTAGGATGCGGGAACTTTAGTGAGATCCCTAGAGAAATTTCTAAGGTATGTCTAGGGATGTCCCTAAGGTTAAGTATAAGTATAGGTTATAGTCTTAGAATTGCGCTAATGATCTTAGAATTAAACCTAAGATGTTATATATTGAAGGTACTCCCCCTTTATTATGTTGTTTTGCCTAGTATGATTTTTTCCTCTCACACTATTCTTTTTGGGTTTTAGACGATGGCTGGAACCCGAAGGAACCGTGTTTATCAATGCAATGGAAAATACAATGATTGTCCTTATGAACAAACAAATGTTATGGGAGATGGAGTGAAAAATCTTATTGCTATACTTACACAAGCTATGAATCATTCTGGATTTCCAAATGAGGAGAGAAGGGAACAATATTCTATTGAGTCCTTCATGAGGCAACGTCCACCTTCATTCAGTGGGTCTTATGATCCACTTGTTGCCGAACAATGGATCAGTACCATTGAAAAGATATTTTCAGTTCTTCAATGTTATGAACATGATAAATTCATCTTAGCAGTATATCGTTTGGAAGGTGAAGCTGATCAATGGTGGAATCCTATCAAGAATACGAGGCAAAGAGATGAAATTGAGTCCATGGAATGGGACGAGTTCAGGAACATATTTATCAATAAGTAATTCCCTCGTATTCTTTGAAAAACGATGGAGAAGGGGTTTCTTGAACTAAAGCAAAAGGATGATGAATCTGTTGGTATATACGAAGCGAATATTACAAGGCTTGCAAGGTATGAATCTGGATTTATCATCCAACCTGAAAGTAAAGTCGATCGATTCTTCAGTGGCTTAAAACTAAATCTGCGAAGGGAATTAGCTATAATAGAATTTAATAGCTATGAAGAAATTGTGTGTTGTGCTATCAAGGTAAAAATGGAAGTTGGTGTTACTTATCCATCTCATAGTTTTGACAAGAAACGAAAGATGGAGTTCAAGGAGAAATCTTAGAATAATGGTGAAAAGAAGATGAATGTTTCCTTATGCTCAAAGTGTGCAAAGAAGCATGGCGGAGATTGTCTTAAAGGGACAAGTAAATGTTTCAAATGTGGAAAGGAAGGTAATCGGGCATTTGAATGCCGCAATGATGGGAAGAAGATGTCTAATGATGAAAACAAAGGAAGGGATACACAGAATGAACCTACTACACTTCAATGCTTCAAGTGCATGGAAAAGGGACATTATGCTAATAAATGCCCTAATCCAATGGTTAGTGATGATCGATATGAGAAACCACTTAAGGAAAAGGATAAAGGGAAGTCACATGCGATCACCATTGGCAATTTTGAATATGACAACGATGTGGTGGAATGATTAAGTGTTTATGTAATGGGATTCCAAAATAATGATGTATATAGTATCGTGGAATATTGGAATATTTATGTATTGTTCTATTGTGGTTTTCAATAATTTTATGCTACCGGTAACCATGTAAAGTGATTGAGATATTTTTGGAAAAAAAGATGATATGCACATAATGAAGGGAAAACGAGAAAATGAAATATTTGACAGTATTCATGAGCTCATGATTGATATAAGGACTAAGTGATATCATGGTTTGAGTATATAGAATTGTGAGGATTTTGGTATGCGGAAAGTGTTAACTTTTAACTGCATTCATGTTTTCACTAAGGATCAATGAGTTTTCAAGAGAATACATGATTAAGGCCTTTGAATGTTTGGAATGTGACCCAAAAGACATATCTTATGATATATGGGGATCAACGATGTTATTAAATCTCTGGTAATCATTTTCACTATATTATGAGAGTGAACTGCAGTATTATGGATAAGCCTAAATATTGGAATGGATTATGTGGGACATAAGTTAGTATTATTTAAGGATAGAAGTTTTTTCGATATTATTGATGGGATGTTATGGTAATATAGTTTTAGAAAAAGGACAACCTGTATGATGGGCGACATCCCATCGCGTCGGACAAGGCCGTTGGAATCGAACCCACAACCGAAGTGCGACTGGCCGTTATCGCCTACCACTGGCCTACAGGAAGTCCCTGTTTAGTAGAAACTAGTTTTATTATATTAAGAAGTATGATATATGAAGTATAAGTCTATTTTAGGAACCATATATGATTAATCTCACTATAGATGGACCTATGTATTTTTTGATAACTTTTCTAACCTTTTGTTTGAGACAGATGGAATGACCCATCATTCTATCACATGATCTGCTAACACATCACGAATGACAAATTCAGCTTCATTTCTTTAAGAGATGATGTGGAAATTGTCCAAAGAACGACCAACGGTGAGACTATACCAAAATCATGAAAGAATTTCTTCTAATTCCAATTTCATCAACTTTAGGGAAACGATCTTGAAAACCAAAAATGTTGTCCTAGTGCTCTTATATCTGATGAATCGGATGGTACCTTAGATCGTCACAAAATTATGGCATTGTGATTGCTGGCTTTTCTATAGCCATGTTATCTACCACTCTCCATCAGAACATAATGTTTAGATTTCTCTTCCATATCCATATTTTCACCTATGTGGAAAACCAGTGATTAGTTTATTTGGGTAACCATTACGTTTCATACTTTTGTTTTTAAAGATTGGTTTTGGTATTCCTTATTACAATGTGGGTTTCTATCAAAGAAACTTTCTAATAGTAAACCATTTATAACCCTGAAGAATTTCGAGGGCGAAATTAATTTTAAGTGGGGTAGAATGTAACACTCCGAGATTTTATGAAAACTATTGTTTTTAATTTCATTAAAGTCTTGTGTTGTATGATACACCATAAGAAGCATGCACAACATGCATCCTTGACTTTCCTTGAATTACACGCAATCGCGACCTTCCTTGATAGCGTGCGTAGTACGCAATACCGAGTTTCACTAAACAACGATATGCTATTAAAATATTATTAAAACTAACCATTATGAATAGTAATAACGAATTTTTAAAATTTTAGAAATTTTTATTTCTCAAAATGGACTTCATTTTTGGATTAGGAGTATCTATTTTAGCCTAAGTTGAAATTTTTGTACTTTTTAAATAACTTTTATATTTTGATGAATATTGAAAATTACTAAACTTTAATTAAAAA
Organism: Viscum album; assembly: GCA_963277665.1. NCBI lineage: Eukaryota > Viridiplantae > Streptophyta > Magnoliopsida > Santalales > Viscaceae > Viscum > Viscum album. The sequence goes on along the minus strand of OY728131.1, from coordinate 1,368,500,717 downwards.
CAACTTTTTTAATCAAAATAATTAATAGTGGTAAATTATGAATTTGAGTGGTTTTAAATTATATTTAGAAAATATTTTCACCATTTAATACAATGTTGGTCATTGGACATAATTTCCCAATTAAACCGAATATAAACAAGTATCAATCTTTTGATAGTTATTATATCTTAAAAACATGTTTTTTGTTTTGACAGCAGGAATTAAATTTAAATTAATTTCTACCACTTCTGTGTTTTCAATTTGCAAAAATGGATTCCATATTTAGAATCAGGATGTTCAAATTGTGCAAATAAGTAACATTTATTATTAGACATTTTGAAGAAGTACTTCGGTAAATATTTTATTTACCATGGTAAAATTGTAAATCCGGAAAATAAGAGTTAAAAAATAATATTATAATAATAAAAAAATTACCCTAAAATGTGTGATAACCTTATTAGTTGATACATGTTCGACCATGGGCATATTTGGGTCAATTTTGGGACCCCATGGTGCCACTTGTATGTGATAGGGACACTTTATTTTAATTAAGTTAAAATGAATACAAAATTGACACAAGCATATATCTTTTAGAAAAACAATTTTTATATAGGGTTATATATGTTGGATTTTCGATTGTAAATATTAATTATAAGGTAAAAATATTTCCTAAATAATTATAGTTTATTTATAATTTTTAGACATTAAATAATTTAATTTATTAATGACACAAATATGATGCAGTAATTATATTATTAATGAAATATTGACATAATTGATGTTATAAATACCCAAATAAATATAATTTGAGACTATTTATGAATTCAACTAATTTTATAGGTTAATATGACATGTTAGTATTGATTTAATTATCTCTTTTCAAACTAATAATTCTGTTATTATTTTTTACAAAAATCAATTACTAAATAGTGTCAAAATTGACATAAAATAGTTTTTAAAACAAATATTATATTATTAAATGTTATTTTATTCTTAAAAATCTAATGTTCAGCCAAATGACTTAGATAAAGTTATATATATTAATAATAAACAACTTGGGGTTTGTTTTGCTTGTTATAGTAAGTTTATTAACCTTATAGTGTAACAACACAAAAAGACACGATAAAAGTAAAATTATCTAACTTAATGTTAAATCTAAATTCTATGGTTAAAATAAGAACCTAAACATTTCTAAATTCTATTGGATGAGATTATTTCGACCCATCCCCACCTTAGCTCCGAAATAAATCAATTTGGATCTATTTGAAACCGAATTTGGCTTTATAATAAAATAAATTTTTTTTTATTCCAAAGGTGCCCATGTCCTCCCTTATAAAAGGGAAACTCCTCCCTATTTTCCTCAAACCAATTTGAGCCTTCAAACTCGGCCAAAGCCTGCCAAATTCTCTTCTCTGCTTCCCTAGAAACATCCTAGAGGTTCTGGTCTTCCTCAAAGACCAATTTTAGTGCCCTAAAAGGAGATCTCAAAGAGGCGCTTCAAAGAAGAGGAGGTTCGGACACTTACAAAGCAAATCAGACCCAAGGTAAGGGAAAATATCACAATCTCATTTTATCCGAGATTTTTAATAATTTGGTATTTACTGGGGTGTATTTTACCATCCACATACATGTTTCCTCAATATGTAATGTTATTTCCATCCACCTACAATTATTTAAATCCAATTTTTCCCTTCGGCGAGTTTTTAGTAAAAGATATGAAAGGAATCTTTTGTCGTTTTTCGTACGAGGTAATTTTTGACTTTTCCGACAAAAGTACAAGAAGAATGTTTTTTTAACTTATACGGAATGAATTGATATTTAAAACATTATTTCCAAGAAGCTTCCTTTACATGTTTTCAAGTTTATTTTTAATCAACCTCTTTTATTTTAAAATTGTATGACATGTTAAGAAAGGAAAACTGTTTTTGAAGTAGAAAGGATATTTTCCTCAAGAATGGAGTTCAAGTATTTTATCAAAATTATTTTCCATATAAGATAATAAAGGGTTCTGTTTATATCCCTATTATTACATTGATTTGATTATGTTGTGATGAAATTATTTTTATAAATTCCTTTATCTTATATGAATTGTTTTATGATGTCACGATGTCTAAGAATCCCATTTTAATTACATGGTTTATGCTATGATGTATGGTTTATGATTTTGTGGAACACATAAGAATGGTATCATTATGAGATGGGTGGGACCTATAACTACCTCCAATTCATTGGGTAAATATTTTATATCTCATGAGATAGACATGGCAGGAACGGCAGGTTAAACCGGTTCAGTGAAGCAGGACTGAAATGAGGAATGAACTGGGTTCATAAATGGACTTTGTCCACTAAGATAGTCTTGTAAATGTGTCTTGAATAATAAGAAATGATTCTCTAAGATTATGTGTGTACGTCACAAAGTTTCATGTTTTATGTTATTATTATTGGGATTACATTTCACTACTATGATTTATCCCATGTTATGATATTATGATCTTTTTTGCAGGATTAAGATTTCCAAAATGTTATGTTCTTATGAATATGATGTGATTGATATTTCTTTTTTTACCCTTACTGAGCATTTGAGCTCACCCTTTTATGTTTTCTTTTCCCCAGGATATAAAGAAAGGTTTTAGGTAAAAAAAGGAATATCTTTAAGGGAGATGTTGAAGATCTTTCACCACGATTAAGAGATTCTATTCCGAGTTTCCAAAGACACTAAACTATTACGGTCCTTGTGTGTGTGTTTTTTTATGTACAAAGTATTCCGCAAACGTAATGTAATGTCCATGTACGTTAAGCTTCGGGTCTCTACAGTTGGTATCAGAGGGAAGGTTTAGTAAACCTTTGGAAACTAGGATGCGGGAAATTTAGTGAGGTCCCTAGAGATATTTCTAAGGTATGTCTAGGGATGTCTCCAAGGTTAAGTATAAGTATAAGTTATAGTCCTAGAAATGCGCTAACGATCATAGAATTAAACCTAAGATGTTAGATATTGAAGGTACTACCCCTTTATTATGTTGTTTTCCCTAGTATGATTTTTGCCTCTTACACTGTTATGTTTGGGTTTTAGACGATGGCTGGAACCCGAAGGAACCGTGTTTATCAATGAAATGGACAATGCAATAATTTTCCTCTTGAACAAACAAATGTTATGGGATATGGAGTGAAAAATCTTATTTCTATACTTACACAAGCTATGAATCATTCTGGACTTCCAAATGAGCAGAGAAGGGAACAATATTCTATTGAGTCCTTCATGAGGCAACGTCCACCTTCTTTCAGTGGGTCTTCTGATCCACTTGTTGCTGAACAATAGATCAATACCACTGAAAATATATTTTCAGTTCTTCAATGTTCTAAACATGATAAAGTCATCTTAGAAGTATATCGTTTGGAAGGTGAAGCTGATCAATGGTGGAATCTTATCAAGAATACGAGGCAAAGAGATGAAATTGAGTCCATGGAATGGGACGAGTTCAAGAACATATTTTTCAATAAGTACTTCCCTTGTATTCTTTGAACAACAATGGAGAAGGAGTTTCTTGAACTAAAGCAAAAGGATGATGAATCTATTGGTATATACGAAGTGAACTTCACAAGGCTTGCAAGGTATGCATCTGGATTTATCATCCAACCTGAAAGTAAAGTTGATCAATTCTCTAGTGGCTTAAAACCAAATCTTCGAAGGGCATTAGATATAAGAGACTTCAGTAGTTATGAAGAAATTGTGCGTTGTGATATCAAGGTAGAAATTTAAGTTGTTGTTACTTATCCATCTCATAGTTTTGACAAGAAACGAAAGATTGAGTTCAAGGAGAAATCTCAGAATAATGGTGAAAAGAAGATGAATGTTTCCTTATGCTCAATGTGTGGAAAGAAGCATGGTGGAGATTGTCTTAAAGGGACATGTAAATGTTTCAAATGTGGAAAGGAAGGTCATTGAGCATTTGAATGCCGCAATGATGGGAAGAAGATGTATAATGATGGAAACAAAGGAAGGGATACACAGAATGAACCTACTACACTTCAATGCTTCAAGTTCAAGGAAATGGGGCATTATGCTAATAAATTCCCTAATCCAAGTGTTAGTGATGATCGACATGAGCAACCACTTAAGGCAAAGGAAAATGGGAATTCACATGCGATCACCATTGGCGATGTTGAATATGACAACGATGTGGTGGAATGATTAAGTGTTTATGTAATGGGATTCCAAAATAATGTTGTATATAGTATCGTGGAATATTGGAATATATATGTATTGGTCTATTGTGGTTTTAGTAATTTTATGGTACCGGTAACCATGTAAAGTGATTGAGATATTTTTGGAAAAAAATATGATATGCGCATAAAGAAGGGAAAACGAGAAAATGAAACATTTGACAGTATTTATGAGCTCATGATTGATATAAGGACAAAGTGATATCGTGGTTTGAGTATATAGAATTCTGAGGATTTTGGTATGTGGAAAGTGTTAACTTTTAACTGCATTCATGTTTTCACTAAGGATCAATGGGTATTCAAGAGAATACATGATTAAGGCCTTTGAATGTTTGGAATGTGACCAAAAAGGCATACCTTATGATATATGGGGATCAACGATGGTATTAAATCTCTGGTAATAGTTTTCACTAAATTATGAGAGTGGACTGCAGTATTATGGATAAGCCTAAAGATTGTAATGGATTATGTTGGACATAAGTTAGTATTGTTTAAGGATAGAAGTTTTTTCGATATTATTTATGGTATGTTATAGTAATATAGTTTTAGAAAAAGGACAACCTACAGGACGGGCGAAAACCCATCGTGTCAGACAAGGCCGTGGGAATTGAATCCACAACCGAAGTGCGACTGGCCATTATTGCCTACCACTGGCCTACAGGAAGTCCCTGTTTAGTAGATACTAGTTTTATTATATTAAGAAGTATGATATATGATGTATAAGTCCATTTTAGGAACCATATATGATTAATCTCACTATAGATGGACTTATGTATTTTTTGATAACTTTTCTATCATTTTGTTTGAGACAGATGGAATGACTCATCATTCTATCACATGATCTGCTAACACATCACGAATGACAAATTTAGCTTCATTTCTTTAAGAGATGAAGTGGAAATTATCCAAAGAATGACCAACGGTGAGACTATACCGAAATCATGAATGAATTTCTTCTAATTCCATTTTCATCAGCTTTAGGGAAATGATCTTGAAAACCAAAAATTTTGTCCTAGTGCTCTTATATCTGATGAATCAGATGGAACCTTAGATCATCACAAATTTATGACTTTGTGATTGCTGGCTTTTCCATAGCCATGTTCTCTACTACTCTCCATCAGAACATGATGGTTAGATTTCTCTTCCATATCCACATTTCCACCTATGTGGAAACCCAGTGATTAGTTTATTTGGGTAACCGTTACGTTTCATAATTTTGTTTTTAAAGATTGGTTTTGGTATTCCTTTTAATGATGTGGGTTTCTATCAAAGAAACTTTCTAATAGTAAACCATTAATAACCCCGACGAATTTCGAGGGCGAAATTAATTTTAAGGGGGGTAGAATGTAACACCCCGAGATTTTATGAAAACTATTATTTTCAATTTCATTAATGTCTTGTGTTATACGCTACATCAAAAGAAGCATGCACAACACGCATACTTGAATTGCCTTGCATTACACGTAATCGCGACCTTCCTCGATTGCGTGTGTAGTACGCAATACCGAGTTTCAGTAAACAACGATATGCTATAAAAATATTATTAAAACTAGTCGTTATGAATAGTAATAACCAACTTTTAAAATTTTAGAAATTTTATTTCTCAAACTGGACTTCATTTTTGGATTTGGAGTATCGAATTTAGCTAAGTTGAATTTTTTAACTTTTCGGATAACTTTTATATTTTGATTAATAGTGAAAATTACTAAATTTTAATTAAAAACAAAATTTTTAATCAAAATAATTAATAGTTATAAATTATGAATTTGAGTGGTTTAAATGTATATTTAGAATATATTTTTACCATTTAATACAATGTTGGTTATTGAACATAATTTCCCAATTAAACCAAACATAAAAAAGTATCAATCTTTTGATAGTTATTATATCTTAAAAACACGCTTTTTGTTTTGACAGCGGGAATTAATTTTAAATTAATTTCTACCACTTCTGTGTTTTGAATTTGGAAAAATGGATTCCATATTTGGAATCAGGATGTTAAAATTTTTTAAATAGGTAATTTTATTTTTTGACATTTTGAATAATTACTTCAGTAAATACTTTATTTACCATGGTTAAAGGGTAAATCCGGTAAATAAGGGTTAACAAATAATATTATAATAATAAATAAATTACCCTAAAACGTGTGATAACCTTATTGGATGATACATGTTCGACCATGGGCATATTTAGGTCAATTTTGGGACCCCATGGTGCCACTTGTAAGTGATAGGGACACTTTATTTTAATTAATTTAAAATGAATACAAAAATAACACAAGCATATATCTTTTAGTAAAACAATTTTTACATAGGGTTATATATGTTGGATTTTAGATATTAAATATTCATTATAAAGATAAAAAGATTTCCTACATAATGATAGTTTATTTATAATTTTTAGACATTAAATAATTTAATTAATTTATGACACAAAGATGATGGATTAATTATCTTATTAATGCAATGTTGACATAATTGATGTAATAAATACCCAAATAAATATAATTTGAGACTTTTTATGTATTACACTAATTTTCTAGGTTAATATGACATGTTAGTATTGATTTAATTAACTTTTTTCGAACTAATCATTCTTTTATGATTTTTTACAAAAATCAATTACTAAATAGTGTCAAAATTGACAAAAAATAGTTTTAAAACAAATATTAAATTATTAATTGTAATTTTATTCTTAAAAATCTAATGTTCGGCCAAATGACTTAAATAAGGTTATATATATTAATAATAAACAACCTGGGGTTCGATTGTCTTATTATATTATGTTTATTAACCTTATAGTGTAAGAACACAAAAAGACACGATAAAAGTAAAATTATCTAACTTAAAGTTAAATATAAATGATAAGGTTAAAATAGGAACCTAAACTTGTCTAAATTCTACTGGATGAGAGTATTTCGACCCATCCCCACCTTAGATCCGAAATAAATCAATTTGGAGCTATTTAAAACCGAATTTGGCTTTGTAATAAAATAATATTTTTAGTTATTCCAAAGGTTCCCATCTCCTCCCTTATAAAAGGGCACCACCTCCCTCTTTTCCTCACACCACTTTGAGCCTTCAAGCTCGGCCAAACCCTGCCAAATTCTCTTCTCTGCTTCTCTAGCAACATCCTAGAGGTTTTTTTCTTCCTAAAAGACCAATTTTAGTGCCCTAAAAGTATATCTCAAAGAGGCGCTTGAAAGAAGAGGAGGTTCAGACACTTACGAAGCAAATCGGAACTAAGGTAAGGGAAAATATCACAATCTCATTTTATCCGAGATTGTTTATACTTTGGTATTTACTGGGGTGTATTTTATCATCGACATCCATTTTTCCTCAATATTTAATGTTATTTACATCCACCTACAATTGTTTAAATCCAAATTTACTTTTCGGTGAGTTTTTAGTAAAAGATATGAAAGGAATCTTTTGTCGTTTTTTGTACGAGGTACTTTTTGACTTTTCCGACAAAAGTACGAGAAGAATTTTTTTTAACATATACAACATGAATAGATTTTTAAAACATTATTTCCAAGATGCTTCCTTTACAAGTTTTAATGTTTATTTTTAATCAACCACTTTTATTTTAAAATTGTATGACATGTTAAGAAAGGAAAAATGTTTTTGAGGTAGAAAGGATATTTTCCTCATGAATGGATTTCAATTATTTTATCAAAATTATTTTCCATCTAAGATAATAAAGGGTTATATTTCTATCCCTATTATTACATTGATTTGATTATGGTGTGATGGAATTATTTTTATTAATTCCTTTATCTTATATGAATTGTTTTATGATGTCATGATGTTTAAGAATCCCATTTTTATTACATGGGTTATGCTATGATGTATGGTTTATGATTTTGTGGCACACGTAATATTGGTATCATTATGATATGGGTGGGACCTATATCCCCATCCAATGAATTTGGTAAATATTTTATATCTCATGAGATAGACATGGCTGGAATGGAAGGTTAAACCAGTTCAGTGAAGCAGGTCTGAAATGAGGAATGAACTCAGTTCAGAAATGGTCTTTGTCCACTAAGATAGTCTTGGAAATGAGTCTTGACTAATAAGAAATGATTCTCTATGATTATGTGTGTATTCCCCAAAGTTTCATGTTTTATGTTTTGATTATTGGGATTACATTTCACTACTATGATTTATCCCATGTTATGATATTATGATCTCTTTTGCAGGAGTAAGATTTCCAAAATGTTATGTTCTTATGAATATGATGTGATTGATATTTCCTTTGTTTACCCTTACTGAGCATTTGAGCTCACCCTTTTATGTTTTCTTTTCACCAGGAAATAAATAAAGGTTTTAGGTAAAAAAAGGAAGATCTTTATGGGAGATGTTGAAGATCATTCACCACGATTAGAAGATTATATTCCGAGTTTCAAAAGACACTAAACTATTACGGTCCTTGTGTGTGTGTTTTTGTTATGTACTAAGTATTACTCATAAGTAATGTAATGTCCATGTACGTTAAGCTTCGGGACTCTACATTTTAGATGATCATAACTTTATTAATATTCTTATAATATTACTTTCCTCATCATAAGAGAAATAGGAGTGACCTATTATAGTGGTAGGCATGAAATCATCTTTTATTTTATCATATTTGTATGTAAAAATTATATATTTCTCAACTTCTTCCTTATCTTCATCAAAATAATTTTATGGATTTTTGGTTTTCAATAAATATTACATAATATTAATATACTAAAATTTTAATCCTTTATTCAAAAATTTGTAATAACATTCATTGTATGAATATCTCTTGAAAATTCTATCCTAAAACATTCCAATATCATAATTTTTTATATTTATTATTTAAATAATCCCAATAACCCTGAAAAATTTCACCAATGTTATTTTCTTATACCACATATCATAAGAATTAATTTTCAATTTTAGCCACTACAAACATATTTTTTACATGAACAAAATCACAAAATGATTCTCTCTAGAAAAACATATAATGTTTATATTAAACAATCTTACTTATTTCCATTTACACTAAACTTGTATTTTCCCTTTTAGATAATATTTTTGATGAGTATATGAAGAACTATATTAGTGTTTGATACAATGTATAATTTGATAATAAATAGAATAATTTCTTGTATAATACTTGTCATTTTAATTTTTATATTTTTGTATATAAACAGTCATCTATATTTCAAATTCCCTTATAAACTACCCAAACATATCTATGAAAATTGATTTATTCTTCATGAACAATATTTTGGTCATATGTATTTAATAATCAATGAAAAGATAAATTATAAAAATTATATTGATTTATTTCTCATAAACCCGAAAATATCATAGTGAATGAGTTCAAGTGGTTTGGTGTGTTGGATATCAACTTTATTATATCATTTATTATCCATCTTCCATTTCAAAATAATTGTACAATTAATATCATATTTCCTATGTAGTTTTTCTATGTTTCTTTAAAAAGTATCCAAAGATTGTGTGGTCATTTTTTTGTCCAAGATGTGAAGGTAATTTTTCCCAAAATTTTTTCATCCTCTGGACTAAAGTAAAATTAATTAAATTGGTCTCTAATTTGGAAAATATTTCCACAAGTTTATTCACCCTTAGAAAAAATATTTAATATTTTTTTTGTTTTTACGATACATGAATACTTATAAAATCTTGCTTATTTGACATCGGGAAAATGTTTTATAACATATATTTTGTTGATTTTGATCCCATCAACATAGAAAACTTCCATTGATTTCAGTTTTTTATTTTCAATCTCAGTAGTTCATGAACCTCATGTTTCTATAGAACTAGTATTTGTTAAATTAAATCCTCCTCATTCATATTCTTTGTAATTTATCAATATATTTATATCATCCATCATAAATGGGGAACGAAATTATCAAGTATCCAATGTTTATTCCTTTTTTTTAGATTTTAGATCTATCTAAAAAATGATCTTTCCAAAATTATCTAATTTTTATCCTACTAAATTTTTCTTGCACAAGAAAAATTTCAAAGAAGAGTTACAATACATTCTTAAAAAATATGACATGATTAGTGAAATATTATAAAAACATCCTCTAGGTAATTAAATCGATTATGCAGTGGAATCTTTCTACTGTCAGCCGTTTTGTAATTATTTCTTCTTCCATTATAAGAAAGTTTTTATTTCTCTACCAACATGTATCTAGATTAGTTCATGAATATTTCGAGGGAGAGACATTTTGTTGAAAAAAAATTTATGTATTGTTCTCATAAACACCACAATAATAATAATATTGACTGAATCTTGATCTCATACAGAAGTTGAATTTTCCATATTGAACTTTTCCTAAGGTTCATAATATCTTTCTATTTTTGTTTCATCCTAGCATGGAGAATCCTTCTTGTGGAGGTTATTTTAAAAAAATTTAGATGTTATATTTTATCCACATACTTTCTCAATCTATGTTTTTTGAATTTTGTTTCTAATACCTACAGGGTTATAAATTTCAGATTATTATTTTTTGTTTAGTGGGTAAATATGTCACCTAATTCTTGAGAAGAGATTTCTCAGTAGCTTGATATGTTTCTTTATTTACCTATAAAGATATTTTGGAAATTTAAGTTATGAATTTTAATGTAATTTAAACTTGAAGAATTAATGATTCATTTTTAGAAACCTCATCTTCAATAGAATCAAGATTTATATTGTGATCATTCAACATATTTCATTATTTTGTACATTTTTTGGCTATTAATCACCTCAATGAATAAGTATTCCTTTTATGAATATATTACATTCCTATATTCTTTTTCACACCTTATTTATTCAATATTATGATTTATTTCTGGTGTTTTCCCATGTAATCCCTCAAGTTCTTATCTTAGCTAATATTATGTATATGTTTCTTAAAAATTTATAGTATCATCCTTTTCCCCACATTTTAAAAGAATGTTCAATAATTATTGGGATTTTAATCATATATAGAAATAATTTTAGAAGAATCAAATTGAACATTATTACATAAATTAATTATTTTGTTCCCAGAAAAAGTTTTTTTTTCTATCAAATTTATTATCTTTCGTTGTCCTTTTTCTCTATTTTTTTTTAAATTAGGGTTTTCTTCAAAATCACCTTTATATTTTGAAACTCTCATCTTAGGTAAATTCAAAAAAAATATTTATTCTTTCACACATCAAACATTTATGTTTTAGTTTTCCTCTTTATTTAACCTTATAACTTTGTTAAATTTTTGGATAAGAGCCATTTTTTTTCATCATTGTTTTCTTATGTATCAATAAAATCATTAAGGTTTACAATATCAACATCTTGTGTTTTCAAATCAGTCATATATTAAAAATCCATTACATGCTTCTTCATAGTTTTTAACATTGTATCTTTTCTCAGCTCTGATAAAACAAGAATATTTTGTGATTCCTCAAGATATAAATCATTAATATCTGATAAGGTTGAAATTTTAGAGTCAAATATGTATAGAATGTTTCTCCGGGAATTCATAACAACTGTATAATCTTCCAAGAGATCTCCAAATAGATTAATGTTTCTCATGAATTAATTACCTCTAGTGAAGTACTCTTTAATTGTTTCATCATCACCTATTCTGATGTCTTCGAGATTAATACATCAAATTTTTATTTTTTTATTCCTCTACTATGATATTTCCCTTGGAAATACATTTTATATTTTCCAGTATTTATTTATCAGTTTTTACATCTATCACCTCTGTGAAAACATTTTCTAAAAAAGGAATTAGAATTGAACTTTTTTCCCATATATATAAATATTAATTTTTTTCTTGTGAATTTCATAGGATCATCTTTCTCAATGGGTATAATTACAACCATTGTGGAATCAATTACCACCAGTACAAGAGAGATAAAATATCATGTTACTCTTTTTTTAAATGTTGATAAATTTTCAGTCAAATATAGGAATAAATTTTATTTTTTCTGAGTTGACTTTTTCTATGGTATGTGTTGAACAAGGGAACATTGGCACCAATAAAAAATTTAGGTTACTTAGGATAATAAGAACCACTAAAAGGGGGGATGGATATATGTTGGACTTTTTATTGATTAAATTTATCAGAACAGTAGAACCAACAACTTGTTAAATATTTATCCTTATATAATTTATATAATAATATCCCATATATAAAATTACAGGAAAGCAATGAAAGGTACATAATATTTAGAAGTTTCTCCCCTTGGTGTGGGGGAATACATCATTTCAATGGAAACTACAATTGGTCTAGAAAAATTAAATAGAATAGAAAATTACATAAAATGAGTCAACTTTTGTTAGAGACATTCTATCTCTCGATATGTATAATATACTTAATCCTATATATAATAAATATTATACATCATTTCTTCCATTTTATTATGTTCCCAATCTAATTAAAGAATGAATTTTGTTTATAGCTCAATAAAATTTTATAAAAAATTTATTTTTTCGATGTGTGTGTCAGTTATCACAATTCAATGTGACTTATTACTTTAATATATTTTTACCATCCAAGGAGCCCCAAAAAACTATTCATGTTCTTTGATATCAATCAAATTAAGAAAACTCCCAACCATCCCATTATATTTAGAATGTCTTTTTGATACATGAATTGTCCTTTATCAATGACTAACTCCCCTACCAAATGTATCTAAACAAAATATACTTACAGTTAATTAGAATCAAATCTCTATCCAAATACTCTGACTATTTTTTTAGTCCATTTGGTGGGAAAATCACACCTATCAAAACTATGATTTTTATATCATTTTCTGCTATGTCTATTTGATACATTTTATAAAAACATATCCATTCTAAAAATAAGGAAAATTAATCATTTTTCCTTCCACCAAATTTTATTAATTTTCTCATGGGAGTGTTTGAAGTAAATTGAGTTTTTTATCCCACTGAGTGAAAACTCAAAGTTCAAAACTCTAGCTAATTTTAATTACTCATAAAGCTTCTCATTACTTTTAAAACATTACTAATGTTTCTAGAAAACTCTATTACTGAAAATATTATTATAATATCTTTGACCTTAGTGTTATATATATTATTCAATCATTCTTATCCCAGTTATGTAATTTTTTTAAATTTTAAAAACCAAATAATCATGTTACCTAGATTTACTATATTTCAGTAAAGATTTATGAATCTATGTCTTTTGGTGGATAGTCATATTGATTCTATAAAACTTATCTATCCATATTTTCTTTGGATAACTTTATTTTTTCTGATCTACATTGACCAATTTATTCTTCTTGTTGAATAGTGTATTACTTCAACTGATGATCTATGAATGGTTTCTTTGAATTATAGACTTTAGATAATTTCATCTAATATGGTATTTCTGTTGAGTCAATAGAAATTCATCCAATCATACTATTTCTACTTAACCTCTATATGTTTACAAAACTAAGGCCAATGAAACATCATATAATCATTCATCTGATGGAATCCTTATTTTTTTCCTAATTCTCATCTATTCAATGATCTTCCTAATATCTTTATGCAACTCCTTCAAAAAAAATTTCCCACGTTTATTTATCCTATGGGTTTACACCAGTGTCTTCAGACACTATCATCATCCATGATATTGAATTTTCTAACATTGTACATACTATAAAAATGTCATCACTATGCACAATGTTCAAAATATTTTTTGGATATAATATCTAATTTAGTATAGTGAACCCAATGTATTGGTGTGTGATAAAATTTATGAATTTTCTGAAGAATTATATTAGAAAATATATTCTGTTTTTCTAGTGAAAACATCCCTACTTTATCTAGAATTATTACTTCAACTTTGTACTTCCTATCAGAAGAAAAAAATATTAGGACTTAGTAATTATATCCCCCTCTATTTTATTTAAACATTGTAAAAAAACAATAATGGGGACTTCATGAAAACCTCTAATGGATAAAAAATTCCCCAGTCCATTAGTTAACATTATGAAACATCCACTTTAGACTTTTGATGCCTCTCTATCTACTAACAATAATATAGTGATCTATGTCTATTGATTTATGTTTAGTGACATTGGAGAACTTATAATTGTTTTTATGAAATGGTACAACATCATATTGTATTATAAAAATTATCATGATTTTATGAGAATTAATAAAGACTTATCACTGTCTTACTGAATAATATTTTCCTAAAGTAATTAACGAATTTTTTTCACATGATTCAAAAATGGAATAATAAAATAATTCTTAAAAAAATAATCAACTATTTATCACCAATTTAACTAAAATATTCTTAACTATATGTTGATAACAAATACAATACATTTTATTAAAACATTAGAATGAAAAATCATGATATTTCCATGGTTTTCCTCTTTTGTGGATTGAAGATACAATGTATGAAAATTTTATGGGATGTGAGTTCATTCTTTAAGAAGAATGGAATTACTTTACAACAATTTAATCTTTTGGGTGTCCTAAATTTAGTTTCATCTTTATTATTAGAGGCCCTTTGGATATGATTATAGCCACAATATCTGTCAATGGGAGAGATAGACTGAAAATCATCAATTAAATCAAATTAAAATTTCATTATTAGACACGAGAATTCATCTTGTGGGTAATGTGGTTTGGGAGCCCAGAAATTCTTGAAAAAATAAATTATCCCACTATTTTTACTGAAAAAGATATTTTTGGTGTCCCATTTTTTTGTATTTTACTTCCCAAATGAATTTTTATAGTATTAGTGTATAAAAATGCTATTTTACCTTATTCTTCTAGGTAGGATTCATTCTCCTTATGGTATGTTTATAATTATAGTGGTCCTTTGGTGGAATCAAATGGTGGGTAGTTAATTTGGGATCCAAACCAGAAATATATTATCAATTCAAAGAAAATATATATTGGTGGTGCTTCGGGAAGGAAATATTTTATTCATTGTCTTTTGATGTCTTGGACGAAATGATCAATGTGGGTCACACATCTTCATAATTTTTGATTCATACATTCTAGAGCTCATGAATAATGATTTAGATGCCTCCCTCCATTGTCTGAGGGATATATGTAAGACCATATTCTTCTGAAAATGTTCTTTTTTGATATATGATATATTGAAATATTGAGCCCTTGGAGATGATGTAGGTACATTTTTCGATTTTATTTAATTTGAGGAGTAATCATTAAATTTTATTAACAATGATGGAGGTTATCATTATATATGGTTTTCCAGATATTTTCTATTTCCTCCCTATTATTATCATCTATAGAAAACACACTGTTATTTTAATATCTAGGGTATGATGTGGGGTAATTATTTACTCTTATTCATGATTATATAGAATATTTTGATCCTCATAATGATTATTCAATGGAATATTTTGATCCTAAAGATGATGAGAGGTATTTTTTTCTAAGGAGTTATTATCTTTTTCAAGATCACATACCTCTTATATACGACTATGTTAGGGTGATACAAATGATATCATGAGAAAAGGGAAGATGTTCACAGTATCTTTGAACATATCCTTCAATAAGGGTTGAGGTCAATTTGATAGAAAATCTTTTACTACAATATCTAGGATTCAGTAAGAATAGACCTCACATAAGGGTTCTCAAGTGTGAGACTAATATTTAGGGATTGTTGGGTTTTATTTTCTGCTATCAGCAATGACTTATTCATGGAGGAATAATGATCACCTTCATATGAAATGAAGTTAATTAAACAATTTCATCCTTCACATTGGATTCGTGTGACCAGATGAAGTCTAATATTAAGAAGTATTTACTCAATCCATTAGACGGGAAGCATGTAGTGTTTATTGTGTTCATGAAATGGGATGATTGGGGATAAATCCTAATTATTTGGGGGAATTTATCAGAAAAAACATTCTACCATCCAATTTCCCCCACCTCTTATAGAATTATGTGTCAATATAATGATATTTACAAGTGTCTATAGCGAAATTATCATGATAAGACGCATATAATTACCCATTACTAGAGTACCTAAGGTATTGATAATTTAATGAGGCATTATTGTATGAATTGAGAGCCATTACATTTCGATTAATACTTGGAAAACTATTTCTTAGATTATAACCATGAAAATATAGTCAGAGATGAGTTCCCAAAAATAGGATCTAGGATAAATTTGGATGAGAGTGTGGTGCCTCAAACCATTACTCCCATATCTGGTGCTCATAAACACAAAAATTACATTACATACATGATTATAACTATTAAATCATGAATATAATCATCCTTAATTAGATAATAAATTTTTTTGATATCATATCTTATTAAAAAAAATTTGTAAATTAAATCACTAAATAATTAGGTCAAAACATAAACTGATAAATTCCATATTCTTTATATCAAATAGAAAATTATCACCTTATAATCTAAACTATTCAATTCAGAAATAGTCTATGAATTCTATCAATAATTATTTGATAGAAGATATCACTAAAACCAAATAACTTGATATAATTTTCTACATAACCTAGGGATATGTAAAACATAAGAAGCGGTGTGATCATTTAGCCAATAAAGAAAAAATAAAACTGAAATAGTCATGGAATAATCATAACATAAATATTGTTTAAGACATACGTAAACAACATGAATCTATAATAAACATGATTCTTGTATCTTGTTATAAAAATGAAAATAAAATGAAAACATGGATATAAGTAATTTTGGTCTCATACTATTGGAATACATAATTCTGGACCTCAAATAACAACTATTAAGACATTATGTAAAGAAAATTTACATCCCTATATGACCAAAATAAAGATATCTTGTTTTAAAGTCTTTCTATTAAGACAATCTCTTATTATGGGATGAGGCATGCAAAAAAAACCAAAGTATTTTTTACAGGAGATATGTTAATGAATTGAGGGGATATAAAATAACTTTCCCTATCTATTACTTTTTTAACTATAACAAATTAACTACAACAGAAAATGAATAATATATAAATAATAAACCATTTTGTTAATCGTTAAAATTAAAATAACAACATATGGAATGATAATTTACCACAAGTCAATAAAAGAGATAACATGATCATAACCCATCCAGAAAAAAAATGTTGATGAACAAACAATACATATTGAACTTGCCCGTAATAATCGGTATTGGAATTCCAATACTCATACCCATGTTAATAGAATATCATCCTTTCTAGGTGAAAAACATCCAATATGAGTTTTTTAAAATTTGTTGTTCACACTGTATAAATAATTGGTTGTATGATTAAGACAATACTACAATAACAAGATATTATGCCATTCGAGGAATGAAATTGGATGGTTTCAACACAATATATCTGATGTAGTCAGAAATATTTTTCCAAATTTTTATGTGGTAGGAGTGTGTATCCAAATAAAATAAGAATATAGTAGCACATAATATAATAAATGAGTTAAATGAATGCAACTTACATGAAATAAGTTCAAATAATTATCATAACTCAACAAATAAAAATTAGGTTTCTAAAAATACTCACTAATAGGGAGATAACTGAATCAAGAGACACTTGAATAAGAGAATATTATATGGATGAAAAATACCATGAAATTTATGGAAATAAACATTAATGGGATAATAAATCAATATAACATAATGAAAATGGAATATGGTGCATAAAATGTTTTTTTGTCCCAATGAATGAAAGTTGAGATAATGAATACCCATATAGATTAAAAACATTCAAATAAAAACACCTTTAAATATAGGTTATAAAATTGAACTTTAGGAAAAATTATTAAAATATAATTAATTATATCATGTCACACGTAATCATTATATACACTACATAAATCAAAGTAGGTGTATAAATACAATACCTGGCCGAATGAAGGTAAATTAAAAAATAATAATTACAATCTGTGGAAAATTTGAACAAAATCCAATAATAATGTTAACATAAATTGGGAAAATAAATATATTGTAATATAATATAATACTTATATCAAAAAAAAATATTCGGTGTAAGTACACCATACAAAATAAAACATGGTGTATGATATAATCATTTCTCAATTTAACAAATTAATATCGAAACCCTTACCTGTTGTACTAACTTCGATGAAAATATTTTAACCTCTAATATTAGAAATATAGAAATCATTATCAATTAATTCATAACATTTCTAATATCCATTTTCATTCATAATATTCATAATTATTCATTCTTTATAAGAATTCCTGAGGTTTTCCACATCGAATGTTTATACTTTTGATCATTTGTAATAGTATCATAATAGTTCTATCCATGTTCATTTTTATTAAAATTTTGACAACTAATAGATCATATAATATACTTAAATATATTCTATAGGATATTTTAGTTTGTTATAATTTCATTACATGGTAGTTTTATTTATGAATCATGATGATGAAATCGACGACGATGAGTTTTGGTGATTCTTAATGAATGAAAGGCGTTTTAGTAATAAATTATCTAAATATTGAGATAAAATTTCAAGAATAAAAACAAAATTATTTAATATTTATATCATATATAAAAAATATTTTCTCATAGTCTACCATGACATTAATTTAATTTATTGTTTAATTAGGTTCTTAAACTAACCCAATTACGAACAAACCTGGGTTTAATGAATGATTATGTGGTGGGTTAGTTATAATACCATTATACCAAATTATTAATGATATTATTGGATACTTATTAGTTTTATATATCAAAATTATAATGGATTATAATAATAAGTAATTGATCTGAAAATATTACATAGTTTAAATGAAATTCTATCCTCATAACATGCTTATTTTGAATGATTAATTATGAATGTTTATTATTCATGTCAATAATTGGTTGTTATATTTTGTATAAAAAAACCAAAATGATATAATAAACATCATACATATATTTTATTACCATCCTTATATCCCACCTTGTAAGGCGTTGAAGGAAAATGAAATGGGTTACGTCATGGAGTCTGTAGTCCGCACAACATGCGAAGGGTAGTTTTTTTCTTAATGGGTTGGGCATATGAATAAAAATTTACTATTAACTTAATATTATAACATTTATCTATATAAAATATACTAATATATTTATATGGGTGTGTTATAATAAATTTGTAAGATTAAAATTATGATGAGAATCTATGTAGTTGAAAATAATCATGATATGGACTTAGATATTCCAAAGAATTATCATTGAATTTGATGGGATTATGATAAATATTTTTTAAAAGGGGAGGAATTATAAGGAAAATAGTGCCTTAAATTGGTTATGAATTTACCCTTTTATAAGTGAAGGAAATTGTAGTTTTGGGAACAAGTTTACATTTTGGAATAATTCCAGGACACTATTCAACATTCAATAGATAAAAAGTAACAAAATTTTTAGGGGACCCATTTATTGGTCAATATGAAGCTCAAAAACTCATTTCAAGAATATTTGTTAAATTTTTTATATATTTTTTAAATTGGTTAAACTATGTTTTTATGTTTTTTTTAAATTCACCTTATTAATTTTTTTTATCATAGTAATTAATTTTAATGGAAATGATTCAGATTAGAATTTTAAAATAATTTAATTCATATAAAAATTAGTCATTATATTCAATATAGAAATATTTCATAGAGTTTCTTTTATTTAATTTTTTTAATAAAATAGATATATTTTAATGGTTGTATATAACCATTTATATTTTATCAAAATATATCATCATTTTCATTTATATTATGTATTGTGTGTGGAAAAAGAAATTAAAAAATTGACTTATTTAAAGGTAATAATATATTATGATTTTTATTTATTACATTATCCATCCATTGAATATATTTCATCCTTACAATTTTACTCATACGATCAATTTAACTTCTATAAGAAACTAATAATTAACTATATTATTAAAAATGAAAATTTGTTAATTAGGATATATAATGAGGTTTCTATATGAAAAAATAATTATAATTTATTTATACATATAGGTACCCATTACAAATTATCACATAGAATTATTTTAATGGATATTGATCTAGATAGATAAGTAATAACAGCCCAAAAAACCTGAAAATGATTTATATAATGATCTTACCACAAGTGGTTTTTATAATTAAATATATATTAGCTGGGGAAAACATACATGAAATTGGACACAATAAAATCTTGTGTGGAATCTCAATATAAGATTAATTTTTCCCAGTTTCAATGAATATTCCATGTTGAGTTATTTTCTAGTGATTACTTCTCTCAATGGCCTAAGGATTGGGGCATTTTGTCACATAATACCCAAGTATCTTCTAATTGAAGTGAAAAAATTCTATAGCTTATCACTTATCTTTACACTAGTGAGTTTTATGAACTTCAAATCCATATATATAGAATTTTCCCATCCCATTATGGTAATTTCTCCCATGTTTATTTATATATCTTTCACATATAGAAAATTGCATCTTTTTTTTCATTCACCATTTCACCCCTTTATCTTTCGTGAGACTATATCTTTCTATTACTTGATGTGTTTGGTAATTTGGTAGTGTTCAAATTTTTAATCATATTTTTTGATATATTGTTAAGCATAATCATATGGTTTCTCACTCCAACTCCCATTCTGGTGGGTTTTTCAAAAAGGTAATCTCCATATTTTCAGTCAATCCATTGGTTACTTCTAGTTAAATACATTTTTAAAACAAAAAGAGTTAATAAGAGTGACAATCATTATAGGTAAATTATCATAAATAACCATAAGAAAATTATACATCAAAGATGTCTCAGTTTATATACTAAAATGATTTCCTATAGTTCTCTCAACTCAACTGGTATCAGACTCCATTCAACCTATATCACTATTAGTTATCATTCTTGGTTAATCCTATGTTACTTTGAGTTGGGTTATCTAATTCTTATTAAACTAATACTTAAATTATTGATACCAAATTACAATAAATGTTCTAAAAAAATAATAATCCCAATAATCATTGAAAGTTATACTCTCAAAATCTAACATATCATTCCACAAACAAAATTAATCTTACACCCAATTCTTTATATACCATAATAATATACTCATAATTAAAAACCATTCATAAAACCAATTTTGATCTCCAAGCCATTAAACCATAATGAGATTATATATTACCCAAAAATTTAGCATCATATTTAACCATCAAATGGAATTAACCACAAGTTCACAAGGTCACACATTATTAACTATATGTCATAATACAAAAAATGATATAATCCTCACCAAAAATATCATGACCAAATTATCAATCACATTTTTATCATTTACAATCGAACATAATTCTTCAAAACCAATCCACCCTTTATTAACTCAATATAGAGAATATATTAAACACACGAGTTATATATACATCAATAATGTGTTCTCCAATAGTTAATCCCAAAAATATATCCATAACATAAAATCAAATTTCAAGGTTATTGATATAATGTATTGGATTTAAAATTTTCATGTAACAGTAAATTAATTTATAATTCACATTATTATATTCCCAAATATCTTTTTGATTTTGAGTTTTAGTGAATTGGGACATAATTCATACAAATCAACCAAAAATAATAAAAAGCGGGTACTACTAAAACAGTATCCATTTCTACCATAATATAAATGGTTTTATAAAAATGTGAAATATTTTCATGAAAAATCTTCATAACATTAAGCTTGAATTCTTTTTTCTATTACCCATCCTTAAACCCTATGATTTTTTTAAACATGGAATGGGAGAAAAAATATCAATAAGGGATATATAAATAAGGAAAGAACCCCTTATCTCAGGAATACTTATAAACATATGAAATCCTTATCACAAAGACATACTTATAACCCAAAAAGTATCATATACTTAATTTAGAAAATAAGATATTTTCTAAAACATAGAAAACATAAATAAAACCATATAGGTTATTTAGAGAATTACATAATTAATATTATAGCCCTCATGAATACCGTATAATTTGTAACCCACATGGATAACTTATATTGTAACCCTCAAAAATTTCTTATGATGTAACCCTCATGACTACCTTATGGTTTATCAACCGCAGTTAAGCAAGGAATAACTATTACAATCATATTACAAGAAAAACATTCCCAATGAATTGAAGTAAGATATAAGTCAAAACCTTCATCATTAAAAAGGCTTGATAACCCAAAAGTAATCATATTTTACAAATAATTGCATCATAAAATCATTCATTTTTTAGTTTTGTAAAAATAGAATTTTAAGAGTGTTTTTAAAGAAAATTCAATTACCTCAGGATCATATCACTTAGAATATGTTAAACACAACATTATAATTGTTTAAATATGATTAGTAACATATTAAAGAACTATATTCATATATATGATACCTTATATGATCTTTTTATAACAAATTTCTCCTTATTTATTTGTAATATATATATTTATTATTATTATTTCTGGTGCATTTTTTTCATGGTTTCCATGGTAGGTTCACTATAGATTTTCTTATCGAATGAATGAAAAAGTATAGAAATGGAATGAAATGATATTTATATGTTTCCAAAATTTTAACTCATACCATATATCATTTTTGTTTCTACTTTTAGGATGATTGAATAGATTAAACATTAATGAAAATGACTGAATTTATTTTCACTATTTTTACAACCATCACGAACTTATATCACTTTATTTAATATCATGTTAATATATTTTTTGTATAAAATTATTTAACTTATTAAATGTATAATAAAATATGATGTAACCATAATAAAAGTTTTATGAAAATCCGGAGAGGAGATAAAATAAAAGGAAACACATTTCGCATAATTATAGTAAATTAACAAATCACGAACAATGTTTTCATTTTTTTATAATAATAATAATAGAAGATGAGAGGTTGGATGATGGATATTTCATTGAAAAAATAAAAAAAATTCATACTTAAGTTAATAGATTTATAATTTAACATGGATTAGTGTATGGGAATATAGAATAAGAATAGAAAATAAATTGAAATGAAATTTTAAAGAAAACTAAAGTGGATTTTACCTCTTGAACTTATTATACATGGGAACCTTTTTATGAAACATGGTTTTGGAGTATTATTGAGACCATAAGTTATTGAACATGTTTATGAGTATGGTGGATGTAATTGGGAATAAATTAAAAAAGCTAAAAGGATTTTTAGGAGTGAGGATAAGAGGTGGCAGGGGAGCTATTTATAGTGGAGAATATGGGTGTTTTTTATTATTTTATTCATTAGTTTATTATTTTGACTCAAAAATATGAGTAGATTAAAAATTTTCACTAAATATAATAAAATAATTAAGTATAGGTCGAGTGTTTGGGCTTACATCATCCAAATATCATCTACGACTTAATAATTCAGGAATTTGTAAAATATATTAAATTACCGTATTTCTCTATTTTGAAAAACATGAACCATTTTCTAAAAATAATAAATTCCCAGTAAACAATTTCCAATATTTAGAATTTAAAATTAACACCTTTAAATAATTTAAATTCTCTAAATATGATAACATTAATTTTAATTAAATTCATCATTTATTCAAAAAATTCCAATTCTGATAACAAAACAAATTTTACGACACATCGAAAAACTAATAATAGTATCATAATTTTATTTATAATCATACAAAAATATTTATATTTGAAATAATTTTATGAATATACATTTCTTTTATATTAATATATTAATTAGAAAATTTTAATTAAACACATTTGTTTTACAAAAATACCAAAACTTAATTTATCATTTTAAAACAATTATTTACTTATATCATGAAATAAATATATCCTAATTTCATTAATAAGATACCTCAATTTTATTTATACATTTAGGTTACTACTCTATTTTATATATTAATTAATTTATATAAATACCACATAGTAAATTCTACATTAAAAATGTATTTTTAACTATTTTATTATCAGAATAAGAAAAATTATTTTATAAGTACCTGGGTATTTATAATTGATACCATTCAATATGGGTCATAATACCTTTAAAGTATAACTAATAATGAATAATCCTTATTTATTTTATGTAATCGTAATAACTTTTAGAATATACTAGAATATCATTGATATATATCACTGGTTAATGAAAATTGCTATGTGTTTCATGATTATTTCAATTTCATTACCGCAAGTAAGACTATGCACCTTACCTTTTACCTATTAATAGGAATATCCTCAAATTAATAATATTGTAATTATAAACCCTTTTTTGGTTATATGATATTTTGATTTTCATGTACGGATAATTTTCACATTAATTTTTGTGGTCCTCTTTCGACCATATAAAAAAAAGAAAAATGTATTTTGTAATATAAAAAATAAGAATTAAAATATTTAAATTTGAATATATATTCCATTTTAAAACATTTTATTTAAGAATATTATAATTTTAGATTAACCTATGTCTCTCTTTGTTTAATACTCAGTTATCCTTGGTAACTATTTTTTTGGGTTGTCTAAACTAATATGTTATTATCATTCTAAAATCCTATATAATGCTTTATAAATAGGATGTTAATAATAAAATGATATCCCATGGGAGTGTCTCAATAAGTATGCCATCATTTTACCTTAATTATATTTAATATTGATGATCAATTAAATGCTCAATGAACCCTATTCAACGTGATAATACCTAGGTCCACATTTTCCACTATTGCATCCACTTTCCTATAACTAGAAAGTAACACAATTCTAGGAAAACCCACCTAATTTTTATTTTACAAAAAACATATAAAGTTAAAAAATAATTATAATTTTTTTGTTATGCCCAGATATTTTATGAGATATATTATTTTTAAAATATTTGATGGATTTTTATATATACTATACCATGATTAGCTTGCATATAAGCAACACCGTATTAGCTTTCAGTATATATAACACATAGCTTGGCTTGTGTTACAAAAAATTTCATGTTTTTTTTGATAGAATTTATTTCAAGAAAGAATGAGTATAAGTGAACAACTAAATATTATTACCTAGTAATTAAAATAGAGGTTCTTTTACCAAATCATTACCTTAAAAAATTTAAAATATATGGTATGAATAATATTAAATTTCAGTTGAAAAACTATGTAAATGCAAATAAGTTAGTCTATAAAATAATAAAATCACTCTTGATGGATTTTATTAATAAAATATTTATGTAATATAATATATTTAATGTTTAGAATTCCAATAATATGTTTTCTAGACATGATATAATTAAATATTCAATTTTTTTAGATAAAATATATATTGTTCTCTAAAATTCATTTATACCACCTTCTGATGGCACACCAATTTTAAATCTAGTCTTCAGTCTTTTTTACATTCAGTTTTAAAAAATAAACTTTTTATTTTAATGGGAAATATAAAATCATAAATTTATTGAATTTGATATATTTTTATGTTAAGATACAATTTTTGATGAATTCTAAAAATTCTAATTGTTATTGAAAAAAATATTTTCATTTAAAGGAAATAAAAAGAAAAATCAGTTTTTGGTTTGGTTTTTAATTTTAGTTATTTAATATTTATCCAATTATGGATTATGAAAATAATTTTATAGATGAATTTATTATAAAAACATTTTCCATTTAAAATGGGGTTTTTTCCAAAAAAACTATTTTTATGACATTTTTCGGATTTTATTTTATGTATAATCATGGAACTTCTTTATTTTTAATTTCTAAAAGCGGATTTCAAATTTGGATTCATGAGGTCCAAATTAATTAAGTACGTCCCTTTAATTTTTTAACAATATCAAAAGTAACCATGGTAAATTTTGTTATTGTGGTGAATGGTAAATTAGGTAATTTAGGATAAAAATAAATTATAATGTCAATAAAACGACCAGAACAAATGAAAAAAATTTATTTGATTAAATTAATTTAACCCTTAACATATAAGGATGTAAAATATGTAATTTAATGGAAATTTTTCCACTAAATTACTTGAATAATATTTAAATCAATTAAAGACACAAGTGTCATTTTCTTCATCTTGAATATCTATTATGTGTCCACATATAGAACAATGGGTGGTATCAATGAATCTAAGTTGTAATTTCTAATTTATGAAACGTATATACCTAATATAAATTTATTTATGTCGTTTTTGGGATATTTGGGAGATATTAAGGTATTTATAATATTTTAATTAATGAAAATTTCAAGATATCACATTCATATTTTAAATAATATACATTATATAAATTAGGTAACAAATAAGATATATTAGACTATAAGTGATAATTTGAAAGGTTAAATGTTTTTATTTATCAAGGTAATTTATTTTTAATATTTAGGAAATATATAATAACATTAAAGACTAATACTTTGATGGTGTATAAATTAATTAATTGATGAGAAATGAATAAAATAATGATTATTAAAATTATAATAACAATCAAAATTCCCAAAAACATGATATATTTTTATTAGTTGATCATATATCCACTATAAGCGTCCAAGGGTCAAGATATTGGTCATTTAGTGCTATATTGAATAGAATGGTACCCTTATATTGTTTTATTTAATGTGATGTCAAATTTGTCACATCAATAATTTAAAAGTATAACCTTTTTAATGATGAATTTTCTGGGAGATAAATTCATCTACACGTATTATTATTAAATTTCATATATTTACATTCATTATTTTATTTTATCTTTAATTTTTACTCAATTAACATGTATATTTAATAATTACACAAAACTGATGTCGTAATTATTTTCTTAATGGAAATATCAAGTTAATGTCATTAAAAATATTAAAATAAATATAATTTTAGATAATTAATATGTAAAATGATTATTATACATTACCTAGACACCATAGGAATATTATAAAATAACTTTTTTTTATCATAAATTATTATGTTGATATTTTTAAAAATCCATGAATTGAATTGATTCAAAATTGACTGTATTGTTGTTTTGTCAAAACAATGTTTTAGTATATTATATATAAATAATAAAACATTGTTTAAAAAATATATAATAATTATTATATATTATAAAATGATATGAGGTAATTATTTTTTTTG
This sequence comes from Viscum album, assembly GCA_963277665.1. Classification (NCBI taxonomy): domain Eukaryota; kingdom Viridiplantae; phylum Streptophyta; class Magnoliopsida; order Santalales; family Viscaceae; genus Viscum; species Viscum album. Next base: position 1,368,473,487 of record OY728131.1, on the reverse strand, counting down.
TAATTTAAAACAAATAAATAAATATTAAACCCTTTCAATATTAAAATAATTTTTATCTTAATTAAAATTAAATTTAATAACTAAGTGTTAATTAAAATAAAAATATTTATGTTGACATTAAAAATTGTATAAACATTATTGGTTGATGATATTATAGCCCAATATCATATCATCATTGAAATTGGGACATTTTGGAGGTTTTTTAGTGGGATTGGATTTTATTATAAATTTATATTTTTGAGGTTTCCAAATGTGCCTCACACCTCAATTCTAAAAGGGCACCTCATCCCTCACTTATTCACATCAATTTGAGCCTTCCAAATCATCGATACCCTTCCTTTTTTCATTCCCAATTTACCTAGTTAAAATTTAGAGGTTTTTTTCTTCTTCAAAGACCATTTGTAGTTCAATTAAAGGATATTTAGAGGAAACACATTGAAAATAGGATGTTTAGATACATAGGAGTTATATTAGACCCAAGGTAAGGGATAATTTTTCCATCCCATTATTTTCAGAGATTTTTTATTCATAAGTATTTACTGTGGTATATTTATCTTCCACATCCATGTTTCCTAAATATGTATTCTAAATAATTATTTGAATCCTTATACAATTTTTAAACGTCAATTTTACCCATAGGTAATCTTTTATTATGTGGTATGAAATGAATTTTTTTCATTTTCAGTATGAGGTAGTTTTGTTCTTTTCAAGAAACAATACGAGGGGAAAGTTTCTTTTTAACTTATATAACAAGAATATATTATTACGTTTTCATAATGCCTTATCTCCATGATGATTAATTTACATGATTTCCTGTTTATTTTTAAATAAATACTTTTGTTTTAAAATTGCATGACATTTTGAGAAATGAAAATGTCTTTAATAAAGAAAGGATATCTTCCTCAATAATTAATTTTATTTGCTTTATCAAAATTATTTTCCATCTAAAATGACATTATTTAGAGAGTGATATGAATTTATCCCTCTTATTACTATGATTTTATTAAATTTTTGATAGAATTCTATTTATGAATTAAATTTGTTTTATATGGACTATGATGGAATGATTTTTATGAAACCCATTTCTATTTCTTGTGTTATGCTATAATACATGATTTATGTTTTTTTCACACATATAAAATTTATTTTATTATGAGATGGGAGGGACATACAAATCCCTCCAATTTATGTGGTAAAGATTTATATCTTCTGAGATAGAGATGACTGGAACAACAGGTATATCTAGTTCAATAATATAGGGCTAGAATGGCAAGAAAATCCTATTCAATAATACATGGCTTGAACGAAGAGTGAAATTGGTTCAGTACAAATATTTTTCCACTATGATGGTATTGGTATAATACCTTGGAAACATTAAAAATCATATTATGGACTTATTTTTTTGATCTAGCTCCATGTTTTTTCTAATGATATTTTATCATGGTTAATATTCATTTATGATTTATTCCTTATGAACTGTTAATATTTATTTTGTCACTCAATATATTGATATTAAAAATTTATTTTCATGTTTTTACATTCTTATGTTTACAACTTTTTGAATTTCTCTATGTTAACCATTACCGAGCATTTGAGCTAACCATTTTTATTTTTTCATTCCCCTGGGATATAAATAATGGTTTAAAGAAGGAAAACTAAAGGAGAATATCTTTATGAGAGATGTTGAAGATCTTTCACCAAGATAGATTAATGTGTTCCATGTTTTCAAAGACACATAAATAATAACGTATTTGAGAATATATTTTTGTAATACATTAAGTATTATAAAAAATAAAGGTAATGCCTATATACATAAATCATGGGTCATTATATTTTCCTAGGTTTTTCACTAGGGTTATGTTACCCTAATCCATAGAGAACATGCATTATTACATTCACATAAAATCATATAATATTCTAAATGGTTATTTATACCATTGAAGTTGTATTTAAACTTATCATATTATCCTCAGAAAACATTCAAATAACCCATGTTATGTAGACATTTCCTTTCATACCAACTATGAATCGTAAGACCAGCACTCCTTGGTCAGGTGCTCAATAGAACATTATTTAAATTTAATTATTGATACATAATGTAAAATCCTAGATATAACCAACTATAATTAGAGAATAAAAATGATAATTTCATCTATCAATTCTGAAGAATATTTTTTGGTTTATATCCTTAGATTATTAAGATACATTATAAACTGATAAAAAACATATTCTGTGTTTAAAATGGAACATTGTACCTTTATATGTGAAACTATTTTTTTTTCATAACATGTCATCAAAATCTCACTCAAATTATTTCACACATTATGTACTTCCAGACATGACACATGTACTACATTAAACATAACTTGAGTAAATTAAAAATATTTGAAAGTATAATCTCAAACACATAAAAATGGAAATATTTAACTAAAAAAATCTTGTCATAAACCCGACATAAATATTATGGCATGAATAGGTAAAGGATATGTAGCCAAAATCAAATTGAAACTACATGAATTTTATTTTAGTTATAATATTATAAAACCATAGATATCAATAATATTGATATCATTATGATGGAATATATATTGAAAGACATAAAAAACCTCTTGTCAAGGTCTTGTGAAAATATAATTTACTTATCTTCAAGACTAAAATCAAGACATAATGCTGTAAAATCATTGTGCAAGGATAATATCCAATTATTGGAATAGGTTTAGAGAAAAACCAAACCATTCTTGTCTTATGAGACCCATCGATTCATCAAGGGTCTATTTAATGGTGGGACCCACCTATCACATATTTATGTCTAATGTATTCACCAAAATTGAAAATGAATAAAAAAATATATTTAACCATTCCAATAATAATCCATATTAAAATTACGTCCAAAGTAATGAAAATACTTTTCCCCACATCAATAAAAGATATATAATTATAATTACTCATATCAAAAATATGTTGGATGGATAAAAAAAATATAGTGAACCATTAATTATAATATGTATTGGAATGCTAATAATTTTTCCTATCTTAATTGAATATATCAAATTTCTAGTGAAATGAATTCAATCGGATTTCTGTAAAATGTGATGTTCGCATTATATAGAGTAATGGGTATATGCCTAAGACAATAATTTAATAACATGATTATAATCCACCCACAGAGAGAAAGTGGATGGGTTCAATACAACATATCCTACGAAGTTAGAAATATTGTTAAAAAGTTTTATATGGTATGAATTTATATCCCCATAAAACACAATGATATAAAAAAATAATACACCTAAAGAGTATAATTAACTCAACATATATGAAATTAATTCAAATAATTATTATAACTAAATCAATGAAAATTGTGTTACCAAAAATTCCCACTACAGTTGATGTAACTAGATCACTAGACACATGAATATGGGAAAATAATTTATCAAGTAAATCCTATAAAATAATATTAAAACAATTAATTGGGAAAATAAGTCAATTGAACACCATATTCTTAGGAAATGGTTTAAAAAAATGTATTATGTCTCAATGAATGATAACAAATATATATAAACAAATTATGACTTTAAACTTTTTGAATCAAAACCTCAAGAAAGAGAGGTCTTAAAAATGAACGTAAAATACCATGATTAAAAGTAAATTCCTGATATGATATCCAAATAGATAATATGTACACCATATAAAAGAAATTCGTTCTTAAAATATAATACTTGTCTTAATATATAGAAACAGTATAAAAACATTACAACCATTAAAAAATTGAAATGAAAATCCATCGAGAAATCTAAAATGAAATGGTACATTGAATATAATTAAATATAATATAACAATGATATATATATTGAAATGGGTTGGTATTTAAAAAATAAAAGAAATAAAACATGATTTATAATTTAAACATGTTATAATGAAAGAATAAAACACAAAATTAAACTAAGTAGTTGATGATACTCACCTTGTAGACCTTTATTTCCATAAGAATTGTCTTTCAAATTAAAGGGATTAGAAAAAAATTGTGAAAAGGGGATTATATTATTGGGATTTAATTATAGACAGATTAAATTTTTTTGAGATTCATTTAGAAATTAAACGGTAATGTGTTCCATGATGTTGTGAAGATGTTTCCCTTTTATGGGTGATGGAAATGTTAGTTTTGGGAATACATTTTCATTTTTCAATAGTTTTATAAAACTATTATAGGGTAATTGGATAAAAAGTGAATCAAAGTGTTGGTGAAGCATGTATTATTCAATCCAAATTTCATCCATTAATTTAAAATAATTTTTTAAATGTATTGAGTCTTTTACATAAGGTTAAACTCAAATGACCCCTTTTACTTTTACATTGTTAATTAATTTCGACCATTAATAATTAATTTATTAGAAAATATTAAAAATGAAAATTTTAACTATTTTGATACTTATAATTTAAAATTTAATATAATTATATGGAATACAATTTATAATGATGTGAAAAGTTAATTTTAAAATAAAAACACATAATTCAGCAAAAAGAACATTTTGGAAAATAAATTTATGATTTAAATTTATATATAAGATAAAATTATATTATTTAATGATTTTAATTAAATAAATTGATTTATAAATTATTTACTAAAGTGTATGAGTTCTTCCAGGATTCAAAAAACTGAATCTCTCTTGAAAATACTTGTTTTTAATGAATGATACAGAAAATATTATATATTACATAGTAACATTTTAACTATTTCAGAATTTTTTTTCATGGGATTTATATTTTAAAAAATTTGTTCAAAACATATAATTGTATTCCTTAACATGATAGATAATTAAATTAATTATTTTTAAATATTATATGTCATGCAAACATAGTGATAATATAATCATAATTATTATTTTCATAAATCCTTCATTTTTGGACTAAAAGTTAACTTTTTTATAAAATGTTAAAATGATCATAATAAGTTAATTTTCAGACATGGAATTCAATAATGATGTCTATTTTATTAATTTAAAATTAAAAAATTCATAAATTTAGTCTTTTGTAAAATCATAAAAGATAATAAAAAACTATTTTGTCCAGAATATTACATTCTAAAACCTTATTTTTTATTTTGATTATTTCAAATCATTAAACAAATAAATTGTTGTCAACCAATTATTAATATCTAAGACAATTTATCCTTAATGACATGTTTCTTAAAATAGAAATTTATATCACATAACATGTAATTTTTTTATAAAAGAAATTTATAAATAATAATTGACTATATTAGTTATTTTAGGTAAACAATTGAATCAAATTAATATTAAAATTAGTATTTATTTTATTTATTCATAAATTTCATAATTAGGGTATTCCTATTTATTCAATATCACTAAAATACTATGTTTCAACATTATTATTTAAAAATTAATATTTTATTTATAATATATCGAAGTTTCGGTTTTTGTCCAGGGTTGTGTGTGGAGAAAATCATCAAAAGAATTACTTATTTAAAGGAAATCATATATTATAATTTATGGGTATTTAAGGGATAATTTTCAACTCTCTTATCATACCCTTTTATTTTCATATTAGATGGATACAAGTTAGCTTCACTCTATCCCAAGAATCTAAGAATCTAGATTGGTAGGAGATTGATACCTAAACCATTATCAATCAGGGCTAGATGAAAATTTAAATTTTCATGTTTTGTAGATATATAAAAAGGTATGATATGTCTATATTTGAAAACTTCTTGATACTATTCACTGAAAAAATGTTTGTTTGGTAATTTTTGAGGTTTCTCTCTCCATGATACACTTTATCGACAATGACTTCAAATTCGTACACATTTGGGACCATAGGGACATTGATGAGAACTTCCCTAAGCTCATTTGAAGTATGTAGCGCATCTAGAATTGATATCATATATGGGATAATAACCAACTACATTAGGATATCTTATTTCTGATATATGGGCCTATATTTTAATCCATGAAGTTGTTCCCTTGTTTGGGGATTGTAATCCCGTGCTAGCTATGATAGAAAATCCTATATCTAGACAATATTTATGGGTAACCTTATTATTTATGGGTATGTATGATATAACCTCACAATAAATTGAGTTTTTACAAGCTTATATGAATCCTCTAATCAACCCCATAAAATAATTTGGTATGAACTTACCCAGGATGATTTAAGAGTTTATCGTTGTACCTATTGGCCTTTGTTAAGTGAATGTATTTGGGTTTGTACAATATATATGGGATACTAAAAATCATTTTCCACATTCTAATGTATGTTTAGACATACTCTTCCTCAACATCCATTTCCTCTAAAACATATTATCTAACTACACCTAGGGGATAATATTAATATATGACTTCAACATCATATAATGAGTCTAATTAAAGGATAACATTTGTGGACATATATTATGGTTCTTTATTTTATGTATATTATCCTTTGTTTTTTGGTTCCCATACTCTTATATATGGAGAAAATATGTCTTAGAGGGTTTGAGATGTATTTCATTATTTTTTCTAAACGAAGAATCTTTTTCCCAGCTGACTAGTTAATGAGAGGATGAATATTTGTAACCTCATTAAATAGTATCTAAAAATGTGTTCCCCATTGGAAACTGATGATTACTATCTCCCATGACAATCTCTTAGTTGGGAAAATATTTCACCAACTTATGATGAGATTTTTGATATAGCTCTCCTTGAACCTATAATTTCTAATCAATATGAGTGCATCATCGGAGTGGAATGATAAAATAGAGATCCTTGATCTGAGATGGAATTCCATAATGAGAAGGACTATCATAGTAAACACCTTGGGGATTATCAATATGGTTATATTCATATATTCCACTGTGTGGAGGACCTACATTCTAGCTTGATGTCTGGTTATAGGTACGACCTCTAGAGCATATCCCAGAGGTCGGACCTCTAGGGTGGACAATTTATATTACTTGGGGAGGAACTTTGGGAAAGTTGTTAATATTTTTATGAGGAGGACCTCTATGATCATAACTAATTTCCCCCATAATTTTATAGTCACAATATTCTTATTCTTCATCTAATATGAGATGTTAGGCCTCATGAATATTACTATAGACTGGGGAAAGAATATGATATATCCAATAGGATATAAATTTCCCCTGAAGATAGATTCTTTGGGATCATCATATCTAGGTAAACAAGGTATACACCTCAATCAAAACCACATTTTTGTTATGATGGCATAAACCATAATTTTTATTATTCTATAATGTGACCGCCTTCTCATCACAAGTATACACAAATAAATTTACAGGACAACTATTGAAATATTAAACCTCGCATTGCATGTATAACTGGGTATGTGGATATGAGCATATTTTTTTATCATCATTGACTATCAGAATATGATGAAATTACCCCTTAATGGGAATATGAATGTCATTAAATTCCTTGTTTAACACCATAAGAATTTACAGGTACTTGTTTTGAAATAAACATGGAGTATTCGATAGGTTTCCTTAAATTAAACCCTATTTCAAAATGAATTGAGATATATTGTACCTATATAACATAAATAATGGATTAGTGGGTATTAATAGAATTAACCACATCCTAAAAAAATACTTAATAAGAATTTTTATAATGAAATTTTATTGGTTAATTAGTAAAAAATATGTATCCAATTTTAGTGCAACCATGATTTGGAAGTGTTTTCACACTCTTGCCACATCCTTGTTGTATATTTTATTGACGTTTTTATATTAAAATGTTTTTTTTATTAAATAATTGATAATTGTTGTGTTTTTTCACTTTGCTGTCTAAAATAATCAATTTTAGTTTAAAACATGTGTTTTAATGTACATTAGTGTCATTTTAAATAAGTATTATATTAATTTAGTCTTGGGAATTAGTCCTTTATTTATTTATTATTTTATTTTTATAATTCTTCATTCTTGTTAGTTTATTAATCCATTAATTAAATTAATTAATTCTTTATTCTTTAAATTGTAAATAAATGACTCAGTTAAGTTTTTGGTCTTTGATAATTTACCTAGTTTTAACAATTTAATTTTATTCAATTAATAAGTTTATTCTTTATGTTAATGAATTCTTTATTTTATTGGTTACTTAATTGGTTGGTTAATTTAAGCAAGTATCATTAGTTTGTTTTAAATTAAGTTTGTTTATAATTTTTTTAATAAACTCATTCTTTTAAATAAATCACAAGTAAATTTATTATTTGAGTTTTTTTTATTTATTTAGTTTTTAATTGAATTGATTTTTAGTTTTATTTAAATTATTAATTTATGTAATTATTTCTTTTATTTTGCAGGTAATTACAGTGGCACTGTTTTTGCTCTAAACGGTCTCACCGTGAGAATCACTCACGGTGCCACCGTTTCACACCTTCTGTCTCACTGGTTCCCCACACAACATAACTGGTTACTGTCTCACCGTGAGCCTCAATCACGATGACTTTGCCACTGGTTCCCCAACACTCACGGTGCCTCCATTCCTAATCTACGGTATCCCCACTCACGGTGAGACCGTGAGCAATTTTCATGGTGGCATAGTCCCATTCTTCCGCAGCTCCCTATCATGCTCCCCTCTATTGTTCTGCAACTGGAACACCGCAACCCTTCCACCCCCGTTGCCTCTCCAAACACCAACATCAGAAACACAAATCAAGAGAAGAATTAAAAAACACAAGATTTGTATCAACAACACCAATTTCAGCAACAAGAAACAGCAATCACAGTAGAATCCAACCAAATTCAAGAACAACTCAAATCCAAAGTTTTAGCCGGCCTCCATCGCTGTGAAGAAAGAACTCTAGCTGTTGTCCATGCCTTCCCCTTCAACCCCTCAGACCAAGCCGACGTGAACCAGCCTTGCTAAACCGCATCGCTTCCACGGTCAGGCCACCATGAACCCTATGTCGGAGTCCTAAAAGACGAGACCCACCACGAACCTCTTGCCGCCGAATGCCCGCATGGCCGTCGCACGAGTCGCTGCCTGCTTCCCCACTTGAACCATCACCACCGCGGTGACAAACCCCCTACTCGTCGGAGAGCCACCCCGAGCCGGCCTTGCCGTCGCACAACCACGCCCCTGCCCTGAAGCCTATAGCCCCTTTTCTCGCTGCTCCCCTACGCCGAACAGACCCGAAGCCCCCCCCCCCCCTCTTTCACTTTGTTTCTTTATTATAAAATATATTAACATTTATATAATATATAATTGATATATTAACATATATATAATATAACACATTATATAATATATTTATCATATACTATACTAATTATAGGTTTATTAATAATAATATATAATATTATATCTAATATCATTATTTCATAATAACATTTGTTATTAAATAAATATTATATTTACATATAATAGCAATAAAAATATTAAGTATTATATCTATATATATTAATAAGTATTTTTATCTAATTATTGATATAATATATTATATTTAATAGTTTTTCTTAGTTTTTCTATTTTTACTCATGTGCGTTTCCTCGTGCAGGGGGAGCTATTCATTAAAGCGGTGATAAAATAAATTGCTCGTGGGAATGGTGCGAAAGATTCTCAAGTTAGTTTCAAGGGATGGTAAACTCACCGAGAGTTCACTTAAATACTGGTGACGTGCACATGAAAGCACACCACGTGGATATATGCTATCTACTGCCTATCAGTTTTTAGTTTCCTGTTTTTCATCTCAAAAGAAGGGGACTATCATCTCTCTCTAGAGCCCCGGGGATCAAGCTGAAGTCCAGGGGGTGAGGACCAGAGTACTCGGGGGAGGGCATCATTCCACAGTGGGAGGAGGACACTCTATTCCTGATTCACCACCCATATCATCCACTTCTCATGGACAGGGATCGTCTTCGACCTGGAGACGGGACCTGCCCCTCCATTCTCCGCCTCTCCTCCGCTGCTCTATTTCTGGTGTTTTCAATTGCGTCTGTAAATACTTGTGTTCTGTTTAGTTAATTGAATTGTGATGTTACTAATTTTTAATTGTGTGTGTCGTTTCTTCTTTCTCGTTTTGCGATGTGTTCTTGAATCTCTAGAAATGGAGATCTAATTTGCGCGGTAGGATCCAGTTTATGAAACTCACCACAATCTGGAGATCCTCACACTAATGAGATCACTTTCTTTTTATTCACCTTGGTATATCGCATCTGAAAGTTAGAGTTAGTGAGAGAAAGATCTTTCGTAGGACGATTTGCTACTTTCTTGTTTTATTTCTTCTCCCCTTCTTGACTTGATTTCTCGAACTGAGAATCAATATCGGTTATGTAATGTGACGATCTTAGTGGAATCATTCTGGATTGTGAGAAACTTATTCCAGAATGACTTTGTTGGGTGAATCACCTTGCAGATTGGAGGAATGCTTGAGCATGGAAGAAATTCTATGTTTGAGTGTTTAATTTCTATGCGAGACTGGTGCGTGATCCGAGACATTGATCATGCACTGTGTGAATTTGAGAATTGTTCGTGCTGATCTAGGAAGTTGAGTAGGGGGTGGATTAACCTGGGTTCATCCTTGTTCTCTCTACCTTTTTTTCTTCTGTGTTTTGGTGTCCATTTCTTTGTTCATTCTTTTTCTTGTGTTGTGTCTGTGTCTGTTTTATTTTCTTCTTTTTGTCCCGTGTCTCTTTGTTTTTGCACTTCTCCATCTCTGTTTCTCATCTTTTCATCACTGTTCCACATCCATTGTCCTCTTTAGCACTGTTTAGTGTTACTTTAGAGTTAGTGTTCTATTATTTTAAAAATATTTAAAAATAAAAAAAGATTTTCGGAACAAACCACTAGGGATCTTGACATTGCTTCCTTGAGAGTGGCCCCGAGTTTAGCCACTGTGCTATATTTTGGGTCTTTATAAATGTAAACTTGACCGTCCTCGTGATAAGGATGCCCCGTCAAGCCATTTTATAATTCGATTATATCTTTTCATAAAAAATTAATTTTACTTCGTTTTAATTAGATATTTTCAATAATTTAGGAATTTTACTTTAATTTTTTTTTCACTTATAAATCATCATATTCAAAATTACATTATGTTGAAATATTGATATTTTTATGAAAAGATTAATACTTTAATGAATTGTTAAAAATATATCAATTTCATAAAAAAATTTCATTTCTATTAAAGGTATTAATAAACATACTCTTTGTTTAGAATTGTTTTCTAAAAATTAAATAGTTCATTATTATTAAACATAATCATGTCTATGTCATTTTATTCATCCTTTGGATTAATTTTGTTATAAATAAATTTTATAAATAAAAATTCTTTTTTTTGTGAAAAGTATTTATTAATTAATTTTATCGATTTATTTTTAAATTTATTTGTATACTTATGTAAATTTAATTTCATAAAGTTTATTTCATATTTAGAATCATTATATAAAATGTTTTAGAGAGGATAATTTCATTTTAGGCCATATGGAATAGTTAAAATAGAAAACTTTTGTTACCACAAATAGGGTTACAATAGGATTTTTGGAGGGTTCAGGTGAAAATAATATACCAGTTTTACATTTACCATTAAAATATTCTAAATCCTATTAGTTATCGATATTTAGACATAATAATATGCTACATTTGAATCATTTTACATTTCCAAGTAGTTGGATTGAACACGACATTATTATATTTTAATCTTTTATGAAATATCTTGTGCGGAATTTCCATCTCTCATAAAAGGAAACCACTACTATCTTTCATTACATAACGTTTATAGTGTAATAGTATTTTTATACATTAATATTTATTTAATTTTGCGGAATAATTAAAACATTTAAAAAAATGACCAATGACTATATTAGTTTAGTGCCTTTGAAAACTTGAAACCAAAATCATCTAACCTGGTGAAAAATAATCTATGTATCCAACATATATCTTCCCCTTTGTACTTATACTTAAAAACATTTATTCATAACTTCGGGAAATGGAAAATAAGAAAGGATTAAGATCAAATTCTCAAAAAGGGTAAATAATGGAAATACAAATACAAAACATGAATATAAGGGTAAGGTAACATGATCATACTATTAAAAGATCATACTATATATATCAAAGATTGTAAACATCAATCATGGAATAAATATTAGAATTTCATATGACAGAAATAATAATATAACAACGAACATAATCCATGGATGAATAACTTTTGAATAATATATTGAATTATTTCAAAAACGAGAGTTTATAAAACCGTGAACACCTATATATAGAATCTTATTCACTCATTAAGTTATAGACATGAAATTAGGCCCTTTAATAGTCTTACGGACATGCAACCGAGTCTACTCATATAGTGGTGAACATGAAATCAATTTCACACATAACATAGTGAACATGTAATCAGGTCCACACATAGCTAATAGACATAAAAATTGGTCCATGAATAACATTGTGAACTTGTAATATTTTTCAGACATAACATAATGAAAAAATAATAAGGTTCACTCACAAAATTGATAATATGTAATCAGGTTCATGCGTAAACCTATGGACCTTAAATTATGACCATTCATAACAATGTGACCATGTAATTAGTTTCACACATAACATTTATACTCATGAGTCATCCATCAATACCCAATGAATTGGAGGGAGATATAGGTCCCACCAGTCACATAATAACTCATATATACATTTTCCACAATATAACATAACTTTAATTATATCATGAACCATAAAAATAGATCATATCATAACCAATGAAATGAAATTGGTGTCATAACAATTTAATCATATTATTATATATGGAAAATATATTGGTTTCATAACCATTTAATCCCAAAATAACCCATGAAGGGAGGTGTTTTTTCTAAGAATTTATCATGGTAGAACCTGATGAAGAGAAAAAAGTTTCATAAGAATATAACCCATAGAAGAGGAATGAGTTTAATAAATATATAACCCATTAAAAAGGAATAGGTTTCTCTAAAAAATAGGTCATGTAATAGAAGTGGGTTTACCTAGAAATAATGCCATCCAAAAAATTCCATTCAATGAAAGAATATGGATGGAACATTTGGATGATATCCCAAAAGGGAATTTGAAACATTTTTAGATTTCATCTTATATGGAAAATAATTTTGTGATACCCTTTAAACATATTTCTTGAGGAAAATATCGTTTCTTCTTGGAAAAATAATTTTTTAAACACAAAACCATTTGAAAACCATTTTCTTTTAAAATAATTTTAAAACCTAGAAAGAACGTTTGCATTCATTTTCAAACCCATTGTCTTTGAAATATTATAAAAGAAGCTTAAAAAATATTCAAAACAAATTTACAAGAAAAATTATAAAATAATTTTAAAAATATTTGAAAACTAGTTTACTTAAAGATAATTTGAAAACATATAAAACATATTTTATTTCATTGAAATATTTTTCTTTAAAAACAACATTTTTAGAACATATAATGGTTGTTTTGAAAATCATTTAAAAGAATTTTTAAACATAACAATTTTTTAAAACCTATTTCATTGAATTTTTTTTTCAAAAATAATTTCTAGAATAATATTAAATATTTTTATTTTAAATAAAAACATTGTAGTATTGTAAATTATTCTTTGAGGTAATTATGGACATAGTAGTGGGTAAATTTGTACATGCCTAACATTCATTCTACACTGTAAAATGTTCAAAAAAGTACTACGACCAGAAAAGGTATAGAATAATCCTTTTTGAAAATTATTTTGTCAAAAAAGAAAAATGGGAAAATTTCATTTAATGATCATATAATAATAGTAAAATATTTTTAGAAACCTATTTTAAAACATGGTTTTGAAATAACATAGATTTCTGACCAAAGAGAGAGGTAATGTTGGACTTTATTAAAAAAAAATTATTAATCACAACATGTATCAAAGAGTGGAAAAAATGGTACCAAACATTAACATATCATTAAATTATATATGATAAGTAAACTCGTGATTTTCTTTAGTGATTGATAATAATATTTCATCAATGGATGCATAATTTTAAACTATTTTGATAAATGATGATATTGTCTTAATAAACTCTTACAACTTGGTTGCTTTGAATAATACAACCCAGGTAAAAAAAATAAATTAAATGATGATTATAATATCATGAAAACAATATGATTCATTATTTAACATGTTTGATCTGATATATTCAACTCATAGAAAAATATTGGTGTGCAGAATGTCATGTATCTCAATGAAGGAGAATGTAGACAAAATTACTTTTCCAATTGGTTAAATTTTGAAAAATTAACCCCACAAAAGAAAGATAATAAAATGGATATGTAAGTACACATAAATTTAAGTATAATAATAATAAAATAAATCTACAGTCAGCATACACACAATAAAAAAATGAGTGGTGCATAAGGCAAGAATAACATAAAAATAAAAGGTGAGATGAAATTATCTTACCATATGTGATGACATTCTTCATAAAAATTAAAACCTACAATATAATAAATATTAGAAAATTATAAATATATTAAATAATCATATTATTATATCTCATAACATATATTAATTGGTTATGACTTTATATTAACCGTTTATTAATAACTTCATGTTAATGCTATGTTTTGGGTAATATCCTCTTTATTTTTCGTATATGTTTTGAATTATTAATATTGATCCTCTTAATTAGATCATGATTCAATTATTTAAATAATGAAAAACATGTTTTATGTATAATATATATTTAGTATATGGTTATTCATAAAAAACTATTTAAGATAGAAATGTTAAACGAAAAACACCGTTCTTGGAGACGTCAGACAATATGTACGCATGAACGCTGCTTCCATTTTATTATCATATTTAAAAAAGAATGTAATTACTATATATATATATAATATAAATCTATTAGCATTATTATTTCATATATATCTGATAATTTTACTAAAAAATCCATTAATACATTCCATTAAAAGTGTGAATGAATCACATCGCTTTAAAGAGGCGGTAGTCTACACTTCCACAAATCACGTTACTGTAGTTAAAATTGAAACATAGAACTGTATGTTCTATATAAAAACTACTAAAGAATAAGGACATTATAAATATCAAATATAAAATATATAAATAGTGTGTACATCATAATAACCAACCTTTAAATGTTGTAAAGTAAAAATGAACAATCTTTGTTTTGAGAGGTAGTAGTTCGCTGTACACGAATAGTAAGTTCATTACACATTAGATGGAAGTATGTGTACTTTTAGTTTTAACCATTTAATAAAAAATTGCATTATATTGTGGATGATGATTTTATTATATATTCATGGAATAATAATAATTTAGGTGGTGGATAATTAAAATAAAATAATAGATCTTAAAGAAGGATGTTATCTCTTATTAGTTTAACTCCTTTTGGTTTGAACTAAAAGGCTTCCTAAGAATACATTATAAAAAAGTCAAGGATCCATGGAATAGGGGAGGGATTATTAGGACTTATATGGTAAGATATTGGTCAATAAAATGTTTTTTTAGATGTTTGAGGATGTGGGAGTTGTTCGTGTATTTTTATAGTGGAGGAGGAGTGTCATTCTTGATTTTTTTTGGAAAGAGAATTCCACCCTTGTTTTTCCCATTCAAAGTGGCACCAATAATATTTTTTTTACATAAAATAGATAATAAGGTATTAATATTCCAACAAAATGGATTTTGGTAATGTTTATAGGTTTTTTTGTTTTAGGATTAATGATTAGTGCTTTGTTATGCAAAATTTTTTCTTAATCGTTGTGATTAATTTTAATCACTTTCAGTAATATTTTTTGGAAAAAAATAATTTTACCTTATTTAAAAATAAAAGATATAAATATTATAGAATACCTTTTTCAAAATTAAAAACATATAAGTTGCATAAATCGATTTAAATCTAATCCTGTAGATTGGATGACACTGTGGTTTTTTAATGTAAAATGTTTAAAAGCTTTCTAAAGTTTTACATTTAATTTCAAAGTGAAATGGGTTCTAATGACCTAAATTGGATTAATTGATATATATTTTATCTACTCATACTTTTAAACCAAATTAAAATATAATTTATCAATATAAATAAAATAGACCAAAAAGCATCATTGGATAGAGATTCAATATTTTTCACTATTCATCCAAAAAATATTGTTTCTCCAAAAAATATCAAAAATTCGCCTTAATAAAATTTTGAAATTATAAATTAAAATATTAATTTTAATTTATCAAATTTTTTATCTATGAGTTTTTGAAATTAATTTTATTTTAATTCAAAAAAGGATATAATATGCAGTTCATTTGACAAAATAGTATTTTCAAATATATAAAGACATTACCAATATTACATATCTAATTATCTATATGTTTTTATTATTTAAAACCATTATAAATAAAATTTAAAGATTAATTTTATATTTTTATTAGTATCTATAATGTATAGGTTATTACTATCTTTTTAAATAATTATAATAATATAATGATGTTTCATAGAAACTCGGTATTGAGTTTAATGAGAACCAAGTATGTGTTGTGTATAATGAAAGCTAATATGAGAATCTTGTATATTTTATAAAAAAAGTAATTTAGTGTAAAAAATAGATATTTAATGTTTCATGAAATAATAAATTACAAATTTGTTATATTAATTTGAATTAAATATTTCAAAAAAACTCGTTGTGTTCCATTCTCCTCCCCCTAAAAGAAATCACAGTCTTGAAAATTTCCTTGGTAATAAATTGATTAATATTTTTATGTTCCCTTAATTGAAAAAAAATTGTAAAAATAAACACTAAAACATCCTTTAAAAAGGAATTTTGGAACCATAATGGTAACTTAATGTTACTTATAACTAGTTTACTACCTGGGATAACATATGTAGAAAGTGAAAACATAGATATGGAAGAGAATTTTAACTATTGTTTTATGATGAAGATAGATAGAGAACATGGTTAGGAGAAATTTAACAATAAAAAATACATAAATATGTGATGATCTAAGGGGCCATTTCATTCATCAAAAAATTATGGTAAAAGTATAATAGTTTTTAATTTAGGATCTATTTTCCTAATGTTGAATAATTTTCACAAGTATATATACTTACATGGTCTTATTCCTTTTCATATGAAAAATCTCACCCTTTGGTTGTACCTTGCAAGATTTCCAATTCATATCTTACCCTAATAAATGATTGAGAATGTCTTATTCCTAAATTACTAATAGATCATGAGATCCATGATATGTTATCCCATCCATCTTCAGTTACCATCAATACGAAGTGGTTGAAAAAGTTATCTAATATGAATGAATCCCCATGTGGTGATATAATACCTTAATATAAAAAAACATCATTCAATGTTTAACATATAATTTCAATATATTTTTAACCTTATAAAAATTCCAAAATATAATTCATCCTTTTCATTTAATATTCTGTTATATTATACCCAAAATTGTTTTTACTTGATACATGATTTCATCCTTGCACTAATAGAACATTAAATGTAATTTTATTATTCCAAAATCAATGTATATAGTTATTATCACATGGAACTTCACTAAAGTATTAATAATAACATTATGAAACGGCTTGTTCACAAAAAAATTGAACATGAACTTCCAAACTAAGTGGGAGAAAGGATAGGTTTTTCCATAATTATCATCTTTCACTTCATCCATTATGATTCTATAAGATTTACTTTTTTCCATTTTTCTTATAGTTTTTTATGTCTTACCATCGATATTATCAATTTTATTGGGACCTTGATTTTCATAATTCCAAATATCTATTCACATGAAACATAGATGTGTGGGTGGTTCATTTTGTTGAGATTTCTCTATATTAATTCCATTGAATTTCCCATTCACTTCACTTATAAATTATATTTCTCAGTGACAATGATTCGAACAATTGAAACAAATTCTTGTTCCTTTAAGGAACACTCATATGTTCTCTTTCCCATAGTTTTGGCACGTTAGAGTTTGAATATTTTTCTTCTCCCAAGGTTTTTTATTTTTTCATTTGAACTAAATCTTCCATTTCTTATGGAAATAATGATATTGATACAAAAATCCAACCACTATTTCAAAATTAATATAAAAACACACGATATCTTCACAGCAACTAAAGTCTCTTGTTGAGAACTCCCCTATAAAACATGTCATTATTCCACTGAATGAGATATAAACCATACTTTCGAGTTAGATGATTATAACAGAAGAATACCTCCCATGTATTGTGAAATTCTCATTATAAGTACCCAAAAATTCATCATTATTTTTCTTCAAATCATTTAACACCTCTTCTATATTCAAATAAAAAACACCAGGAAATCATTTATTGAATAAAAAGATCATGAAATCATCAGAATACAAGAATTAAATTTAATCTTGCTTCATCTTTTATTGATGAGATTCCTCATCGGTTTTGTTAACCACTTAATTGATAAATATCCAGAATGAATTTCTCATGATCTGAACGTGAGAGAATGGAGAATATCATTTTAGTGGTACTGGTCTAGTGTTTAGAAACAAGTGGATCAGAAAACCCAATGAAAAAGGTGGATGTTTCCTCACAATGGAATCGACCGAATTTAATTCACACCTATGATTATTTTGAAGCTGATCTAGATTTATAACTTTTGAAAGCTGTGTGAGCATTGTAATGAGGTTTTTCATTTAATATCTTATAGAATTTTGATTGTCATGAGGAAAATCATTTCACCCTTTTTCACAGTCACTATTAACATGATTCCTTAAAGGTTTATGAATTGCATAAAACAAAAATGAATAAATTAAGAAATATTTTCCATAGTAAAAAATCACATAATCATGAAAACCACTTAAAAGTTGTCTAAAATATGAAACCTTCACTAATATATGACCTTATACGTTTATCCAACATTATTCCTAGCCGACATAATTTTTTAAATTCTTCGTGATGATTCACGATTAGTTTGTCAATTCAAAAAGCATATCCCCTCATGATTTTCATACCTAGTGGGCAACAAGGGCTGATTCCATGTACCAAGTTACACCATGTCCAGCCCAACAAACCGTTTTGGAGTCGTTACCCCATGGTACATCTATGGTATAGACACACCCACTTGTATTATCAAGATAGGGAAGCATTTTTAACAAACCACTCACTCCATCCTTTATCAAAAATCTATGAGATTTTCATATACATTTCCTCATTCTTAAACATATCCTAAGAGATACCCCTAGAAATTTCCTTATAAACCTTCATTGTAATATCTATAATGTTTTATCATACTAGTTTCCAATGGGTTTAGAAACCATCACTATGATACCAACTATAACGACCCTATATTTTAAAAAATTAACAACACATTAGATTTTCAGAATACCAACAACATTAAATAAATAAGAACCTAAAGACTGTATTAGCTTATTTCCTAGGTAAACATTGGAAAAAAATATTTAAACCTAGTGAAAGATATTCAATGTGTCCCAGAAAGATCTCCACCTCAGTTATTATACTTAAAACAAATTCATCATAACTTTTAGAAATTTATCCTAATAAATGAGTGATATTTAATTATCAGTGTGGCCAAAAAAAGAAAATTTTAATAATATCAAGAACATAAGGGTACAAGAACATGAGAACATCATTAGATGATCGTAGCTTACATATCAATGATAAAAAACATGAATCAAGTCATAAGGAAAAGAAGTTCATAAGACATGAATCATAAGATAATCAGAAGCATATTCAATGAAAGAATTACAAATTAATAAGAAATGGAATTTTTGAATACACATTATTGTAAAACATAATGAACATGTATAAGTAGAAATAGGTTAACTCATTATGTTAAGGACGTGAAATCAGACCTCTCATGGACTTATGGACATGTAGTTAGGTCAACTCATAATGTTATGAATAGGAAATCGGGTTTATGCTTAACATTGTGAACATATTATCACGTTCATTCATAACATATGGATAAGAAATCAGGTTAGCATTTTAATCATGGAATCAAGTTCAAACATAAAATTTTGAACCCATAACAAGGTTCACTCATAACATTTTTAACATGAAATTGGATTCAATCCTAAACCTATGGACATGAAACCATGTTTATGAATAACATTTTGAACATGTAATCTGGTTCAAAGATAACTTTTATACTCATGATTAATCCACCATTACCCAATGAATTAGAGGGATATATAGGTCCCACGCATAACATAATTACTCAGACATACATGAGACAAATGATAATAAAACATTCATCATATCATGAACCATTACAAGAGATCATATCATAACACATGAAATGAAATAAGTATCGTAAATATTTAATCATATCATAACCTCTGGAAAATATATAGATATTATAATCACTTCATTATAAAATAACCCATTAATGGTAGTAGGTTTCATAAGAATTTATCATGGTATAAATGATTGAAGAGGAACCATTTTCATATACATATAACATATTAAAGGGGAATGAGTTTTATAAGAATATAATTCACGAAAGAGAAATGAATTTTTATAAATTTAATTACATCAAAATAACAACCATTCTGAGAAAGAATATGGATGAATCCTTTGGATCATTTCCCATAAGGGCTTGAGTAACATCAACAGATGTCGTCTAACATTGAATGTAATTTGGAGAGGTCCTTTAAAAATAATTCCAAAAAATATCCTTTCTTCTTTTAAAAGGGATTTTAAAACATAAAACCTTTTGACAAACATTTCATTTGAAAATAATTTGTAAAATAGAGTGAATAATTGGAATCATTTTTAAAACCTTTTTATTTGACAACATATAAAGGAATATTGAAATCTTTTTTACAATAGTTTTCCTTGAAAACATGTAAAAGATACTTAAAAACATTTGAAAAATAGTTTTCATTAAAAATAATTTGAAATAATATAAAAGAATCATTGATATCATTAAAATAATTTTATCTTAAAACCTTTTTTAAGATATATAATGATTTTTTTAAAATTATATAAAACAATTTTTAAATATATAGCCTTTTTAAATACTTTTTCATTGAAAACCAAACTAAAAAATGAATTCTTAGAATATTAGTTAAATAATTTATTTTCAAATTAAAATACTTTATATTCCTATAAATTAATATATGAGGGAATGATGGTCTTGTGCTTTTGTGAATCCACTCTAGAAAAACATTCCTTTTGCATCATATAAAGGTTAGAAAAGTTCCTCGACCAAAAAATGACAAGAAGACTACTTATTTAAAAACCATTTTGTTAAAAAGTTTAAAAATGATAAAATCTGTCTTTTAATGATCTTATGAGAGTATTATAATGTGTTTTGAAACCTTTTTGAAAACGTGGTTTTCAAGGAACACAACTTTCTGGCCGAAGAGAGATGTAAAGTCATACATACTTAAAAACAATTTCTAAATCACAGTATGTATGAAAGTGTGTAAAAATGGTACCAATTACTGAATATATCATGAATTTATAAAGGATAAGAAAATTCATTAGTTCTCTTGAGATATGGATTGTAATATTTCAACAATGATAGCATAATCATAGACAATCTCGACTAATGATGAGATTGAACCAATAATGTCTTAGCACATGGTAACTATGAATTATACTCACCATGAAAGAAAATGAGATGAAATAAATCATATAATATTATCAATATAATGAGAATAATTGTTTAACATTTAAAAGGAGGTTTATAAACCTCATAAAAAATATTGGTTGATAACATGGCTTGTGTCTCAAAGAAGGATAATTGAGACAAAATCAAAATTTTGATTTGGTAACTTTTAGAACATAAGACCCATTAAAGAAATATCCTAAAATAGATATTTAAATTGCATAAAATTAATTATAATAATAATATAATAAATTTATAGGTATTATAAACACCACACAAAAGAATTGAGTGTCAAATAATGCATGGATCTCACACATAAAAAAACTGAGATGAAATTCCCTTACTATAAGTCTTGACTTTCTTTGTTCACGATCAAAATAGATATATAATAAAAATATTATAATTATAATTATATTAAATAACCATATTATTATACATAATACCATATAGGATTTTGTTATTGCTTTATATTACCTATTTATTAACAACATCAAATTAATGTTAGGTTTTCGGTAATATCCTCTTTATTTTTCATATATGTTTTGACTTCTAATTCTTGATCCTATTACTTAAATAATGGTTAAATTATATCTAAAATTTAAAACATAGTACAAATATCATATATATATATATATATATTCAGTATATATGTTTTTATTAAAATCTATTTACGATAGAAATATTAGACGAAATATACTATTCACTGTGACGACATGTCATATGGATGCATGAATGATGCTTTTTGTTTTATTATTTTATAAAAAGAATGAAAGTAATTGATATATATATATATAATATCATTTCAGTAATAATATTGTGTAACATATTTTGTATATTTTAACCAAAAACATCTGTAATACATCCTATGCATAGTGTGAATGAATCACATCACTTTGAGGCGGCGGTAGACCATACTAACACAAATAAAGTTATTAAAGTTACAGAAAATTGAAAGAAAAAAAGTAATGTTACATATAAAATTCACATAAGCATAAAGACATTAAAAATATAACACACACACATATATATATTATATAAATAGTTTTTAAATCATAATTCCCAACAATTAAATGTGGTAAAGGAAAACTAAAAAATCATTATTTTACAAGGCGGTAGTTCGACATACACCAATGTTATGTTTGTTACCCATTAGATGGAAGTGTGTGTATGTGTAGGTATAAAACATATAATAACAACATATCATTTTATTATGGATCCTTGTTTTATTATATAATAATTTTTTATGAGTTATTATGGTAGTGGGGAATTAAAATAAAATGAAAGAGCTTGAAGAAATATATTGCCTGTTATTCGGTTAACTCCTTTTGGTTTGCACCAAATGGATTCCTAGGATTTATTTCTACCCATGGATAAGATTATAGGTTGTTCAGAGGGATGTTGAGATATTATTTGGGCATATCATGGTTGACCCAAATAAGCTTGAGTGGTCTAAGAAAGTGGGAGGGTTGTATGCCTTTTATAAAGGAGGAGGAGTGAAATTTTTGAAATTTTTTTGAAAGAGAAAACCATAGAATTTTGTTTCCTATAATGTGGATAAAATAATTAAAAAAATTCTATATACATATAATAATGTAAAAATATATGCATTAAATTTATTTTGGAAAAATTTATAGATCATTTTGGGTCTTTAGTTTATGCTTTAGTCCTTTGTAAGGATAATTTTTGTCATAATCATTGTAATTAGATTTAATCATATTCACTAATAGTTTTTGTAAAAAACTAAGATGACTATAGCAGAAAGTAAAAATTATTACGATTCCCAATATGGAATCGAGTTTTCCAAATTCAAAACATAGAAGATTAAAAAACAATTCCAACTTAATCCCATAGATGAGGCCACATTTTGGGTTTTACAACATAAAATGATCAAAAGTTTCTACAGTTTTATATCCAGTTTTAAAGTGAAATAGTTTACAATTACCTAAATTGGATTAATTCTTGTATTTTGGATAAAATTATTGTTTAAAACCAAAATAAAATATAATTTATCTATATAAATTAATTTTATTAAAATTAAATTTCAAATTAAATTTCACTATTATTAACTATTCATAAAAAAATGATGTTTCTTAGGGAAATATCCCTAATTCACCCTAAGATAAATGCTTCATTATTAATTGAAAAATTATTTTTATTTTATCTAATTCAATATATATTAATTTTTAAAATTATTATTTTTTATTTTTCATAGAAGGATATTAAAACAAGTTCATTTGAGAACATTTTACTTTCAATCATATAAAGGCTTCACCAATATTTCATTTTTTATTATAAATACGTCTTACGTACAAAAACATTATATATAATATTAGAAAATTAGTTATTTCTATTCATATTACTATGTTTAACTACAAGGTTACAACTATGTTGATTAAATAGTTATAATAACAAAATGATGTTTCATAGAAACTCACTATTGTATGTAACACAAGCCAAGATAGTGTTACATGTAGAAAAATATAATATAAACCTGGAGTGTATTGTATGAAAACAAAAAATATTAACTTAATATGAAAATATGTATTAAATGTTGTGTGATGTGAAAAATATCAAAAATATTAGATTAATTTCAAAAATATTTTCCAAAAAACATGGGTGTGACATCTTTGTGCCTAATAGATATCCTAAATCATAGAAGGTTACTTTTCGAAAATTTCAATACATTAATTATAGGTTTTCATATTCCTAAAAGTGATGAGAATAAGTTATTTATATGTTTACTTCAGGTTCTGAAATGATTTTGTGATTATTGTTTTTTTTCATTGTAACAAATCATTTCACATTGTTTGTGTTGATGATTAGATGAAAGGAGTATCATATTCAGAAGATCAGACAATGTATTGATAAGAAAATCCATAGGTTTTGGTTTTTTTATTCAAAATATGTTTTTGGGGTGAAGTTTTTTTCAAACTCACATTCTCTATGTAAATGCATTTTGGATTAGAGTGACATGTTTTTCAGATTCCGAATTAATTTCAAGATATTTGATACCAAATCTAGTAATCCTTAAATAATTTATATTTTATCAATATCATAAGTTATTATGGAAATTATTGATCCAATATTTTTGGAATAAATGGGTAGTAATGGTTTTTCACGTCATACAATACTATGGAGATCCAAATTTTCTAAACATTAAGAAGACAACTTTATAGAAGGATAATTTTTTTGGAAGAAGGGAGTTTGCAATGTAAAAGCATTTTGGTCATAGTTCATCGGTGTGAGAATCAGTTGATGAAGAATTTTTTTAATTTATGGGAAGTATGATGTTTCTTATATTAAATGTTCTTCTGAAGTGTTGATCGAAGGATTATTCGGGATATTTAAATCAGAAAATGAACCATTTTACAAGATCAATATAAAATTTCCGAGTATTTAGAGGAAATAAGTTGTTGCTGAAACAGATCAATTGCAAGAGACAATGACACCGATCAATTAAAAAATTTGTTTGTATACATAAAGAATCAGATAAATAATTCTATTGGAGGCATGTCAATGTAGTTTTAGGAAGCCATGAAGAGTAGTTTACGGCATTGTTAAAGACGTTGGAGTTGTTGAGACCGATGTATGAAAAAAGATTCAAAGACCGATTAATCTGAGAAAGATCAATAATGTAGTCATGAAATTCCAAAAATATCTAAATTTATTTCATTTTGGTCAAGATTTCTCAAACTAGATCTTAAGATGATCTACTTGAACAAATCATATATAGATACATCAGATACATAAATACACTGGTAGGTCATCAAGAATTTTTATTCATCCGATGTAGGATCACCTGTCTAAGAAATTTAATTACAAGTGATTTAAAAGTTTTTTTTGTTTTAGATTATTTTTTTGGAAGGGTTATGATGTCTTATGATGGTTCAACAATTTTTATGCTATATTTTTCTCATTTTGTATTGGGCATAATTGTGGGAGTCTTCTATTTTACATTTTTCAGATTATAATGATGAAAATTATCATAATGAAATTTATAACAGACTAGAGAAATGTTTTTATGGTTGATGTAGGATTATATTGTGATAAAATTTAATAATTTTCATGAATAATCCAGAATAGTTGAGAATCACTAAAATATTCATAGATGAAGACCAAATTTAAGCCTAATTCAAATTTCAAGAAATTGGGTTGAGTGATAAAATGAAAGTGGTTTCCCACCCATAAAATTTTTGATTCACCAATTAATTACGTTCAAAGTGAAATTTACTAAAAAACTATTCAAATGTGGGAAAGAGTGAGATATCTGAAACAATTAGGGAAAATTTGGTCAAGGAACATTTTTTGGATAGACTTTTAATAGGAATAGTTTTTTGATAGAAGATGAGTAAGGAAGATGTTATAGTTATATTTTTACAAATCAGACCGAGCCATCAAACTAACGGTTTCAAGAAAGAAAAAAGTGTCTCAGAATTGTCCCTAGAGCATCGTTTATATTTGTTTTCCAGATAGAAGAATCTGATTTAGGGATCAGAAAGAGCCATGAGAGTTAATTTTTATAATAAGTCCAAAAGAGTTGTTTCTTCCTACTGTTGGGTAGGAAAATGAAAATTTATGTTTATAATAATTTAAAAAGAACGTTATTGAATTATAATCATTACATTTTTTGAACAAACTGTTCAAGGTTTATTAACTTGTTACAAAATCTTTTTTATATAATTCTTCCTGGAAGAATAATATGAAATTTTTATTTAATCATATTGATATACAAGTGTAATAATATTTCCTAATAGTTTATCTATATAAAAGACTTTTTAAATTGGATTATGTGGTATTGGAGTATTTCCAAACCATGAAAATGAATAACTATTCTTTTTTGAATAGTGAATGTTGTAAATAATTATGTTCATTTGGGAGTGTGGATGTTTTTTTCAGTAATGTGATAAGTATTTTACAGGAAGAGAATCTTGTTATAAATTAAAGATAACATAAAATAAACAGATATAACTAATTCACCCTCTAATTCTCAAGGATACATTGATTCTAGTTTGGAATTTTTAAAAAGATCAATCCAAGGGTCCTTAAGAAACGATCTTTATAAGGTTTACCAATGGAGTGGAAATAGTCATACCTGAACTCCTTCAGTTTATTTCATTACACACCTACTCAAAATATGAAGTATTAGTAATAAAAAAATAACTACAGTATCATAAATATTCATAAATTTTAGTTTTATTATGTAACCAACATTATCAGCATTTTTTTCTAAAAAATAGGAAATTAATGATTTGCTCATGCATATATGTGTAATACCATCTTTACATAGTGATATAATTTATTCTCCATCACCAGAATTCATGTTTGCTTGCTGTTGTGGATTTAGTATTTTTATATTATGTTAATTAAATTATAATTGCTCTATAATGGGAAAATATTATTTATATTTTCATTTTTATTTTATTTAGAAAAAGAGTACAACGTCTATGCATTTGTATGAACTACCATATCCATACACGATGTAATTAATTTACCTCTCTACCTTTTATGAATAACTATATAACTTTGTGTAATGAATATATATTACATTAATATCAGGAAAATAATTAAAGATAGAATAGAACCATGGTCAAAGAATAAACAAAGAAACCATCGAACTGAAACATTAATGAAAAATAATGTTAACACCTGGAAACAGTGATTTTAAAAAGGAATAATAAATGAATTGGTGTAAAAATGTTATAAGTTGATAATATATCATATTATAAATATATATATTATTTTGTTATAGATTTATAATAAATTTAAATTTATTATGTTGGAGGTTTTAAAACAATCTAATAAATTCCAACTTGATGTAAGAGATTAATGTTACAAACTCATTAATTTCCAGGATTGTTTATGATTACATTATTGATGATAAAATTTCATGATATAACACTCATGAGTTTCATGAGTTTTTTCACCCACTAGTTTTTCTATATTTTAAATGGATTACATTTTTTTACTATTTAGGAACTCAAGATACTAAAGGAATATTTTTTAGAGAAATCGACTTTATTTTTCACTTTTAGATGTAATCACCTTTATTCCATATCCATGTATTTTAAAAATGTTTTAATGAATACTTTTACTATTATCAAATTACTATTTAAACATTTTTACCCATATTTTTTCCTTTATAATTTATTAAAAGTAATCTCCTTTTCATCTTCTGATTGAGGTAATTTTGAATTTCACAAAAAATATGGAAGGAATCATTATTTTAGCATACATGTCATGAATATAATTTTCCACAATCATGACACCCATAATCTTTGAATATTCCTTTATAAGTTTCCATGGTTATTATAGAAGAATTTTTCCCATAATATTTTGGATTTTTTTATATTTTAAATATATTATTTCCAAGTGATAGTTTATTTTTCTTAATAAATAATCCAATAATATTTTAAAGGAATTTTCCAAATATGATAACATTATTTAGTTTGTTTATTCTTTTATGGGGATATGATCAAATGATACCATTGATTTTTTTTATTTTGATTGATTATTAGGATGATTACTTAAGGATGATTATATGAAACATGTTTCTTTCCCATAGGTTACTAATGTTCTAATGAAACCATTATGAAACATATTTCTACTAAAAGGGTTATTGTATGATGAAATGATAAAATGTTTATAAAACCTATTTTTTAGTCTTAGTTTATGATATGATCATATGATGAAAGTTTAATTATAGTGTGGAACACATATATGTTATATTCATTATGTGAAGGGTGGGAACAAATTTTTTATACCACTAATTTATTACATAAATATAGATATATCATGACGTAATTAGTACCTTAATAGAGAGTGAAAAAAGGTTCTTAAGTTTCATTTTCCACACTAATAGTCATTGTAGTGTGCCCTAAATAGAGAAATAATTTAATGAGGAGTAAACCTAAGCACTATAATAGCCTTTTAAGTGATCATTGTATGTGGAAATTAATTTCTATGATTTATGTGATTGAAACAAACACATGTGTTATGAATATGATATGTTATCTTGGATCATGTTATTTGATTCCAAAATGATTTATGTCTTATGATCGACCATGATTTATTACATGTATCATGTTTATGATCAATGGTTTTATAGGTATGGTCTTCAAATATTATTCTCATGTTCTCATACCCTTATTCTCATGTTATGATTAAATTGTAAATGATATCTCTCTTGTACATAGATTGGATTTTATTATATAAACCCCACAACAATTACTGAGTAAGGGAAGTTGTATTAGATATTCCAAAACAATATAGGATTATCTAATTATCCAATAATAAATATGAATTTCTAATTGAAATTTCATTGCTAGTATGTATATTTTTTGCTTTTAAACATATATTCTTCTTTCAGATGGTTTATAAGAAAATCAACATCAAATATAATCTTATTATAAATGAGTTTTTCAATGTCTATATAGAAGAGTTTCTTAGTATTCCTCTGAATCTTCAAGTTGAGTTTTCAATAGAACTCGTACCTCATTCTAATCTTGTGTCAATGTTTTTTTTAAATATTGGCCCCTTTTGAGTTATTGGATCTTATGAATCAATCCTATGATAAACTTTATAGGGGATTGATTTGACCAAGTGCATCAAAATGTTGTGAAAATGTTCTATTTTGTTAAAGAAATACATATATCGATGTGAAACTATATAGATTTCCAAGAACTGAACAAGATAATAGTAAAGAATAACCATCCTCTACCCCAAATTGATGAATTGATCGACCAATAAGGAAGTGATCAATATTTTTCCAAGATTTATCATGGACATAGATACTATCATTTAAGGGTCTAAATTGAATACATACCCACATATAAACTTTTGTACATGGTATGGAATAAATGAATTAATAATTATTACATTTGGACTTACTAGAAACCCAGCTCTCTTCATGGATTTAATGATTTGAGTCTTTAATTATTACTAGGATCCATTTGTGGTTGTCTTTATTGATTATATTATTATGTATTAAAATAGGAAGGAATATCATGAATATCACATGAGAATTTTACTCAAGATCTCAAGGATCGATAAGTTGTATAAATAATTTACCTGGTGTGATTATTGGATATAGAATGTTTTATTTCATTTAATATAATCTAAAGGGAGTGTATATTAGTGGATCCATAAAAAATGATCGTAATTTTATATTTCTGAAAAAAAACAACAGTGATTGAGAACCATAGTCTTCACGGATAAATTTTTAATTATCTATTTTATGTGGATAATTTTTATTAGATAAATTATTTAATCATTATGTTAACTCAAAATGGAGTCATGTTCTTTTGGACTGATGAATCGTAGTAAAATTATAATGAACTAAAGATATGGTCTGTTTGTACACATACACTCACACTATCCAATTGTAGTCAATTATTTGCAACATATATTTATTAATCAATTATTGAAATGGGATTTATTCTCATGTATAATTATATGATGATAACTTATGTTTCACAACAATTGTAGGTTCATGGAAACAATTACCCATGCAGCGATTTATATTTATATGTGGTAATTTTTCCATTTAATATATAGAGAAATTTTCTTTTTCAAATAAAGGTATTATATATATATTGATCATAAAATATTAATGTGTATATTCACACAAAAGTAATCAAATATGTGTAGGAGAGGATTATTGGATGTAATAACCCATAGTATTTAAATGATATTTGTTTCGATGATAAGTTTTTCCTAGATATTATATAATATCATACTAATATAAAATAATGAGAAACCGACAAACTATTATCATATCAACAAGGATCATTCAATTATTCAGTTATGAAACCAACTAAAATTATAAACATTACCACAAGACATAAAATATAATAATGAATAGCTAAAATGGAAATTTAGGGATCAACCCAATCTACTAGAATTGTCGCTCCATTAGAAAATGCTATTAAAATAAATTAAAATATTATTAAACCAATAATAGTATTCGGAAAATGAAAATATAACATTAAGATAAGATATATTGAATTTTGAGTGAAGGAATGAAGTGGTTTTAATATGGTATAAGGGAAATGTGACCATTAAGATTCACCCATTATATGAGCATTGGTCAATATGACCATTAGTCTATATATACATTGGTAAATATGACCATTGGTCTATGTGACCATTGTTGAGTATGACTATTGGAAACTATAACTTTGGTTGATAATTTTACCATCATAATTATTATTTATATATAGTAACGAAAAAGTATAACTAATGAAGAAAGGATATTTGATGTTATCAACTAGTAGTGTTGACCATTTGAAGGCCATTTTTGAGGACATGGGAGGGAGGAATCTACATTGGGGTTATCCTCTGAAAAATCCCAAAATTAGCCTCATTAAGTGAGTCATGAATAAATTTACATATGGGATAAGTTAAAATTGTTGGAGACTACAGCACATTTGATATCAACTGGGCCACCCCACTAAACTACTACCATCACAGACCATAACATTATGTCATGTGTGGGTGTAATAAGGGGTTACGTGTCCAAACCATAGTGTAAATTCATTTTTATAAAAAAAATTACTCCTTCAATTCATTATAAAAATAAAGTTTCTTACTAAAATATATTTTTAATTTGATATTAATTTGATTATTTGAATTTTGAATGAAAATAAAACATAATTGTATTTTCATATAAAAAGTATACATTTTTTATAATAACCACGGTACTTTGAATAGTATTTATTTTAATTTAAAAGTTTTAAAAAAATTCATTTATATAATAAATGATAAAATAATTTTATAATTACAAAGGAAATTTTTTATGAGTGTTAGAAATTTGACTATGCCTTAAATATTCTATTTATATATATATAAGTTTCTTTTATTTAAAAGTTAAAATTCTCATATTTAGATAATTTCTATGATAAAATAACAATCATTTTTAAATCAAAAATTCAAAATTAGTTTAGGGTGAATTTATGATAATTTTCTAAAATACATTATTTTTCATAAATAGTAAAAAAAATTTGTTTTATGGTATCGATATATTTTATGTGATCATATTTATGTATTAATGAAATCATAGTCAATGAAACTCAATCTAAGACCTAATATATATTATTTTATTAGTATTATAAATTTTATATACTTTAATCTATTTCGAAAACAATAAGAGACTTTTTAAAGTCTAAAAAATAATATTTGGGATATAAAAAAATTATGTTGTAGAATCTATATAGTTACATGCCAAAAGGAGTATTCAAAAATGGTTTTCAGTTCAGGTGGATTACAATATAATAAAGTTTTATCCAAATATCAAAAACTGTGAGCAAAAACAATTGGTAATCCAATGGGTTTTCATTTTCAACCGCCTTGTTTTCCAAGACCTATATTAGGAAATTATTAAAAAATTCATTAAATTATTCTATAAGTACCCAACAATTTCAAACCCAATCTATCTTCACAAAGTAATTGTGATTTTTTTTCTAAAGGAATCCCCCAAATATTCCTCTATCCCCCATGGTTCCATTCTCATGTTCTAGGAATATCTCACCATGGTAATGGAAATATCTACTTATCTTTACCATAGATGTTCCCTTTCCTTGTGGTATGTCTTTTAATTTCTAAAATAAGTTCTATTTTCCACATTCAATTTTCCAATTACTGTAAGAATAGTATTTTAGAAATGGTATACCCTTGTCCCCTTTCATTTTCTCTTTTCTAAAACCATGTTTTATACACGTTATGCGGATTAATTTTCTTCTCAACTTTTCCTCTTATAAGAGAAATTATATTTTCATTTTTATTTGAAAACCCAAAACTCTTTTATTTTCAATGTTTATTAAAATAGATATAAAAATGACACATTATTTGGGCATTTTCATATATGAATCCCAAAATTCATTTTTTTGGTTAAAAATGATGTAATGATCATGTATTTAATCTCTCTTAGTCGTAAGATTTTGATACATACTCTTTCTTTATTCTCTATGGGTTACTAGTGAAATGATTTATTATGATCTATGTGGAAGACATGAAATTAATAAATTTGAAGGGTGAGATCTAATATCACTCAAATGAATTAGGTAAAGAATTCAATCTCTATAGATGACATGTATTATGATACCTTGGTGAATAAACTTGGTAATTTTTATTTATCAAACCTTTGTGATAATCTTGGTGATATGCTTATAAATGTCTCATTTAAATGTTGTAGCCATATTTCTATATTATGATTCATGTTATTATTATTGTGATATTTATCTTTCTAATTCCTTATCATTATGCCTTATGTTATTATTGATACATCTCATGATCAAATTCTATATGTATCTATTGCTTATTCCCTTATCGGGATTGATTCCCAACACATTTCCATTGATGTTTATCCCCGGGATATGATATTCCATAAAATTTACATAGATTGAATCCATGAAGATGTATTTTAAGTGGTTTTAGAAGAATTTTTGAAGTGTTCAGGTATTATGTACCCTTTTTTAACGAATGAAATCTTTAAAAGATCCCATATTTTATACCATGTAATGAAAAGTAGTATAATAAAAAGGTGGGATGCCATAGTTGGTATCAAAATATCATTTTTTATTTTTAAGAATTCAGACATGGAAACATTAGAATGAACCATTCGGTAAAGTCTAAATATTGGAAATAATCCTATGATATTAGTAATGTATTTTGTAAGTGGTTTCTAGGAAAATAGATCCCCATCTGGAATCGAACTAGTGGATGCGGATCTTGAAAAAATGTACCTAGTGGTAACAACTAATAAAACCAATTTGTGTAAGACTTGAATTGAAAGTGGTGCTCCAAAATGATTTTTTGTCCACTCGTGGTTTGACACTCCAGGGGGATATGTTTCCTTAATCATAAGAAGATTATCAACCACTGTAATGGATATATAGAAACTTTAATTGTAATTATGGGAGATTAATAACATATTTAAGCATGATGTTTTAAGACAACAAATACCTTCTAAATTATAATATTTTTAAAAGTGACATCGTTTCTCACTATGGTTTTCTTATTTTAGAAAAATGGTACAAAATCGGAGGAAACTTGTAAATGTTGAGTGAATCAGACAATGCAATGATGACGTTCTGATGGATGATCGAAAGAAAAAATTCATGAGGAATATGAACCAAGTAACTCATGTTATGATTAATAAATTGAATCATGTTGAGAGACCAGCTTGACGTAAAAGGTAACAACTTTCCATTGAGTACTTTATGTGTCAATGACCACCTTGTTTCCATAGATCTACCAAAGCATTGATTTCTAAACAATGGATAAAATCGTTAGAATAGAATTTTTTCTAATCCATTGGTTGGAGTTAGAGAATTCCACCATGTCATTATACAACTTAGAAGGATATGTTGATCATGGGTGTACACTAATCATAAACAAATATGCAAGAAGGTAGATTGGTTCTATGGTGTGGGGAGAGTTCAGGGGAATCTTTCTCAGTAAATATCTCCCCTGTTCGATGGGAACAAAAATGGAAAAGGAATTCCTCGAACTGAAGTAGAATAAGAATGAATCAGTGGGAATATTTGATGTCAAAATTTTAAGACATTATCGATACACTAATAGATTTTTTATGGATCCCAAAGGAAAGGTTGCTAGATTCTTTGGGGGACTATAACCCAATATGGAAAGGAATATATGACATTGAGACTATAAAAACTATGAGGAGATAGTTTAGAGTGCTATGATGGTTTAAATTGAGTTTATAGAGAAAAAATGGGTATATAATTTAAATGAAAATAAGAGAGAAATGGAAAAAAAGTCATAGAGGAACAGTGATCAAGGAATAGGAAGAAATAAAGTGAAACTTCTCACATGTAACAAATGTGAGAAGAATCTTCAGAGGAACTTATTACTTGGGAATGTAAAATGTGATATGTGAGGGAATTATGACCATATTTATTTAAAATATCATTATGAGGTGAAGAATCATCTACTTAACACTAACAAAAAAATGGATATTGTATAGGACCAACCATAAGTTTAATGCTTCATGTGTGGAAAATTGTGGAATTTCTCTAATAAATTCCCAAATCAAAATATAATGGAGGGGAACCACTATCAACCTCTACCAATGTCAAGGGAGAAAATTTAGTCATTTCATATCCTGAAGGTTAAAGTAGAGTCTCCCAATCATGTGGTGGTAGGTACCCTTATTGTGATCTCAAAGATATAATGTACTTTGTTTAAATTTAATTCTATATATTCATTAATTTCATCCATAATTGTAAATAATATATAGTAAATCTGAGAACTAGTATATTTAGAGTTATTAGTCATGACTCTAGGATGAATTATCCTATCATCAATAATGTATAGAAACACAAATATTATCATTGGTGAGTACAATCTCATTGCAAATCCAGTAGTCATTCCAATGGTGTAATTCTAAAATATAATAGCAATGGAATGGATCTCAACGTATAATACTAAAATCAATTGTAGAATCATATAAATTTCAGTAGTATTTAATGGACATACTTCTATCATTTTAAAAGGATAGATATATAATCACGATCTTTTCTATGAAGTGCCTCCTCTATCCTTATTTATATAGATGAATGATGAAGTGGGACAAGAAAATGAATGTATAATGATAAGGAATGTGTCTATCATTCATGAATACATTGAATTATTTCCTGCAGACTTACTTATACCTCCCCCATAAATAGGGGTAGAGTTATCCACTAATCTCTTACCTGGATCAAAGATGTTATTAAAGACCCTATGAAAAATGAAAAATATGTTGTTTGAGGAAGTAATGAAACAACTTCAAGATCTTTGGGAGAATTTTTTTATCTGACCAAGTAAGTATTTTTAAGGATAACAATCTCTCTTTGTGATAAATATGGCTGGATCAATGTGGTTATGCATTGATTATAGAGAACATAATAGGATCATTGTGAAAAAAGTCACATCTTCGAAGAATTGAAGATTTATTTTACTTGCTTTATGGGGCTCAATTATTTACCACGATTGACCCCCTATCTAGGTATTATTATTTGAGGCTGAAGAAAGAATATATTCCAAAGATTTCCTTTTGAAAAATATTTAGGAATTATGATTATTTTGTAATGCCATTAGTCTTACCTAATGATCCTGCAATATTTATCAATTTGATGAATAGAATCTTTATGGACTACCTTGATAAATCCAATGTAGTTTTTATTGATTACATTCTTATTAACCCAAAACATCCAATAAACATGGGGATCATCTAAGGGATATCATGGGTACTTTTATGATGGACAGAACTATTTGTAAAATTCAAAAAATGTAAATTTTAGTTATAAAAAGTTCCATTATGGGGGAAAATTGTAACCAATTAAGGAAAAACAGTTGACCATGCAAAGATAAAGGATACAGAAGAGTGGCCTCATCATGCAATAGTGACTGGGATTCCTAGTTTCCTTGGTTTAGAAGAATATTATAGGATGTCTATGAAATTTTTTTCATGAATATGTAATCGACTAACCATGTAAACTAAAAAAATGGATAAGTTAATTTGGACAAATGAGTGTGAAAAATGTTTCCAAGAACCGAAGAGTATATTGGTTATTGAACATGTTTCAACTCTACCCTCTGTCCGAGAAGGATTTGATATTTTTAGCAATTAATTTTTGAAATGGATTTGGTACATCCTCTTCAAAAATGACAAGGTGATTTCATATGCATCTCGATAGTAAAATACTCCTGGGTAAAATTATTTTACTCATGACCTAGAGCTATCTATTGTTTTTTGTGATTTTAAAATATGGAGGCACACTCTCTATTAGAAGAAATATGATATATAAATAGACCACCAATTATTGAAGTATATTTTCACACAAAAGGAATTGACCATGAGAAAATTTAGATGGTTATAACTTCTTAAAGACTATTATTTTCAATTCATCATTAACCCAGACGATTAAACAATGTCTCTATGGAATTTTGTAGTAAAGAGCCCGTTGTGTTGGAAATAGTGAGGATTCAAGGATATCCTTTGATCAAAAGCAAATTAAAATTTAACATGGGAACTATATGGTAAGGAACATAATTAAACCTATCCCAAATGATTTATAACCCAACCTTACTAGATAAGATCAAGTGATCTTAAATAGAAGATCATTTATTACATAATATAGTTTGAGGCTTTGAAGAATGGGAAGTTTCTTGAGTTCAATATTGATCAAGAAGTTGTACTAAAATTTATACCAGGCTATGTGTTAAATTTATTCCAGAGATTAGGTAGGAGTTTATGGATGGAGATCATATCTCTACATTCTCTATAAATCCTAAAAGTACTAAAATTTATAGGGACATTAATGATAATTACTGGTGGGAAAATATGAAATGGGAGATTGCGGACTACAATGTAAGATTATTGGTTTGTTAAAAAGCGAAGGAAGAGAGGGAACTTCCAAAATTAGTTTAAGAACCACTATCCATACCAACAAGGAAGTGGGATAGTATCACTATGGACTTCATCACTAGTGTCCTAAGAACATCCAAAGGAAACAATGTGATATGGGTTATTGTGGATCGACTCCCCAAGACTCACCATTTCATCACTATTTTGGAATATTAATGTCTTGAAAAACTTGTCATGATATAAATAATAGAAGTGGGGAGGATTCATGGGGTGACACTTTTTATAAATTTTTATCATGATCCAAGTTTCAGATCTATATTTTGGAAAAGTTTTCCACATGATCTAAATATAGAATTGAATTTTTATACAGCTTGTCACCCCCAAACAAATGGAAAATATAAAAGGTATATTCAAATACTCTAGTAAATTCTAATAACATGATCAATATAATTTATATGTGGATGAGATAAACTCCTTATATTAATTGAGTTATCATACAATAATTTATTCCACTTGAGTATTAACATGTTTCTATAGGAACCTAAGAATGTAATGAGATATAGAACTCCTACTATTGGGATGAAGTTGGTAGGAGGAAATTTCATGAGACTGATCCTGTGAATAAGATGATTGGAAAGATTCATACCATCCAAAAATATTTAAACAATACATTGATTCAAAGAAATATTTATGATGACATTTTTTGAAGGGACTTGATGTTTGATGTAGGAGATAAATCTTTTATATGGACATGAATGTGGAAAAGAGACATCTGATTTTAAAATAAAGGGAAGCATAATCATTGGAAAATTGGCCCTTTGAAATACTTGATTGAAAATAATAAATGGTGAATCAATAAGAACACCTAATAAATATAGCTCATGCTCATGATTCATTCCACTTATCTCTCTAGAGGAAGTACGTACCTAATCAATCACATGTACTAAGTCCAATGGTGGTACAACCGGAACAAGATGTCTCTTATGAGTTGCATCTGATGGAGATCTTGGATCGTATAATAAGGTTCTATGGAACAAGGTTACTACCATATCCAAGTGTTTTGGAGGATATATAAATATAAAGATACGACATGGGAACCATAGGGTATGACATGAAAAAATACACTCATATTTTCTCAACTAAGAAGACGAATTGAAATTATGGGGATGCAATTTCTTAAGGGGGAAGAATGTAATGGTCTATATTTTTTAAGTGATATTTGTTTCCTGAATAATTTTTTTAGATGTTATATAATATCAAACATGTAAAAAATAAAGATAATCCAATTTTTTTATCTCATAAAAAATGATCATTCCTTATTTATCTATGAAACCAATTGAAATGCTAAAAATTATAAATGGACAAAAATATATAATAAAACAACTAAATTGGGAATGTTTGGGTCACCACAATTAAATATAATAATCCCTCCCATATCAAATAATGTATTAAAAAAACAAAATTTAAATATACCAATAAACATCTTATTAAAATGAAAATATATCCATAAGATAAATTTTAGTCATGAATTTTGATTGAATGAATGAAGTTGTATTTTCGTGGTATAAAAGGAAATGCGACTGTTGGTATTTGACCATTATATGATTATTGGTCAATTTGAACATCAGAAACTATACCCTTGGTTGATAATTTTACCATTCAAAATTTTTTTAAATATATTATTGAGAAAGTATAATTGATACAATAACTATTATTGGTGGCCTGAACCAATAGAGTTGTGCCTTTTGAATCCCATTTGTCAGAAATTGGGAGGGAAATACCATCACTAAGTTTATCCCTTTAATAAGGCCAGTATAAGCTTCCAATATTTATAGTTGAAAAAAATATACTATGGGAGAAGTTCAAATTCGTGGAGATTACCATTTGGCGGATGTTATATGAGTTACCCCACAAAACTATGACCATCTCACAACTTATCCCCAGATCTTATTCAGGTGTAACAAGGGGTTAAATGTCTAGACCTTAGTTTAAATTAATTTGTATAAATAAAATTTTTATTCCATCAATTCTTATTTATAATTGATTTTATTAATAGAATATATGTGTAATTGAGATGAATTTGACAAATAGAATTTTTTGATGCAAATAAAACATAATTTTATTTTTCTAAGAAATTTATAAAATTATTATAGTAAACCAGGGTACTATGAATTTTTTTAATAGTATTTTTAATCATAGTATTATTTTAGATAATAAAAGATAAAAATATTTTTATAATGGGATAATAATTTTTTTAAGTGTCAACTATTTGATTAGGACTTAAAAATTATATTTTTAAATAAATTAGGATTTTTATATTTAAAATTAAAAATAATAATATTTATTAATATTTTATGATAAAATAAACTTCATTTTTAGAAATTGGTACGTCAAAATTATTCCAGGTAGAATTTAATAGAATTGTTTAAAATAATTTTTTCATGAATAGTTAAAAAAATATACAATTTTAGGGTTTAAGTATATATTATGACAACATATTTATTTCGAAATGATTAAATAATTAATTAACCTCTATTAAATACCTAAATATGTTATTTTAATATTATTAAGAATTTTAATATATTTTGATTAATTTTTAAAACTATAAGTGACTATCAAAGGTTTAAAAAGGAAAATTTGACTTCTAAACACATTACATTGTGGAATATTTTCCTTTTCATTCCAAAATATTTTTAAAAAATGGTTTTAGGTAATGGGGGTTTAGAAAA
Organism: Viscum album; assembly: GCA_963277665.1. Lineage (NCBI taxonomy): Eukaryota > Viridiplantae > Streptophyta > Magnoliopsida > Santalales > Viscaceae > Viscum > Viscum album. The sequence continues at coordinate 1,368,433,813 of OY728131.1, read as the reverse complement.
TCATAAAATTTGACCCAAATTTTCAGAACCATGACAGAAAAACATGTGTAAGCCGACAATTGTGAATTTTCCAAAACATAGTTTTCTAAGACCTATATTTGGAAATTATTTAATGTTCCTCACACATTATCTACAAATACCGACCCATTTATCTATGTATATTCACTTTAAATCTATACTCTAATAATTTTTTGTCATTTTAACTCCCAAGGAGTCCCCCAAGGTGCCCTCAAGCCCCCAAGGATCAATCCTCATGTTTTAGGAACAAATCATCAAGGTAATGGAAGTCTCCAATTCTCTTTCCCATTCAGGTTCCATTTTCATATGGTAGGTCTTATGATTTTCAATGATAAGTTATTTTTCTCAATTTATGTTCTCGCATTTCAATTTTACGAGTCACTTTTGAATGGGAGTCTCCTATCACCTCTCATTTTCCCTTTTCTAGAGTTATGTTTTATACCCATAATGATCTGGAATTTTCATTTCCATCTTTTATAGTATAAATTATTTTTTCCTTTTTATTTGAATACCCATAACTATTTTCATTTAAATGGATTTTAAATTAGATTTAAAAATTATTTTTTGGGGATTTACACATATGATACCCAAATTTCTTTTCATAGGAAAAAATTACTAAATGATCATGTTTTAAGCTCTTTTGTACACTAATATTTTCATAAGAAACACATTATATTTTCAAAAATAAGCAACAATTAAATTATTTATTATGATCTATGTGTATCACATGAAATAATACCTATGAACGATGAAACTTTATAGAGATCCAACGCATTGGGTAAATAATTTAACATCTATAGATCACATGTTTTATGATACTTTGTGAAGAACATTGTTATTTTTTATTTATGTCACCATGGTGATTTTCTTTTCAAAGTCTCATTTAAATTTGGTGGACACATTTCAATGTTATATTTCATCTTATTCTTATTATAATATTCCTATTTCTTATTCTTTATTATTATTCCTTCGGTTTTTATTAATTTGTCTCAAGATCACATGCTACATGTCTCTCTTTCTTATTCTCTTACTGGGATTCATGTTCACCCCTTTTCCTTTGATGTATGTCCCTAGGATATGATATGTAGTAAAATTAACCTAAAGTTTACCAATGAAGATTTATTTAAATCTGTTTTAGAAGAATGAATTATGTTTTTATGTATTATGTAACCATTTTTTTATGAAAATAAACATGAAAATATCTTATTTTTTGTACCATGCAATGAATATTTTTGTAATAAATGGAGGAATTCCATATTGGATTTGATTAAAGATTATGAATACTCGTTACATTACTATAATTGGAATGTGAATGTGGTTGAATATTTGTTGATTTAAATGGATAGTGGTAGCTTATTTGTGGTTAGGATGACAAATGATTTTATATTTCTAGATTTACAAAGGATAGATCTAGAAATATTGATGGAAGAGTAAAAAATTATCTTTCTCAAAAGCGTGTTCAACCATTTATCCATTTAATGATTAATGAGGAACAAAAGTATGATGTTGAGATGAATATGATTTTTCTAAATTTTCATGAGTTCAACATTGATTATAATGGAATGATAAGGTCCAGTAATCATGTATGTTTCATATCTATGCCATATTTTAAGAAAGAGTGGTTAGATGATGCTCATAATTGATCATTCTCTTTTTATCCTAGATTTATTAATATGTATAAAGATATAAAATAGTATTTATTTTGGGATACCATGAATAGATATATTCTAGAGTTTGTATATTGATTTATAATATGTATGCAATTTGAGGTTGGGAGATATAATTTTAACGGAATGTTACAACAATTGACAATGCTTGAATGGAATTGGGAAAACATTGTCATGTATTTATTCAATGGAATCCAAAAAATATATAATCTAAATAATTCTATTTGGGATTTAGTATATATTCTTATGATGCTGGAAAAAATATTTCTAGAAGATTGGATTTTTCTATTGATTAGCTAGCCCAAATATTCAATGAGGTTGTGGTAAAGATTCCTGGAGTACCACAGTCTTTTGTATTTGATTGAGATATGAGGTTTATCTGAATGTTCTAGAAAATAATTCATCAATACATGGATATAGAGTTATGTTTTATTATTTATTATCACCCTTATATAGATTGTTAGTCTAAATGAATTGGTAAAACTATAGAGGATGTGTTGAGAACATGTTATCTTGATTTCAGTGGTGGTGGGGATCAACACTCTCCTCTAATTTAATTCTCTTACAACAATACCATTCACTCAAGCATTCATATGGTTCCTTATATTTCCCTATATTCAAGGAAGTGAATTATTCAAAAATTATTGGATGAAGTTATATAATGAAATAAATTGGGTTACGATCAAGTTAAATAAACTGTAGAGAAATTTAGAGTCATTTAGATGAACATCAAGGAAGCATAGAGTCGATTAGAATGTTATGCCAATAATTTTCATGAATATACTGAACTTAATGTTGGTGAGAATTAATTCCTCTAAATTTCTCTATGGAATATGGTAATGAGATTTAAAAATATGGTAAAGTGTATACCCTACTATATACAACCCTTCAGGTATCTAGATCAAGTAAGGATGGTTTCTTATCACTTGGCGGTTCGGCCGAACCCCTCCCAAGATCATGGTGTGGTACATGTATCACTACAAAGGAACTATATGCCAGATCTATAACTTGTACATAGCATTGAGGTATTAATACAAGATTAATATATTTAATAAGAATAAAAAATATTAGAATTTGTGTTTTATAAAGATAATGTTCTATAGAACACCAATACTCACTTAGTTAAATTTTTTCAGAGGAATTAGAAATATAAAGAAGCAACATGGTAACCCAAGGTTGTGATAAAACATATATATTGTCATTTTTTGTATCATAGTGATGGAATTTTAGGAGGAGCGTGTGGGGGTGAATTGTTTTTAATGTGGGAAGAGTGTGACCCCTAATATTTTATATGTTTTTACTTTGAATTAAACGTCATGTATTCGATTTCTTTCTTTGGATGAAACTCGTAGTCTAAATAAAATGTGAAATAATATTACTTAATAACCAAGCCACTAGATTGGTGGGTATTAATAGTATTAACCCAATTTTTGAAAAATATTTATCCATTTTCATATAATGTAAATTTATTTATTAACTCATAATAAATAAATACTCAATTTTCTGAAAAGTCATTATATGATTTAACGATATATTCATTTTTGAAAAATGGTTTTTTATTTCATATTTTCCTTAGATAATATATTTAGTTTCATAATTTTATTTTAAAATCCATACCATTTTTTAAATCATCAATGAAAAATTATCTTAAAGTTAAATTTATATATTTTTATAAAGAGAATAATTTTTAGTGAATAATAAATAAATATTTATTTTATATAAAAGTTTTTTTCCATTCAAATTATTTATAATGTTTTAATTTGATTTGAATTTATTCTAAAATCTAATTCATTAATTTTCATAAAACACAATAAATTCAATTTAATTTTAATCTAAAATATTTATTATTTTTCTATGAAGACATTTTCATATATGAAAATACATTTTTTTGGGAAACTATTTTAAACTCATTTTTTAGATTTATTTTAAATGTAGTTTCTTCCACCTATAGATATGTAATTTTTAAAAATGTATCCCATATTTAGAATTATCGTTTGAATTTTTAATGAGGCTATTTTTTTACAATTAATTCTTAAAATTGTACAATTTTACTACCATAGGTATGGTTAAACCATGTTTATCGGGGGGGGGGGGGTTAAATTAAGAGAATAAGGTTCTATTTACAAAAAAATATGTCTGAATACTATTTTATATACATTTATAGAAATCATATTATGATATATTGTAATATTTAGCCATTTGTAATCATCTATCTTGAACCACACATTATTATTTTTTAATCATTTGTGAAATTCCAAGAGTTTCCTGTCCCCAACATAAAAAACGTCACCATAATCTATTTTATTTACAAAACCTTCATCATGATATATCAACAATAAATAACCAAATAATCATCTAAAAATAACAATCCATTAATTATAGGTTTTAATATTCTTAATAGACAATTTCAATGGTCCTTAATAAAGTTTATAATGGAGGTCTTTCGACGAAGTGGTAATCGTCCTACCCGACCACTTTAAATTTATTTCTTATTATAGCTTTTATAAATATATGTTATTAATTATAAAATAATAGCTTCAATGTCAAAAAATATAATAAAATATTATTAATATTATATAACCACAGTTATCAAATATGTTTCCTTTAAAATAAGAAATGATAGTATTTATAGTGCGTACATGCGGACTACCACCTCTACATAGTGATATAAGTTATTTTTCTTAACCGTCATTAAGGGTTGGTTATTAAAATTGATTTAACTTTTATAAATTATATTTATGATATGATATGGGGTTTTAATGATAAATTATTATTTATATTTAATTCTTGATTTTTTTGAAAATGAAAACGTCACTCATGCCTACATATAAACTACTGTCTCTTTGTGTGTGGCGATTCATTTTTCAATATCCTCTATTCATGGATGAATATAAATATGTATATAAATGATATATATGATATTTATATATTTTTTAAAATTATGTATATGATTCAGCCATGATCAATGTACCGTGGTTAGAAGAACCAAACCAAAACATTCATAGAAAATGAAAAATCAACACACAAAATAGATGATTTTAAAAAAAATTATTAGTAAAAGGTTGTTGAAATGTTATAAATGGATTATATATGATATTATAAATAAATATATTAATTTTAAAAGAATTATAAAATTATTTAATTTAATATATAATATGTTAGAGAACTTATGAATAAATTCAAACATGAGGTAAGACATGTATGTTTCAATATCATTTTTTCCAAAATTTGTCATTATTATGTTTTTAATAACGAAATTGTATGATATACATATAAATTATCTCATTAATTTTCATATAATGTCATTATTTCTATAGATAATAAGTTTTCAATTCTTTTCCTCTCTTTACATACATAATAGTCAATATAATGTTTTTAAGGAAAACATTCTTTACTTCTATTATCATTTGGATATACATTTTCTTCCTCATGAATTTTTAAAAAAATATTTTTCATGAGTTTTTTTAATATTCTCCTGTAAATTTTTAATATCATTTTAATTATGTTTTTAATTTTATTTTTTTATAGGAATCCCATTGTTTTTTTCAAAAGAGGTACTGTTTAATTATTATCAAATCAATGGAAGAGGCATTTATATTTCTACACAGGGAAATAATACAATATTCCACCAACATAACCAATAAATTAGTTGAAGACTATTTTATAATTTTCACCTTTTTTCAAAAACAAATTCCTTAATATTTTTTGATTTTTTAGATATTGTCTAAATAATTGCAAAAAATGGGTATTTCTATCAAGAAATCCTCTAGGGATCTTTTAATGGAATTTCTAATATATGATAATATACTATGATGTTACTTATTCTTTACTATAATTATGATTCCATGATACCATTCACTTTATTTATTTTTATGTCTTACAATGAATATGATTTTAAGAAGATTCTATGAAACCCATTTCATTCCAACTAGTTAAATAGTTTATGATGACACATTTATTAAATACAAATTGTTTCCATGGGTTATGCTATTATGAAATAATGAAATTTATTTAAAAGCAATTTCTGTTATATGGGTTATGATATGTTGAAATGATTAATGTTTTATTATATTATGATAGACCTATGTCTGATTTTTTTTATTTTCTCAGTGGTCTTGGAATTATATTTCCCTCAAATGAATTGGATAAGGTTATTTATATCCTAAGAAAATAAGGATTAGAATGGGGAGTGAAACAAGTTCAATCAAAGAATTTGTCCACTATTATAGTATTTGGATTAAACCGTAACTAACGAAATGTTACAATGGGTAGTAAACACAATCCACTATGATAGCCTTGGATGTGAGAATTAAATAAGAAAATTATTTTCAATGGTTATATACATGAAAATTTATTTTAAAATATGGTTATAATGTATTCTCACGGGAAATATTTTTTTTATTATTTTATGATTAATGTATTATAATATACGAATATTTTTTCCATCTATCTTGTTTATGAAGTAGGATTTTCCTAGAATGATTTTAAAATGTTATGTTGATGTTCTCATAACCTTATTATCATGTTATACATAAATGATCAATTATATCCACCTTGATTATTCTTAATGAGTATATGAGCTCACCCCTATTTATATTACCCATCTCCAAGATAAGAAGGATGGTTTTAATTATGATCTATCTTATAAGGGTGTTAGATATGAAGATCATTGTGGTAGGTGATGAGGATATTGTTTGTATATATTTTTTATGTATGAATGATTCTAAACACCCTAAGAAATTATAGTACTAGGATGAGTATAATTACAATATGAATTTAATATTCATTATAAACCATGAAATTATTTTATATGTAATGTTTCAATTGCTATAGGTCGATAGGTTGTACTAGAAAATATAGACAGGCTTCGAGAGTATGGGTACGAATATGGGCCTACCCCAATATTTTTTCCAAATCATTTTCTGATCTCCTCTATTATGAGTAATATTATAATCCTACTCCAAAGATATTTCAAAAATATTCTAGTAGGATCCATTAATTTTTACATAGATTATATCATATCTTAAACTGGATTTCGAGTCATTCTGTTTAGATAGAGATGGAATGAGAATATGAGTCCGAAATTTTTCATTATTCCTAACTAGGAATGTAAATATTCACTAGAATGGGACTAGAATTATGGGATTTCAAAAGAGTATAATTTTATATTTTCCATTTATATACATCATCATTAGGGAGATAATGAATATAGGCTGACCCCTTCTAGCTTCCAAAATATGAAAATGATTATATCTAATTACTAAAAGAGAAAGTCGGTATAATTTCATGACTTATAAAGGGATATAAATCAACCCTTATGTTTATTTTTGTATATAATAAAATTTTTATAATTTATGAATGATTATATAATCCCACTCCTTAGCGATAAAGGGAATATGGGATCACACTTTTCATCTCTTTCCATTGGAATATGCAGACGGTCTCCATGAATTCAGGAAGGATATGGGATTTCTTTCTAATTCTCACAAGATTTTTTCAGTTTACTCCCACTAATGTTGTGATAATATAAGTGCATATTTATTTAGCATGAGAAGGAATATAAGCTTAATACTTAACGGTATTAAGTGTTTGTCAATTATATCATTTTTTAAAATATTTATATGGGACATCTCTCTTATTTCATTGGTTAACCACCATCAACTAAATTTTATAATGATTATATATGTGTTCTAATAGAAAACTTTTTAGGTAAGCTTCATCATGTATTTATCGAGGAGTATTAGCTATATGAATCTGGTTACATTAAAAGATAATGGTGAGATCTTTTTTTGGTATCCTTAACATCAAGGAAGACACCAATGAAATACTCTACCAAACCAAGGTAATAGAGATATAAATTTCTTGCTCCTTATAAAGGCACTAGAAATATTTAACAATTACGATGGGTTCCACTAGATTCAACATGGGTTTGAATATTGAGGGTGATTAATAGGGTTTGATCTTAAAGAGTCTCTCAAATGTTTCATTTAGATTTAGAAATTTTCATTTTCCAGGGTGCACATTATGCATCAAATTTTCCACAATTTTCAAAGATATCTTATTTGAGATAGTATCCTTAATTTTTGAGGTGGCCTAATATTTTCAGTGCCTTCGGAATATATAGGGAGCCTTAGATGTGGATATTTAACCTTAGAGGACATATTAAGGTTTTTTCTCTCTCTAATATACTTATCATGAGAATTTTTACTTGATCATTCTGTTATTTCGATCAAAGGGAGACCATATAAGGGCTACATAAGGTCCCCTAAAGGAATAAAAATCCATAAACAAAAAATCAATTAATTCAAAATCACAATTAACAATGTTTTCCATTGATTAATTTTATATGTAATGGATTTATTTTAGGTTGAACATTTTTTCTATAGCAATTTCTATCTCTGCCAATGTATTTCTATAGATCACATACCTAATTTGGATTGGTAGGTGATCATTACGGAAAATGAGTGAAACATTAGAAGATATGGTGGCCTAGAGTATGGGTGGTTAGGCTCATATCAACATTTTATGGGGAATTATTTAATACTCACGGAATATATTAATGATTTATGACAAATTATTGGTTCCATCCTATGTCCCATTATGATTCAATATACCAATACAATAATTATTGATCATTAACATGTATTGATGTGGAAAATTATCTTCATTAAGGGTTATCCATATATTGGACCATCTATATATATTTTATTTTCTACATCAATTGTATCCTTTATATCTTTCTCTTATTAGGTAGGGATTTTATGATTAAAAAAAGTACGTTTCTCTAGATGTTATCATCATAGATGGAGGTGGTTGGTGGTATGGAGTTGATATTAAGCCCATGAGAGGGGTTTCTTATGTATTCGTATAAAAGGAATTTGAAACCACATTGTTCAACACTACGTAATGGGATACACATTACCTTTTAGTTTTGTGTGACAATGAACAATGTAGTGCATCTTAAGGTCCCACAACCTTGATGGAATGACATTCCTTTTAAGGTTATGAAACTAGGACTAATTACTTGTACTTTAATAATATTAATAATAAAATACAAGGTGAAATACAGCAAGAAATGGTAGGTTTTGGATTCCTAAATTAATAAACCATTGCGATTCTTCTTTTGAGGAATATGGTCTATTTACAATGGATTATAAGAATATTGACTAGTGATGAATAATATGGTCCGTAGGGAATATGGACCGGCAAGTATATTTTCCACAAGGAATTTGAACCAACGGGAATTATTTATTGGAATTTGTGTTTATACCTTGTAAATGAATTTTATGTATCTTGGTCAGCAGGTTCAAAATCTATTCATGATTTCATTGAATAATTTTTGGTAATGTGATAAGACTGTGATATTTGGTTTCACATCATGCAATGTGAAATTTTTTTTGTGGGTTTTCATCAGCCATTCTAATTTTTTATTGTGAAATGAGAAAAAATAAAGGATTTTGTAGGGACTACACATTAAAGATAACATTATATGAATATTCACAATTTTTTGGTAAAATAATGAGGTAGGATGAGTTGACTCTAATGGTAAATTACCTAATGAGGAAGTGATAGATCATACACATAGTAGGAGGCTGATTCACACATGGATCATTGACTAAAACATGTTAGCCAAATTGAAAATTTACAATCAAAGATGAGATGTATGATTTAGAGGTGGATTTATCAATGTACATACTATAAAGACCCTTATTGTTAATGGGTTGTATTATTTTAAACCCCATGAATAATCTACCAATTAGTATGGATAAGAAAATTATTTTTATCCAGGGAATACATTACTTAAAGGAAGAAGTATATCCTTTATAAATCCATGATTTGGGATGTATAGTAGTTTATTAGGAGGAATTTTAAGAATTAACTTCATAGAGAGTTAAACATGGAAAAAGGAGTCCATTGTTAACATTTGGATGATCCAAACACAATTTGATATCTAGTGTTGAAGAGGGATGTTATGGAAACCTTATTACCCATTACTAGTCTTCTTCACTAAGTGATCATATCCTGAACAAATGACTTACAGTTGAAGTACATTTGGAGGGGTTCCAAAAGTACCTAGCAAATTATTTTTTCATAGAAAATCTGGGATACATAAACTAGTGTTGAATTTCTAAAGGTGGTACATTAAGAAGGATGCCTCACAAACCAACCCCACCAAGTATCATAATTAGTGTGCTTTATGGAGGGTCAAAGTTTCACACATTACAAAGGAATTTTGTGTAATACTTAGTAAAGTGCCAAAATTGTACAATTTTTTGGGGATCCTTTTAACTAATCTGGATAAGTACCTTGGGATATATTTTTTAGAAACATATTTCCATAGAGAATACATCAACTCTCAAAAATAGATCATGTGTGTCTTTTGTGTCCACCTTTTTGGTCTCTATGAATCTATCCTTGGAGGTAGTATATAGTATTTATAGACATAATTTGGAAAATATATTCCCATAACGAATGAATGCGTATGGATTATAATGTCTTTAAGGATATCCAAACCTTATTATTATAGGTTATACCCTATGAAGAAATTATATAGGAGGTTCTAAATCTATATCTTGTTATAAAATTTGAAAAATCCCCATAAAGGGAAAAAAATTAGAGTGTAATATTTTTCTCATGGTCAGATAGAACCTGGGTTATTGGTCCCATAATTTATTCTTCCTTGGAACAAAAAAACTCTTTATCCCATGAATCAATGCTTCTCAGAAAGTATCAAGGGTGTTCTAGGAAGTAGTTTTAGTTCATAAACAGCTCGTATTCTTCATAACCATTATGGAGAGATCTAAAAAATGATTTGGAAAAAAATATCATTTTTCTTTTCAAATATTTTTGGATCATCATTGTGGAATTGTTGTTACCCAATAAACACTTATGATATTAACAAATAAGGGACCTATCCTTGATAGAGAAAGAAGAGATCATATTCCATAGAGTAACTAACTTTCACTACCTTAGTGAAACTCATCATATTTCCTCTTACTACTATTAGAAGTGGAACCACAAGCTCCACTCCATGGGACATAACCCTGGAAATATAAAGAATGAAATGAAACCATTAAAATATCCTCCATCTGGATTTTATCAATTGTAAAAACCTTATGAAAATTCTAAGACTTATACTTCTATTTGAATATCCTCACTTGATACCTTAAATCTAGACAATGTATACTCTTAATAATATGATCCTTTTCTAAATCATTTTTATATATCACGGGGAAAACCACAACAGCTCATAAAAATGAATTTTATAATCTATCGCGGATAACACCGCCTCTTAGAGATCCATAAATTCTAATTCATGATATAGATTTAGTGATATATGGAAGATATCATTTTAAAATAGATTATATATGGTTTTAAATGATCACTATTCGATCTAAATTTAGTACTCCATATCATGGGGATCTTCAATGCTCTCAAAAGATAAAAGAAGAAATATATTGATCCCTAAAAGATAATTATATGATAGTAAATCCACCTAAATTAGAATATACACCTAAAATTTATAATATATGAAAAAACCATTCTTGAAGTAACTCTTCTACTCGAGCCATAATGATAAAATCAAGTCCTCTCTCAACTACACTTATCTGATCATCTAGTGGTATAACAAGGGTATTTTAAACCTCATGTATATCCTCATCCCTATCACTTTGTGAATCAATGAGTTATAATTGGTTATGTATTTTCATAAATGTCATACATTGTCATAGAAACTCCATTAAAAACTCAAATATGAATAGAATTTAGGCATAAACTTAAAGTCACATAAACATAATCACCCATATAATTTTACCCTAATGATCCATTCATGGGATCACTAGAACACCATTACCAACTTAACTATGGAATAAGCTCATATAGATTTTAGATATACCTATATCATTTCCATGAGAAATCCATAAACACTAACCATCTCAATGTCTTAATTTAATATATGTTTCAAACAATTTCTTTGGGAATACACGAAATAGGTTAATTTTGAATTTATTTAATTTAAACATATTTATAAGACCTTATTAAAAAAAGGAGGCATAAAACATGTGGACCAACATGGAATCATGATTAATGAAATCACACCATTCCACATAAAATAATATAGTAAACCAGAAACCATCAATTCCATAATATAAATTTCTAGAAAAACCATTAATCTGTAACCTAAATAAAAAAATAAGTCTCACTACACTAAATACGTGGGTTTCCAATATATAACCACTAGAAATACAAATTTATAGTTTCTAGCTCTATTCCCATCCCTAAATACTGTACTCTGATGAGTCGTACATTGTATATCAAGAAATAAGGGCTCTAATATTTATTTTTTAGATTTCATTCCTAGTTAACCTAGTCAAATATAGAGGGAAAGATGTATTCATGAACAAATCCATATGTCAAAGATCATTATAACTTTTTTAAATTCCTATTTCCATGACCGGGTAGACTATGACTACAATATCAAGTCATCTAATATAAATAAAATAAGAATAATTTATCAACAACAAAATAATAATATGTAATTAGATACAAACACTATTCATATAAATCATATCACTTGTAACACAAAATGATCACATTCTTATCACACATCAAGAGTGAATGTGACCCCAATAGGAGGTAGATTAATAAAAGAGATAAAAAGTACAAAATAATATAGATATGGTGATTCAATAATGATCTTGTGTTATGTATTTATATCACTTCCATGCATAGAAAGATCCATATTTCATATCACTAAACAATGGGTATTTCCCCTTATCTAGATCCCTGAAAAAAATTCTTTAAATTTTCTAGGGTTACCAAGCATTGTGTGAGAATAATAATATAGTAGGATACAACCAGAAATACCTTTACATAATTTTAGTAATATACATGTGAGTACATTAAATGAAAATAAATAAATAAAATCTCACACAGGAGTGAGTACAGTAATAGTTAGTTATCATATCCTAACTAGGATAACATAAATATTATCCTTGTAAAATTATTCCATCCCGGAAGAAGGAAACCATCTCACATGATGAATCCAATAGAATCATCATAGGTAGTGGTCCAAGTGGGGTGTTGTGTATTGGAACTCTTGTATGAGGCAGAACATCCAATGAATTAGTGTAAGGTCCTAGGGATATGTTTAATTTACCCAATTTTCATTAGGTAAATGTATAAGGAGGGTTTAATGCTGAAGAACAACCATACAAGACAAACCAACACCATCTTTATAGTTAGTTACCATAATAAACATAGATACTATTCCTAAATAAAGTGGTATCGAGGATGGAGAAACATATATAAAAACCATATTATCTAAACCAATACACTCCTCATTAAAATGGTCTAATTACATTGTCACATATATGTTTGGAAAAAACTAATACAAATTCCCAATCATGGCCTATCAATTAGATACAACCTTTCGCCACATTCACATAACATGGGTTGTTCCATTAGTAATAGTCTTACCCAATTCATTGTCAAACCTCCTTTAAAATCAATTCCCTAACCTTAAATCCAAAAATATTAAAAAGATGACAACACATTACCCTAACACAACCAAAAAATTCCCAATTCCCACAAGGAACATTAATTACCAACATTAATCCATTATAACCCCGACAGCCAATACTAGGTTGAAAGGTATACCCACACCAATTCGTCATACCAAAATGGAAAATTTTTTTCAAAATTTTTTTATTTATATTTCATGTTGTGTTGGGATCCCCTACCCTATAAACTTTCTTATACTTCAATATTACATCAATTTTTATAGGCGTTATCATAAAATCACCATGATATCATCATGTATGTGGTCCCTCCATTCCATCTTTACCTCCATTGTCAATTCTTTTTTTGTTCTCTCTCTTCACCTTTTATTATTGAAACATATGATATTTTAGACTCAATTATTATGGATGTGACTTCAATGTTAGGTAACCCCCTTTAATTTTTATAAATTCATATCCCTTAATATATTGAATCACACCACTAAAAATAATTTATAGCTAAATAATTTAATTTATGATATTAATGTCCTTTTTAGTTAATTTATTATCATGATTTATGAAAATATATTTTATAACGTTTTAACGTTAAAAAATAATTTATTTAAGGAATATTTTACATTAAATATATGAATTTGGTATTTTTCCCATAGGTGATGTATATGGCTTCCAAATCGTTTTTCACATAAGAGTTTGTTACTTCCTATATATTTTTTAAATGCCTCATTTGAGTATTACTAATTATATTAGTGTATCATAATGGTACATGTTGTGTTATTGTATAGGTACACTAAGATAATAATATTTATTGGGGTTTTTTCTACTAGATCAATGTGTTTCTGCAAATAGTGAAGTAATAATGTCTTATATGATTGTACTCTTGCTAATGGTAGATGTTTGATGATTATTTATGGATATGGTTGTGGATTGTTGAGGTTTTTATGTTTCCTTCAACTTATTTATCCTAGGGTATATCATTTTTTATTGTTTTTAAAATTAGTAATTATATGGATTTCATTTACCATCATAACTTATAATATGAATTTTATCAAGTTACATTCTATCTATTAAAATTTTCAGACGATTATTTTCAGCTATCTACATTTAAAAAAGCCTTCTTTTTCATTTTATAACAATAGACCTTCATGGAACACCTATTGGGATCCTAATAGGATTTCCATTATCACACACTATATACTCTCATTGGTTGCATGTCATCCTTTTTTCCCTTGATACATGTATAAGAATGGAACTACTTAGAGGCAGTGAATTTTCATGATAGATATATCTATGTTAGTGGAGGCTACATGATGGCAAGGGCCCTCATGTCTCCGAAATATTATTAGTGGTGGTTCTATTTTATTTTTTTACCCTTTTTTGGATTATTTTGTATCATATTTATAATCATTTTGTATTTCCTCTCAAAATTTCAATCACAACCCCTTTTTATTTGTTTATAATGAATTATTTTTTGTAAATATTAATTTGAGGATTCAATGTTGTTGATATGCACTTTTTTTGTTTTTGTTATGTTGTATCATGTTGATGATATATTTAATTTTTAATTTTTATTTAGATTCATGAATCTTTAATGTATTTAGATTCCATGAAATGTTATTAGATACGACCTTTTGGAATGATTATTCCGGGTAACCATTCCAAAATATTGTTTAAGATTCCTAGGAACTTGTTTCTAACTAGTATGGATTGGGAACTCAATTTAGGAAAGTCATAAGTTCAGTGTAGTTGAGGTTGATACAAGAAAAATGGATTGAAATCTAATGTATAATTTGTGTTATTTAGGGATTTCTGATAAATAATAGATATTATTTTCAGATGTCAAGGAGTATGTATAAAGGATTTTATGGAAATCACTTTTAGTATAGTTACTTGTGTTATAATGGGATATAAAAAAATGAGTTTTTTACTCTAGATTGGATGTATTTTTACTTTCAGTCATTTTTCATGGACATTAGATCATTCCCAAAAGCCACGAACTATTAAATTGTTTAATTTTTTATTTTATTAACTCATGATTTATAGTTATTTTAGTGAATTATTTTTATTTATAATTAAATTAATTTACTCTTTTAATGTTTTAATTAATTTTTTTTGATTCCATATTGCATTAGGACCCCGAAGAGACCCTCAATGAACATAATGGAAGGAGCTATAAATATTTTTTCATGGGTGAATCCAATTCTCCATTAAGATATCAGGGATTTTATATATTAATTATGTTTTAAACTATATATTTTGGAGACAAAATTAGTTAAACTCATCCACAATAGGTTGGATAAGGTCTATGTTTGGACGAGGAATGAGTCTACGAGTTTCTTTATCACCAGCCACCATATTTTCAAGGTAGAAATGATCCTCATGTAGTGAAACCTTTGTTAGAGAATACATATATGATATTCAAATTTCTCAAGAATACCTAATTTATTAAATTTAAATTCACCTCCTTTATGGTTGAGGTTCCCAAAAAAGTGGTTGAAATAAAATTTTCAGGTTGGGTTATATGATAATCTTGAATAGAATGATGCCAATGTGATGTTTAATTACACATTTTATCTAGAAACAATCTCACTTGAAAAATATTGGGATAATATATGACTTCAAATAGGTCACCAGACCACCCTAGAATATAATAATTCGTATGAATAAATTTTTAATTCTTCTATAGAGATGGTTTGTATTGATGGATTAATGGCTTGAACATTTTTGATGTTTCATCTACAGGACATAAAATTTCAATTATTTATGCTATATCATTAATATTATGTAGAATTGGAAGACTGTGATTTTATGGGGAAATTTTACCTATCTTAGTGTTATGTGAAGATTTGGTTCTCCACTATTCATGGAGATAGTGAAGTTGAATTTCATACAATAAATCTGATGGGAGATTAATCTAAGAAACACAATAGTGCTATTTCACAACCAATTTCTTGGTTATCTAACTCTATCCCTATAGGTAAAAATATTTCTATTTTCCATCATTATAGGAAATATTTCCCCATAAATCCTTCTGACCTGATGATTTATAAGCATTTCCTTGATTGTGGGAGAGTGGGATATATATATAGGGTCTACAAAATTATTATCAAAGTAAGGATTGGATATTGTTATTCAACATATGAGGGATAAAAATTAAATATGAATCATCCAATGTAATATGGACTCAACCGCTTGGTCATGAAGGAAAAAAAATATTTGATATGGGTCATGTTTTGCTGAGTACTTATCCATGAGCTAGTGGTTGTCCAATAGTATTGACTTAGAAGAAAAAGTTACATTTTATAAGTATAAATTTTATGGATTCCAAGGAAGTAATAGGGACTAAGAGGTACCATTCTTATTATATCACCTATGGTTGTTTCATTATTTATACTGGTGCATCTCACTCATTTACATGTCCCTATATTATTTTTTAATGGATGTTTTCTGTTATTTCATTCCTATTGTGATGAATATATTTGATAGTAACAAGAAATAAGAATAAGACTAGTATAGGTGCCCCTACCATGTCATCTCTATACAAGATTTAGAGCAATCTTGATATTTTATTATCCTTAAAATGGATATTTTTTGAGAAAAGCATTTTTATTTTCTAGATGATAACATTTTAATATCATATTGACTAATATCATCAAATATTATCTTCCACTACCCCTTATTGATGTGTCCATATATTTAAATGGGAATATGATACTTGATATTGTTGGGAGGTACCTCCTTTTAATAAGTTTGGACGATTTATGTGTTATTTTTATTCTATCTGACTAGAAACTAATGATGGATATTTCGAATGTGAGAAACCTCCCATGGTAAATGTTTTTTCTGAGGTGTTATTTGATTACATATCTAAGTTACCTATAGAGAGAGAAGTAAATTTCTCAATAGATTTGATTCCATGGTTGAAACAAATTGCATTTCAATTATATGAATTGAAATCAGCTAAACTAAAGTAAATAGATATATATCTAGATGACTTAACGACTAAGTCATTTATCCACCCTAGTTTATCTCCAGTGGAAACCCAATATTTTCTTGGAAAATTTATTAGTCATTTTTGTTATGTATCAATTAAATAAAAATTGTCCAAGTCACAATCAGGATAAAATATCCATTTCCATGCCCCAATGATTAATTTAATTAGTTAAAAGTGGTGAGGTGGTTCTCTAAGACTAATCTTTATTTATGTCTTCAAGTGTTTATGGTGTGATAATTATGTATTCCAATTTTTTTTTGAAATAGATATGTACAATTTTAATATGTTGTAATGGTTTTTCTAATAACTAATTATCTTATAGTGTTAATATTATTGATGAAATGCATATTTAAATAAAACCTAAATCCCTTTCTCATGTTTTTTATGGATGATATTTTGGTCTTTTCTATACTAGAAGAGGATAATTATAGACATTTTATAATCAATATATGATCTATTTTTGAGTATTATAACTACAAAAAGTTGTTATAATGTAATTTGTGGACCCTAAAAATTATTTTCAGGATCCATGAGGTGTTTTAAAAATGAATTTATCTCAATATTGATATTGTGGAAACTAATATGTTTATAGAAGAGACAAATAATGTTTTCAAGATACAATTATTTTTAGGATTAATATAAAACTATCAGTTATTTATGAGGTATTTTTTTAAGATTTAACCACTATTGAATACACTCACATGAAATTGAGTGATGTTAAAATTAATCCAATAATGTGAAACTTCTTTTGAAGATCAAATGGGATAGAGGAAAAGGGCCCTTTTATGAATTTATTAGAGGCCGAAAAGAGTTATGTGGCCTTTATTATGAATCCGGTCTTAATATAGGTTTTGTGACCACACATGGGGATAATTTGGTGGATTATAGTATATAAGAACTCTAGACCGTTAAGAGAAACTATTCCACCAATGAAAATTAACTAACAGCAGTTAAGCATGTGCATAATTTTTTGTGACGTTATAATTTCTGTTATTAGTTTACAATATAATCAAATAATATAATACTAAGATATATCTATGTTTATATGTATCTAATCCTTGTATAGTAGTGATGGGTGGAGTACATTAATTTTTTTTATCTCTTTTATACACCAGGTAAGAAAAATTATTTCAACAACTCTATCAATAAGAAATTAATCTTCTAGGATTTGGAAGAAGAATATAATGTCATGAACCTTTTTGTCTACTTTCATTTAGTGTTAATAGAGGGTTAAGAACACATGTTTATTTCAAATGTTCAATTTAATCCATCTTTATTTGAAATAATATCATAAAAGAAATCAAAATATGAAGAATTTCAGCATAAAATGAGTGATAAATAAGACCTTGATACCCATGATGAGTGTTCTCTATCACTATATGTCATCATTAATATTTAATATTAGAATATGGTTCTCTCATTAGTGGGGAATCACATGATGGAGTACATACATCGATATTAGTTGGCTATTGAATGTAGAACCACTATAAATTATTATGATATGAAATGTAATTATTGGTGGTTGAAAATGAGCTGGGAAAAGTTGACATTGAATCTTAGTTCTATGTATTCCATTATGTTAAGTCTATATATCATAGGCCTTTCTATTTACTGCATCAAACACTTATTAAAAATTAAATATGGGATGGTATATTTGTAGATTTTATTATTTTATTTACTTTTGAACCTACGTGGAAGAATTATCTATTGTTTTTCATTGATCAACTGAAAAAATCTGCCAATTTTATTCTATTCAAAGATAGTATGAATATAGAGGATCTTGGATTTTAAACATTTTGGAGATTGTTAGATCATAGCTCATGCCCTATTCCACTATTTTTTACTCAGATCCTAGGTTTATATTCTTATTTTAGAGAGGACTCTAAGAGTTGAAGGGATACCGAGTGAAATTGATCACAATATAGGATCCCCAAATAGATGGGAAAATAAGGAGTTCTATTTATATATTGGATGATATGATATGTTCCCAAGTTTAGGATTTTTGTGGATTATGTAATACCCATTTTATTTTTTTTGAATTTTCTAATAATAATTATCCCTAATATTGAATTGATTTTACTCAATTCAAATATTTATTGGTTCGAGTATGCCATTTCCCTCTATTAGAATGAGGTTACTAAATACATCATGGTAGGAAAAGGTCCTTCCATTGAAATTACATACAAAATTAAAATTTTATAGAAAACATTGTAAAAGAAACATAACTATTATATGACTTAGTTATATAATTATGATAATACATTTTAATTATCACTGCATGAACAAGTGTTTTGGAAAATATATCTATGATTTAGTGATCGACATCTAGGGACGTGGGGGATCTTTGCTCAAGATATTTGAGTACTTTAGAGATCACTGTTATGATTAAGAATTTTTTTCCCATTTTGTTTTAATCTTTAATTATTGTTTCATGGTGTTTTACATATTTCCCAAATAAATATGTGCCACCATGATCCATATAATGTATTAAATGGGGAGGGATCAAGTTAAAAATGGATGTCTGGGTAACGGAGAAACCAGTCTAGGTCACTGACTCCCATGGTAACTAGTTAAAGAGGAAATCATTTTTTCTAGTGCTATTATTGTTGTATCATTGGAGTAAATTTCAAGGAATTTGAGAATGGGAATCAATTATGTTGGATAAATAACCTCATCTATTTGTAGATAATTATTTTTGTTGGTATTCATAGGGAAGATGGTGACTTGTTTGGGAGAATATTAACACCGAGTTTTTCATTGATATATATTTTTAATTTTACATTAATTTAATTATCTTAATTATTGATATTTTTATATTTTGGAGGGTTTTGGTTGGTTTGAGTGTTTAGAAGACATGAACTACTATCCCATCTATCCTGTATAAGGTATTACCACAACAAAACTTGGACATGTAGAAGTTATGTAGTAATGGGTTATAGACTTGTCAAGCTGCAATATTAGGGTCACACTCTGACATCAATATATGATGTGTCACCCAATAAATTGGAAATGACCACCAAGTTGTGAATTTGGTTTGTTTCACTACCATAGAACCTACCCATTTATTTTTTTTAAAATATATAATCAATTTTCTAAACTACCCTTGTTTGATTTGTTACCCCTGAGACCCACAGTAACTGAATTTTTAGACACACTAGTCCCTCTTGTGTTGAAAAATTTCTTCCCTTACCATATTCATTATATTTTTGTGGGGATTCGACATAGAATATCCACAATATAATCAGGGGAGGATTCAATCCCTTCCTACTTACATATATTATCTTTTATTTTTTGGTTTCCAATGCTCCCCTTTGGCTATTGGGGTCTAATGATTTTACTTATCAATTATTGTAGATGGTATTATTATTTTTAAGGAAAAAACGTTATTTTTTATGGTTTTCCTATCATTATATGTTGATTCTAAATGTTGGAATGTGTTTTCATTGGATTAAGATATGTAGTTCTATGAACTTTCATTTTTGGATGAACATCTATTAGTTAACTCTTAAATTTTATATTTTACAATTTTTTAAATTATTAAATGTAAGAATTATAGAATAGTTTAATTGGAATAAAATATGGTGAATTATTCCATTAGTGATACATATTGATTTAATTGAATCTTTTACAGAAGAATATATTGTTTCCTCGATATTTTTTAGTGAAATGTCTCATTAATGAATGATTTATTGTATTAATTAAACTTCTTGGGTTAGTCTGGATTTTTTGGGTTAGGACTATAGGACAAGATGTATTATTAAGAGTTAGTTCCACTAGTTGAGTATGATATCGAAGCTTGTAATGTAATATTTTTAGATATATTTCTAAATAGGATAATGGACAATATACAATAGTATTTTATTGATACAGTTTTGGAATAGTTATGTTATTTCGTTTCCTTGAACATAGTGGCATGCGGTATATATTATGTTTCTTATTTTTATAAGTACTAATTTTATGTCATCCATTTATCTACTTCACCTTTTAAACAAATTGAATCATGTTACTTTATTTCATTAATAAATTTCAATGTATTATTTTCATATATCTACTTTTATATTAGAAATCTTGTATTTTTCTATAAAATATTGTTAATATGGAAATGGGTGAGATCCTAATAGGTTATTATACTCACATCATTTATAAAACTACTAAATGTATGTAGACATGCATTTCATAGATATTTGTAGAGGAAAATCAACAAATTGTGGTGGAGTATGTTTATGATAGCTATATCTTATCTAAAAGTAGTGACACAATGGACTGATCTATATAGACCTGGTGTTTTCTAACCTAACTATTGCATCATTTTTAAGAAAAAAAACATATTAGGGATAAAATAAATGATACAAAGGTTTCTTGACATGGGAAAATTAGGATAATACATCAATTATAAATAATAAAACACAAACATTAATCAAATTATTATTCATTATCCTTATAAATATCTCATGATATCCATAGTACATAAAGTCACTTGAGGATGTACATAAATGAAATGGGGGAACTAAAATCCTATCAAGGTATGGAATAAGGGATATGAATCAATATTACATGGGTGATAATAATCAGCACCATCAGATAATAAGAATAGGATAATCCTCAAAATAACGAGAGAAATATTTTATATTACATGGAATTTGGAACACATAAAATTGAATAACCATTTCATTGTGGTAAAAAATCTCACATAGATGTGATCAAAACTAGCATCTTGTTGATGCATAACATATCTGAATAAATCATGACATCATCATTACAAAAACAATCTATCATAATTTTGGTACATTATTCACATAATACCATTATATAAATCGCATAACCCCATAAAACGGTTGGATATATAATTAAAAACCAACACATCACATCATAAATGCTCATAATCATGCATGCCACATAAAACACATGACAATCAGAGTCATGAAATATCTCATAGTAAGCAATGGAATTCATATATATTTTATAAAGGATAAATTCATGAATATATTTTGGATTTACTAAATTAATAATGGAAAGAATATTTGGTACAACAATCATCATTCTTGAGAAAAGAAGAAACAACTCAAGATGAGTCAAGTATGTGTTTTGTAAAGAAAACCCTATTTGTAAAACAATTGTATTTGGCTTAAAAATAATTTTGGAAAGGTGGGAAACATGTATATAAGAAAAAAATATTATGGAATAATGGTGGAATGTTTTTTTGGATATATAATTGGAATATCCATACTAAAAGTTATGAGAAAGATAGAGATACCAAAGAGGATGAGTCGGTTTTGGCAATCCCCTTACCTTAATTCCCACATTATTCATTGATTTTCCATCTCCTCAATAATAAAAAAAAAGATATTAAAACAAGGAACACTAAGTGAATTATTTTGATTTTTGAATGTTAATAAATTATACTAGTTAAATTATATTTTTAATCCCATTGGTAAAATGGAAAATGTTTTGATATCATGTTTTGCTTAATAATTTCGCATTATTCATAGATTTCCCATTTGTTGTTCAATGTAATTTATACATATGTAGATTTAATTTCTAAAGTCTAAAATAAAAATATTTTTATATTTATATTTCATATATAATATATTATTATAATTCTTAAGGTTAGTGATACAAAAACAAATCAAAACATCATCGTTGGTAGTTAAATGGCCTTTAAAGAGATATTTTCTTAAGTTAACGTGATAGATGTGTAATATATAATAATTCTAAAATTGAAATTTAAATAGATTATTAAAAATATTAGAATCATGATTTCATAATTTATATTTTTTATAAGGTTTTAACTATAATAAAGTAGGAGTATATGAAATTATAAAATGAAAACTAAATAAAATAAAGAAAGGATGTTTCATATTTATTGATGTGGTTCCTTGTCTATGATCCTTAACATCTTGAAATATTTGAGTTTGATTACTCTAGAACTTCCCTCAAGATTATAAGTGGATTTTGGGAGATTATTGGGTTGGTTTTTGGCTTTGGTAAGTGTGGGAAGAATGGTTTTCCAAGTGGAGTAAGATGTCTTATTTATACTTGCGAAGAGGGTTATTTTTGAGTTAAAATATTGAATAAAATAATATATCTAAGATAAACAAAGTAATAGTGATATTTTTTACATTATAATAAATATTTATGTTGAATACCATCATTTTTGGTCTTGAATCACTTCATAATGTGGGTTAATTAATTTAATCTAAAAAATTGGAATGATGAAAAAAATGTTATTTTAAAATGATTCTTCAGATTTTAGACTGTAGGAAGTAATTTTTAATTAGTAAAATAGGTTTAATATATCTTAATGATTCCTATATGAAATTAAATATTATTTGGATGATAATTTTTTTCTATAAATTTATTGTCCCTTATTACATCAAGAATGATCTAGTTTATGATACATCGGTTACAGAAAAAATTTTATCATTGAAAAAACCTTGTTTCACTGTTCACACTATAATTGGTGTATTTTAGAAAATTATGAAATTTTTTTTAGAAAATTCTCAAATGATGTTTTCATAAAATTTATTCATTTTGTGAAAAAATTTATATCATTAGTAATTTAAAGTTTTAATATAAAAATTTTGATTTTTTATGAAATACATTAATATAATGTTTATTAAAAATGTGATTATATCTTCTATTAGTTGTTTAATCATGTTATTTATTTTTGGAAATTATATTCTTTATATTTACTAAAATTACTCATGAAATTTTATATATATCATAATTTAATATTTTGATGTTAAATTACTATTCCAATGGTCACGTTCCTATGCGCAGTGGCCAGGTTACTATTACAATAATCAAATTACTATTACAAAGGCACATTATTATTCAAATGTTCACATTACCTCCTATAAATGAAGCATTATTCCTACATTAATTATTCTCCTCAATTTCTCTCAAGGTTCTACATTTCCATTTTCAATATTGTTTGTTGGTTTGCTAATAATTTGTTGCATTTTTGTAACATCCCTGACACGGATGCCACGCAAGTTGTTCCATATACCCGATTGGTAAAAAGGCCTCAAACATAGAGAGGACCTAGGGTATGATAGTGGTGAAACTATTCCCTCATTAGTAGAGTATAACATAATGGAATATAATAATAATACAATAGAGGAAGCATTAAACATCATATAACTGAAATAAATAGTACAAGATCGATAAGATAAATAACCAAGCACCTTCTTATACAATAGATGTTATAGAATTTTATGTTCTAATAAAACACAAAATAGGTACAATACATGAATACAAAACATATGTTCCAAAAGAAAAATAAATGAGGTAAACTAAGAAGAATTTTAAGTCTCGGCTCGGTCCTATGCCCTCCTCCTCTTAAACAATATCTCATGTACCTATAGAAGGGTGATTTAAATTACCAACACCAGTGACAATAGAATTATTTTGGGACTAAAATCATGACCCAAATATGGTGTGATAAATGAATCCTAGAAGGCAACCACCAATTATCTATGCCTATCTTTTCGTGAGTGTATACACAAGTAGTGTACAAAAAAAGGAAAAGTAGTATACAAGGATGTACTCAAAAGTAAACAATCCTAAATGTATTGTTTTCCATTTTCATTCATTAAGTTTAGTTAAAAAATTAAAAAACATTGAATTATATATGTCTCTAGATCTAGCCTAATCCTATCAACCCCCCATATAAAGAATACTCAATAGAACCTCAGTAGGTTATAAAAAAAATAAATTGAATAACAAATCCAAGCTTGTGCTTTGGCATGACAGACGTGTCATACGTTATTCCATTTCAATAACCAATTCAATATATTTCCCATAGAAAAAGAAAAATCCCACCCACATGTATAAACAACCATCACCCACATGAATAACTAATCCACACTCGTAGGCATAACAAATTCTCTTCCAGAAGAATAACAAATCCTTACCCCTGGCATAGCAGTCAAGAGGGTCGAGCCCAGTATATTAGCATTTCAGAATAAAATAAAACACAAATAAATTAAACTATTTCATGGTTAGTCATAATAAAAACTCACATGGCCATCATACATATCAGGCAGCATATGAATTAATCTATCACAAGGCTTAAAAGATAATTGGCATAACATGGGGTGAAGGGGAAACTACTAATCCAAAACCCTTAATCAAATTAATCGCAATTTATCATAATTGAAATTCCATAATAACTGTAATTCATAGATAACAACACAATAAGGGAATGGAAGTCATGCCTTATAGGAAACCTTTTTCAAATGTCCATAAACAATTATTTGGGGGAAACACACTCATGGGGTGGCCATTAATCAAACCAAGAATGATCAAATATGCTTAAATTATTTTATCTCATGACCTAATAATAATTAGGGAAAAACAAGGTTCAATTTACAATTAAGGAGAGACTCTAAAATGGTATAACGACACTTAAACACATATAAACAACTCATCATTAAGGTAAATGCACAATCTCATATTCCACATACTCATATGACTCTCCTCATCTAATGTCGGACTGTGATTCAAACTAAAAAGGGAGAGATAAAAAATGAGAAAAAACATTCAGAATTTTATAACTTAGTCAATAGATAATATCGAGACGAACGGATCAAGAGGAATTGAGAGCCTACTGATTGGGTTCCAATGCATCTGGCGGTGATCGACATAGAGTTCTGACGGGCAATCAGGAGGAAAAAAGTCTCCTCAGCAAGGTTGTTTAGCGAACGAGATGAGGGTTATTATCATCTGTCTAATCACAAGGATAATACCGATATCATCCAATCAAATAAAATTACATGGAATTTACTTTTAACTACATGGAGTGTCCATAAAAGTTCTGGCCAGACCATTATATGGTTGTGTACTAGGATCATAACGCATGTAACCTCATTACACTGTGTGTAGATGATGATACATGGTATGAAAGTTTATATTTCCACCATCTCATTAAGTAAAAATTTTAAATAAAAGGATCCTTACCTCAATAGAAGAATCAGGTTCTTACAAATTTACCCCTTATTGAAATTCTTCCCCGATTTTACCTTACAAGGGTGGTGAAGGAACATCAAAGAATAACTCCAGCCACTGTGATAATACAATGACCTCCCTCTCCCAGGTCTCATCATGCACACATCCATACTTCCATGACACATGTACTAAAGGAATATACCGACCACAGTGAACCTTCAGTCTATAATCTAGAATATGAAAAGGTTTCTCCTCAAAGGAGACATCTTCTTGTAACTCAACTTCATCAGGATGAAAGGTGTGAGATGGTTTGAAAAGTAACTTTGCAATTGATTAATGTGGGAGACCTCGTGCATAGCCTTATACCTCTAAGGTAACTACAATCAATAGGAATCTAGACTGACTCTCTCTAGAATCTCAAACAGACAGATGTATCTTGATAAAAGATTACCCAGTCTCTTATTCCACTTGTGTTCCCACCTCGGTGTGACACATAAGAAAACTCGTTCCCCAAACTCAAACTACAATAGTCATATGCGACGATTGGGATATGATTTATAATGATACTCTTCAGTATCCATATTCATTCGAATCAACTGAAACTATTTAGTCGTCTCCTAGGAAAGACGAGGCCCCATCAAAGCTATCCCTCATGCATCTTGCCAACATAGGGGTGATCGGTATGGTTTACCATATAAATCCTCATATTGTGCCACTTGAAAAGCATCTGGAGAGCTATTATTATTGTCGAAATAAACTAGGGGTATGTGTTTCCCGTTGATCCCTCAAAATCCAGGACACATTCTCGGAGCATGTCGTCCAACGCTAGAATCCGGTGATCTGAGTGGCTATCTGTCGGGTAGTGGGATGTTGTGCTCCAAATCACCTATGTACCCAACACCCTTTGTAGCTATTTTCAGAAGAAACAAGTAAAATGGGGACACTTATTTGAAATAATATAATGCAGAACCCCATTTAGTTGTCAAATATCATGAATGTAAATCCTCCCAAGCTTATCAACACTGAAGGCTTCCTTGACCAGTAGGAAGAGTGAAAACATCGCCAGTCTGTTAAGAACAACACAAATGACATCGTTACCACAACATCTCCACAATTGTAAGAATCCACCAAGAACACCCCTGAGAATTCTAGCGACGCTACTAGCGTGATTTCCCTTTTATTTGGAGAACCCAAACACAACTGTGGTAATCTCGACAGCCTCAAAGAATAGAACCGCTGAAACACAATCGTACTCACTAAAACTGGTCACTAAATTATTACTCAAATCACATCAAAAACTTTTACAACACAACAAAATTAAAATGGTGGAGTGTTTAAACGGGTCCAATGGAACAAAACACAAAGAACAAGAAGGATAATGAGCCAATCCATCATTGGATGACTTATCTCAGAAACGCCAATCTTTGAAGGTTGATGAATTGAAATAGAACTTAATTCCTACTCCCCATGTAGTATATTCCCACAACGATCCCATTAAATGAAGCTCATACCAGTCTCTCGATGATGCTCCTTTTCCCAAGACATCGCTTGATCAATTAAAAGGTCATTCCACAACATGAGTAAAAGAATAATTATAGATCCAACCCATTGAAACCATTACCTATTTTAAAAGAATCACATCTAATCTCGACTATATGTCCAAGATAAACTTAAATTCAATAACTCAATGTCCATGGAAATCTCTAAGTAGGTCCACACTCTCTTTTACAAGTGAGACATTGGTACCAGACCAAAAGTTCATATAAGAACACTGACTGATCCTAGAGTGGCATTAGTCTGGCTAAACCCACCATCCTAGGAGCAATAGTTCCCTTGGATTTCTGATCTGAGTAAACTTTTAAGGGTTATTCAAATTTTTTAGGAAAACTGCTTACACGCATTAATTTATGTTTAACAAAACTTCGACTGATCATTCCGGGCACTCTGGTCCTCGAAATCACGCACTGTTAGATTTTGCAGTCTCGAAAAACTCCCATAAATTTAAAATAAAATTAGATGGAATTTCCGGGTCATTACAAAATGGGTGACAATAGGGTTACATCCAACATGCTATTTTAGGGGTCATTACTCTTAGGTATATCTGTTCTAGAACTACATCCACTTGTAGTATCCATACATGTCTATATTTCTAATAAATCATCATAATATCTAACTTAAGAAACATTAGGATGTTCTTATATACTTATCCTCAAAGTCTTCAATAGTGTTATGATACCAAATATATATATTTTCTAAATCTATTTACCAAGTATTGTACTAAAATTCATCTGATACTAACTATAGCATCCCCGACCCCAATATCTTGTAGCTAGTGTTTTCCTTATTATATAGGCATAGGATACATAGAATCTCTTTCTGAAGGACTAAATAGTTTAGTATCCTTGGTAAAATATATAAATACTTGAGTCTTTAATTAAATTATCATACAAAAATTAGAACATAATTTTTTTATCATCAATAATTTTATTCCCTTAATCATATGATTACATATCAATCATATTACACCTTATGGAATACTAGGGAAAATAAATAAAAGATGGGTGATCTCAAAATCCTAGTAGAGGTTATGTATAATGGAATCTATCATGAATCAGTAATTAATAATAAATATAAAAAGTTAAATAACTAAAAAAACATCCCATTTTAAAAACACGACTATAATGATATGATAACGAAATAGGTCAAAGTAAATAACTAAACAAACATGTCAATTTATTAATAATATGAGAAGGAAATGAATCTAGGGATAATATAACTGTGAAAATATCATGGAAAATTATAACTAAATTTTTAATGAATGTTATTATTAATAATTGGAAATCATTTCATCAACACATGATAATTAAACAATCAATATTTGTCCTCAATATAATTAAAACTAATGGGAAGAAACTAATTTATCTGAGGCTAGAAAACATTTTCATCTCATGGGACCTATTAATGCAGCGAGGGACAATCTATAAATAGGACCCATCTAGGTCGACATGTCCAAATATGTTCTTATATATTGAATAATAGATTTAATAAATGAAGAATGTTCCTTATCATCAAATATTCGTATTGATTAAAGGATGATGATTTATTAATATTTCTCTTGTTAATTAAATAACTATCAATGTAAACACCATATATATGTATATAAATTAAATAAACTATAGGGAAAAATAATATGAATTATAAAATAATATAGATATTTATGATAAATTTATTTTATACCAAAAAAATTATTACATTAAAGTGATAGTTTTAAGAGAAAATAATAATCACAATAGAATGTGAGATTGTCTAATAACTTTTACCACTTAGTATTGTTCAAGTCAAATCACATTGCATGAAATAATTCAAATTGGAACTTAAAATACCTTGTATTATAGATTAATCTGGATGTTATATTTCAAAGGGAAAGTATATACACTGTATAAAATAAAATAGGTTCATAACATTACAATATGACTCAATGAAATTTAATTGAGACAAAATCACTTACATCACACTTTATTTTCATTGAACGTGATTTAAGCTCATTTATAATGGTTTTAATCAGTTCATATATTTAGAAGGGAACCATATAAATATTTAAAAATTCATATATTATTATTTTATAAAATATTTTCTCCAATTTATTACTTATATTTCCTTATTTTTATTGTTTCAGATACTATTTTCCTTGTTTTCACATGCATGTTTCATCATGAAATATCCAGCTGTTGCACATATTATATAGTTTCATCCACTAAATAATGATTACAATGAAATAATTATAATATTTATATATCAATTATTATATTAATATTAATTATGATATATTGTTTTTGAAGTGAATTATGTTACGATGATGGAGACGTTAGTGAAAACATAAACATAAGTATCATTTCCATTTTCAACGACTATTATGGAAAGGTGGCAAGTAATATTTCATCATTATAGAATTATAATGAAATAAGTAATAAGAAAATATTATTTTAAATATACATATATATATTATTCATGTTGTGGGGTGAGGAAAAGAGTGTCACATAGCTTCATAAAGGTGGTAGTCAACATGTAAATGAATGATGTCAAAATATGTCAATGGGTTAAAAGGTATGAAAAAAAATGATATATTAAATTTTATGAACTATAAAAATGTAATTAATATCATAATTATTTCAGGAATATCATATATATTAAATAATATTTTTCCATATCACCTTCCATTAAAATCATTAGTGAAGGTTGAATCGTATTGCTTCGCGAGGCGGTAGTCCGCCGCACACATGAGAATCTCTATCATATACACTATAGAAGTAGAAGTAAAAAAGGAATATATGAGATCATTACTCAAAATATATAATTATATTATAGATATAATTTATATAATTTATATCCATGATCATACCAAACATTGAGAGGTGTTTTTTGAAAAATAAAAGACATCATTTTGTGATGTTGTATTCAGCTGTACACATGCATGACGAATTTGTAACCAATTTCATGAATGTAGGGTTTGTTTTGGTTAATTAACATAATATAAAACCATATAATTAGGTTTAATATAATTAATTTATTATATCTTCATATATTAATAATAATTTAATGTTTTTTAGGAAGAAATAAATAAAAAGTTATGTTGAAGAACGTTACCACTTTATCAAGTAACCTAATTAGGTTTTAACCAAACGAATTATGATGATGGGTTTAAATCAAAATTAATGCTTCTAGGATGATATGAGGAAGGTTGGTAATTTATTTATATAAGTTATTTAAAAAATAAAATTTTACTAATGTTAGATTAAGAGAGAATATGTGGTGACCTTTTATATGTGAGGTGAGTTGCACATTCCTAATTTTTTAAATTAAAAATTTGTACCCACATTTTTCACATGAAAAAAGGACACAAATATATTATTCCTGACACATAGACATGATAATACTAAAATATGGTTTTGAAATATATTTTAGAAACATTTTAATGCCATTTTAATCCTTATCATTTTAGTTTAACACCCGATAAATCCATTTTTAACATAACAACAATAAATCATTTTCTTTTTTTTCAATATTCATTTTTAAAAAAAAAATTATTTATACCTTATTTGATAATATAAATATTTTTGATTCCAAATTTGGAATCTATTTTTCAAAAATTAAAACCACATGACTTGAAAATTTTATTTTAAATTTATTACACAAATGTGTTGACAAAGTAGGTTTTCAAAGGGAAAATTTTAAAATGTTTACGAAGTTCTAATATAAAAATTTAATATGAAAATGATTCCAATGAATTATATTCAATTAATAGATATATAATTGAACTAATTTTACTATAAAAAATTCAACATATAATTTAATGTTAAAAATAATTTTATGTGAAAGTAGTTTTCAATTAAAATTGAATATTTTTCACTATTCCTCAAAAAATGATATTTTTTAGAAAAATAACAAACATCCACACTAAGATAAATTTGATATAGTTATTTGAAAAATGAATTTTATTGAATTAAAATAAATATTATGAAATTTTTAAATTTTAATTTTAAATCATGTTCACGACGCATGACTAAACCATATTTTAGTGAGAGAAAAAAACAGTTTTCAAAAAACATTTATTTTTTAATTTGGTTCTTCTTTAATTTATTATCCAAAAATAACGATTATTTTTATAATTTATTTAGTAATATTAATACAATAAAATTTATTGGATAGTTTTTAATGGTATACTATTAACATTTTATCTAGACTCAAGGTAGTGTTTCAGTGGGCTATTAGAGAGCTTAAATATAAATAAATATATTAAGTTGGTTCCTTAAGCTTGGGGTCTCATCGATCATAAACTATTGAATAAAATGTTATAATTTTAGAATCATGGAGTGTAACATCAACTTTCAATAGAATGATAATGGAAATTAATAAATCACTATGTAATTATTGATTATTGTACCTTGAAACTTATAGAAATTATAAAGTTATGGTATAACTCTTTTTACCAAGGTCAACCAGATAAAGAAACATTGGGGGAATTAACTGAAGAACCCCTATCATTTAAGGATAGGAATTTTTTTAAATGATTAAAATTTATTTAAAAAATGACCTTAAATAAATTTGTATGCATGAAAAAGTTTCTTAAAAATTATTTAATAAATATTGTAAGCTATGGAAATGTTAGGGATACTAACCAAGTGAGTTGAGATATGAGGTAAGTGGTTCCCATCTCTAGTTTCTTTATTTTAAAAATGATTTTTATTATTCAGGTATCTTATTCTATAAGGTTAATATACTAACCTTTTCCCATAATTTATAATTATTGTTTTTTAATTAATGTTATTTAAATATTCATTCACATTATCTCATTAACTGTGTTTTATTCAAAAGATGTTAGAGTCGTTATGGATTTTTCGACTAAATATTATTTCATTGAGTCATAAAATAATTTTCACTACTAATATGTTTCATGTTTCAATTTTTCATTCATTTAACTATTATATATAATTACCTATCATTTTATCTTAATTAATTTTATTTTCTCATTAAAATATTCTTTTTTAGTGATTTAATCTTTTTATAAAATTCTATATTGTTAATAATAATTCATTCCATTTATAATGATGCATTTTATTAAATATTCATATTTTTATTCCCACTAACATTATCAGTTATTTATAGAAAATCCAAATATTATTTATGGAAATTAATATTACTATTTTCATTTAATTTTCTTTCATAAAGGTTTTATTATCCTTTTTAAGGATGTAGGTGTTCATTATGTTATTTAAAAATAATATGAGAATTTAATTTTGAAATCTTCAACTTAACATGTAATTAATTTAATTTAATTTCAAGTTATAAATAATTAGAA
The DNA here is from genome assembly GCA_963277665.1 of Viscum album. NCBI lineage: Eukaryota > Viridiplantae > Streptophyta > Magnoliopsida > Santalales > Viscaceae > Viscum > Viscum album. The sequence goes on along the minus strand of OY728131.1, from coordinate 1,368,400,813 downwards.
TTATTATAAGATAAAGGTTTACAAGTTTTTTATTTTTACCCATTTACAAATGGATTTATGAAATTTCATATAAATTAATTTTTACTAGTATGTTTTAAAAGCCTTATATAAATCTTTTTCTTGATTTCACTTGCATTTTAATCTCTACCTCAAAAGTTTGATCTCCTATGAATTATTAATCAGGATGATCCTTTAAATGATTTTATAATCCTTTTGAAAAAATTAATCTATGGAGGAAACCAATATGATGTTGATATCACGATATGTGATACTATATGTAAATTATAAGAAACACATTTTTCTTTTCATGGGTTTTTTATGATATATGTTTTATTATTTTAATGTGGTATAAATAAGTGGGGTATATAAATATGTGATGTTTGGGATCCAATATTTCCCTTAAAATTCATCAATTAATGTTTTATATCTCATGCAATAACTATTATGCTTGTACATGACTGGGTTGGTTGAGAAATTAATTCATGATCACGATTTAGTTCTCTTATATCATAATGTTTAGACATAATTGGGTCTGTTCACAACTTAATATGTGAGCATGATATGATTTGCTCAAAAAATTAGGATTTATTATGCTTAAATTTATGCTAATTCATATTCCTAAGGAATGATTCCATGTGTTATTATTGATTCAAATTTTTTCCAAGATATCATATATCATTCATGCTTACATGATGTTTTTTTCTTATTCCATGTTCTATGATGTTATATCTTTACATGTGACCTTATCTTTTGATTTTATAGGTAATTTAATCTTTTATTTCCCACTTGATTCGTGTTTTTTACCAGTTAATGATATAACCTATTGTATCTCACAGGTTTGAATCTTATACTAGGACTTTGAGCTCACTCACTGCTTATTTTTTCCAATTATAAGGGAATTATGTGAAATAATATTTGTAGAAGAAGGTATTATATAGAGTTGATTGTGGGATAAGTTGATTTTATATTGTGTAATATGAAATTGATTGTATCCTTTCTCAAATGACACAAATACATTGTGTTATGGAATTTTTAGATTACTTGTAAGGTGTATTTATTAAATTAGGAAAATAATGTTATATTATACTGTTATTTAGCTTGGTTCATCTCATTATCCCAAAAATCAATCTCTCAAACACCAAGTCCATTACAACCATTCCACCATATAACCAATCATCATCAAGTTGTATCTAAATTCAAAACTAACAAACATTTATTACATCCCATGAATCAAAAAATATTCTATCTTGACACACTATGATAGAATTAAACATATATATAAATACATTATCATCCTAACCGATAAAATTATAATTACAAATACCACTATGGGTACGTAGACCACTTAAGAATCACCTACCTTTTCATACCACCACCAAAATACCTAACATGATGGTGGTATCATACCTTCCCATCACGTTAAAATTAAAATTAATTTCCACTAAACACACTTTTACCATGAATCACTCTCGATTACTATAAAACTGGTTATCATTTGGTAAATTCTTCTTAAATAACACACAAATCTCTCCCTTACCTATGATAAGAATCTGAAACTAATGCAATCACAACATAACTATGACCATAAAAAAATCTATATCATAAATAAAATATCTAAATCAAACTTATGAAAATTAACCAAGACATAAAATATATAATATTCTAAACCATATAAGGGAAACCTCATTATTGTCCATAACCCCTTCTACTAAACACCATGATCAATACCATTTTTAGAGCATGAAAAAGAGCTACAAATATATTTTTTCAATACACTTCTCATAGTCCCACTTTTAATTCTAGAGTCTGACTTGATCAATAAACCCTTACCAATAAAGAGAACATCCAATATAATCTCTCCAAATTACCCATCCACCTAAAGTATTATTACTCCTTAGGTGGTTGATCATACTGATCTTGAATATGCCCCAAATAAAATAACCAATAATATCTAGATGACAACCTGCTTCTAGTAGGAAAATATGGTCATGTAACCTATATGGTCTTCCCTTACCATTGATTTACACTACATGAAGTTCTTCTACTCGCCACACCTAATATGCTTCTATTTCTGGGAATACTACCATCATTCTTGTTTCAATCTAAAATAAAATCGTGGTTCTTTAATTTGGAGATTGATATCAACATAAATATATTTTACTACACGCCAATAATATGGTTATTATCTTCCACAACACACTATTGCTTTTTTGTTTTTTATATATCTAATTTTTGTAGAAAACAAAATAGATAATCCTTGCTAACATCTTTCGATGGACATAATAGATAAAATCTTATACTTGGTCTACATTTAATTTCATAAGAAATAAATTTTCAATTAAATTCACATAAAAATATTTATAATACATCCCCTCATGTCTACTAACTAACACCAATACATCCCATTGGTTTTCTATTAGTCAACTGAGAATATTCATTATTATTTTCATCCAGCACCCTCATAGTGCCTTATTCTACTCAATGATAGTCTAAATTGACACTATTAAATAATTAGTTTCCTAGGATCATCCCTATCCATTAAAACTCAAGTTTTATGAGATTGAAATTTCCAATTTATATACACCACTAATTAATCAAATAACAAAACCCCCTTATAAATATTATATATAACTCACAAAAAACATACATTTCACTGATTATAAATCAACTTTTTTATCTCAACTATCTATTATGAATTCCATATATAAGTAAAATTTATAAATCCACCCTCAAGGGAATTTATAGTTAAATACAGTGACGCTACCATATTTTCACCATATGTGGAACCAATATATATACACCTTTGTGAAATGATATTGAAAACCAAATATCATAGAAAATAATAATATACAAGATCATATATTATAAATTAGAAAAACTGTGAACGATATTTTATCCCAATATCCCAAACATTTCCTTATATATACCATAGTTACATATTATTTTGGATTAAAACCCCACATATAAACGTCATGGTTAGGTATTACAAACAAATATGATCTATATACCTAACTCTTCCAAAAAATAGAGTAACCTAGATTAATAGTGTAGAATGCCACTAATAAGACATGAAAGAAAGCACAGTATAATTTATAATTGACACTTCAAATAACTACTCATTTTCCCAGTACTATATTATCATAAACCCAAAATCACAAATATGTAATATGATTCTTACATTCATATAGTGATGCATGAACACACTCCCAACATCTTTTGTAGAAAAAAAAATCAGAAAATAAAAATTTCTATGAAATACACATTACTTTGAGAAATCCCAAAATTATAATATCAGAAACCAAATAATTTATTCAAATCCATAGTAACATGGGTGTACCCTGTATAGAATTCATGTACTCAACATATTTGGAATGTTTTATAACATAATTTTATCCTAAACCTCAAATATAACATTACAAATAAAAAAGGTAAAACCCACAATGATACCACATTGTAACTACCTTAGCATAATCAGCTTGAATTGATCCAATATGGGTGGTTCCACATGACCAAAGGCATGAATATATATATCTTAGTTACTAACGACTAATGATGAGGGTATATATATATTTTTGTGAGATTAAATCCTCATACAAAATTAAATCAAATTATTGAATTAAAAATGTTTTTATATAACACACATGACGAGAATAAAAAAAATTAATGAAAACACGTAGCCTAATATAATATATTAAATATAACAATATTATATAATATAAAATCATAAATGAGTGAATTAATGGGTTTCCCAAATTTGTTTGGGAATATTTACCAGAATAAAAAAAGGTACAAAAATGATACTAAAAAAATATTTAAATTAATTTCCTACACTGTATCTAAAAACCATCAACATCCATCTTTTATATCCACCATACCTGAAGTCACTAAGAATCGGTCAGAGGGAACAATCCATTTCTTGATTAATTGGAAATAATTATTACATATTCTATAAGGATCATATGTTGTGTGTTTTTATATCTCAATTATCCACTAATAACAGTGTCCCTAAAAACCCAGAAATGAAATGTTGATACATTATAGATAATGTTAAAAATAATTGAATATTAAATGAGATTTTTGAATATTTTAGATTTAGTAATTCCAACCATTGTGACCCCAACAAATTAAAAAAATATTCAGAATAGGATGATGTTCTTATAACATGAACACACTCGAAGGCTCACACAGTCCTATAATAGTTCTATATATCATTACATAAAACTAATTTTAAAAATTATTATCCCATATTTCCAGCTCATTGAGCGTAAAAAGATTTATATAAAAATATTAATTGGGGTTCCACATATGGTGAGAGTCCGACCCTGATGTTTTGATCACAATCACTACACAATACATGGTAACATATTTTTTATATCCCAAACATGTCTAGTAATCTATTTCAAAACCCTAATACATTTCATTTATATAGGATCCACCACATTTATAAGGATCATGTCATCCTATCTTATGTGCACACAATTATAAAGTCCTTCGCCCCATTAGTTAGTAACAACAATACGATCTTACAAATATAAACATAATGAACCTTCATCACCAGCATTTCATTGATCAATATTACACCACCTAATATTGGAAAACATCATATCTAGAGTAACAATGATAATCACTACTCTTCTAAATAAAAACTCATAAATATGTATTTGATCCCTGTATTGTGAACATAAGACACATGTTCATTGAATATCAATAATTTGTTACACAATTCTGTAAAGACCACTCAAGTCCTTGGTTGGTCTTAAAAACATTAATATATACCAGTAAATTAATTTTTAAAATAGTTAATGGCATCTTAAAATGTTTTAATGTTCCATTATTTCAAAAGATAAATGAGAAACACATATAAACCACCAGAAAATATAGGATTCAAGATTACTAGTGTTTGAAATATCCATCTTATTATATTCTATTACATCATTTAAATTTTTGATTAGTAAATCGTGAATTCCATGAAAATATCCATGAATGTGGATTTTGGTTGGAAACTGCCATTAAAAAACAAAAAAAAAATAGATGATGGAGGTTTTATTAACTTAACTTGGGTGACTCCAAAGGAATGATGGAAAAAATATTGGAACCAAAATAAAAGAAATACAGCTCCCTAGGATAAGTGAGAATGAGAGGAATGATAGAGAGGCCAACTATGTGGGGAGAGGAAGATGGGTGAGCACTCATTTTAACATAATTTTAAAAAAATAAAATAAAATTAATAATTGATTAAGAAATTTAATGTGTCGAATTGTGTACCTAGTACCATGAAACTGAAAACTCTATACATACCACTTTCTCATAACAATTCAATCATGTGTCAAATGGAACTTCTAGATTACCTCCCCACCACGTCATCACCCCAGGTACCTGATATCATTCATTCAAGTACCCAGTAGAATTTTCCTTCAGGAAACAATTTCATACACTAATATGAAATCCTTGAAACATGATTCCTTACACATTGAAATTTTAAAACTTCTAAAAAGGGAATAAACCCAAGTGCTCAGGCGGATGTTAGACCCAAAATTCATCACCTAAAAACAAAGGTCATTATATGTCCATTATTTTTAAAATTTATATGATATACATGGGTCATCCTAGCCCCATATTTAATTGAAATAAAATTTTAAAAACCAATATTGAATATATATAAATTAATTGATTGTAAATATTGTCACATCTAAAATTTTAAATATAATAATTCATATCATTCGTCATAATAATCCCTTTTAAATTTAATGATTTTATGTGATCCAAGGATGAGATTAAAATTTTTATCTTTTGTGGTAATTTTTTTTTCTTTATAGGGAACATTTTTTTCCAAACATTACCTAATGATCCCATGTAGGTGATTTTTTAAGAGTTTTAAGTGTTGAAATGTTTTGTATTAATACTATGATCTTCATTTTATTAGTTTTTTAAACCACTTCTTATAGTTTAAATAGTCAAATGAGTATCTCAATATTTTTGGAATTTTGTAACCTATTTTATGAGAAAGAAAACATTCAAATGTCATATGAATTTTTTTTAATGTGCTCCTTCTAGGTGAAATAAAATCCATTATATGATTTTATTATTAAATTCACCAGTATTAACTCTTATTATTTTGTAAATACATAATATAAAAAATTCTTCTTTGAAACCTTATTGGTATATTATTAACATTATTTTTTTACTATTATTACTAATAGATCTATCATGATACCATAATATTAAGGAGAGGTTATGAATGTAACAATGAAAAAGATGATCATCAGAATTTAAAAATCATAACATTATGAAATTGATCTATTTTTCATATCAATTATTAAATAATTATAAAAAAATGGAATTCAATGCCTCTCTAGTTTATTGTTCTTTGATATTTGTGTTAACATGCTAATAGAATAAATAACAATATTAATCATTAAGAATTTTATGTCAATTTAATTTACAATGGAGGACTCTCCCAATTCTAACACAATAAATCAATAATTATTTAATCATTAAGATTATTATTTTCTTCAAATTTATAATTTTTATGTGAAGAGTTACAATATATTACATTTATTGATATACTAAGAATCTATAGTAGATAGTTATTATAATGGTATTTTGGGATAAAATTATTGTTCAATTATAGTTGATATTCATAGTAATGAAAATTTGGGATAGAATATAAATTAGTCACTTATAGTTTTTGATGAAATGATTGCATTATAGCAGGAGTATCAATTAATAAATTAAATCTCTATTCCATCACAAAAAATCATTTCTTTCTGAGTATATTTACAATAGAATCTCAATTTTTTTTAAAAATAGTCCATTATTGGTAAGTCTATTTGTAATGTAAATTATATTTTTTCTAACAAAAAACATCCCACCATGGTTACTAGAAACATAATCTCAATTCTATCATAAATAATCCTCAACCCAAAATTACTTGCACTAAAAAAGTAAAGTTTGTTTCAAATAATGTTTCATAGAATTGTTTACGATGGTTTCAATCTATTATTAATACTATTCATATATGTGTGAAAATTATTTATGGTGGGTTTTTAGACAACTATCCCTTCCATCACTAATATATATCACAAAATACATAATTTTAAATAAATATTTACTGAAAATGGTTCAAATGTAATTTTTTGCAGTATAAAAATTCATAATAAAATGTTTATTCTAAAAAATTAAATAATAAATACGCTTTCCCATCACTTTCCTTTATTTCATCACTCAATTACTACTTTTCGAACTCTCTCAAATAATTTTTTTGAATTTTATTTTTTATATTTTTTTGGTAATAATTAATTTCCACTATTTTTTAATTAATTTCCACTATTTTCTAATTAATTTAAAATTTATTTCAATGACACGTTATTAATACTTTTTTCCTATTTTTTATAAATATTTTCTAATTTTTAAGTTTTTTAAATTATACTATAATATATGAATAATTTTTTATCATAAATCTTTTCATAATATTAATTCTAAAATGATTATTTTTCTTTCTTTATTAATTTACAAATTTTTTTGGTAAAATTATAATTCTGCCATATGTTTTTTATTGTGGAATTTTCGAACATTCACTATTAAATATATTGAATACTAATTGTGATAAAATTATGAATTCGTCACAAATTGTATAATGAAAAAACCTGAGATTTTGAAAGAAAATTTTTGATCGGTAATTAATATGAAACAAGATACCAAGATTATAAGAAAGTGAAACACGCCACGACTTTATGAAATATTTCATTTCAAATTAATTCAATCTAATATATAGTTTCTGAGGCATGAAACACCAGGTTTAAACAAAACACCATACTAGATTAAAATTTAATTATTTCAAAATTATGGTTATAAGCTAGATTTTAGGTTTCCTGATGCCAATATGAATAATTAAATTATTACAATTATATGATTTATACATAGATAAAATAATTCATTGGTTATCTATTGATTATAAATTGTAAATAATAATCATTTGAAAAAAATAATTATATTTCAAAAACTATATTTTTTCCTAAATGGTTGTTTATTGCACATTGAATACATAAATTAAAACTTATTTTTATAACTTATTTAAATTTTACTTGAAAAACTAATATCTATTTTATAAATCTAAATTTAAAAAATAATATTTTTTTATTTTTTTATTAATTTATGAAAAGAATAATTTTTTGATGAATTGTGAAATAATAATTATTTATAATGAATCCTCCTTTATCGTTTAAACTATTGAGAGTGTTAAATTATATTTTAAATTGGTTTTGACATAAAATTAGTTAAATTAAATTAAAATTTAACTAATTTAGGTCATTGGAATCAATTTTATAATTGATTTGGATAATATATCATTTTAAACTTTTCACGGTTTATACATTGGAAAACCACGTTTTGTCACATCTACATGCCTAATTTTAATTTGAATAATTTAACATAGAAAAAATAAATTTCATATTAATAATTGGAATAATTTAATTTATTTAAAAAGTTCAAAATAATTTTTTCCTTAATTAATTGTGAAAAGAATAAAAATTAATTACTGTGGTGAAAGAAAAAACGGGCTTACTAAAGGATTAACCTAAAAAGAATAGTGTTTATAATTACCTAAAACTTATCTAAAACCACTTTTATGGACATATTTATACCTTATAACATATAATTTTCAAATATGGACTATTTTTGATAATTTAGTATTGTATGAAATAAAGGTACACTTTATTCATTTCAAAAATTTCATGTGAGTCCTTTCTCCAAATTATAAAATTCCACTCCCACCCTTCACTTCTTCACACAACTCGAGGAATTTTCCTAGAAAAAACATCAAATAATATCCACAAAAATGTTTATCCAAATTATAGAGCTATTTTTATTCCCAAATGTCTATCACTAAGGTACTTGATAATAGATCCAAAAGAGGTATCTCTAAGAGTAGGTGATTTTTTGAACGAAAATATTTTCTTTCTTTCTTGTTTTTATAAATTAAACTATGTATTAACACTAAAAAATTTATTTCATTAGTATATAAAATGTATTGAAAATTCTTTATATCTATTTTATAATATTTATCTATCTCATCCTTTATCAATATGAAAAAACTCATCGATCTTTTGTATGGGTGACTACTGCCTCATGAACAGATGTAAATCGTTTTCCAACAACACATCTCATGATTACATATAATGAAGGATTTAATATATATATATATATTTTATTTGTTATATTATTATAAAATTTTAATTATATTATCACATATTCCATCAAACATTCTATTTAGTTTAAAATATAAAAGCATCACTCGTGTGTTCGGCGGACTACGTCCCCACAAATCGACATGATTTATTTTTAAATTTAGCTTTAATTCGAAAGAAATAAATATAAATATAATAAATTTATAAAATATAAATAACATGATATGGTTTTTTTGTATTTAATATTCCATAGAATTATTTACATATTCACTCTTTAAGGGAATTATATCGTCCTTCATGCATTCGTACGACCTTCGATCCCCAGAAAGCGATGTGATTCAGTTTCCTTGTTTAACCTTCATGAATGATTATAAAAATGTATATAATAGGAAAATATGATATTGATTACATTATTATAATTCTGGATATGATGTATCTATATCATATTCAATATATCTGTAACATTCATGAAAAATATGCATGAGAAGACAATACAATTTACACCCAAAATATTGAATATAATGAAATATTATCAACAAATATGTGGTAATATGTTATACAAGGATCATATATAAAATTAAAATATGATAATAGTTATAGTGTAAAATAGTAACATGCTTTAAAACATTATACACGAGGTTAAATAATTCTCAACCAAAAGGATGGGTGAGGTATGTTTTTTCAGCTCAATTTACATTTCATTGAGAAATATTTTATAATATTAACCTATTCACTTTTATGTAGACTATATATTTCCACTTGTATGGATTTAACATGAATTAATTTTTATTCATGAATTTTAATGTTATAATTTATGTTTATTATTTCATGGGTTAGAATATAAAAGTTACAAAGGTGTAATGAATATATTTACTCAAATTCATTCCATTGGGTTATATTACTTCTTCATTTTCATTGATATTCTAAGATTATGTGTGCAATGACATTGTAATATATTATATTTTATATCCACTTTTTTTAGGTGGATTTAAGTTTGATATATATATACATTCTATTTATTATATAATTCTGACACCAATATTATATTCTCTGTGAGTGTTTATTTCACAATAACAATTTAAACAATTTTGTTTTTGGTTGAATTTACATTGATGAAAATTAGTTGGTCATTAGGTAATAAAGAAATCTAACTTACTTTTAATATAGTGATTCATGAATTTTTCAATATATTTTACTATTTGAACTCTATTTTGTAATTAAAATTATTTAACAATTTTCTAAAAAATCTGTCTTCATTTCTATTTTAGGTTTATAATCCTATTTCAACCAAAACCATGTTTTATAATTTTTTTTGAAATGGTTTTATCATTTTTCAAAATTATTTATTAATGAAAATTTTACCCTTATCTAACTTATTTGTTTTTTCTAATTATTCTTCTTATTGATTTCCAATCATGTCCTGTATAGATTTTATTGAAAATGTGAAAGGTGTCTTTTTTAACATGACTGAAATGAACAAAATTTATAGCCATCATGAAAAATAAAATGTTTATAGATTAAATTATATATTTAAATGGTAATTTTAAAAGTAACTAATTTTCAAAATATTTTGTGATATTTTGTTTAAAAAATATTTCCAATGTGAAAATATTAATTTAATAAAAAATGTTATTGATGACATTTTAATGTTATTGATAGTCATAAAAACCATAAACCCTTTATTGTAATCCTTAGCCGCTGGGATATTTTTTATTGATAACATCTTTATTATTTCTCCAGACTACATTTTATCATTTATACCTATTAATATATTAACATTCCCTTTCTTTATTAATTTTAGAAATCATTTACTTCCCCTTGAAATATTAACATTATTGTTAAAATTGTAAATTAACTTTCCCATAAATATCCATATTATATATCATGGATATACATGTTACATAAAATAAATGAAATTTCTATATATAATATTTTTCATTGAATTTTTTATGATTTATTAGGGAAATTGTTGTTAATTCATATTCCTTACATTATATATAAATTTCATGTCAAGATAAATTTTTCGTGAATTAAATTGATTATTCTGTATATGAGGAAAGTGTTTTAATAAAAAAATATGGATTAATTACTCTTTATTAATGAAATATAAACAATTAATATTCATACTCAGTGAATATGAGTCACCCTTTATATTCAAATGATTCGTGGGTATTTTTAGAGCCATCTATATGGTCATAATGAAGGATTGGATTCAACCTTGTTAGTGGTGAAATTTTTGATAATATGAATAGATAGGGTTGATGGAGTTACAGTAGGGAGATAAGAATAATTACCAAGATATCCATAATTAGAATTATATTTTTTATTATTTGTCCTATACTGATCATTAATGCACCATCAAAATAGAAATCCCATATTTCCAATGTGTCATAGATAGGGAAATTTTGATAATTGTGAAGTTTCGTATTCACCAATCTAATTTCTGGGCTAGCATGTGCTTTAAGGAAGGGTACCAATGGCTTCCCTTTGATATACATACGATTAATATAATAAATCTTTTGTTACTAAATGATGGCCACCTTCTATTCTAGATGCATAGTTATCATTGTTTTACTTATTATATTTTTTAGTGGGTCCGCACAAAAAACATGGTGGCCCTCTTAATGCTGATAGTGTTTCTCAACTTCCTTACTATAAAAAATAGTGCAATATCATTCCTATCAATATAATAGTATTGAGTATAATTTTACAACTTTTTTATAATGAAAAAATTGATATTATTCTCATGGCCTATGTCATTCCTCTATGAAATATTGTCACTAAGAGATTACTCAATGTTCTTCATATATAGGATGAGTGAATAGGGAGTGTAAGGGATATTGTTTGAGATATTATTCATATGTTATTTGTTTTTTTTACTCATATGTTATCATGTTGATGAGATAAATATGGTTGGGTGTTTATTCAATATCATAAATCACCAATTTATGGAGAGAAATATGTGTGTTTTGGTTTGGACTCCTACGTAGAATTATTTGGTGACACCATTCCCAAAATTTTTTATTGATTCATAGGAACTAATTATCATCTCACGGGGACCGAGAATGAGATTTTCACCGTGTCACATAGAGGATAATATTCACAGGGTTAATTGTGGCCTTGAGGAGTTTCTGACATGAATTATATTATTTTCTTCCCATTTAAGTTATCCTTTCCTGTTTACCCATAGAGTTATTAAATAAAAATACTTTATTTTTCATTTAGAATAAAGTAATTTGTTTTCAAATTTATTTCAAACAATACGAGTCTATAATTTATTCAATCATTAAAACATGATAAAAACATTATATTTGTTTTTATTTTTAAGGATAAAACAAACATAATTATTCTCTAAACTTCCTTAAAGTATTCCATAAAAATAAAAAACAAATTTATTTACCATTTTCTGATATCGTTAATATATAAGAAATTTATTAACAAAAATTCTACTTCAACATTTTTCTGATAATTTTAGAAGAATAATAATAAAATATTACATGGCTCTAAAAATTTTGTATTTATTTTAGATGGATTTAACTGTATATTTCAAGAACATTCATTTAACATTTTACCTCTATTATAATCTTTATATAATGGTTATTATTTTTGAAACTCTTATGTACATCTCTTACTATATATTATTATATGATATTCCATCATAAACTGACCCACATAACCATAAATCAAAAAAAATAATGGTAGTTTTTTCAATTATACATTTATTTTATTCATTTCATAAAATAAATAAATCTTTTCTTTTCAAAAAACTCTATCTATGAAATCAATTTTTGAATCAATTGATGTTTAATATGTTTATAATTATATCAAAACATAAGGTTCTGGAATCAATTTAATGAAATAATTGAATAACTGTATTTTACTTCATCAATGATGAATGTTTACCCACAATATTTGTAATAAAAAACTCTCCAATTCATTGAAAGGAAATGTTTCCAATCCTTTAACATGGGGTAATAATTAACTACTAATATTTTATTATTCTTTCATATAATGGTTGATTTATAATGGTTCTTAACATATCAAATTATTTCTAAAAAAATAATAATCACCCCCTTAATGAAACATCTACCAAATCAAATTCTATCATCCAGGAATATTAAATATTTTTTACATAATTTTATTTTTTAATACATTATATTATAATTTTCAATATATATATTTTAGATTTTGAAATTAATTTCCTTTTTTGGCCATCATCTCATTACTATAGTATAAATCATACTAGAGAGAGAGTCCAAAATTTAATCCTATGGACATCTTATAATATACAAAGCCAATTCAATACAAAATCATATATACTTGGTGTCATCTGTTGAGATATAACAATCCATATATTCTAGAGGTATCCAAGAAGATTATATGGTCTCGGTATGACCTTGGGTGACAATACAATCATATCGAATAAAATCAAATAGAAATAAAATAACCAAGTTCAATAATGCACATGAAGAGAAGATGAATAAACAAAAAGGAATGGAAACTAACAACATGATATAATCAGTGAATAAAATAATATTATGAAAAAAATATCATACCCCAGTTAATTACTAGGTTACCTATAATTGGGAAACCATCTACATAAATATCAAAAAATTACAAAAATTTCTTTTCCAATATGGCACCAAATATTCACACTATATGTTTCCAAAACCCATGAATAGTCTATCTATATATCCACCTCAAATCCAACCACAAAGAACAATAAAATTAACCTTTCCATTTTCTTTTTAATGATACATAATTTCTTAACATGATCTGAAGATATTTTATAGGGTGTGATCAAATATTAGTAGAGCACCATAAATGGTGTCACTAAAAAAATATTTCAGATATAGATGTATTATTAACAAGAAATGAAAATAAAAATTGGAAATAAAATATTTCCATCACATAATGTATTACTGATTATATAAACAATGTTTTTATATACCACCATTTTCCAATTCTCGAATGGGATAATGGCCAATTAATCTAAACACACATAATTTCTCACACGATCCTCTAATAATTTCAATATCACTAGGTGAGATAGATCTTGACAATTGATATGCAATCATTATATCCCAATGATAATTATATCTTCTAAATCTAAAGTCTACTGTAAACTCTCTATAGAATGAGTTTCTCAAAAAGAATAGTAATCAAATTCCCCATATAATATATCTATGGTGTTTCTCATTATAATTCTAGTATCAGTATCATAATTCTATGCTGCTGAATATATGTTGGATATCAGCACAAATCGATTTTCCATGTCACCCTCCGCTGGATGAACAATTACCCAACAACCACAACCCCAATGTAAAGAAACATCACCAGTATCTAAGGGTCTTTCACAAATAAAACATCAGTTGTTACTATTTTTGGTTATCAAAATAATCCCCTTTTCATATTAGTGATCACCATGGAATCAAAATGGTGAGCATGAAAATGATTTCGCATACACTGAAATGACCCCCAATTCTATATCACATAACAACCACATAATGACCATGGTCATTAGAGATATCGATATTGTTTAAAAACACACTAATCACCACTCACAACCTTTGTTTGTCTTATGAACATCATATAAAACCTATAAGATACATCATAAAATTTTTGAGGAAAAACACTCATGTTCATTTCATATTTCATTTCATATAACATATGAAATATATATATATATATATATAAACATTTAGTAAATCCTAGTTACCAGGTTATTGGTGTTGGTAGTATATTTCTCATTTAATACTATGGTTTGATTCTAAAAAGGAATAAAAAATATTGAATACACAAAAAATATCCTAATTTCAAAATTTTAGTTAGATACCACCATAACAACATCATTTATAGAAATAGAAAATATTGTGAATTTATACTTACCCCAGAAGGCTCCCTATTTATAATGACACTATGATCTGTCAATAAACTAATTATGTCCGCCTACATGGAGTAGTGAGAGAGATATGAAGAGAATAAGGATTTGAATGATGTGGTGAGAAATGAGGATGAAACCTCATTTTACCCTAATTTTTAATGAGTAAAAAAATATTAAAATATAAAAAAAATTGTAGGGGAGAATTGGGTTCTCGATCCCTGGAAATTGGGTATATGGTACCCACTAAATACCCACAATTCGTCCACATGGGGGATGGTTGGCCTTCTAAAACACCACTTGACACTTTGGAACATTGGGGACCTAGTATAATTGAATTAGGTACCTAGTTGTATTCATCTTCATTGAAATATATCTAGAGATGGGAACAACTCCCTAAAACCGAACATCCAGCCTTTATAAATTCCACAACAGGTCATAACTATTATGGTTATGTTTTTGTTAGGAGTAAAAATCACATTTTTTTTGCAAACATTTCGCTGTAAATATACATTTCTTAAAATCTCTTCTTCAATATAAAATAGAAAACTAAAATGAAAACATGAAAATTGAAATAAATAGTATGATAAAGGAATGGTAAAATGTAACCATTGAATTACTAAGTATAATTATTCATAACATCATATATAAATCAATGTATAAAAAAAATATTAATTCGAGTAGTACGAGTCTTCCTGTTGGGGATAATTTGTCTAATATTTGAATGGCATTGGAACCACTAGGGGTTTTCCTTGACTAATCCCATAATATACTTCAATAATTATATCTTAAGAGAAATCATATGCAAGAGATGTTTTAGCTCATAATAATCTATTTTATAACCATTAAAGCTGGAAATCCACCCTCGACAGCCACTTCTACTTATATTAACCAAAGATACTATATAGTGGCCTTAATTTTTTTTATTAGTAGATTCTAGTAAAATATGAATATGTATTTATTAATAAATATTTTTTTATCACATTAGAAATTTTTAAAACATGTACTACTATAAGATACATTTAATAAATAATTTTATATTTCATATTATGTGTCCCTATATTAATTATAATTTCTATCACTTTTAAAATATTAATTTGTTAATATGATATTTCATTTTAAACTTATCATTAAAATATTAATGTAATGCGATTTTTTGTATTTTTTTTAGTACATTAACATTTTATGTCATTAATGAAAATTATAATTTTTAACAATACCATATCTTTGATGAATTTTTCAGGATGTATGAAGGAAATAAAAGTTTATAAATGTATTTAAATAAAATTTTAATTTATGGAGTAAAATTGAGGATTTAGAAATACTATATTGAATTTGGAAAACCATGATTGAAAATTTGGAACCTAAAGTAATATTTTTTTATAATAAAAAACTGTTTTTTGTCTTGTTATTTCAAATAAATATTAACAAGGTAGAATTCGGTTTTGGATTACATTATAAGCCACATAAAAATTATTTTCATAATAATAAACAAAATAATGTCATGAAAATCGACAAAATTCGTTATTTTATTTGAAAATCATTTATATGGTTAAAATATATTTTCTTATGATTTTTTAAATGAATTACACATTCATTATTTTAGAATTATTTTATTTCCAATTTTAAAAATATAATTCAATAAATGGATTTAATATATTGAAATAGAGGGTCCTAATTATGTTATATGGTAAATTTTATTGGAAGGAATAAAAATATATTAGTTATGATTAAATTAGTCACCTTAGTGAAGGATAAAAATGCTAAAATAATTAATTCAAATATAGAAGAAAAAATATATCATAATGAATTATCTAAAAAGATATGGAGATGAATTTATATACCACCCATCTACTTTTCTTAATTATTAGTTAAATTTAACCCAGATTCTAGTATATATTTCTTTCTTCTTATATTAAGAATTAATTATAAGTAAAAATTCAACTCCATTCAAATATAAATTGGCCTTTCTACCATCCCTCCAAATACACTAAACAAAATTATAATACATATATTTAGTTTAACTCATTTCCATATCAAAATATAACTCTTTCATGTTCATTGGATTTTTGTTCCTAGAAATTTACCAAATCCCTTTATATTCAACAAGGTTTATGAATTAATATTAAATTATTTTATGTAATCATTTTATTTTATATAATTGTTTTTCATTATGTACATCTTATAACATCTAATATATATTATTTATCACCATATTATCATGATTTTTATGTAATATTTTTTTTTTAAAAAAAATTTATCATTAAATAATATCATATGTTTTTCATTCAGTCATTATAAAACGCTCATGTTTTGGTCTGTTTTACCATCTATAAGAATAATGTATTAGGAATTATATCACGAATTATTAAAAATTACTAAATGACAGAACTACTACAAAATAATGAATAATTTGAGATGTTATCATGATTAAGGAATACTAATATAATAATAAAATGATTCCATTATAATACATACCCCATTTATTCTAGGATGTTCTTGTTTTGGTAGGTTTAATGACTAAAAAGAATGATGTAATTAATTTTAATCATAAATGGTTATTAAAATTTAATTTCTGTTAGGATATGATATTAGTATTTCAATTTTTTATTTCTATAATGTTACTACTATGATTTTATTTAATTATTTGTCACGTACCATCCCCCTGGGGCCTGTTCCATGACTACCCGAAGCCCGCCTTCCATATGCCAGTGGTCGTCGACTAGCAATGGAAAGGCATTTCCCAAAAAATGGTAAGGAATTACCTCAAAACCAGTATACACATAGACATGGCCCACTGTGCACATGTAAAACACAATTGAAAGAGAAAGGTACATCCACAACTAAAAACCACCAAAGAGTGTGAAAGTAAGTATTGAAGTAAAGGGGCCAGAATACAATACCTAATGAAATGTAAATACAACAAAAAGGATAAAAACTCTGCAGGATGTTAGCCTAGGATCCTACTTGAAGGGTAGGTAGAACTCATCACTGTGGCTCTCCACGTCAACCGGTCATCTCCGTGCACTATCAATTCATATCTCCTCAACTCTCATTCAACGTTGTCCATCATCTGTACAAGACACAAAAAATTGCGGGTGAAGCCCATGCAGAGGTGAGTATAACAATAATCAGTAGTGACCCTGTGACCCTCGAAGGTCTCTCAGAATTCCACAAAGGAAAAACCCAAAAAATATGATCCCAATCACAAAGGACAATGAAAAATACAACTCACACTAGGTATATTCTAGGGTATTAATAGTAGAATAATCAGTCACAAATGTCGAACACCTTGGCTACAAGAGAAATCCTTCACTATTGAGTACAGTGGGCCAGTTGGGTCACATAGAGCCGCTTCCCACTAACCATGGAATTCTTAGTTACTCCTCCCCATCACGTACCATGGGACTGCCCGATCGTAAAGAGTGACTCATAACCATGGCATGCTGTGGTACTACTCTTGTCGAGTACTGTGGGTCCGCCAGGTCACACAGAGCCACTCCCCACCGTTGTCCTGCAAGGTCACACATTGTTTCTTTACACTGGGATTTCGAGTCACACAAAGTTGAAAGTCATCAGTCTTCAGGTATCAGCCAGTCATAGTGTTCCACACATAGTGTACTTGGGAGAACCATTGACCAAGCCATCGATCGTATTTTAATCATCATGAAGTCCCTCAAAAAAGTAACCCCATAATCCTCCATGTTTTAAATGTTTGGATGTAATAGAAGACATGTCAACCGAACACCCGATTTGTAAGTAATTGGCATTTTAGTGTCACGTGGAAGATTGGATTCAGGTGTGATACAACCCAGGAAAACTCCAACATTCTCTGAATATCACATTAAGTATCTCAAAAGGACCACCTCATCCTAATGGTTCTACCGCCGTAGACGGTCGTTAACCGGGCATCCTGTTTATGGTATACTTATGTTTATGCGTAATTAGAAAAAAGGAGTTTGGGTATGGTCTGACCCAGTTGGGCCGACACGAACTGGCCCTCAATGATGTAGGCTCAGACCTTGGGCTGCGGAAGATCCCCCCTACACCGTGGGTCCTTCCCGGCCCACCCAATGGGGCACGACCCATAGGTCCGTGAAACCGCTCTTCCATCTAGCTAAGCGTGGGGGTTCCTCGCCCCTAGTGAACAACATCAGCCGTTCAGGTCTTCAAATTGGTGATGGTAGTTGGCATGACACCTCCTGTTTGGTGCATGAAGACCGGCCCACAATGGACCCATGGGCGTGGGTCTTACCTCTGTCGTGGCTCGATTTCGCAACCCTCCTCCATGAAACGTCGCTGTAGTGCGCCGCCCAGCTCAGCAGTAGCGCCGGATGGCACAACCCCACCAGGACGGTCCATGAAGACCGGGCTGCAATGGACCCACGATATCTGTCGGTTACCTACGCTTCGTATCCCTTGGTTCCACCTTGCCATAATATCTTCTGATTGCCCACAGCAAACAAAACCATAATAGAGTTCGGCGGAGGATCTGGGCCTTGTTCATTTGGAATGTTCCCTCCATGTTAGCATAATAACAATGGAAGAATTTCCGTAACAAAATAACTCATAGGTAAAAAACTGAAACCCTCCTACCTTGTTTCCATTAAATTCCACTGCAGATGAGGAAGTATTTTCTGTGTTCGAAGGTGTTCATCGACACTTACCGTCTGCCATCGATCCCTCCAACGACTGTCAGTCCATCATCATTCTAAGTCAGATTAGGAATTTGTGGGCGATTTTTAAGAGCTTCCTCTAACACCTCTCCCAAAACCGAAGACCATGTGTTGATTAAATAGAAGAAAATAGGGGAACAATGCACTATATAATTAATGTGGTTCTTTAATGAGTTTTATTAATGAACATATTTATTATCCAAACGATGCGGTTACCCAACCTATTAATTCACCCAGTGGTGTGGTAACACAACATAAGGGTCAACCCATTAAATGGTCAGACATTTCAGAACAGTCCCACCTCCATTTTTCCAACGGTTGAAAAATTAAAACTAAACATCTTTATGTTATTTTATAATTTTTGTCTAAAGTCCAAGAAAATAAATTTTTCATCCAACCCTTTCCATAAAAGGTAAGAATCCCTTAACGGAATCATGTGCCACCAATTTTCATAGAATTTTAGTAATCTCAAATAATTAAAAAAAATTATATGGAATTTTTGGGTCTTTACATTATTAATAATCAATCATTTCTACAATAATGGTTACTAAAATAAACACATTTTATACATTGAATTTTTGATTTTTACATCAAGGTTCCATCGAATTAACAAATAAATTTATAAATATTTTTGGAAGATTAATTTATAGTACCATAAAAATTCATGAAATATAGAATATGTACTATAACACTTTTGACCACAATCAACACACTCATGTTGTTTTGTATGTATTGATAGATCAACACATATCGATCTAGGTGACAAAAATAATTATATATTTGAGTAACATATAATTATAAACTGATGAGAAAAGAAACTATTATAATTGAAAAAGGGTCCGAATAATGTATTTAATAAAAAACTTATGCTATATCAGAAGTTTGATGTACACAAACAGGTGAGTGGGACTTAATAGAATAAGTTATCATCTCTATTTTACATCGTTGAGATATGTTTTTTATTGTCTATGTATCTTCAAATATAATGTGTAGGTACCACCATTTTGAAATTATATATCATTATTATCTTATTATTCTAGGTATTTAATGATTTATCCATATTATATCATTAATGTAGTTCGTTTCATATGATATATATTTTATCAGGGCATTATCAACACAATTTTCTTCCATCAAGTCATAATCTATCTTCCTTGACTAAGGTATCTGATGTTTCTAATATAGTTCTATTTTACTATTATATATGATTTTTCATATTTTATTTGATTTAATTTTAAAAAAATCTTTAAATTATTCCTCTTTTATTAATTTCCTATTTCTTGAATATGAATTTTTTTTATCTATAATTCTCACCCCTCAGATGACACCTTTTCTTCAATGTTCATATTTTTATTCCCACCAATATTCTACATTATCAATTGGAATTTGAAAAAAAAAATTGGTCAAATGATATTTATATTTCAATTTAATTTCCTTAAATAGATGATTTTGATCCCCTTTAATGATGTGGGTTTTCAATATGGCATTTTAATAGAATAATGTAATTTCATTTTCATACGCAAATCTTTATCATCCACTTGAAATATCATATAAAAAATTTCATGTCATTGAACGGGTTCAGTAATAATAATTATTGTAATATTGGTGTTTTCAATTCCATATATTTACCCCTCTCTAAATGGTTTTATTAAATAACTTATACATCAATTTTAACTTATAAGTTTTAAAATCCATTTGAATTACCTATTATTGATTTTTCATCCAATTTCTTCTCTATCTCCCAAAGTTCTATCTCATGTAAAGTACA
This sequence comes from Viscum album, assembly GCA_963277665.1. NCBI lineage: Eukaryota > Viridiplantae > Streptophyta > Magnoliopsida > Santalales > Viscaceae > Viscum > Viscum album. The sequence continues at coordinate 1,368,379,303 of OY728131.1, read as the reverse complement.
GATCATAATGATCCATATTTTCATTTAAAATCCATTATTTATATTACATTTATGGATTAAAATAATATAATATTGATATCTTGTTATGTGATACCATTTTCAAATTATAAGAAACCCATTTTTCATTTCATGGGGGGGTTTCATGATAAGAAGATATATTATTTTCTGGTGGAATAAATAATTTTTACATATCAATATGGGATTAGTGTGGTATAATAACACACTCTCATTCATCGATTAATGTTTTATATCATATGTGACAACAATTAAAAATCAGCATGATTAGATTTGTTCACATATTAAAGCATGAAAATGATTATGATTTCTGTCATCATAAGGCATGATTTTAATTATGGTTATTCATATCTTAATGTGTGATAATGATTGGGTTTTCTAATAAATTTATGATCACATATTCATAATTCTAAGAAAATTCCCCATATTATTCTGTATTCATATGATTTGCTTCAATTTTTTATTATTGTTTCCAATTTATTCCATGCCATCATATATCTTTTATGCTTACATGATTAATTTTATTTTATTCCATGATATATTATGTTTTATCACTACTTGTTAATATATATTATTATTCCATGTTATTTTAATAATTTTTTTCCCCTCTAATTCAAGTTTTCTCCCATGTTTTTGATATAAATAGTTATGATTAATTGATAAGTTTCTTTGACCAGGCCTTTGAGCTCTCCAAATATTCTGTTTACAATTTTCCAAGGAATTATTTAAAAAATATTTATAAAATGAATTCATATATAGTGTTGATTATTAGAGATGTTGAATTTATATTATGTAATAAGATATTGATTTTATCCTACCTCCAAGAAAACTAAACCTTTTTGTTTTGGGATTTTGAGATTACCAGAGAGGTGTAATTAATAAATTATGAAAATAATGTATTTTTTTATATTTTCTAGCATGGATCATCACTATTGGCCCAAAATATCTCACATGAACAAAAAATACATTAAAAACATACCACCATATAACAAATAATTATTGAGATATCTCTAACTAAAAAACTTATGATCCTTAATTATATATCCTAAGCCCCCCATTTATTACTCCCAAAACACCGTGATAGTGTCAAAACATCCACCATTACTAGAAAAACCTATCTATTAGGCTCGTAATGAATAATTCTAACTATGTGTACTTGCCTTGACAAGAATCACCAACCCGACCATTCTACCACCAAACTACCCAAAATCTTTGAGGTGTCATACCTTACCATCTCCCGAAAACTAACATTAACAACAACCAAACACAATGTAATCATGAATCATACTCAATGACCATAAAAATAATCATAACATGGTTTTTTCTTCTTATATAACACAAATATTAAGAATTTCTTATCCATACAAACTGAAACCAAACTAATCACCACATATATCTGATAATCAAAATCTATAACTCATGGTTTAAACAGATCATCTCTGTGGCATGATATTACCTAAACCCTAACATATTGAAACTTATCATCCTTTAAGTGTCACACTCTATGTTACCAAAAAGTCATACTAATTCAAAAAAATATCTACCAAGACCTGAGCATATATATGGAATCTATCTCTTACCACTATACACTTATCTCTATCCCACTTTAGGTTCTAGAGTTTGAATATATAAGAAACACCCAAATAATTAATAAAACATCTCATGTAAGCTTTAAAAATTCTCCATACACCTAAAATCCTAACATTATTTAGATGATAGATCACACTACATAAAAAAGAAACCAAGATTACATGAACTGGTAACATCTTGAGGATGACCCCATCAAGGAGGAAATTATGGCCCCTTACTTTGATTTCCATATTGTGTATTCTCATAACACCTCATTATAAAACCTAAATATATACTACCAACCTCATCTATTATTAATCACTTTATAATAATACTATCATCATTCATGTTTCCCTCTACAATCAAATCCATGTTTACCATCATTGAGAATGATATCAACCTAATTATACTAAACAGTATTCTAGTAATATATCAATGAACATAATCAAATCACTACAACTTGGAGTATTTTATATATATGTAATTGTATTAAGGAATAAAATATATTCATGAAATTACTATAATAACCCTTGAAAGACAGCTCCCCTAGCACCAAATACAAAAACTGACATGTATAGTCTACATTCAATGTCTTAAGAAAGAATTTAACAAATAACCTAACATTATAATTTTTACATGATACCCCCATGTGTCAAATATCAATCACATATAAATATAACTAGTGTATTTTAGGTCCCATCAAAACAAAATTTTCTAATTTCACTTTCAACCCAAGTGGTGTCCTAATCTAGTGAAGGATATTCACAGTTAACACCATTAAATACTCAGTTTCCCAAGATCATCCTTATCATAAAAAACTGATTATTTTTTCTGAGGATACTCTTTATTTGGAAACCTCATTGTTGAACCAAATACTATAATACACATGTAAATATTTTAATTAACTAACAATAAATTTTCCATGAGTTTATCATCAAACAACCATATTCTCCTAACTATCTATTATGCACTCCCTAGAACATCTGCATATATCACATGTTTATCTCCTCCTTCAAGGGAATAAATAGTAATATACATTGATGGTACCACATATCCACCCTAAGGGGGCCTAATAGATATCTACCTTAGTGAAATCCAATTGAATACCAAATTCCATGGACTTTACATATATCATAGCTCATATATCACAAATAAGAAAAAATATAACTGTTAATACATCCCAAAACCCCATAAATGCATGAATCATTAGGTTGGTCTCATACTATTTAGGCATAAAAACCCACCTAACTGCCTCACAATTAAGTATCAAACACACACATGATCCATATACCCAACAATTACTGAAATTAGGGAAACTTGGTTTAATTGATTTTAAACCCAAAAATTACTTATGAAACAAAACACTATATAATTTATAGTTTTCACTTTAAAGAAATAAACACATTACTAGTAATAGATATTAAAAAGCTCACACTTTACATATGAGTCCTATTTTCTTGAAATGATAGATTAAACCACACCAACTCTCTTATTCTAGCCAAAAGTTAAACTATAAAAATTAACAACCAAATACACATTAATTTTATAAATCCCAAAACCAAAACATTAAAACCCTAATATAGTATTCTGGATCCTAGTTATTCGATTTTTAAAGACCCGTAAATTTAAAGGAAAATTTTTTTTTCTTAATTTTCTTTGGAATTTTACAAGAGCGCAGTTTCTGACGGCACCAGATTCGGAGGCCCGGTGTGCCCCGAATCATTTTCCGAAGTTTGTCTCGGTTACGTTCAGTGAACAGACGAGCAGGTTTTTCTAACTTTTGAACCGGTTCCCGGAATCGAATTATGAGGGCACCGATGAAATCGCAGTGCCGGTATTCGCTTATAAACGCCTCTTCTGGAGTTGCTTTTGCTCGGGTGTGGTTTTTAATTTTCGGGCTTAAAGTTAAGAAATAAAATAATTTTACGACAACTTTATTTTATTTCACTTAAGCCACTTGGAAGCCACTTAAAGACACTTAAATATGGCTTAAACTGAGTTGATCCGGATAGGATGCTATCCAGAATATATCCTACCCCCTCGGTAGGATATTTGCGATGTGGGGTCCGCACGAGCCCCGCCGTTTCATTCCGCTAAGTAACGCACCCAAGAAAACCCGTCATTATGAAAGTCAACTGACGCGTTTTCTTAATTTCTTAACAGACCATTTAATTGGGCGGTTTATTTCGTAAATTAAATGAGCTGTTTCTTTCGTTGAATTAATTCAAAGAATTGATGGGTCGTTACTTACCCTTTTTCGTGTGTTGGCATAATAATAAAATAAGACCAACCAGTCTTTTGAAAGTTTGCGCGTTGAGAGGATTTGACAGAATCCTTGTACCTTCTTTCTCCTTCGTGAAGAACGCGAAGAACGCGAAGAACGCCGTCATCCGTGGAAATCGAAGACACTCCAATCTGAGACGTTCTTCCCCGCCCCGATCTCCGATCACCAACCGTTTGAGGTGAGTGATTTCGGGTTTCTTCTAAAAGTTCTTTGTGGTTTAAAACGAAACACGGATTTAATTATTTATAATTAAAATCTGTTGTTTCTTGGTCCGTCGAGTTCGTTGACGCTACGCCGGATTCTGCGACGACGCGACGCCCTTCCGCGACGACGCGACGATCTCCACCTTCCGCGACGAGCAATTCCATGAAGAACGCTCACGCGCAACTACTACGAGGTAGGGGTTTTATATCTTAGAAATGCCTCTTTTTCCCTTGTCGTTTCCATTCAAATTGAGGAACCTGTTTTATAAAACAATTTTATTTCATTAAAAATTGTTTTCGGATATGCATTCAAGTGTTGAACTTTATTCCTCCCGTTGATTATCTCTAACATGGAGGGTGCGGGCCAAACGAACACGGCCCGACGACCCTCCGATGTTCTTCGTTGTTAAGCGGATTTGATGACTGATGACGGAACGTGCCACAATGGAGGTTTGATGATTCCGCAATGAAGAACGGGTCCCGGGAGGAGCATCGGTGCAGACGGGAAGAAAAACGGGCCACCAGAGCGACTCCGACGGCCCGCAGAAGCAGGCGGCGGCGGCGCCCGACGCGCCACCGGACGAGACCGCCGCGGCATCGGCCGCGGCGGCGGCGCTCGCGGGACGCGGCTGAAGCCGCATCCGGCCACCAGGGAGACACCCCGCGGGTGTCGCGGGGGTGTCACGCGGGGGCGGCGGCTCCCCCCCCCCCCCCCCCGCTTCACTCGGGACGCGGCTTCAGCCGTGTCCGGCTGTCTGGCCGACACCCCGCGGGGGCCGCGCGGGTGTCACGTGGGGCGGCGGCTCCCCTCGCGTCGGCCGCTCGGCCGAGCCGGGCCGGGCTGGCCGAGCCAGACTGGTCCGACCGGGTTGGACCGGGTTCGGCCGACCCAGGGGGGTCGGGCCGGGTAGGCCCGGGCCCGGACCCCCCGTCTTTGGACGGTTTTCATTCAAATGGCCATATTGTGAGCTACGAGCCTCCAAACGACTCTCCGTCAGCGGAAACGCGATCCTTGGATCGAGACGGTCGTTTCGATATATCGCACTCAAGGTTTCGGAATACTTTGAGTTCGGTCGAGTTGGTTCCTACACGAAACCAACCGGGACCTCGGAGCGGAGACGCTCATATCTTGAGCTACGGACGTCCGATTGACGCGCCGTCAGCTTTGTTGAGTTCCTCTATGTAAGACGGATCTTTTAGCATACTCCGCCCGAGGTTTGGGCTCAGGTGGAGTATGGTCTGGTTGGTTCGTACACGGAACCAACCGGGACCTCGGAGCAGAAACGCTTATATCTTGAGCTACAAACGTCTGATTGACGCGCCGTCAGCTTTGTTGAGTTCCTCTAGGTGAGACGGATCTTTTGGAATACCCCGACCGAGGTTTGGGCGCAGGTGGAGTACGGTCGGGTTGGTTTTGTCTTAAAAACCAACCGGGCCCCCGGGACGAAAAAGCCAATAACACTATGACCGGACGTCCGATTGACGCGCCGTCTGCGAAGTTGAGTTCATGTTGACGATACGGAACTTTTGGATACATCAACTTCGGACTTTGTGACAGTTGATGTATCGGCCTCTCGACACGTGGATCGGACCCTCCGAACGAGCTTGCTCTGTGCGGGAACCCTAGTGCTGGCTGCGACTTCGACAACAACGATTGTGCAGAGATCCTCAGTGGACTGTGACGATAAAGAGTGCTAGTCTTGTATCCTATGTGGGTCCCAGCTTAGATGATTCAATACTGGTCTTGTATCCTATGTGGGTCCCAGTATAGTTGAATCAATGAAGACAGCTGGTCTTGTATCCTATGTGGGTCCTAGCTGTGCTGGTCTTGTATCCTATGTGGGTCCCAGCTTAGATGATTCAATACTAGTCTTGTATCCTATGTGGGGCCCAGTATAGTTGAATCAATGAAGACAGCTGGTCCTGTATCCTATGTGGGTCCTAGCTGTGCTGGTCTTGTATCCTATGTGGGTCCCAGCTTAGATGATTCAATACTGGTCTTGTATCCTATGTGGGTCCCAGTATAGATGAATCAATGAAGAGTGCTGGTCTTGTATCCTATGTGGGTCCCAGCTTAGATGACTCAGTGCTAGTCTTGTATCCTATGTGCGTCCCAGCCGTGCTGGTCTTGTATCCTATGTGGGTCCCAGCATAAACGAAACAATGAGGACGGCTGGTCTTGTATCCTATGTGGGTCCCAGCTTAGATGATTCAGTATCTATGTCGGATCATCTCTTTCACCTTTTTGATGATGTATACTTGTGTGAGCTGATTCTTCTGTTACTCTCCTCTGTGGATTGTGTTGAGCTATCCTGTGTGGATTTACTGTTTACTCTCCTTTGTGGATTGTGTTGAGCTATCCTGTGTGGATTTACTGTTTACTCTCCTTTTTGGATTTGGTTGTGCTATCCTGTGTGGGTATACATTTTGCTTTCCTGTGTGGACTGGGTTGTGCTTGGGCTCAGACGTTGGAGCCGAATGGGAATTGATGACTTAGGTATATGTATGGGCATATACTTAAGCAGTGTCGGTTGTTACTTTGTGATTGTATCTTTCCTTTGTGGATTATCCATTGTGGATTTCGGGAGACCATCGGGGGTCTCGGGGTCCCTACTGAGTAGCTTATAATCATCCCTGTACGGGCTATGCCTGCACTTCGTGGTGTTGGTTGCAGACGACGGGCAGCGCTGATCGATGTGGAGGCGTACGGAGCAGGACGGTACCTGGAGGTGGACCACTAGGCGGGACATACTCGAAGCGGACGGCTGGACCGAGGATCTGTGGAGGCTATCTGTACCCACCCTTCCGGTGGGACTTCCAGGGGGCAGCTCGACGCTGCAATTTTTCCTTTCAGTTGATGTTTTTCCTTTCAGTTGTACTTTATAGTTGGGCTTGTATTTCCGGCCCCTTTTTTACTTTCAGCACAGCTTGTACCGTTTTTACTTAGTGTTTACTTTTCCGCTTGCTTACTCTGTGGTGCTTGCTTACTTTTCAAAGGTAATTCCTTCCCTTTTGCTGGGATTTACGCCATGGTGCTAGTCTCCAACCCCTGGCCTATGAAAGGCGGGCTTGGTGTAGTCCCAGCACGGGCCCCAAGGACGGGTCTCGACAAATTGGTATCAGAGGCAGTTGGTTCTACCGCAGACTCTGATCTTTCTTCTATGTGAAGCAATAGTGTTTAGCATATTGGGTGTGATTATCAGTCCAGGGAGTCCAGTGTTGGTGCGGCGGTCGACGTATCCGTACACCAGGACCCTGACTTCTGATTTCCGACTTAATGCACGAAAACATTGATTGCATGTGTGTTTCAAGTTTTCTTTGTGATTACTTGTGTCAGCTCACCAGGTATACTGTTCTGACCGTGGCGCACTTGTTTCCTTTTCAGGATGGCCCCACGACGGCAGCCAGCTAGGGTTCCAAGAGTGGAGGGTGATGACAGCCCACTGAGCGACGAGGCCTCGGTGCAGGGCTCCTTGTCAGTAGAGGCACCAGCGGTACCTTTACCCGCCGAGCCACCGATGCTTCCCACCACGACCGCTGATGATGCACGTCTCCTTGGAGCTCTGCATGAGTTCCAGCGCCAGCGACCACCCAGGTTCCGTGGGGAGACGGACCCCCAGGAAGCCGAGGACTGGCTGGAGGCGGTCGTTCGAGTTTTCAGGCTAGTGAGGACACCAGCAGAACTCATGGTGATCCTCGCAGCGAGCCTACTGCACGCAGTAACAGGGAGATGGTGGAGCTTGATGCTCCAGGTACACGATGAGGCCTCCCTCATCTGGACGGACTTCAAGAGTATCTTCCACTCAGAGTTCGTCCCGGCCACCCTCCGTGCGGTGCGCATCCAGGAGATTCTTCATCTGCGGTAAGGAAAATTGACGGTTGCCCAGTACGCAGCGAGGTTCACCGACCTTTCTCGCTACTTGACAGATATGGTATGAGACCCGTTCTTCCGGGCCTAGACCTTCGAGCAGGGACTGAGGCACGAGATCAGGGCTTCGATGATCTCCCTCAACATTCCGACACAGGCAGAGGTGTTGGAGAGAGCCCTTCTAGTGGAGAGTTTTCTCGCCGAGCAGGCTCGAGTGACAGGACCCTCCGCAGGACGGCCCGTAGCAGGGTCTTCTGTAGCTGGCAGTAGACAGGTGACGCAGAGGTTCAAACGGGCCAGACCATCAGATGGGCAGTCTCAGGATGAAGATTCGGTTGTGTGGGGCACCTGAAGGAGAGCCAGCTACGCGAGGGGAAAACATTGCTACACATGCAGTGGGTGAGGTCACATGGCTCGAGACTGCCCGACTCATCTTGCAGATGAGCAGCATGTGGTAGAGGGACCTCCCAGATAGAGGTTCGGCCATGGTGGTCCACAGGGTGCAGGCGGACGAGGCAGAGGAGCTGGCCGAGTAGCCGATGGTGGGAGACACTTCGAGGTGTTGCCACCACCACCACCAGGAGTTCCACCCCGACCGCAGGGAGTAGGTGGACATGCGAGAGCTCAGCTTCAGGCAGCCGAGGCCTTCGATCATGGAGCTCTAGGAGCAGATGGACAGGAGCAGAACTAGTGGATACGTCCTTTGTACTTGTAGTTCCTTGTTGCTATTGTGTAGCGTCTTTGCATTATGAGCTGCAATAATAAAAGATGCATTCCTTTGTGATGTTTTCATTCCTGTCCTCTTTTGTGATGTTTCTAAGAGGTTCCAGTTTTGACTGTTGACTTGACCCTCACTTGTGAGACATCTACTGGAAGAGACCCAGTTACCACACACTGATGCCGACAGTGTGACCCAACCCTTGGAGGCGAGAGTAACAGGTTTATCTCTTAGTAGTAGCGTCGAGTCTTACGACGTCATCCTTGGTATGGATTAGTATCATCCATGTCAGGATTGACTGTTTTAGGCAAAGAATGTGGTTCATCCAGGGGATGGGACCAGATTTCTCTTATCGGCAAAGAAGAATTCTTAGCAGCTCTTGTGGGGCCGGAGATAGTCCAGGCCACGACTGAGATGGTCCAGGTCATCTAGGGGCGGATGAGTACATCTCAGAGCTGGCAGAAGTCATATGCTGACAGGATGCGGAGGCCACTAGAGTTCGAGGATGGCGACCACATCTTCTTGCGGGTCTCACCTCGACGTGGTTTGCGGAGTTTTGGCCGAGGCGGCAAGTTGTCTCCACGCTTCATCGGGCCTTTCCAGGTCCTCAGCAGGATTGGCGAGGTGGCTTATCGCTTGGCTCTGCTACCTCAGTTGCACCGGGTGCACGACATCTTCCACGTGTCCCAGCTAAGGAGATACGTGCACGACCCGACGCAAACCTTTGACTATGGGGAGCTAGACGTGGACGATGGGCGACTTTTGCGGAGGTCCCAGTGGAGATCGAGGATCGACAGGAGTGGGTCCTACGTGGATGATCGATTCCTCTAGTGGGCATCAGATGGCAACACAGGAACCTCCAGAGAGCACTTTGGAGCGGGAGGCTCAGTTGCGTGCTCAGTACCGCCTTTGTTTTCCTAGTTTGTGTTGAAGCTTTACGGGGACGTAAAGCCCTGTGGTGGGAGTAATGTAAAGAGCCGTAAATTTCAAGGAAATATATTTTCTTAATTTTCTTTGGAATTTTACAAGAGCGCAGTTTCTGACGGCACCTGATTTTGAGGCCCGGTGTGCCCGGAATCATTTTCCGAAGTTTGGCTCGGGTACGTTCAGTGAACGGATGAGCGAGTTTTTCTAACTTTTGAACCGGTGCCCGGAATCGAATTCTGAGGGCACCGATGAAATCGCAGCGCCGGTATTCGCTTAGAAACGCCTCTTCTGGAGTTGCATTTGCTCGGGTGTGGTTTTAATTTTCGGGCTTAAAGTTAAGAAATAAAATAATTTTACGACAACTTTATTTTATTTCACTTAAGCCACTTGGAAGCCACTTGAAGCCACTTAAAGACAGCTTAAACTGAGTTGATCCGGATAGGATGCTATCCAGAAAATATCCTACCCCCTTGGTAGGATATTTGTGAGGTGGGGCCCGCACGAGCCCCGCCGTTTCTTTCCGCTAAGTAACGCATACGCGAAAACCCGTCATTATGAAAGTCAACTGACGCGTTTTCTTAATTTCTTAACAGACCATTTAATTGGGCGGTTTATTTCGTAAATTAAATGAGTTGTTTCTTTCGTTGAATTAATTCAAAGAATTGATGGGTCGTTACTTACCCTTTTTCGTGAGTTGGCATAATAATAAAATAAGACCAACCAGTCTTTTGAAAGTTTGCGCATTGAGAGGATTTGACAGAATCCTTGTACCTTCTTTCTTCTTCATGAAGAATGCGAAGAACGCAAAGAACGTGAAAAACGCCGTCATCCACAAAAATCGACGACGCTCCAATCCGAGACGTTCTTCCCCGCCCCGATCTCCGATCACCAACCGTTGGAGGTGAGTGATTTCGGGTTTCTTCTAAAAGTTCTTTGTGGTTTAAAACGAAACACGGATTTAATTATTTATAATTAAAATCTGTTGTTTCTTGGTTCGTCGAGTTTGTCGACGCTACGCCGGATTCTGCGATGACGCGACGCCCTTCCGTGACGACGCGACGATCTCCACCTTCCGTGACGACCAATTCCGCGAAGAACGCTCACGCGCGACGACTACGAGGTAGGGGTTTTATTTCTTGGAAATGCCTCTTTTTCCCTTGTTGTTTCCATTCAAATTGAGGAACCCATTTTATAAAACAATTTTATTTCATTAAAAATTGTTTTCGGCTATGCATTCATGTGTTGAACTTTATTCCTCCCGTTGATTATCTCTAACACGGAGGGTGCGGGCCAAACGAACATGGCCCGACGACCCTCCGCAGTTCTTCGTTTTTATGCGGATTTGACGGGCGACGACGGAACATGCCGCAATGGAGGTTTGATGATTCTGCAGTGAAGAACGGGTCCCAGGAGGAGCAGCGGCGCAGACGGGAAGAAAAACAGGCCACCGGAGTGACTCCGACGGCCCGCGGAAGCCGGCGACGGCACCCAGCGCGCCGCCGGACGAGACCGCCACGACACCGGACGCGGCGGCGGCGCTCGCGGGACGCGGTGGAAGACGCGTCCGACTACCAGGGAGACACCCCGTAGGTGTCACGCGGGGGGCGGCGGCTCCCCCCCGCGTCACTCGGGACGCGGCTTCAGCTGCGTTCGGCTGTCTGGCCGACACCCCGCGGGTGCCGCGGGGGTGTCACGCGGGGCGGCGGCTCCCCCCGCGTCGGCCGCTCGGTCGCTCGGACGAGCCTGGCCAGGCTGGCCGAGCTAGATCAGTCCGACCGGGTCGGACCGGGTTCGGCCGACCTAGGGGTGGGGTCGGGCCGGGTCGGCCCGGGCCCCGACCCCCCGTCTTCGGACGGTTTTCGTTCAAATGGTCGTATCTTGAGCTACGTGCATCCAAACGACTCGCCGTCAGAGGAAACGCGATCCTTGGATCAGGAAGGTCGTTTCGGTATATCACACTCAAGGTTTCAGAATACTTTGTGTTCAGTCGGGTTGGTTCGTACACGAAACCAACCCGGACCTCGGAGCGGAAATGCTCATATCATGAGCTACGGACGTCCGATTGACGCGCCGTCAGCTTTGTTCAGTTCCTCTATGTTTGAAGGATATTTTGGCATACTCTGACCGAGGTTTGGGCACAGGTGGAGTATGGTCGGGATGGTTCGTACACAAAACCAACCGGGACCTCAGAGCAGAAACGCTCATATCTTGAGCTACGGACGTCCGATTGACGCGCCGTCTGCGACGTTGAGTTCCTGTTGACGATACGGAACTTTTGGATACATCAACTTCGGACTTTGTGACAGTTTATGTATCGGCCTCTCGGCTCGTGGAGCGGACCCTCCGAACGAGCTTGATGTGTCCGGGAACCCTAGTGCTGGTTGCGACATCGACGACGACGATTGTGCAGAGATCCTCAGTAGACTATGACGATAAAGAGTGCTGGTCTTTTATCCTATGTGGGTCCCAACATAGATGATTCAATAATGGTCTTGTATCCTATGTGGGTCCCTGTATAGTTGAATCAAAGAAGACAACTGGTCTTGTATCCTATGTGGGTCCTAGCTGTGCTGGTCTTGTATTCTATGTGGGTCCCAGCTTAGATGATTCAATACTGGTCTTGTATCCTATGTGGGTCCCAGTATAGTTGAATCAATGAAGACAGCTGGTCTTGTATCCTATGTGGGTCCTAGCTGTGCTGGTCTTGTATCCTATGTGGGTCCCAGCTTATATGATTCAATACTGGTCTTGTATCCTATGTGGGTCCCAGTATAGATGAATCAATGAAGAGTGCTGGTCTTGTATCCTATGTGGGTCCCAGCTTAGATGACTCAGTGTTTCTCTTGTATCCTATGTGGGTCCCAGCATAGACGATTCAGTATCTATGTATGATCATCTCTTTCACCTTTTCGATGATGTATACCTGTGTGATCTTATTCTTCTGTTACTCTCCTTTGTGGATTGTGTTGAGCTATCCTGTGTGGATTTACTGTTTACTCTCCTTTGTGGATTGTGTTGAGCTATCCTATGTGGATTTACTGTTTACTCTCCTTTGTGGATTGGGTTGTGCTATCCTGTGTGGGTATACATTTTGCTTTCGTGTGTGGACTGGGTTGTGCTTGGGCTCGGACGTTGGAGCCGAACGGGAATTGATAACTTAGATATATATATGGGCATATACCTAAGCAGTGTCGGTTGTTACTTTGTGATTGTATCTTTCCTTTGTGGATTATCCTTTTTGGATTTCGGGAGACCTTCGGGGGTCTCGGGGTCCCTACTGAGTAGCTTATACTCACCCCTACATTGGATATGCCCGCACTTCGTGGTGTTGGTTGCAGACGACGGCCAGCGCTGATCGAGGTGGAGGCGTACGGAGCAGGACAGTACCTGGAGGTGGACCACTGGGCGGGACGTACTCGGAGCGGACGGCTGGACCGAGGAGCTGTGGAGGCTATCTGTACCCACCCTTCAGGTGGGACTTTCAGGGGACTGCTCGACGCTGCAGTTTTTCCTTTCAGTTGCTGTTTTTCCTTTCAGTTGTACTTTACAGTTGGGCTTGTATTTCTGGCCCCTTTTTTACTTTCAACACAGCTTGTACCGTTTTTACTTAGTGTTTACTTTTCTGCATTCTTACTCTGTCGTTCTTGTTTACTTTTCAAAGGCAATGCCTTCCCTTTTGCTGGGATTTACGCCTTGGTGCTAGTCGCCAGCCCCTGGCCTATGGAAGGCGGGCTTGGGGTAGTCACGGCACAGGCCCCGAGGATGGGTCGTGACAGGGTTGTTCACGGTATATTATTTAGCTACTCACCAATGTAGGGTTCATTTATAATTTTTTTAGATACCAAACCATTAATTAACCATTAAAAACAATGAATGAACAACACATTATGATACCATATTGTAACATCGGAAAACTAATAAAACTAATTTTCATTTTGATGGGTGGGGTCACATGACCCTATAAATTTATTATAATATTCTATAGACTTCTAACTAATAATGGGGGTGTATATATTGTTTTTTGGAGACAATATCATTACACCATCATAAATAAAATCATTGAGGACATAAGAATGTTACATAGAACTAAGGTGGAGATGAAAATTAACCAAAATTAATTAAAACATGTAACATGATGTAATTTATGAAATATGAACATAATTTTGTGTATAAAATCATACATGAGTTATGTGATTGGATTCCAAAAAATGGTTTTTCCATATACCCATGAATCTAAAAAGTTATCTAAAAGACCAGGAAAAACTCCATATCAATTATTTTCATGTATAATCTCAAAAATTGATCAACACATCACCATTACATGTAATCCAACTATAGTACATAATAATAGATCAGCATCCAATTTCCTTTGCTTCATTCATTAGAAATAAAGTGTACTCATTCTCTAAAAATCCCAGGATGGGTTTTTGTATATCTCATTAGTCCACAACAATCACTGTCCCTAAAAAATCACTGTAATTTAAAATCCCTACATTGTATAAAATTCTAACAAGAATAATAAATAAAATAGTCTCCTTGAATCGTGTATCTTCTAGGAATCCAAACCAGGTTTGAACCTACCAAATTAAAAAAATAGAATAAGAAGAATATCTTTTAATCTAAACACAATCATAGACTCAAAAGGTCCACTAATAATTCCAATATCATTAATTGAATATGTTTCCCAAAATTCTTGTTCCATCATTATATCTCATTAATAATTATAATCTACATAAAAAAAGTGAAAATAAGATCCTGCATACGATGAGTTCCTCTCTGCATAATAGTTATCACAATCCCCCCACAATAACATTGACACATCTATAGCTTATCCTTATACCATTCTAGTAATCGATATCTTAATACAAAGAAATTGAATCTATGAAGGATTTTATAAAAATTATAGAGACCAATTGACCCTCTCCTATGTGAACCCATACATAAAGAACATAACTATAATAGTGAATAACATCACAAATATCCTATAACTACACTCCTAGTAAAACTCAATCTCCACCATTTTTAGTGATCGACATAACCCACCTCATATTGCAGATACATCATCACCATAAAACTGTGAAAATAAAAAAAATCATTATAATGGAAACCCCTCACAGCTCTATATGACATCCATTTAAAACCCATATAAGTCCCATGGTCATTTATGATTATGGTATTTCCATAAGAAACACAAAATACAACTCATTGAATTGATTTTTCTTATAGACTTCAATAGAAACAATTAAAAAACTAAAATAATAAAGATAATGTGCACTTGTTCAACATGACCTAAATAAATCATGATATATGAAAAACACATATAATCCATCATGAAATTGAAGGGTTCACTTAACTTGTGTACATATGATCCTTATTATTAAATTCCATTAATTGATTAAAATCATGGAAAAGGAAATTTATAATACAAAGAAAAATATCCTAGAATGTTCATTTTGGTTAGAAACATCCATAACCATAAAAATACACGATGAAGGTTACTTATCCTTACATATTGTTACTCTATGGGAACAATAACGCCAATATGGGGAAAAAGAATGAATTACCCACCCAAAGGACACATGAGAATGAGGCAAGGTCAATATTATAATGATAGGAATGATGGTAAACCCCATTTTAATATAAATTTTAATAAATAATATAAAATATTTTTAAAAAATATTGACAAAGGGATTGAGTACCTAGTCTCCTGACACATGCTACTCAATACCAATTGGTTTGTTATCCTAGGTGGACTGGGTTTTCATTGGACCTTTTAGAATACCTCTATAACCCTTGGGAATAATTGGTACTTGAAAAATAGTTAATTTGACTACAAATAGAAACTTAGTTCATGTAAATATTTCTTTATTTTTGGATGAAATCATTGAAACCTTACCCACTAACATTACATACCCAAAAAAAAACTCCAAGTGTCTAACCTTATATGGTTAGGAAAGTTTCAGACCAAAACTCCTTCACCTTTACACCTAATCCATTTTATTCCCATTATTTTCTTTATTTTAATGATATAAAAGAGTCATCTTGGAACCATAAATATCATAAAAAAACATTTTAAATGTATATATTTAAAATATATATATGTATATATTGAATGAATGTAAATATGGAATTGTTAAGCATTTAAAATATAACAATTATTCTAATTCATTGTTGTAATCCCTTTTAATTTTTTTTGTATATGTGATAGATAGAAGAAATTAAAAATACTCAAAATAGTATTAGATATTTTAATTAATATTTGGACGAAATTTGTTTCCCTAATATTATTTAAATATCCTAGGAAGGTGATTTAGTACGAGTATAATGTGTTGATGTTTTGATTTCTAGAATTATTTTGTACATATTATTATCATTTCATCATTAACCTCTATTCATGGTTAACATACTCAAAATAAAATTTCAATCCTTTCCACTTAATCAAACAATTTTATGAAATGAATAGAATAAAATCTCTTGTACATTTATTTCACAGTTCACCTTTAATGTCATATGATAGTCATTATATGATTTTATTATCCATTTCGCTTGCTTTTTCTCTTTTTATAAAGTTAATACATAAGGATTGTTTTCTATTTTAAAATTTTTTATGCAATTTATTATCCATAATACCTTATAATAAAATTTAATAGATTTATCACAATCCTTCAAGATTAAAATTATGTTATGAAAATAACCATTAAAAAATACTGATAACTATTTAAATAGTACAACATCGATAGGTAGATCTCATTTTCATGTAAATGATGATATCATTTCAAAAAAGTAATTAAATTCCTATCTAGTTTATTGTTCCTTTATATTTGATTTAAAACTTCACTAGATTAGTTATCTTCAATATTCTATAATAAGTTTCTATCAATTTAATTAAGAATAATGGATTCTTACAGTGCTTTATCGATATATCTTCAACTGTATATTAATAATGATAATTATTTCCACCCCATTAAAATTTTATTGTCAGGATGTTTAATACAATTAATTTACATAGTTGAAACTAAATAATAATCAATCAAATATAGTTTTTCAGATTTTATTTTTTTACAATGATATTATCATTCAATTATATATAGTATTTATAGTGATGAGCATTTATAATTGAAATGAAATCCATCACAAAAATTTTTTTTTCAAAGAATTTCTTATTGTGAGTGTATCGTGTTTATGAAATAATATCTACTTTATTCTAAATAATAATACCCAATTGTGGTTACTTATGATAAAATTTATACTATTTAAAAAATAATCCCTTCTCGGTAATGTTATTTTCGATGGAAGATAAGGTTTGAAGCTAAAAATTCTTAATGTCAATGTTAGTGTTAACAGAATATCCATCACATCATAAATAATCATTTCCTACTGATGTAATTTAGGGAATACTATCTGTTATAAAATAAATAACATTGTTATAAAGGATTATATGGGGAGATAATGACTGTATATTGTTAATAAATTTATATGTAAGAGTATTTGCGATGAAAAGAAGAGTCTGTAGCGAATTATAAGGATGAAGATTAGTTGTTATAGGTTATATCTATTGCAAAAACATTTGAAAAAAGTAAGATATTATTTATGGAATCTATTTTTGGGATTATTATATATTCCTGAAAAAAATACCTATCAACAAATACATATTACCTCAAAAATATCCTTAAAAAAATTCAAAGAACAATATCTCTACAATGGAATAATTCATCAAAAAATTTATGCTACTAAAACGTAAATTATAAATATGGCTTCCCCCTTCCCAAATTACATCCCTCCTTTTATACATTAAAACTCTTGAAAATAATGTTTTAAATTTTATTTTTTAGATTTATTTTTTATTTGTTATTAATTTTCATTATATATCTTTTAAGAATACTTTTAATGTATTTTAGTGATACATTATTAATAATAGTTTCATGACGTGATTATTTTTATTTAATTAGTTTTTATGGGTTTTAAAAAAAATTAGCATATCATGTATAAAAAATTATTAATTTAGTTTAACATAAATTTTTTGATAATATTAATGCATAAATGGATATTTTAGGTAATATATTTATTTGATATAATTTTCAATATAATAATCTTTTCATCGAAAGTAATTTTTTAATTTGGAATAGTGTAGAAATTATGATTAATTTTTTTGAGTTCTATTGATCACAGAATTTTGAATCTTTCACAAATATAACCAATCATAGGATATGGAAACTATGATGTGATTCTCTAAAATTGAATTTTTGTGATGAGAGTACAATAAAAATTAAAAATATAAAAAAATAAGTGTTTTTGTAATGGATTATTAATTTTTTAATTACATTTTTTATCCCATTTAATTTAAATATGGCCACTCATTGAATATATATATTCCCCCTTTTTAACAGTAGCCTAGTTATCTTGAAAACTCTACCAAAAAAACTCATTTGTTGTCTTCGTGGTCATATATGTAAGATCATGATATTTAATTGATGTTAAATATTTTATTGTCACAGTAAAAATTTGGATTTATCTAAATGAATGTTCCGAAGTATATTGTGATGGTTTTGTGTAACATATTCGACATGGGTTCTACTAAGTCGGTGCCCTGAGTCAGGTCGTCAAAAGATAACCATCATGCCTCCCCATATGCTAAAGGTTGTCGATTAGAAGTGAGGGTATATATTAGTCACATGGGGAGACTATACCATTTTTATCCTAGTAATTCACAGAAAATAGAAATTTAAATAACTGAAGAAATTATAAATAACCAACATCATGCATTACTAACCATCTCCCAAACTTGGTTCAAAGCACAAGTGACAGTAAATATGTCATGTCTTTCTATAATTTCATGATTAAAAAACCCAAAATAAATACAATAGAAGAATCCCCTAACTTTTCTTGACTCAAAGTCGGGAACCTCATTTATCCATTTCTGATGCCCCACTCAACTCCCTATAATATGGCCCATTCCCTTTCCCTGGCCTGGAAGAATTAATTCTTCGCGGGTTCCCAATAGAAGCCCAAGCATGGTGTCAGTACAATTCAGTTGGCCACCACCAATGGTTTCCAATAAATATCAAGTCTAATAGATAGTGCATGAAAGTATGAATAAATCTAATGTAATGGAAAAATGTTCTTGGGATACTTGTTAAACGTTATCAACTTTTCTATTACTATTAGAGTTATTGTTCCAAGTTCATTATTTACATCATCTCGTAATTTAGTTCATCATTAACATGTAATCCATGAGTCAGACATTTACATTAATCACACAATATTTCTGGAATTTATCATTCTGCTTAAGAGAACTAATTAAGTCCCTTTCCCACTAGGTATTTTCATATCAAGTAATCACCATGCTTACCTAGGCGCCTTAATCCATTTATTTTCATTGAATACAACCAATGGGGGAATAAAGCATCAATCCGACTCCCCAACCGATCTATTTCATAGTAGGTTAGAGCATCAGTCCCACCCATCCCATGGGTGGAGAATCGGTCCTTAATCCCACCACCAAGCCAGATGAACATTCTTAATTATCCAATAAACACAGAAAAACCATATCACAATTAGTAAAACTAGAAAATTTAAAAATCATTATTCACAACGATCATGAGATTAAATGTCATGCCATATCCCTTTTATAATGCCATTTCGAATTAGAGAATGCATTTTTCTAATCCTCTATCCCAAGTCTCACCCTATTAACCATGTTAATAAATTCTCATGATATTACCAATTTCATGTGTCAACATTTCACATACACCCCACCACCTCTTAGGGGTTTCAACATAATTCATTAGCCACAAGTCACAATCCCCATTTAAATAATTTTATACATTTTTATTACCATTCCAAACCATACTCTAAGGCACTAATAAGCATAAAAACATTCCAATAATTCATTTCCACTCCCATTTAACATTTAAAAATTCTCATCAAGGGTTATACAAGGTCACAAGGCACTGTTTCCCATAATTAGATAAATTCTATGTCTAAAACGTGTCGGCACACCTACTGGGGTGGCACTAAAAAGGTATATTCATCCTCTTGGTTTCTCTTTGGGACCATGAAGGTTTCCATTCACCATATAGACATCCATTATTTCAAAACTCCTCAAAGGATCAAAATCACAACAAGGGGATAACCCAGAAATAAACAAAAGCATGCACAATTATCAAACGAAACTATGAGATATAACTTGTAGAACACCTTCCTCAGATCTATTGGAGAATTACCCCATAATCAAGGCCTTGGATCCCGATTCAATCCTCTTATATTTCTATACCTATATCTCACCACAAAAGAATGTGTGTAGATCATCGGATTGAGATAAGGTAGAAATGTGAACCCAAACCCAAAAGGAGAAGAAAGAGGGGTATTATCCTTACCCGATTCATCAATTTTCATCCAACGACACTACAAAAGTCCATGAAACGAGGGATAATAACCCTCGAATACTCTTGGGAGATTTGGATCCTCACTAGGGTTGAAACGGGTAATAAAGGAAGAAATACAGAGTTTGGGTTTAAAATACTGTAATTTCATTTTTGTAAATTTCTCAACATTACTTGCATGCATAGTTTACCTGCACGATTTTCCAAACCATGTACAAACCATGTGGGAGATTCTATCCCAAAATACCCCCATTTCATAGTTTCCATGGAATTATACACAGTTTGTAGAATCTTGTGATAACCATGTGATAGACTCTATCTAAGACTTCTTGGTTACCTTGAATGATATTCACGGTTTTCACTAATAGTGTCGAGCTATGAAATATACCCAAAAGTTTCTTTTCCCTACATTTTCATGTCATGAACCACCAAAACATCCCTAATACTTCTAGTTACAATGGGAAAACCCATATTTAAATAAATGAATGTTATTAAAATAAAAAATAATAGAAAATATACTTTAAGAAACATCTCATATATTATATTTTGGGAGTGTTCTGGAA
Organism: Viscum album; assembly: GCA_963277665.1. Classification (NCBI taxonomy): domain Eukaryota; kingdom Viridiplantae; phylum Streptophyta; class Magnoliopsida; order Santalales; family Viscaceae; genus Viscum; species Viscum album. Next base: position 1,368,358,774 of record OY728131.1, on the reverse strand, counting down.
TGGTTTGAGGAATGATGTACAAATTTTTATAGAAAAGGGTGAGGAACTCAATTGGAACATGGTAATTAGTAGTCATGTGACTAAATTGTGTGACCAAAAGGTAATGGATCTTAGTATTTTTTGTAATTCAATATGATATTCAAGACCATCCAAGAGATGAAATTTATTATAATGGTAGTTATCACTATAAGTGGATGGTTTATGTATATCTGTGCTTAAACTATGAGAGGGGTTTTCTCTTGGATAAAAATAATTCACAATGTAAACACAGTTTGTCTAACAGTGTGAATAGACAATTGGAGGCATCAGTACATAGACAATGACCAACGAAAGGTTGGTACACTATATGTAAAAATGTGTGGACAACTAGTATACCCGACTAGAAACCTTTAAATATACTATTTTATTTTCCTTATTTCACACTTTCTTATCCATTTATCCTACCTAAAATTCTTTATATCTCCCACAAATTTTAGATCTCTACCTTTTCTCCACCAAGGAATTAAAATATCATCTTCTTCTAAGCTCCAATTTGAACACTATCTATTGTGTTAGACCCCCTCCACAATTCTAGTACATTGTTACCTTCATTTGTTAGTTTCTCTCACTATGTTGGGTATTATTTGTATGTGACCTTATATGACTTGTTTCCAATTTTTCTTCATATATTCTCTATTTTATCTCGTTTCAATCTGAATTAATGTAATATAATGGATTATAATTCAACAACCATGCTAAAAAAGGTGATCTATTACTTTTCACAATAAGTATTAGTGTTTATGATTTTCAACCATTGCACCACAGACCAGAATTATTGTATGTTTCTTATAGAATATGTAAGTCCTTGTATAAATTATTAAACCATGGAATCAAATGTCTATTATATTTATTATCTCTATTGTGGTTTTTTTACGTCTTCATGAACAACCCCATATGGTTTTTTAATACTTATTCAATTAAAAATCATTATTTCCTTTGACTAAAAAACCGAATTTTAGATTTTAGATTTTAAATTATAAATGGAATAAAATTTATCAGTGAATAAATTTTTATATGACATGGATACTTTATTTTTGTATGTTAAGTCACACTCTTATCCCTTGACTATGGAAATTTACTACCATTTAGGTGTCTTGGACTTGGTTCTTATTATCGATTCATCTATATTTTTAAATATAATTGTTAAATAGATTGAATAAATAAAATATTTGTACCCTATAATTGATCATGTTTAATATTATAGAATTTTTTATTTAAATTAGTGGCCTAACTTGAACTCAACATGGATTCACTATGGAATTCATTGAGTACTCAAAAAAATTCATCCAGATATCATGATGTGATTTTCAAGAGTATAGCTACATTAGAATTTTTTCAATGTCTTATAATAGTAAATGCTTTGGTGTATCAAAAAAGATTATCCTTTATATTTTAAAACATAGAATTATTGGATTACATCCTTGGATTCAGCAGATGTCCCCAGACTTGTGATTCTATAGATTATCTCATTAACAACCAAATAATTGTTATCTAGTGATTTAGTTTGAATTTTTCCTTGGGCATGGTAAGAAATATTTACTATTGAATTAGAAGGTTCCATGCCTTGGATTACACTCAGTCACATTTTCCGATATGCATTAATTTACCAAGAGTTGGATCAACATCCTAAGGTCAAGAATTCATCGATTCTTCTTGGATCCTACGTGCTTATACTATATGGATTTTTTGACTCTATTTCCTGGTTCCAAGGATAAAATAATATTATTTTATAGTCAATTACATTTGTCTTTTGTTAATGCATGTATGGTCAGGCTAGTACCCCACATGGACCCTGAGCTCAGGGTAATTGTTTTTTATTCCATGCTATTATAATATACCTTAACACTATGTTCATATTATATTAAAAGGATATATTTTTAGTAGAAATCGTTGGTGGATGCATACTTTGTTTTAATCATAGCCTTTTTTGACCATTGAATGTTTCCAACACAATTTTTTTGGATGCATGTAGGGTCAAGGGGAAGTGACAAACAATGGATGCCTGATTCCTTTTATATGAGATCTTGGTGGAGGATGACTATGTAATTGATTTGGATTCTCATGAAGATTTATATTCTGTGTTTTATTCCTTTTGTTATACAAGTATTATATGTGTATATATTTCCATGTAATCCCTATAATTTTTGTATATAGAGATAACATCATCTATATATGATACTAGTTTTTATTTATATTATTATTATATAGATATTTATTTCTACAGCCTTGTATTCTAAATATTTCATTATATGGTTTCTAGTGTTTAATTAATAATTTAATACAACTATATACCACTCTAAAAAAATGGTGTATCATCTCCCCAACATACCATAATTGTCCCTAATTAGAAGTTGATAGAATATGGGGCATGAGTAGGTATACATGAGGCCATATAGAGAAAACAGGTTCAGTTATTTACAGTTGAATAGGGTATAGTATGTCACAAAGTGGTATAAGAGGTACTTATTTTATTTATATTAATGATTTCAGATTGTTTTATTGGATACTCAGGAATATCAAGACTTGGTAATAAGACCATCTACAGAGTATCTAACCCACTTTCATTGGAAATCCATGTTTCTAGGGATGGGAAATGTTGTTTTGGATTTTTATTATTATAGTTATACAATTTACCCATTGCATGACACACATATTTTATGAAGTTAATTTATGGATTTTTACCATTGGGATAGAATGTAATGGAAGAATTACCTCATGCATTATTATAGACATATAGATAATATATGTCGTGAAGTTACCATGCAATGTAAATTGGATTTTCTGTATTGCCTATAGCCTATTATGTGTGCATTGGATTATATACCTATGATTTTAAAAACGTCCCTTGCAAGAAAAAAGAGAAATATAATTTGTTACATAAGGATTCTTTATCAACCTGTACAATGATTTACTATATATCATGATGTTGGAACCATAGATAAAAAATTATGACATGTTTATGTCATGGATATTTTGTTACATGGGATGAAACATTAGTTAGTTTTGATTAAATGGATGATGGTTTTAAATTATTTTTTTTGCGCCTCTTTAAATTGAGAATGCAGATCCATATATTCCAATGATCATATATGTACTTTTGGAATCCTAATAATGGATGTATATGTTTGGTTTCACATAAAAGAAGCGAAACTATTAACATATAATGTTTGGAATTTATAACATGTGAATGGTAAATTATCTTATTGAAGTATAAAAATAAAATCTTATTAAATTTTAAACAATTATAAGAAATAGTTTCTATAAACTGGGAATGCCATTTACAAATTAAAGAGATTTTTACACAACAATATAAATTTACACTCTATATAACAAAAAATATATAATTGAAATATGAAAATTTATCAACCCCCTAACATTAAATTTTGGTACTTGGGTTATTTTTGTGTCGGTAGTTCCACTAGAGAGAACTCTAGTAATACCACTTTTGATTCCTATACTGGGCACTAATGACCAGCTTCATGAGTGTATCCTACCATTTAGTAAGTTATATGGATGGGTTATCATGCCCTAAAAATATAGGTCATATTTGACAAGAGAGTTCCATTAGCAGCATCCACCTACATTCTTAGAGGATAGTGGACCCCCTGATGTTGAGTCATAGTTAGAGGCCATTCTATATATCTTTGAGAATTTTAAGATGCTTCCATAATGGAGGGTCAAGAGTATGATTTAAATTATTCATGGATCTTCCATGAATTTGTTGGATGTTCATAACCAGGTAGATATGAACTGGGTAATAGTTTAGAGGGATTTCCAATCAAGCTTATATTTCTAATTTTTTCAAGAGACACTAAGAGCTGATCGAGTAAGAGATATAATGCACTTTGAGAAACGTAATATTTCCATCATGGACTATTCAACTTGCTTCACTGAGCTCTGGTTGTTTTACCAACCAGTGCTGGTGATGAGTTTTCTAGGGAGAGAAACTATGAGGATGAGGTTAGGTATGCCATACTATCTTAGATAATTTCTTCCAACTAGTAACCTTATTGATATTTTGAAATAATCCCTTATCTATGAGTAAAAGATCAATGAAGATGATGGTATATATAATTATGGTTCGACACTGAGAAAAGAAAGTGTTTTATCCAAAGGTAATAAGGGTTGTTGAGACATCCCATGATAGAAATGGAAGTCATAGTATATGAAATGGAATATATACAATATGGAATTAGTATTAGAGGGAACGGAATAAGAATCCTTATTGTGACATATGCCGAGTAGAGTGTCGAGCCTATTTCCAAATGGGACATTTCTAGAGGATTTTATGTAACATTCCTCCAATCCCGAGTAGGAGATGATCCACAACAAATCCAAAATATTGAATAGGTTCAGTAGCTCTATACCTAGGAATGAATGATAGTACACAATGACAATCAAATAGAACAGGATGTTATAAAATAGGAATCAATACAAATTATGTGCATTTCAGTAGAGTGGTCCTTATTAAGATGATATGGTTGTATTTCTAGGTTATGGATATTGCTAGTTACCTACAATGTAATCTATTTATGAGGAGTATAATCTTATTAAATCTATAGTATGATGTATTATCTTAGTACCATTGAATTTAGTATCTTTATTTTTCTTGACATAGTCACTTTAAATTCATTCATATATATGGATCTAATGAAATGTATTGGACTCGATGTTGAGTAATTTTTTATGGAAATAACTCTTGATTCTCATTTTGGTATATGATCATTAAGGGTATGTTGATTCTAGGAGTGTCCCATCATGATCATAGGATACCATTTTTATATAATATTTTCATCCTCAAAATGATATGTTTTGATATAGTGCGTAGTAGGGACTAGATAATACCTTATCACACCCAAATTGATTATTATGTTTGGAGGGTCTATTAGATATCCCATATGGGTGATAAATATTTTCATACAGAATAATGGTATGACTATGAATATCATAATATACTGGAAAATCATGGTCATGGGAAAGTGTCGACCTAGATTTCTAGTCTTATTTTTGATGATCGATGAATAAGACAATCATTTTTTCTCTACTGCTAGACATATTCAAATATGGGTTACTAGATGGATTTTATAGGTTATCTATAAAGAGAGAGGTGTATTTCCCCATTATGGTTAATCTATGAGTGTAAATTGTATATTTTCTTCCATATTGGATGGCTACTATGATGATTTATGATCTCGAAATGTAGTTAGAGGTCCTTAAATAAATAGTGTTCAGTTATCAAAGCACTTATCTATGTGGATTAGTTACGGTTTTTTCTAAAAAGGAATATGGAACCGTAATTTTGTGTGTGGATTACCGAAGGATTAATTGGATTACATGTAAGAACTCTCACCCTCTTCCTTTTATAGTGGATCTCTTTGACCATATCTGAGGATTCTAGGCATTATTGATTATTTATTTGAGTATGGTCTCTATAGATGTGTAATTTAAGCCCCTGGTTATACCATGTATGAAATTATGAAGTAGGTATGTCTTGAATGAGTATTTTTTATGTTTTCAGGAAAAAATCTTTCCATCTTTATGGACTTGATTATTTAGTTTTTCCACCTATACATGGTTTCTATTGTAGTGGATTTTATGGATGATATCATTGTTTATTATCAATCTCAACACGATCATTCCAAACACGTTGAAATCATATTGTGTAATGTAATAGGCTACCGAATATATAATAAGACCATAAAATTCCACTTTTGGATCGATAAAATTCACTTCCATGGTCACATTATATCAAATTCAGGGGAATATATAGATCCACATAATGTAAGAGACATTGTTTCTTGGGGGAATCCAAATAATGTTTCTGATATTAAAAGATTCATGGGAAAATCTGGTTACTATTAGTTTTTCATTCAAAACTTTTCATGTCTTGTAGCACAACTTACATGCTTTAATAAAAATATTTTAAAGTTTCTATGGTCTAAATCTTATTTGGAGGCCATTCAAGAGTTAAAGTCATGGTTGACCTCAATGCAAATCCTAATTTCACTCGAGCCTGGAAGAGGCTATATGGTGTAATATCTTTTAGTATGAATCATTGTCAAAGCTATTTGGATATAAGAGAATCATTTACGAATTACATGCCTCATCATTTTATATGTTATAGGAATAATTACCTGAAACACAACCTTGAGTAAGCTATAGTGTTTCATGCTTTATATTACGAGAGGTAGTTTCTACTTGGAGAGCGGCCCATCATAAACACAGACCAAAAAATATCTTGTACATATTCACCCAGCTCGAATTGAAGATTTGATAATAAATATCAGTTGAATAAATTATTCTTTTGACTTTGATATTTATTATTTTCTTAGATAATTCAATTTAGTTTATAACTCTAAGATCTGAAAAATGTGGAATAATGTTATTTGAGAAGTCATTAGAGAAAAAATATTGGTGGATATTCTTTTTCAAATGCATATAGAAGTTAAAGTTTGTCATGGGTAGAAGATACTTGTGTATTTAATAGTTAATTTATAACTAGTGTATCTGGTAAATAAGAGGAAAATATCAGACCCCAAAGGAATAGTCCTAAGGATAATAGTTTATGGTGAATAATCCCCACCTAACATGATAGTTAATGGGGATGAGATCTTTTATATCCATGGACATGTCTGGGCACCATAAAAAATTCAACATGAATTGATATTATAATATCAGGTTTCCCAATGGGAATTACCTCCCTTACTAACTATGAAATCTTGTGATTTACACCGCTAGTATTGGTGGTTTTACATGAAGAATAAAATAGAGGTTTTTCATAATTTGGGTTCCACCTATCAATTGGTGAAGATGGAACAACTATGGACTTGTAAAAATTTACATCTATCCCCCATCCTAAGCAAGAATAGGGATAAAATTAAAAATAATTTCATGATATTTTTAATGATATCAACATAGGGTAGTGATGTCATATGTGCAATTATTGATAGGCTAATAAAGATCACCCGCTTTTTACCTATCTAGGATACCATATCAAAAGATTAAATTGGGATAATTTATGTCCATAATATTATACTAATTCATGGAGTTCCACATACTATTGTATAATATAGGTATTCTCGGTCCACTTATTGGTTCTGGGAAGGGTTGAAAAGGGCTTTGGATCATAGGTAGTTCTTCTTATAATATACCACCCTCAGATGGATGGTCTGTCTGAGTGTACTATAAAAGTGTTAGAAGAAATGCTTGGAGAATGAATCCTTGATTTTTTATTTTCATTGAAAGAACACTTAACATATTTCGATTTCTCTAAAAATATTAGTCTTTAAGAAACTATAAAAATGGATCCATATGAGGCATACTATGGAATGAATTTCCATTCACCAAATGGTTTGAGGTAGTGGATGAAGCTCTATTAGAACCTCATCTCATTTAGGAGTCAATGAAATATGTAAATTTAATAAGGAAATATATGTATATGTCAAATTCATGGAAGTTTTATTGTGCCAATCATCATCATCATCATCGACCAATAGAGTTCAAGGTGGGAGATCTAGGATATTGGCTGTCCTTAGCTATATAGGGTCATCAACGGATTTTAGGGTGCGGGGAAGATGTCACATAGATTTTACAGGAATTATATGTTTTGGGGGGGAGTCTGAATTAAATCCTATTAAATATATCTTCCTCAGAGGTATCATTCCATACATGAAATCTTCCATGTTTCTTAGATTAACCATTCTCATTAAGAACTATCCCATGTTTTATATTTTGATGAAGTATACATAGAGACAAATTCTTATATTGAGGAGTAACCATTTTGTATCATTGATTATAGCATGAAGTCTATTCCAGGATGTGTAGTTCTTTTGGATCTGTTGCTATGGAATTATGACTGTGTATATGATAAGACCTTTTAGAGAGAGTTTGATATATGTGCGCAGTGGATAGTGTTATTTTTGGATTCTGATCAACCACCCTCACCAAGGAAACATAGGGATGAGTTATTTAAGATATGGGAGGATGTAAGGTCCTATATTTTTATTTAGGTAAAAATGAACCTAATTTTAGTTTAAAGGGTTGGTTCTATATAAATGTAAGTCATTGAAGATTTCATTATTGTTTTGGTAGAATCCATGCTTGGATTGAGGCCCTGAGTGATGGTTTTTTTAGAGAAAATGGTGAGGTGCATGGGTGGTGCATAGTTTATAGTAACTGTCTTACTCAACTTTATGACCCAAAAGTGATGAAACACTGTTTTTTTAATCTTATGATAGGTTTGAAAAGACATTTAAACCCATATTAGCTATTTTATTGGTAATTCAAATTCATTGAGTATGGTTTTCCAAACCATGTGATTAAACCATGTGAGGGGAGGGCTATTTGATACCATACATACATGGTGTGTGTATGGTGTTTCTAATCATTCATCGATACTGTAAAAGGTGTGTGTTTGTAGAAATTGACTAACACATGGATGGTAAATGGTTTAGAATACTGTGCATCCATACCATAAACCCTATTGAAACCCCTTAAGATTACCTTTTACCACCTTATTTTAACCTTTCTTCTCCCTTTATACTCATAAAATGCATAGTTTTTTACCAATGTGTGAGATATATCCCTATTCTTATCTAAGTATTTTTTATATCTCCATCATCAGATCTTTGATTCAAATTTCATTGGTTGTGTTGGACCCCCCCCCTCTTAGTATGTCTTGAACTATATTACGTTCATTTCTCATTTCTTGTCTCTATATTCGACATTACCACAATGTGACCATAAATTCTACATTTTTAGGTGTTTTTATAGTTTTTTTATTTTTCCTTATTTTTTATTTTATCTGATGCTGATATAATATGAGGAGTTTATTACCCTGATATGGTATATGGTCTATTACATTTCAATAAATGTCTTGGTGTTTATGATCATCCACCATATTGTCACACATCAGGCTTTCAATATGTTGCTTCTAAAATATGTGACTCCTTAAATTAAATTCCTATACCATGTTAGTGACATTGTATTAGACATATTATCTATGTTTTAGTTTGGTGATCTCAACATGAAATACAATTTAGGGTGTTTTCATTCATATTACCTTGAAAATTATTTCTTCCAAATACTGAAACATTCAATGGGTGTTTTTAGGTTGTCAATTAAATAATTAATTTCTTGAATCAATTGATGAATTGGTATATGAAATGTATATTTTCATGAATTTTTTTTATCTTAAACATGTCCCTTTACTAGGAAAATAAAACATCCATGGTGTGTGTTTGACTAGTCACTTGGTAACTATGTGTGTAAAATGGATAAAAGGAATTAGAAAATTAAATGTATACTTAAAATATTCATATCTTACAATTAAAATTTCTTAAAAAAATTTTATTTATAGGAGTATAATATATTGATCTAGTATTGGATTACTAAGGGAATTCCTTTATCACTCATTGGATTACACACCAACTCAATGACGTGGTTTCCAAGGGAGATACACACCATGGGATTCAGTAGATGTATTATTTTTTCTAATGCATCAATGTTTCACTGAGAAACCACCTTTATCCCTAGAAAGATAAGGAACCAATATTATCTAAATGGGTTAATTTTGATGTCATTGGGAACATGATGTCATGGGTTATCCCCTTGGGATCAAAATACATGTTTGACATTGCATACCTTGAATGTAATCTTTAAAAATAGTTATAAATCATTATAGTGTTATTCGAAGGGTTAATATATTGGATTACACTCAAACCCCTAAATATGAACATCAATATGTTATTAAACATGGATCTACCTCATTAGAGAAATGATAGCTTGATTCTTATTTTATGATATTAGATTACATTATATGGACATTTTGGTTATTTTCATTGGTTCCCACAATGAAATAAAAGGATATTATGTTTAGAGACATCTGAATTATGCCAAATCGGGTATCGTCGACCAGGTTCCCCATGAAGTCCCTAGAATTGAAATAGTTTTTATTTATTCAGTACCTTTATATTACACATACACATAATGTTCATCTTATTTTATGAGGTAGTATTTGAAATGGAAACCATTAGTGGTGGCCTACAATGGTTTCTTGACACTCTATTTGGGGTGTTTATTCATACTCAAATAGAAAACTTGAAAAAAAGTGAGGATAAGGGGATCTAACCATCTTTCTCTACATAATTACAATTATATGGGATCTTGGTTGAAGATGATTGATCTAGTGCTAAGGATTCTAAGGAAGATATTTTTTCATTTTTTATTCCTCATGAAATACATGTACTGTCTGTATGTTTGCTTCCATGTATGCTTAATAAATTTGCAAATACATGGGATCATATATATATATATGGAATTGAATATATCTATTTCATTAATATTATATTTATGATAATTTCCATTTCTCTATCTTTTCCACTATTTCATTTTGCATTTTTTGTTGTTTTGTTTATTCTTTTTTACTGTTATGCTCTGCTTTGGCAAAGGGGTATAGTCTCTCCATCATACCATTATTTAACCTCATTACTAGTCAAAAATCTATGATTAAGGGGGGACTTTTGAGGATATGTAGTGAACCAGGTTTTGTTATTTATGAGTTAACTAGGCCATGGAAGACACAATATATATAATGATATAATATAATATAAAGACTATTCATATATATATATATATCAATAAATACAAAATATTATTGCTTGAAAAAATTATATGTTGTCCTTAAAAATAGTATTTAATCTCACTTATTTTGTATAAAGGTATTAATAATCCATTTAAATTGTATGCAACCTTTAATAAGCCATGATTGAGCTGAAAAAACCATTCATTCCTTCTTTGGAACAATATTCAAGATTTGTCCACCATAAATTACATATTTCACAAATCCATTATTATATATACCTATGGAATACTCAAAAGTTACGTGATTTCTTCTTCAATCACCATAATTTTAATATAAACATACTAAAATTCGTGTGATCTCTATGAAAAATTCTTTACCACTAGTATTTCCAAAAAAAAATTAGTGGTTCTCCACCTGATTTCATATGGGTCTTCCACCGTATATCAATATATACTATACCTATAAAATATGAATATGCCCTTAAAATGGCTTATATCCATTTAATCTTTATTGGAACATGTTAAATAATTACAAAAATTCATATAAAAATGTATTCTTTATTATGATTTTTTTTTCATATGGACAATTTTCATCATCGAAAATTCATCAATTATTATTGAATCTTCACCTCTAACCAAATATTATCTCCTCCATTAATTTTCAAAATCCCATATATGTAATTTGTTTTTTTAAATTTTTAAATAACACCATGAAATTTACAAGAAATATAATTCATGAATTTGATATTTTTAATTTATCATTTTATAAAAATTAAAAATTAAAAATTTAATTATTTTTTTGTCACTGAAATATAATTGTATATTATAATATATATTAGAATAATTAATTAATTTACATATAAATGATTCAATAAAAATAATTTAATCCTATTAATTTTATATAATAATGATATTCTAAATTCCTGAACCATGGATGACTTGAAATGAATAGGATGCTATATATACATAAATTTAATGATTCCAAAAATTTAATAAAATAAATGAATTGAGAGAGATTGAGAGGGGGAGAGGGGGAATACAGAAAGGGGTGTTGTTTTATATTTATGTTCTTGAATAATAATATAATAATTCATCATGTCTAGAATATATATAATTAATTAATATATCTAATTTACCTTAGTTAATTACTACATGAAAATATGAAATTTCATGTTTAAACATGGTATTAATGATGGAAATTTATGGTTGAAATAAAATGCTGTAAAAAGTGATAATATTTTGGAGATTTATTATATATTTAAGGCAGTTGTTGATGGTTCCCAATATGACACCCCCATTTATCATTATTAACAATATTCTACCATAATTATTTTATAGTATTAGAAACATTGAGTTTTTTGATTTTTTTTTTCAAATTATAGAAGATTCATAATTGTGGAAATGATAGTGATAAAGCATGTTTGTTTTCCAGTGTCTATTTTATGATGATATGGTATTCATAATACCATTCATTTCCCACAAGAACATATTAGGTTACCATTAAAACCCGAAAATTTAACTGAGACAATTTTTTTCACATATTAATTTCTTTGTATCTTTCTCAATTTATTAATAAAATATAATGGATATGAAATTTATTAGATTTTTAATAAATAATATAGTTATCTTATTATAAAATTTATTTATAGCTTATTTATCGTGTATTTTAATTACATTATTGTAATTTATTTTTATTAAAATTTTAATCTTTCAATTTATAAGGAATAATGAGGATGATCTTATTAAATTGGTGACACTTACTGAAATTCGACATTAATTTCTAAACAAAAACACAAGGAAAGGGTTCCTTATTATATTTTTTTCAAAAATGTTCTCTTACCATACACTTCCACTCCCCCTCTTATATTTTTCTCAATTAAAGTTCTTGAAAGAATGGTGGTATTCTATGTTAAATAATAACACACAAATTTAATATGTAATTCAATGAAAAAAGGATACTACCCCCTTCTCTAACATTAACCCATTGATATTCAGTAACGACCTCTTAGTTTCATCAAATTTGGGTATGCAATTTTATCCCTTTCCATTTATTTAATAAAACCATTAATTGATAGTGATGTAAATTTATTTTATACTAATAAAATGATTTTATATATCATATAAGATAAATTTGTAGTGTTATTACCATATTTATTAATCAAATTCATTTCATATAAAGGATGTTTTTTGGATAATTTGTGTAAAATTATGTTTTTTTATGTAGTCTTGGTTTTGATAAAATATTCTGCGTGTATTTTCCTAAAATTATTAAGAAGGTTTTATTAGAATGAACTCTTATTTTCTACAAGAGATGAATATTCTAAATTTGATGAGTTTTTAAAATGATATATTATCCATAATTATTATCTATATATATTTATTTTTATTTCTATGATGTTCTTATTTGAACAAAATTGAATTGGTGAATAGATTTTTGAAAATATATAAAATTTGATTTTCAAATAAAACATAGATAACATGTTTGTTTTGAAATTATAATATTAAAAAATGATTAAATAACTAAGTATATCTTTATGAAATGTAATCATATGGTTTATAAAAAATTTCTAAACTGTTTCCATGGGAATTTTTCAATGCTAATGGGATGTCGTTATATTTTCTATAGTTTTTATTAAAATATTTTATGATTATTTAAATATACCATAGTTTTACTTTAATGAAATTATTATACATCATTTATATTTAATGGATAGTGGTTAGGGGTTTATTTATGAACATTATTTTGACATATCTAATATTTCATGAATATATGACAATATCATGGGAGAATCATGGTAACCTAAGATATTTCATAGAATATGAATGTATGATAGAAAATGAGAAACATTTTCTCATCATTTTTTCTAAATGATCTCCTCGTGTAGATGTAGTGATCCCCTTCATTTAAAATACACACGGACTAATAAATAACAAAAATAATGATATGTAAATAACACACCCATGGAAATTATTCTATATATAATTGATTCTATCATGGAAATAAATCCCCAAGGATATGCTGCTCTTATATTGACCAAATATTGATGACAAAACCAATAGATGGGATTTGAGGATTCCATTCATTAGCCTATAAGTATCACTCCATGATGTTTTGATATAAATTTTATTATAATTCATTTTAATTATTCCTTTTTTTGTTTACATGATTGTTTTTAACACATTTGGAAAATTTATTAACATTTTGTGAAATGTGACAAAATGAATATTCCACATTATTTGTTTTAATAAAATATTAAAATAGTAATTTTATATTTTTAGTTCAATCTAGAATGTATGGATTCTAAAAAAAATAGAATACATAGAATATATGTTTTATATTTCAAGGTTTTCAATCACAACCCACACAGACACACCTTTGTATGTATGTAGTTATGTATCTATAGATTGAATTAAATGTATAAAATATTATTTATTTCTTTAGGTGGTGACAATGATCTTGTTTTAGAACAATAATTGTCTTGTTAGGTTTGGGTGATCATGTTTTACACAGATATAGAAGGGAGTTTAAAAAAAATTCTTTGAATTGGTCAAGTACCCTCTGTTTTATACTTTCATTTACATTGTTGTAACTTTTAAGAAGGTATATTATTTGTTCATTTAATTTTATTTGTATTTTAGTCTAATTTAATTTCATGTATTATAAAGGATAAATCATTCCTATTAATAATGGATACTCTTGACAATTTTTTCATCATTCATTGATCGGGAACAATCCTTTGGTTTGTGTTATGTGTATTTGGGTAAAATGGTTAGATATTTGGAATAATATGTTATATATTGGGTCTAAGGATATGGTTGATGGGTCTATCAAGTACATAATTGGTGTATAATTCACTGAATTATAATATTTGTGATAGATTCTATCCATGAATAGTAACATAATTATATATATTACTCAAAATCTATATAGGTAATCATACATATCAATTTATCAAGGAAACATAAAACTATCAGTGCACTACGATTTTCCTCATTAGCAAATGACTATCCTAATAAAATATGTAGTATGTAAAAATTCACTACATGGTGACTTAATATTCTTTATGTGAGATGGTGCATGACGGAAAACCTAGTTCTCAATCATTGTATGAATTTACTGATGATGATTTACATTATTTAATGTATAATAGTATTAGGCATGATTTGTATCTAAGTAGAAGAATTTTTATATTGAACATATTATATTATATGTAGTGAAACCATCCTAATTTTACCTATAATTTCAATTTATAAAAAATGAAGAACATTAGTAATTTGTTCTCATATTTTCATTGGTAATGTTTTTTTGATATAGAAAATTTATATTAAAAATAATATTTATTTAGATATAAGATTTTTTAATAAAAATTTTCAAAATATTCTTTCATGGGATATATATAACCATAGGAAAATAGGGTTTTCCTCATGGTGTTGGAATGGGGCACATTTATTCTAATGGGTTGTATGGTGTGATTTATGGAAAAAATTAATTTGTTGCCTTAAATAATGGAATGTGATTAAATAATATTTTTATGTGGGACTAGACGAGGAATGTATTATGAGCCATTAAACTACTTTTTAGAGAAAAATTATACCCATTTGAGGATGAAAACCATGCGGTGTTAAAAAAATGCATAAGAAATTCCATGGGGGACCATATCATTCTTTGAACCCTTAATATGCATGTTAGGGTATATTTTGGAATCTATAGTGAATAACTGTTTAATTGGGTAGTTACTCAAGGAATGTAAGTCCAATTTATACTAATTATGAGATGTTTTGGAATATTCAAAACTGTATTTTAGATAAATGATGTGACTATGAATTTATAAAATACATGAGGGCATGTGAATGTTCTGAAAGGTGAATGATTCTACATGATTACATTGAAATAAATACATGGTTAATATATATTTATATACATGTTAATTATTATACTTGGGGTAATAATAAATAGAAACAAAAACACAAACTATATATATATGATAATATATAACCCCCCCCCCCCAGGATAACCCATTCAGTCAATTCAAAACCAATTCATATCCCAAAATTCCTCATGGAATTAAAACCCAAATATCAATAATAGAAGGCCCCGTACATTAGTCAGATAACTAGTTAAGGCAGCCACAAATGGTAATTTGTACTAAGGACCTACCATCACCTACTCAACACACTAATTTTTTATAATCTCACTATTGATACTCCCTCACCATCGTGGTATCCACAGTTGGTGAAAGGCATCAATTAAAGACTCACCCTCACTCACACTTCATTCTACCATGTGAAAATTATTGATGTGAATCTAATGTTTAACATGAATGTTTCCACCGAAAAAATCTTTCATGAGTCCTGCATGTCACCCGTACATCACTGTCCCAGTAGGCCCCCATCAACAAGAAACCACTTTAAGAATTACGATCAAGGAAAAAACCAAAATAAATCTTTATGTTGAGGATGATCCACCACACAATCGACATTTACCCATCTGAACACCATTGTGGTAAATAAACCTACACGAAGATACAGAAAACCATTTTCAATCCATGAAATTCACCACTAACATATCCAAATTCTATCCCACCACAAATAATGGGTTTATAATAGGATTTGATCTTTGGATTTTTAATGCAGTATTATGGGGAAACATGTACAAGTTGTCTGATCCCCAATTATTTTATAAGTAATATTTCCCCTTAATTTGATTTTATTTTATAAGTAGTAGATTATAGGTTAGATTTTATCCCTATATATTTTTATTTTGTGAACTTATATTAGATGATTGATAGGCGGGGAAAATTTATCTTGTTGGACTTATATGAATATCCATAAGAATCCCTTGGGTAATCATGATAAAGAAATGAGATATGTTTACCTTCTCTACATTTATTTTTATTTCATTTACTTATATTATTTTTTCAGAACATTTAATATTTAGAGAGTATCTTTTGATTATATATTAACACCTAAGATTGAGTATGTGAAATTTTATTTTATGATATACTCTCCCTTTAAGGATGGTTTATTAATGAAACAACATGATATTTTAATTTTACATTGTTTTAGTGGACTCTACTATATCAAAGAAAAAACAATGATAGAGTCATCATTTAATACTCACACCCTTGGAGGGATTTTTGGGTGGTCATGATTTTAGGATGTGGTCATTTTGTTTTTTTCATTCTCAACATGGAGTGGTGAAAATATTAGTGATGGGTTCAGGTTAAATATAATATGGGATATGTCTTCATCTTAGATTTTCTAATTATTAAATAATTAATATAATAGTTTACTTCTTCTTGATAATATTTTTGGGTGTATAGTAGTTTGATACATTCTGTCATTATAGTAGTATGATGTTGGAGACATCTCTATAATTTAGTTAAAAATACTTAACCCTTTTCAACATAAATCACGGATTTATTAATAAGAGGTAGGATCCAATTTTCTTGCGATGTTACCCTCCTTATCATGTAAATGTATATATAAATATATATATATATATACATGATTATATTATCCTTTTTATATTAGAGGAGATTTATTATAATAAGTCATGGGGAATTAATTGAGAACAAGTTTATTAAAAAAATAATGAAAATTTTATTAAATTCACAATATTATGAGGATGATTAGTATTTCATTTTTGTTTACATGACCATTAAGATGTTTAATCAAAATATATGGAATTATAAAATAAATGGGATGAACTATTGAGAGCATCGCACACTTTCCATTTCATGGACACATATGTATTGATATAATTATGAGCATGAAAATGATTTATATGATATAAGTTCATAGTGTGGATAACCAATTGGTGTTGTAATAACCCTAACCTAAAAACAATATTACATTATTCTTGGATTTATCATAAACATAACAGAATCTCATAGTTAATAATAGGTGGTGAAAATTTTATTTGTTTAATATAATAAATTGGGAAAGTGTTTTTACACTTTTAATGAAAGAAAAAAAATGATATGTCTTCCATTGTTATAGCTTGACCCTAGAAGTCTAAGGATATCCAAACCCTAAAAATCAATAATAAATATTAGTATTACTGGATCACTAATACAAAAAATAACCAAGATGCAGAACAAATACATTGAATAATTAATACATCTCAATATAGGTAAAGAACTACATAACGTCCAAAAAGTATGTTAAAATGAATAAAAACCCACTATGAGAAATTTAACAATCCAAACAAAACATTATCCCTTGGTGGGTCATCTTGTGTGTGGAATCCCTATAGAAAAAACATTATAAAACTCTTACATGTATAATCATCACATCCTCAATGAACTACAAGAGAATATACCCATGCTATGAACTTATGTGACTTCGGAAAAAAAGTAGATAGATGACTGTTTTATATCCATAAATGTGCATAATATATATAATATAAATCCAAATTTTCAACATTATTTCTATATATCATGTGAATATATATATACATATTATAAAACCTACAACACACTTTAAAATAGAGGTGAATAATCTAATATATGAATGCCCAATGGTACTCATTTATATATATAATGTATAACAGTTTTAATAGTCATCAAACAGATTGAAAAATCCAAATACGAGAGATGTAGTCTATCAATCAATATTAGAGATTACTTATAACCCACCACACCGATAGGGCCCATGATTGTAGTTATTTTTTTGGGATAAACCTAAAATCTTAAACAAAACACAAGAACTTCCCCATTTATTGTAAATACAAGAATATATAAAATCATACACTAGTACTTATGTATTCCTACACATATGGGTGAACATGTAAAAATAATTTGATAATATAAAAAACTATCCGGAGTGTCCGGTTTGGGAAATCGTGGATCCCATCCAATCAAATATGGGAATGGATATAAAAAGTTAGGGTTCTATAAAACATTCACACCCCGTCCTTTGTTTTTATTTTATATTAATATTTTCTTGATTTTGGTTCTTTTGGATGAGGTTAGGGTTTAGTTACCAGTGGATATTTTTTAGTTTCCAGAGTGTTTTTGATGGTTTCTTGTCCTGTCTACAGTTTGATCACATGTTAAATTTTTTTGAAACCTCGATATAAGGGGTTCAGATGTTTTGATATTGGTTAAACATTGTGTGTTTCCTATGTGTTGAACCTGTGAAACTCTTGACTATGGGGAATTACACAATTTGTGAATAGTTTGATTAATAATTTGAGCTAACCATGCAACCAACCTATAAAAGGTTATTTTTGTCTATTTTCCTTTTTTAGGTTTGGTTTCTTCTCTTGGACATCCCACCTAGATTCCCCAATCCTAAACGCCTCCAATGGATATTTTGGGCTCCTCCAAGATCCTTTATGGGGACTTCAATGTGGTTTCCTAGTGGTTCTTCACCCTGTTTGAAAGGATAGGGATCCCATATCTTTCTTGATTAGTTTTATTCCATTTTCAAAATATTCTATAACCAATGTGGCCATTTTTGGGATTATTTGGATACCCATGGTGGTCTTAAATTTTTTTTTTCATTTACAGGGGTTGGAGTTGTGGTAGGAGTATTTTTCCATTGGATTTCATCGAAGGCAACATGATTCGTAAAATTGAGGGGGGTGATTCCATTCATATCCTTTTTCAAAGAATTCAATTTGATGCATAGGAATTTCTAATGAATTTATAGAAGTGTTTATTATGATAGTGATGTCTTTTTTGTTTTTTTGTCATTTTAATAATGTCAATTTAATGGAAAATGGTTTTTCAAGGGTTTTTAGGTACACTTTTTTGAATATATAGATAAGATGTTTCATACAAAAGAATGGTTCCTAAAGATGAACTTCGGTATTTTAGGTTGGGTGCAGTCTTTCTTATTCTTTTTAAATTTTATTAGGTTTTTGAATTGGGTGATTATTTGGTAATTGGTGGCTTTTATGGTTTGGCGCTCATGTGTGGCTTGTTTTGTTTGGTGGTAAAAAAGTGGAAGTTCTCAAAAATGTTTTTTGGTTATATTTGTAGTAAAAATAGGATGCTTAATGTTTTCTATTAGATTTGGGAACATATCCATATATTCATTAGGTTCACATATGGATGGGTTGACAAATGATAATGGAGTTGAAAAATGATGTTTACCTGAAACCTAGATTTCAATACACCATTCCCTCTTCATCTTCCTTTTTCATCTACCTCCTTATTTAAAATGGTTCTTATAAAGCCCATTATTTTCAAAAATGGTTTATTTGTTTTGAATTGATCCTAATTGTTTTCAAATTTCTTTTCCAAATAAAGTATCAGTTTCCTTGTCGAGGAGATGTTTGAGTAATTAAATGATCTAATGGTTTGTTTGGAACCATTTGTGGATTTTGTATGTTATTTCCTTGGTTTTGGAAATGGTTTGGTAAAAGATATGGATTTGAGGTGGTAAAGGCCTGGTTTATACTTTATGATTTCTTGAGAAATATGTTTGAATGTGACATGATATGTAGGTCTGATTGTCACTTGTGTATGACTTGATGTGATATGGGCACCTATATGGTGGATCTTTTGAGGAGAGGGTCATCAAAGAGGTGGTGGCGATGATTGGGTTTAGAGCACATGATGAAATTTGGGTTATTGATTTATTCCATGTGTGTGAGGACCTCCCCATTCATCACATAGTATATGATGGTATTATTTGGAATCATTTGGTTATTGATTGTAGAGATAAACCATATGTTGCTAGATGAGTCCAAATTGAGTTTGTATACTGATTTAATCTAGAAATGTTTAGGAAATTCCAATGAATATCTATCTGTATATTCCTTATTATTTTTGTTATGCTTGGTTAACAATTTCAGTAGTATCTACCTACTTATGTTTGTGCTATTTTGGTATTGTTTCTCATGTTTATTCAACTTACAGTCATTTTAAATGTAGCACTATTTATTAGATGGTCTGGATTCTTCTTTTGGTTTTGGTAATGAAAAATGTATGATTTAAAATAGAAACCTATTTAGAAAAGGAAAGTGATTTGTTCTTTAGAAAAGTATATTTTTCTAGAAATATGTTATTGGATTTTAAAATTATAATACCTACTTTATACATGTATATTAAACTAGTATTTTGGACTATTTAGAGAATGAAAATGTATGGATTCTATGGTTCTTACCTGCTGAAATATTTATTATCTCACCCTACATGTGGCACTTGGTGTTAGTAGAACTGATCTATTTTGATGATTCGGGTTTCTAGTTTGGTTTCCAATAGATTGGGGTGGTTTTCTTGATGGATGTGACAAAGAGGTCATATGGAGATTGTGTTGGGTTTCGGCTCAGTTGTGGTTTTTTTTCAGTTTTAGTTTTTTCTATTATAGTTGTATCAAATTATTATTTTTTGTTTATTAAGATTCAAATGTTTCTAGTTTGTGATTTATACTCTATTTTTCTTATTTTATCCTATTAATTTATTTGGAAAAACCATTCCCAATTTGGATTATATTTGATGCTCAATGCTGGTCACCTTTCCTAGAGGATTGAGAATGCCTCTTGGGCCTTGTTTCAAGCTGGATCGGTTGAATGGATTTGGGTCAACCTGAGTTGGTTTGTATAAAAATGTTATGTGGGGAGTCCTTTTTTCTTTGGGATTTTAGGAAGACTAGTGATTATGAATTTTGGTACTCGAGAGGTGGGTGCAAGAAGAGCATCGTGAAATCTCGTTCATTATGATCCTTAGGTTTCTAAGGGTAGTATATGTTTTTTGTTTTTCATTATGTTTTAGGGGACGAGATATGGAATGAAAATAGAGGTGGAATGTGTTCTATGATGGGATTATGTGGAGAAATGAAACAAATGGAGCATGATTAAATGATTCTAGATACTCTTAGTTATTTATGCTTTCATGGGACATGGTCCACTAATCCTTTTGGTCAATTCTTTCATGGTCACTAGTATCTTATTCTATGTGTTTTTGTATGATTTTTGTGTAGTTTTTTATTTGGTTTTTGTGGTTAAATTTTTATATTAAGATTGTGTTTTCATAAAAAGTGGTTTAAAAAATAATATTTTTAAAGGTTTTGTTTTTCTGAGAAACATGGATTAGTGTTTAAAACTATATTTTAATGTGGCTTTCGGTATTTGGATAGTGGTCTTGGTGGATGGATTTTTTTATAAATTTGAACTAAATGGTGATTTTTGAAAAGTGGATTTCTTATTTTATTATGATGTTTTCCACATGATTCAGATTCTTTTGTTTGATGTGTCCCATTTGGTTGAGTTTTTGATGATGTTGATTGCATTTTAATTTTTTCCTACTACTCAGTGTGTAACATCCCAAACCTAGAATCCACTAAAGTAGTTCTCTAATTTTTTTCACCACATGACCTCAATCATGCATCCCTGTAGGCCAGTGGTCGCTGAGTAACAACTATGGTCAAATGGATCAAGTATTGAGACTATACCCTCTATTCCAATTTATTCCAAAATATATAAATTATTAAATTAAGGAAATAATAAAAAATAATGCAGAAAAATGCATTATTAACTATTTACCAAATAGGGTACTAACCACATCCAATAATAAGTATTCCTTGTCTTACTAATAGTTCCAACAGTGAAGAAAATCCCAGAAAATAAAAATATATCCCCGAATACCCAAAATGGGTCTTGAATATAAGACCAAATATTCATCCTTGAATATCCCAAGACGAAATCAACTCCCTAGAATAGGTCTTTTTCCCTTATCTTGACCTACATAGATGAAATATATGGGGGTACCCAATAGAGTCTTGTGAAGGGTGAAAATACAACTTAGTAGTCCACCACCAATTGTGTCTACAAAATATACATTCTAAAAAGAAAGTTAATTTATTTAGTAAATTAATTACATGATAACAAAAATATCTCATAGGTCCCATTATTTAACAATAATCAGCTAATCCATTTTCATCATTTATTCCATGGGTTGGGAATTTATATCATTTACACTATGGCCGAAGTCATTTAATTATAACACATAAGGGGATAAGTTACCTTCCTTATCTCACTGGGGATAAAAATTTCATATAAAATTATATCACACTAACCTTAGAGAATTGGTATAGTTAGTATCATGTAATGCATCCATTAGGGTCTTAGAGCCTCAGTCTGAAACTCTTACCTACACATTCTAAGGGTGGGGTTTAGATCCTCAGCCCAAAAAAACCCTTGGGAGGATCCTCAATCCATTATCCAACACCACCAAGCCATGTGAACATTCTAATTTATCCATTTTCCACAAGTAAAATATCACAAGTCATAAAAAATAAATACACATATCCCTTACAATCCACATTTCATACAATAAATGAAACATCTTCAAAACATAACCATTTTCCACATTTACCATTTACATGGAATATCCCATTTAAACAATTTCCATTTTTATTCCTCAACCCATTTATCTTATTAAAAGACTTCCATAAATTTTCCCATTTCACATTACTCATCTATTCACATACGTTATACTATTTATACAGTTCATTTAATACTCATACGCCATTTGACTCATTCACGTTAATCCATGAAGCTATCTTTCATATTTTTCCAAACAATCCCTTATGAAATTGCTATAAACTAGAATCAACTCTCTCTAGTTCTTTTTTATAATTGAACTAACATTTCAAAAAATTTACCACGAGTTCTGTTTCCACAATAATGAACTTTTACTATAAACATTACAATTTTCAATGTTTAGGAATATTGGCACACCCCATGGGTGGCCCTAAATGGTCTAATCAACATCATTTTTTACTATAGGGATCATGAGGTATATAAATAATCATTTAGAAAAGAAATTACAAAATCATTCTAAGGGATCAAATTCATGCCACAAGGGAAGAAATATCACCACCACACATGAATAACTCGATGATAAAACTATGAGATATAACTTACAGACCACCTACATTGAATCCATAGACGAATGCTTGATTAACCATATACATAGATCTAGTTTGAAGAATAATTTGATGTACAAACATAATAGACTCTAGAAAATGAGGGTTTTTTGAATTATTAAAAAGATGAACAAATCCATAATTCCAAACCTAGAAAAGAGAAAAAATAACAGCATTGGAAATTCATAGAGCTTTTATCTGTAACCAATGGCGCTTTGAAAAACCTAGAATAAAAGGAGATTGATCTATCGGAGGTCGTGGTAATTTTGGGTCATCACAAGTACTGGAGGTTGATTAATGAGGAATAAAATAAGGTTAAGAACTTAATTTCTAATGGTAAAACAGTAAAATCCCACTTTTAATGAGCTATACGGTTTGGTCACACAATTTTCCAAACTGCGTTCCTACCTTTATCCAGGGGGTCATGGTCACACGATTACTTGAGAATCCCACACAGTTCAATGAGCTATGTTCCAATAGTGAAAAATAGCTCTATCCAAGGTCACAAGATTTGGATTTACCCCTTGGATGGTTTACACTAACCATGCACCAACCATGCATCATGCACATGATAGACCGATTTCACTTTCTTTTGTATCCTGAACCCCCATAACACCCCCGAGATTCCTCATAAACAAAGTGAATATTGAATTAGTAAAATATAAATATTAAAACCATTATTTAATACGGATAATACCTCTAGGATATCTAGGATCTTACAGCCTCCCCACTCTATAATGGCTCTTTCTTGAACCACACTCCCAAGAATCACTAAACCATCGAATCAAAAGATTGGGCCACTAAGTTAGCATATATAACTATGTATACCAAGTTTCTTTTTTAAAATTATCATTAGGCCATAAAAATCAAACCAAAGGTATTGTCTTTCCATGTAATGGATTCTCACTATTATCTACAATACAAATATGATGGTCCTCTAAGGACTTATCAGTCTCAAGATAAACATCCTCAATGTCAATGACATGAGATGGGTTTGGGTGATAATTCTGAAGCTGTGAGAAATGAAAAACATATTTCATTACAATATATAATTATGGAAGATCCAATCAGTATTCCACAAGTCTAATCCTCTTGATAATATCAAATGTCACCACATATGTGGGTTCCAACTAACCATGTTTCAGAAGTTAATGTTGACTAACCTTGGAGACACCCAATGAAACAAATGATCACCCACCCTAAACTCAATAGGTCAATGAATATGATCCTCATATAACTTCATCATACACTATTTCATAGCTGTGTGTTTACAAATTAACGAGATATACTCAAACATCCCATGAACGGGACTTGGTCCTAACAACTCTGATTAACTGGCCTCTATCCAACACAATAGAGATTTACCTGGTATAACGTAGTGTGTCTAAAATAGTTCCATCTGAATTTTATCCTGGTAGGTATTCTTGTAGGAAAATGCAATAAGTGATATATTCTTCTTCTGATCCACCAAAATCTAAGACATATTCCCTAAACATGTCCTTTAATACCTAAATAGCATGATCTGATTGCCCATCCGTATGAGGATGGAAATACATACTAAAAAATAATCGAGTATTGAATAACTAATATAGTTCCTTCTAGAAGAATGATGTGAAACACATACAATGATATGAAACTATGGTTCCTGGAACCCTATTAAACTATACTACTTCTCAAACGTACAACTTACCCAACTGATCTATAATGAATTTCTCTCTAATAGAAAGGAAACCAGCCACCATTTTCAATAGATCCACAACTACACAGATCACATCATTCTCCTAAAGAATCCTTAAGAGAACCACCATGAAATATATTATCACGTCATCCCCTTTAAATTTTGTAATGTTTAATGACTAAAAAAACCACTCAACACCAGCTTTCAGCAGCTGGAAGATAGGACATCTCTCTATGAAAACATCAATCTATTTCATCAGAAATTCCCCACAAACACTACCAATGAAAATCATGATACATTTTTTCTTAATCCACGATGTACTGACCACTTCAATGCATGAATCGATCACATCAATTATTCTTGAAAACATTTGCAGAAGAACAACAATACCACGAATGTAAAAAAATCCCATCATCACCAGTGGTCCAACTAGATTGTGAATCTCCCCCTTTAAGACATTTACTTTAATCCCTACATTCTGTGTCATCACATTACATCTACATATTTAGGATCCAAATAATGGACTCAACTATCAAAGATTAAAGGGTCATCTATCCATGACTATACTGTACATCTAGATGCATCTCAACAAACAACTCTATTATTCTCCACTCAAAACTGGATTCCTAGAATGCATGATATTGAGTGTTCCAACTCAAATCATCTACAATACTATTTTTATTTCTTGACATGCATATTAGCTCAGTATAAAAAATATTTCATATACTCAACCCACCTTCGGTCACAAAGATTCATATCATAGTAAGAGAAAATGCACTTTAAGCCCTTATGATCATTATACATGGTAAAACATTCTCCCAATTACTAGTTCCACCAACACATCAGGGTGTATACCACTGCAGTCGACACAATATCATGATTAGGGTAATTTATTTCATGGGGAATCAACTTTTGTGAACCATTTTAAAACACCAAACCATCCAACATCAACACTTCTCCAATCCCAACAACATATGAATCAAAAAACTATGTTTAACCATTACCTAAATTAGGTAAAATTAGAATTAGTTCAATAATCAACCACTTATTTAACTCTTGAATAGAATTATCACATGCCCCATACCATTCAAAGTTGTTCCATTATTGGTCAGACCTGAATGTGGTGATTCCCTATGGGAAACGTTTTCAATTAATGTTCGGTAATAGGAGGGAAAACCCAAAAAACATAGGACATAATAAATATTCTAGGGATACTTTCAAGACACAACTTTCTTCACTTTCATCGGGGCCCTGACATGCCTTCCTTTGAGGTGATATAACACAATAAATAAACCCTATAAATTTATAAATCACCATTTGATAGCATGTTTTATAACATATGCTCTCTTAGTGTACTCAAGATGATTTCAATATGATTGTAATGATCATCATGAGTCTTAAATTTCCCCAAGATATAATCAACAAGTACAATAAAAAAATGATCTAGGTAAGGGTAAATTATTTGGTTCATTAGGGCCATAATCACTACTAGCGAATTAGTCAACTTGAAAAACATCACCATAAATTCATATAACCCATAATTTATCCTGAAGGCATTAGAAGATACATTAGAAGGACTCACCCTCCGTCATGATATCTGAACCTTCCAAATGAATATTGGATAAAACTAAAGAAACTCTCATATAGTCAAAATATTATCGACTTGATGAAGAGGGGATATATTCATAACTATTAGAAAATTCATTTTGTTATAATTGGAAAATATCTATAATGATCTGTTAGATATATTGGAAAAAAACTGGAGATCCCCAAGATGACATAATAAGATAAAGGAAACTGTTCTTCTCTAGTTCCTCCAACTGAGTTTTATGTTCCTCGATCTCTATCGGCATAATCTCTATGGCGGAATAAAAAATGGATATTCTCCTAATAAGATCTATATCAGGAATTTGGAATCTCTCTCAAGAGGCAGCCACAATAAGTCTTCCGAAAACTCATCATCGAACTAATCCACCATTAGAGGAGTGAAAATGTACTCTACTCCCATGTTGTCATGTATAGGAAAATCAACATGGGAAATGAGTTAACCAATATAATAAAAAAATTCCGTTAATGGACTGAATGGTGATCCCATTTCCCTTGATAAACATATGTATTATCTTACAAAGACATAAACACAACCCTATGGTGGTAATAGTAGTTATGGTCTTGGTACAATGCAAGAAAATCCATTACCAAATTATGATCAAAACCTTACATCTAATGCACATAAATGTCATATATAAAATGGTACTCAACAATCTCAAGAGAACACCGCTTACACTGTTGAGTATTTTCTTCACACACCCCTAACAGTGTGATGATCAACATGACCCCACACAGAATTTCCACATATAGGGCTAAAACACTGACCAATTTTTCATATATAAAGTAATTCAAATCACATGTTTCAAAAAACGAATTATCAAACATTGATGATACATGAATCACACATAAAGCTATCGATGGTCCTGCATTTTCACCACTAGGTGTATGATGACCTCTATGAAGTTGACTTGAACCTCTACCATGAGCACCCGTATGAGATTCTCGTGTTGTAATAACATACTAATATGGAAACTATCGTACTAGAGTCCCTCATCCTTTACCCTTATTGGTATTATGGTGGAGCTATATCATCCTTCTTAATATGCAAAAAACGAAATCAAAACCTACACTCTCCATTGGCCTTGATATTGTATCAGTACCCGTATCTTGAGGGTTCCAATAGAAACATTGTACAAACCCCAACCCTTTTCCTAATTGACACTCAACCCATGGTCGGGGACACTATCTCCACATATTCCTTGACCTTCCACATTGATAACAGAAAATCCAGTCACTACCCTGTGTGGCTATTTCCCATTTTTGACTACTCATTCCAGTATTTGACTAGCGTAAACTCTCACAGTTGTGCATCCTGCCATCAAAATTTTCACCCCAAGTTCACCCCACTGTAACATCATGCCCACCACCCAAATCATCCATGAAGATTTCATATGAAATGAGTGAATGAACCAAAACATTAGTAACCTTCTTTAAATAGATGATATTAACAAATGAATTGATCTCTTTTCTTTATCCATCCAATAAACATTTTACCACATACACCTAATTACTTCCCAATTTTGAGATAAAGAATTTTTAATTAGTGAAGTTTCCATCTCACTCCATCATCAATATAGACCACTAGTTTAACTTAATAAACACTACAACCTTCTACTAACTCATGGTACCTTCATATAAATTACCTAGAAACTTCTCCTTAAAGTATCTCTATAATATACCATCCATTTAGTGAGTCGGATAAATAAATCCAACCAACGATTTTTCTAACCATGTAGCCTGTAAGCCACCAGATTGACTCTATTCTCAAGAGGGGTCTCTATGTGATAATGAATCATATCAATACACTATATCAAAAATATTGTTGCATCAGGTCCACCCTCACTCGCAAAAGGTGTCAGGTGTTGTATCTAAAACTCCCTAGTTAGAACACTTTACTTGACCCACAATAGCCCCTTCCATCATATATATAAATAAAGAAGGGTTCTAAGGGAACTAATATTCTCCTCAGTTATCATCAAGAAATATACATTCTTTCTCTACTACTGGTGGATAATTCTCAGTGACATCCACTTATCAACCCACCAGTACACAAAATCATGGTGGCATCTTAAAAAAGTTATAAAACATGCACCTCAAAACACTTAACACAAAGAATACACAATTTCATTAGGATATACCTTCACTAAGCACGAATAACCCCTTCAGGCACCATCTTAATGTATATCATCAAATGTCTTCCCAAATTTCCACCACTATGTTTTTAACCCATTTAAACCATTTTATTATGCACAAACGGTTAACAATCATTCACATTATTTATATTTAACAATTTTCATCATTATTATTTGAGAAAATTTTTACCAAAATTTTCAATTAGTAAAAAAAATTCTAACCCTCTTGTCTCACACACCCATCATGTGTGTTCCTATCATGATGTTTTCCATGTATATCCCTTGGATCCAATAGTGATTCTTGAATAAAAATCTTAATTTTTTTCTAGCAATGGTGAAATTATCTCAAAATAGTCATGTCACACAACAATTTCATCACCCAACGATGATATATCATTCAACTGTAACGACATATATCAAGAATAACAATTCCCACACATGGTAGATGGGTTTTATCCAATACATGTGTTATCTATTCCAATGAATGAGCTCATTTCCAATACACGACACTTATTAATATTCAATCTACTATTCCCAAATAGTAATTCACAGGAAAGAACATCTATCTAATACAACATTATAACATCCCCAACCTAGAATCCCCTAATCTAGTGCTCTGGGTTGGGTTACCACATGACCTCATGCACGCCTCCCCATAATCCGGAGGATGCTGACTAGCAGAGAGGGTTATATAGATCGCAAGGGGAGAATATACTCTATTTACTAGGATATAAAACAACATATAATATATGAAATAATGTAAAAAATAAACAATAAACTAGAAACATGAATTATTGACCATTTTTCATATAGTGTATTATCCACAACCAACAATGAATTTTCCATGTCCTAATAACAGTGACAAAATTGAAGAAAAAACCAAAAAATAAAGAAAACCACCAAATCCCCAAAATAGTTTTTAAATACAATTCTATATTCTCATCTATACACATCTGAAGCCCTACATAACTCCCTAGAATAGGTATTTTTCCCTTGTCCAGACCTACATCCTTGAAATCTTCTCAGGTGCCCAATGTTCACCCGTGTAGGGTGTGAGTACAACTCTGTAGTTCACCAAAAATAGTGTCTAAAAATATTCAGCCTAAGAAAATAGTGCATTGAAGTAATAAATAAATAAAAATATAACCAAAATACATCACATGTTCTATTAGTTAACAATATTCATCATATACATTTTAATTATTTGTTCCATGGGTGATAGTTTAAATAATTTACACTACAGCCAAAGCCGATCAATTATTATGTGTAAGGGGATATGTAAATTTACATATCTCATTTGGGATAAAAATTCAAAATGAATTTCATTACACAAACCTTGGGGTTGTAGTCTATCTATTCTCATCAAATGCATCTGTTAGGTGCCTAGATCCTAATTTCTACTCCATTACTCGTCCATTCTAGGGGTAGGGTTTGGAGCCTCCGTCCAACATGACACTTGGGTGGAGCCTCTATCCACTATCCCTAACCACCAAGACATATGCACATGCTTATTTATCTATTTAACCCACATAAATAATAAAAACCATACATAATAAATACACATAAATCTTACACTCCATATTTTATTCCACATGTGGAACATCATCAAGCCTTAACCATTTACTTGGAAAATCCCATTTAAACCATTTCCCCTTTTATACCTTAACCCATTTAACTTATTCCATAATTTCCATACATTATACCATTTCTCATAATTCCTAAATTCACATGAATTAGACCATTTATGCAATTCAATTACAAACTCATAGGTCATTTTACACATTCACTTTTCTCCATTTAGTCCATTTTCATATTTTCCAGGCAATCCTTTCTATAATTTTAAATGA
This sequence comes from Viscum album, assembly GCA_963277665.1. NCBI lineage: Eukaryota > Viridiplantae > Streptophyta > Magnoliopsida > Santalales > Viscaceae > Viscum > Viscum album. Next base: position 1,368,328,007 of record OY728131.1, on the reverse strand, counting down.
CTTGACAGAACCATCACTATTTCCTTTTTATAATTTTAGCTAACATTTCAAAACATTTATGGTGGGCTCTATTTTGACCCAAATGAACATTGGTGTTAATATTAAAATTTTCCATGTTTGGGAATATTGTCAAAATACATTGGTGGCCCCAAACGGCCTAGTCAATATCAAAGCATCTTAAAGGGATCATGATTCACATAAATCATAATTTATCCAAACATATTAAAAAATCATTATAACACATCAAACAAAAATTAAGAGGGAATAAATATAACAACCACAGATGAACAAATCATGAATAAAACTATGTGATATAACTGATAAACTACTCACTTAAAATCCATATATGAAAGCTAGAATAACCTTAAACATAGATCCGAAATCAATAAACCATTCAATCATCTACTTGGGATCCATGGGAAAATGTTTCTTCTAGTGATTTTGATGAATAATAACAAATCCAAAATCCTTATTCCAGAAAAGAGAAGAAAGAGGATAATTGGACATACCTGAAGATTCGATCCACATATAATGACACTCCAAATGACTTACTGTTGAAAGATATTGATCATTTAGTGGTCTTGAAAATTTTGGATCATCACTAGTACTAGAGGAGGAATAAAGAGGAAAACAATTGTGTGATAAAGTTAAAATCTTGAGGGGGAGAAATTGTAAAGTCACACTTTTTATGAGGTGCATAGTTTAGTCGCACAATTTTCCAAACCATGTGCCAACCATTCACTTAACTCTATCCAAGAGGGGTAAAAGTCAAAACATTACATAGGATTTCACAGGGTTTAGAAAACCATGTTATAACTATGAAAAAATCCTCCATCCAAGGCTCCATGGTTTGGATTTTCCCCTTTCATGGTTTACACTAACCATTCCCCAACCATGAGACATACACATGAAAGACCGATATCCCATTCATTCATGTCCTAAACCCCTAGAAGACACCCTAGTTTCCTCATACACATGGAAAACATTTAATTATAATAAATTAAGGGATTAAAACCAAATTTTAAACAAGATTATATGTCCACAAAGTTTTGCATCTTTCACAGGGTATACTAAGAATAATGGTCCCCAATGTTTCTAGCGAGTCTCTTTAAGATTTTGGATTTGACCAAGATCTAAGTGTATTTTAGGTTTTTATTTATTGTAAATATTTTATTATATTTCATCATGATCGAGGTTTTTTAGAGTAAATGGAGTGTCTTGAGGAAGTCTATGATGTCTTCGGGTGATTGGGAACTTCTGAACCTGTGAGAGTTTGTTATGTTTTGGATTCGTTTAAGGGTCCATCTTAGGATAGATGGAAGGTAATCATATTAGTATCATTTTAGGTTTTTATATTGTGGATATTTAGTTTTACCAATTTAAAAATTGTTTTTAACTTACTAGGTGAAAGAGATGAAAGTGACAGAGCTCATGACTGTTAAACAAGGAAAATAGACAGTGAATGCTTATGTTGGATTTTCAAGGAGTTGATTTCTTTATATTTAGAGATAGAACTGCAGTATTAGATGAAATATCCTCTATTAATTTGGTTTCTTCTTCTATATATTGATGTTTTGGATCATTCATCAAATGATGTTTAGTTTGGTAAATTTATGGATTAGGTGTTCTTATTCGAGTTGGTTCCCAGAGCATAGTCTATCGTGGTTGGAAATCCAATTTATCTTAGTTCTTGTGAATGTTACCAATATTGATAAAGGTGCATTCTATAGGAACCTATACCTTTTAATTTTTTGTTATCAGTTTCAGCTTCTCATTCATTATAATTTTCATTCATATGTTTCAAATGTGTTCAATTTGGGAATTCAATGTTGTCTTGTCACAATCCTATAAAAAAGTGTCATTAGTGTCGTCATTTGGGTCCCACTGAGATGTTATAAAATTGTAGGGGGAATAAAAGGAATTGTCTATTAAGATATTTCATCTCTTGTCTATGGGATGTTAGATGCATCAAGTAATCGAGGATGTAGCCACAAGCCCTAGAGTGAAGCTCTTCACATAGCCAAGAATATCTCAGGGGGTATGGGAAACATTTTTATAAATATTTTCTCTAACATAAAATTAGAGAAGGCTATGTACCCTATTTTAGTTTACATATTTTTTTTCATATTTATCTCTTTTGTTGTAATATATGTGTTGTATTATAATCCTTGAGACTATCTGGTCTGGACCTCGTGCCATTCTATCAGTTGTTCCCATTTAGAAAATATAATTTGATTAATTTATCTTGATTGTGTGTGATTATCCAATTACGGGGTTGGTTTGGATTTCTTATTGTCCTATCATAGGGGTTTCTCATTTATTGTTGAAAAGATCATGGTTGGTTTGGGTTATTTTTTTGGTAGGGGTTCTACTTGTGTTGGGGTGTTTTTTCATGTGGGGAGATCCCGATTGAGTTTTTGGTCAATGTTGGTTGGTTTGTTTTGGCGGAGATAACCTTTTATTATTCTCTCCACGTATATTTTCTCTCAAGAAGGTCTCATGTGACTTATGTAGGTAAAAGGAAACATAGTGGTTCATGGTTCAATTTGGATTAATTCTATTTTGGGTTTGAGTTTTTGTTCTCATTCTTATTGGAGATATTTTAGGAGAAGAATTTTTTTATGGTGGGGAGAATTTTCACATGTCAAACTCTAATATTTTATTATTTTCGTTATTTTATGTATTTTGGATGAGGATAGGGTTGTGTTCTTGGTGTAATTATTTAGGTTTCCAATTTTTTACAAGGTTTTTGTTTTCTATGCACAGTTTGAGCATGGATTGATCACAATTAGACGATGTGTGAATTCTCGAAATAAGGCTATCACATGGTTTAATCAGGGTTAAACTAAATTTGAAACTTATGTGTGCTGCCGTGGAACTCTTGATATTGGGGAATTTTCAGATTTGTGAACGATTTGTTTATATTTTGGAGATAACTAAAGAACCCCCCAGATGAAGTGCATTTTTTGCCACTTTGACTACTTTTTATGTGGGTTTGAATCCCTTGTACTCCCCACGTCAATTCCTTATTCTTACACACCTTCTTTGGGGATTTCCGGACCATCCAATATCCACCGTGTAGATTACAAGGTGGGATCGTAGTGATTCTTCCCCTAGATTGAACGGTTCGGTATCCCCTCTCCTCCTTTGCCTTTCATCGATTTCTCTTTATCCTCTATCCCTAGTTTCCATGTTTTTACAATTTTCATACATAGGTTCGCGAAAAATTTGCAGTTTTTCTTTATTATGGCCGTGAGTCATGGTGGGAGTGTTGTTCTGATTGATTTCGTCAATGGAGAGATGATTTTTCCACTTGAGGTTGGTGATTTTGTCCATTTACTTTATTATGTGTACCATTTGTTGATTGAGCATTTATAATTAATTTATAAAAGTGTTTCATATGATATATATGTGTTTTATTGGTTTATTGTGGTGTTTTTATGATGCTAATATTATGGAAAATGTGGTTTAAATTGGTTTCTTTATTTATTAAGAAAAGTATATGTAGATAAAGTGTTTCATAAAATAAAACATGGACCCTAATAATGAATTTGGATGTTTTTTGTTGTGTTTATCCTTTATAATTATTTGGTAATTCGATTTGGTTGTGAATTGGGTGCTGTGTGTGGGAATTGGTGACTTTTCATGTTTGGTGCATATGTGTGGCTTATTGTGATTTGGGGTAAAGAAATGAGTGGTTATCTAAAATGGTTTTTTGTTAATTAAGTGGTCGAAAAAGGATTCTTATAGTGTTCTATTGGATGTGTTATCATAAATATGCTCATGGAGTTCACATATGGATGGGAATACAAATTATAATCACATTAAAAAATTAATTTCACATCGAACCAAGATTTTGAAAAACCTTTCCCTATCCGTCCACCTTTTTCATCACCTGCCTAATTTTAAATGGTTCGTCTAAAACCCTATATGTTCCCAAAAGGTTTATTGGTTCTAAAATGATATCAATTTTTTTCCAATTTGTTTTATAAGGAAAGGATAATTTTCCTTGTTGAATAAAATTTTGAGTAATTAAATTATATAAAGGCCCGTTTGGAACCTTTTTTATGTTCTAAGTTCTTATTTTGGCTTTTAAAAATGGTTTTGAAAACGGATTTGGATTTTACATGGTAATGTATCAATTGGTAATTTTCGATTCCTTGAGAAAAAGGTTTGAATGGTATATGATGTGTAAGAAAAGTGGAACTTGTGTGTTACTTGGTGTGACATGTGCACCTCTATGGAGGATCCTTCGAGGATAGGGTCATCACATAAGTTGTGTTTGTTATTGGGAAAGGTAAGAATAATGGAATGTGGGTTGTTTTTTTACACACATTTTATGACCAACAAATTTACCACATTATATATCATGGGATTTCTGTGCATCATATAGTGGGTCGAGTGAATGTTTCTTCTCAACGCCGATTAGATGGGTTGGTACACCCTCGATCTGCTGAGAGGCCATGTGCGACGTGCCACTGGAATGGCTAGTTTAGTACAACTTCATTGTTATTGTTAGTAAAGCTACATCATAATCTGACTGGTATGTCCAAACTAATTACATCCAATGATTTCTTCTAGATATGTTTATAAAATTATCAAGATTATCAATCTATATGTTCTTTTTTATTTTTGATGTTCTTGGTTACCTTTTTCACTAGTATGTACCTACTTGTATTTGTATTTATTTTTTATTTTTTCAAATTATTTTTCCATTTCAATTCATTTTCAGACTATTCTACTTAATTACATAGTTTGTATTATTCTTTGGGTTTTTATTATGAAAATGGTATGATTTAAATTGGAAACATTTTTAAAAAGGATTATGGTGCGTTGTTTAGAATAGTGTATTTTTTTTGGGAAATCTATGTTTAGATTTTGAAATGTAAAAACCTTTTTTATATAAACATTTCAAACTATTGTTTTTGGACTATTTTTGGGAAATTAAATATATGGATTATGTGGGTTTTACCTACATCGTTATTTATGCTCACACCCTACATATTCCACTCCGCATAAGTATAACTGATATATTTTGAAGGATTCAGTTTGTAGTTTAGTGTCCTATAGAGTGGGACGATTTTGTTCATGGTGGAGACCTAGAGGACACAAGGAGAACTTTTTGGGTTTTGGATCAGTTGTGGTATGTTTTAGTATTCATTTATTTTCTGTTACAATAGAATTTCATTATGTTTATATACTTATTGAGATCTAATTCTTTCTGGTCTATGTTGTGTTTCTGTATTTTGGATATTTGATATTGTTCATTTATTTGGAAAAATAATTCCCCCTTGGATGATCTTTGATTTGTGGCTCTAGTAATCAGTCTGGGAGGATTGAGAACACCTCTCGACACTTGTCGCGAGCCGACATGGGTGACCAGTTTGGGGTGGACCTGGGTTAGTTCATGAAAAAACCATCCTACATTAAAAGTAATAAAATCTTATAGACTATTCATTCGAATCCTATACATCAATATCTAGGGTACATATCATGTAGTGGAATTAAGAATAGTACATATATCTCTACCAACATGATTATCTTCTACTAAAGATATATCCATGCTGATGGGAAACATTTTTATCAAATGTCACATCATTCATAATACATAGAATGATAGATATGAATTTATACTATAAGAACTAGTGGGTGAACATTGTAAATATATAATATTTTGTATTGAGGGAATAATAAAAACAAAATTGAGTAATAAAATACCATAAATTATATACAATATTATATGTTAATAAGGGTAAAAGTGATTGAATCATATTCTCTATTATTATTTTGGTAATACACCATATCAAACACAATCATTTAAATAGAGTACATCATATTATTTTTTTGAATCCTAGCTAGACAAGTCATCAGGAATGGTGTTGATTATTATAAGTTCCAATTAGTAGTGATCTTGATGAAAGTCCAAATTCCGTCATTGAGCATGTATCCTTTTATTTCTCTATAGAAAATGTGAGATGGGGCATGCTGGTTATTTTAAATAATATTTGATCGAGAATTAATATTATGATTTGTCAACCCTATATATTATATACCTTTTAAGAAAAAAATCCTTTTATGTGAAGGTGTTTGTTATATAAAAAGACCTCCCATATAAATCTTATTATATAAAATGGTACACATAGTTTATGTATACTTCCATTCAAATATAAAATAATAATTTTTGAGTCCCTAAAGAGGGAATGATTTTATGAAAACAAACAAAATGTTTTAAACATATGTTAAATTCAAAAAATGGTTCAACACTGTATAATAATGGTTTATTTTCTCTAAATAATAATGTTTTTTATCTATAAACCTAGCTTATTATATAATTGTTATATATAAAACATATATCATTTCCTCAAATTTAACTATCTAGGATGTCATGTCACCACCTATGTAATTTTTAACCATGGTAAAAATTGCATTGGGGCTTATAAGTAATTTGGGTTATAGTGAAAGAAGTTTCTAACATATTGAAGTATGTTGATGGAATATAAATGTTTACTAAAGTATGAAAAATTTATACATAACTAATACATGAATGAATATTTTTTGTTTTAAAGTCAAAATCATATCATATTTAAAAATTCAGAATTTTGGATGTATCATGGTAATCAACATTTGTGTGAAACTACCCCTGAGTCACCTTATAATATCTAAAAGATTAAACTCTTTTAAAAGGAAGGAATATAGTAAATAATTAAAAAATGGGATATTCAATGTATATAAACTTTAATAAATAGTTATGTTTATGATTTATAATATCTTTATAAAAAATAATATTATGACAATGTTATAATCAAGAAATCCATACATAATTTAAAAAACATGAAAAATTAGTTGATCACACATGTATAAACCAAATGTCTTAATGAATATACTTAAAAAAATTATTACATTATTTGAAATCATAACATAGGATATTCAAATTTATTTTATTATTTTTATATTGGGAAACCATATGTTTATAGTTCCAAAAAAATATGCGGGTTATTGTTAGCATTCGAATCATTATGGTAGTTAGGTCTAAATAATATGCTTGGGATTCACTCAATGACTTTCTAATTCCATAACATAAGAATATAAGGTATTCACCATCCACACAATCATCATGTAATTCTTTAAAGCCACCCAACAACCCTTAAAAATCATTAAGTAATAACTTATAATCTAATGCCTCCAATAAACTTATTTCAACGATTGTATCAGGTTAAACCTCAATGAAATAATGGGAAGAACACATATCAAATCCGTTAAATACCATAACCACTAAGAACCCAAATTAGGGTCACCAAATAAAATTTTGATTACGACCTAAAATGCAAAAAACCAAGATTATAAAGAAAACTTTCCACTGAAACCTATGTTTTTTGATAGATTATAATGAATGTAACATCAAACCAATACGAAATAAGGAACATTATATAACTGTTAAAACACAAAAACATAATCAATTGCTAAAAATTGTTTAAAATTAATTTCGGAATATATGTCGAAATAAAAATATTGGTCCATATTAATTCAAATCAATTAATAAAATTTAACTCATATAGACAAATAACAAATAAGACCATTTTTTCAATAAATTTTTTTATAAAATTGGATATATATATATATATGTGTGTGTTTTATTTCAAGATATTAGATATTTTTTATATAAAATATATTATTAAAATGAATAATATATTAACACTAATCTATTTGATAATTTATTGTAAATAAAAATAAGTATTGTAGAAATTTCAGAAGGTTATTTTTCTATGAATCATAATTTCATTATATTTTTTTATTAAATTTGGAATTATGAAATTTGTGAATTCGAATTAAAAAAAATTCCTCATTTTCTAATTTATAATAACTATACTATATCGATGTATTTTTTTTGGGATTTTCATGAATTAGTTAAATTTTTAAGGGAATGTTGAATAAATAGCGATATTTCTAAAACAATCACTATAACGAACCATCCTTAAACATTACTTCATCTTTATATAACTAAAGAATAAACAAGGATGATAATTTCATTTTTTTTATTTTTAGATTAGTAGGCCAAAAATATTACCTAAAAACTAAAATTTATACAATGTGGATATAACAAAAACATTACCCACTTCTTCCAAAAAATAAATCTTTTTAAAAATAAACCATATTTATTTTCATGATAAAATTCTTCTTGAATTATTACTTTCACTTACCCATCTTTATTCCCCATTAAAAACATTAAAAAACGAGGGATGTGGATAAAAATAATATTATAGAATATAATACTTGGAATAAAAATGTTGTCCATGAATATTTTAAACCCATGAAAACATTTTCACAAAATCATACTTTTCACCCATAAAACATAAACTATTTAACAGAATGCATGAAATAATAAGATTTCTATAACACTCAAAGAAATCATAATTCATAAATTTATCTTGTGGAATTCATAACATAATAAAATTTTAGCTTTGATAGCTATATATGGTGTAACTTTTATTATTATATTTAGAATATCCATCATAGTATATTCCCTATATATCATAGGAGAAGCATTAATGTTTACCTCCATTTCATTAAGAAATAAAATAGAGAGCGATAAATGGATCTCCCGCCATTAGTTTATCACAGAACAACCCATATAAATAAGAAATACCCAAGAACAATAACATAATCATAACACATAAAACATGTATAAAGGAAAAAGTATCACATCCAAATTGTAATCATATGATATGAAATCAAGATATATTCAATTTATCATCAAAACCATTTTCAATATCAAAATACCCAAGAAGGAATATGTTATTGAGTTTTAAGAAAAATTACATCTTCTAGAGGAATCCAAATACAAAATAATGGTAACGATGGCGGAAAGGTCATTGTTTCTGCATATGTTAAAAACAATCAGTTTATTGTTTAGTAAATGATTCATTTTAGAAAAGATTCCTTTTGAAATCCAATAAATGATATTATAATTCATATGGGTTTATTATACAGTTTATAAAATAAGGTGGTGTATAACATAAAAATATACCATAATGAAAGGAGATTGAGACAAATTTATTTACCTTGAGTCTGAAACTTCTCGTATAATAGTTATGTTCCAAAATAATAAACATAGGTTAATTTCTATACTATTTAAAACATTTTAAAATTTATTATTTATTTTATATAACTTATTACAATATTATAAAAAACACATAACTATTTAAGTTCATATCATATATTTTGTTGATATTAGGTACCTGAGTCAAAAATGGACTTGTTTTGATGTAAATTGTCCATGTGTTCAAAAGTCCATAATATCCAGAGTATTATTCATGATTTACATATTATATGTATTTATAATAATCCATAATATTTAGTGATAAAATTGAGAATTCCCGTTCATGGAGATGATAGGTCATACGTAAGCATGAACACTAATTTCATTTCTTTATCATACTAGAAGAATAATAATTAAATGATATACAAGAATATTTAAATTACATTATTATATTAATTTTAAATTTTTTATCATAGTTTTAATTAAACTATCCTTTATATATTCCATGTATAGCACATAAGAGTCATATCTGTTTGAGGGGGTGGTAGCCCACAATTCCTCAAATGAAATAAGCATATTTAAAAAACATGGAAATCATAAATGTCTATTGTAAATTAAAATCAAAGAATCATATAGAAAATATAGAGAATATATATAATATATAAATATAGTTTCTATTGTTATGGTTTCCATGAGTGGTGGTAGGGGAGAATTGAACAATCAACGTTTCTTGATGTAGTAGTTCGTTGTACACAGGAACAGTATGTTTGTTACCCATTAAATGGAAGAGTGTGTAAGTGTATGTTAGAACCATATAAAAACAAAATACTATTATATTAAGGATATAGGTCTTGTTATTTAATCATAAAATAAGAAGAGTATAATTAGTTTAGAATGGAAGAATAACTAAAAATCATGAGAGAAAGCGTTACCTCTTAATGAGATTACTTCTTTTAGTTTATACCAAAAGGCTTACTTAGAGGGATTTATGCTTTAATAGAGTATTCTAGGATGAGGAGAGGGATTCTAGGAATATGTTTCAGTTGATCATGCCCGATCCAAAAGGCATTGGATGTGTGACTATAAGGGAGGAATGTGTGTCTTTTAATAGGGGAGGGGAGGGACACCCTTGGAATTATTAAAATTATTAAATTAATATAAAAACATTTTAAATTAAAAATGGCCCAAAACTAATTTATTTACAAGAAAAGATGCGTAATGTTTTAAATAATCTCATCCAATTATTTTTATATATGTTTGTATTTTATTTTAAACCTTTTCTTTTTAGATCACCCTTAATTACTCCTTTTTTAATATTAATTGAGGTAACAACATTTTGATTATTAAGAGGCTATTAATTTCAATTATATGGGGTAAATTTTTCATACAGGAAAAATAAATTAACTTTAATACCTTAACATATCAATATTGTAATTTTAAAATATTTTTATGATTTTAAAATACTTTAACAAAATATTATTTTTTATAAAATATATATCGTGACAATTTTTACTCAATTAATTTTATTGAATTTGAAAATATCCAATAAGATATATAACATAAAAAATAGAATTTAAAAGAATTATAACATTTAGTATTCACTTAAAAAAAATTTATGACATAAATTATTTCAAATAATAATTATTTTAATATTTCTAATATCCTTTATTTTATATTTCTCTTAATAAAATAATTATTTTATCACTATTGTTTCAATATTTATGGTAATTATTTAATCTCTAAAAAATATAAATAAATTCATATTATGTATATAATTTAATTACATTATTATAGATGATTTATATTATAATATTCTTTAATTTTATCACTGAATTAAATTTATTACAATTATATGAGATAAGAGAGTGACATATTGTTAGTTTTCTTTTGTTTCAATAATAATCATATCAAATTTAGTGAAAAAAGACTATTAAGTGAATTAACTCTGAACCATAGTTTATATTGGTCAATTTTCATTCACCCAAAAATATTTTTTTTAGTGTTCGTGTTATTTTATTATCCTTTTCATATAGTTTGTTATACCAATTTATCCAATTTAACTTTAATTGTGGTAAAAAAAATTACCATAGTTACTATTCATAATATCCCCAAAAATTAAATTAACCTATATACATAATATTTACCCAGTAATTCCAAATATGGAATAATTTTTTTAATTTAAAATAATGAATTGGCAGTAAGTAATTTAAAATTAATTCTAGGTGTCAAAGCAAGAAAACAAGTTTTTTTAAATTTAAAAAACAATCAAAAGATTGATGTGCGCTTATATCTAATTACAGTCTGAAATTAATTCCAATGACCAATATTGAATTATATAATAAAAACATAATCTTATTATAATTTATAACTAATTAAAATGATCAATTTTTGTGTAAATAAATCAGAATAAAAGGCAGTTTTATATTAAAATGCAGTATTTTTCACTATTTATTAATAAAAATAATATTATTTGAAAAATATCAAAAATTCAACCAATGTAAATTTTGAGGTCACAATTCTAAAGAAGACATTTATTTTGTAAAAAAACTTATAGATGTTTATGAAATGAGATGTAAAATTAGTTCCCCATCAAAAAAGCGTTAAAACTCCATTTCTATCAAAACACTCATTTTATCCGTAAAATTGATTTTGTTCTTATATAATGTATAGAAAACATATAAAATGAATTTTAATCATTATATATAATATAGTAAATATATATTTCATTAAAAAAATACATAAAGAGATTTTTTAATATTTTATAAACTCACTTATTGGCATTTAAATAGATTTTTAGAAAAAAAATCATTTCCTTTTAATTAAAAAGTGTTTTATTTTCATTTCTAAATAATTATTTACAAAATAATTAATTAAATTAATGTGTAAAAAATAATTTCCTAAATCAATTAATAAATTTTATTGTATTCATTTAAACATCTTGGATATAAGGTAACATAATAACACTCTAGTTCGATGTGGCTTATTATGTACGCTATGGAACATATTGTCTCTTTTTAAAAACTAAGAATGTTACATTATCCTTCCATTTGGAAATTCCACCCTCTCAATTTTAATTTGGGTTTGGTAACTAATTTATGACTCATCAAAATACCTTTATTTCATTTCCACACAAAAAATAAGAATTAATAAAACTACTACTTCAAAAGAAAGAAAGATAAGTTCAAAGGTCACCCGAGATAGCGCTTACTAGGATTACGTGCTGGAAAACATGGATATGGAATAAAAACTAACCATTTTGTTCAGACAGAGAGTGATATAAAACATGATCATGATATAGTTAAAAATCATTAAACAAAAAATGATTAAATATCTATTAATCCTATCTTGAACCATTAACCAAAAAAATATTTTTAAAATAAAATATGTTAATTCCACGAAAAAAATAAACCTTTTTATGAAGAAAACTTCTTTTAAGATACAAAAAGAAACAGTAGTATAAAAATTTCCACACATACCATTCAAAAAATAACTTTCCATAAAATTTCTCAAATAATACAAACTAATATTGAAACCCAAAATTAAGAACGATTTGATCACATAGTCATCCGTGATAGGTTTTAACATTTATCTCCATATAACATCCACAACTACTAATGTCTCAAACCCAAAAGTAATTTCCTAATTACATATTTTCCAAAATAGGTTAATCACTTACATAAATAACCCCAATAGTCATATGTCTAGTATTAATTCAATTATTTCCCAGAAAAAAGAAATTTTTATTCCTCAAATATAATATCGTAGTATTCTATTTACGATAATCATAATAAGTTCACAAAATAGTGAACACCTTCCAAAATAATATTTATCACTTAATCAAAATATCATTCTCCAATCCCATGGATATCCATTTAATAAAAAATATGATCAAAAAATCAACATTTTCTTATTTCATCAAATAGTTTCACTAAAAAGATAAAATCATACTAACTAGGGACATCACATTGGTAATAGGTAGGTGATAAAGTCATGTCGCACTCTTATTGTGTGTTTAATTTCCAAATCCTTATCTAACATGACGGGTTGTCACAGGGTCTATGTGTTGTCCTTTAAAAAAACTATATAATTTTTCTAATATTCCAAAAATAGTATAAATACATTAAATATAACCCTAACACATTTTTCCTCAAACGTTACTTCATACCTCGCATTTTTCATCCCAAAAAATATTAACCCATAATTTTTCAAATGTGAATGCCTCCTAAAATTCCATTAGTCACCTAAAAATTTCAAAAAAAAACATTAAAATGGGTTTCTATGAAATTTAACTTATGATAGACCTTAAAATTATAAACAAATGAGCATATACCTAAATCTTAAGAAAACATCCTAATCTCCAATGTTGTCTGAACCATCCTCTGATACCAACTATAGGGACCCAACCTTAAACATTACTTAATCTTGAGATAATTAAAGAATTCACATTTGGGATCTTTTCAGGTTTTTTGTATTTGGGAATTAGGACATCACTATTACACAAAAAATAAAATTTATACAATGTGTATATAACTAAAATAGTATCCATTTCATCAACAAAATAATTTTTTTAAAAAATAAACGTGATTTATTTTTTAGATAACTTTTTTCCTGACTCAGTACCTTATCATATCCATCCTTATTCCCTATATAAAACATTTTATAAAAATGGTATTTCAATATATTGATCTGTATATAATATAAAAAAGGAAATAAAACCTTCAGTTCATGAATATTTTAAACCCATGATTTTTTTCACAAAATATTATGTTATCACCAATAAAACATAAACAAATTAACATAACTCATGAAACAATAATAATTCTATAAGAATCAAAGAAATCATAAATCATAAAGGTAACTTGTGGCATTCATAACATACTTTCATTGTAGTGTTCACAGCTACATAGCAAGTAACATTCATAGTTATGTTAGGCATACCCATCATAGTATATTACCTAAATCTCTTAGGATATAACTTAACATTTATCTATGTCTCATTACCCAATAAAATGGAGAGATATCACAGGGTCACACACCCTCATTTATTCTAGGAACCCCCATATACATAAGAAATTCCCAAGAACAATAATACAATCATAACACAAAAAACATGCATGATGGAAAAATAACATCTCCAAAATGAAATCATAAGAAATAATTTCAAGATATAATAAATTCATTCTCAAAACCATTTTCAATTCCAAAAAACTATAAAATATAGTATGGTATTTACTATTCCTTGAAAAAATTACGACTTGTAGAGGAAGACAAATACCCAATAACGGTCTTGGTCGGGGATAGGTCTTTGTCACCGCATATGAGAAATACAAATTATTTTCTATCATTTAGTAAAACAATTCATATAAAAAATGATTCCTTTTAAAAATAAAATAATGAATGGAAAATTAAAAGGGTTTTATTATACACCATATAAAATAAGATGGTGTATAACATCAAAATATGAATTAATGAAAGGAGGTTGAGATAAAGGCCCTTACCTTGAGTTTGAATGGTCACGTACAATCATTATGTTCTTGAATAATAAAAATATATTAATTTATACTTGGTTGAGAACCTTTTTTAGCTTTATTATTTACTTTATATAAATTATTACAATTTTATAAAAAAATACACCACTATTTATGTTCATATTAGAATTTTTGTCAACATTGGGTGCCTGAGTTCAAAATGAACATGTTTTGATGTAAATTATCAATGTTGTAAAAATTCCATCATCTCTAAAATAATATTAAGGAATTAAATATCATATATATCTAGTATATATGTATTTATAATAATCTATAATTTTGTAAATAGGTCGTACATACGCATGAAGGCTACTTTTATTTTTTTCATATTAGATGGATAATAATGAAATGATATAAATGTATATTAAATACCATTATTATATAATTTTCATATAGGTCTCATAGTTTAAACAAAACTATCATCTATACATTTTATATATAATTGGAATGAGTCATACCGCTTTGAGGGGCAGTAGTCCACACTTTCTTAAACAAAATTATCATATTTACATATCTTGGAAAGAATAAATGTATCTTATAAGTAAAAATTTCATAAGAATATAGAAAATATAAATATAAAATACATCATACAGTAATATAGTTTCCATCATAATTTTCACCTTGAGAGGGGGTAGGGGAAATTGAGCTATCATCGTTTCGCAAGGCAGTAGTTCACCGTACAGAGAAACAGTATGTTCGTTACCCATTAAGTGGATGTGTCTATATGTTTATGTTAAAAACATAACATTAAAAAATACTAGAATATTTAGGATACTGTATTATTTATGTAATCAAAATGTAATAATAGTATAGGGTGTGGAGAATTTAAATGAAACAAAAAAGCATGAGAGAAGATGTTACCTCTTAATCAGGTAACTTCTTTTGGTTTGTATGAAAATTCTTTCTTAGAAGGAATTCATCCCAAAGGAAGACATATATGATTAAAGGTGGGATTCTTTTAAGAGTTTTTGACACATATTGGCCGAACCAAAGGGCTTTTTATGTGTGTGTAATAGAGAGGAATGGGTGTCTTTTTATATGAGAGGGGAGGGGAACCCTTAAAATTATTATAAGTATTAAATTAATATGAAATAAATTTCAATTTAAAAATGTAAAAACTACACTATTTATAATATAATATTCTTATAGTTCGAAATAATCTCATAAAATAATTTTTATACAGGTATTTATTTTATTTTAACCCTTATCTTTTCAGTTTACCCTTAATTACTTACTTTTAATTTTAATTGAGGTGACATCATTTTAATTATTAATGGGATATTTATTTCACTTATATGGGATAAATTTATAATAATTGGACACATTATTATGTTATAGACCTTAACATAACTACTTATAAAATTTTAAATAATATTTTGGTTTTTTTATAATTTAATAAAATATTATTTTCATAAAATATCAATAGTTTAAATTTGTACACTATTAATTTAATTGAATTTAAAAAATACTAAAAAACAAATAACATCAAACCAAAGCATTAAATAGTCTTTAAACATTACATATTCACCTAGAAAAATATTTTATTATATAATTTATTTCAAATTATATTTATTTTAATATTTATAATACAATTTATTTTATATCTCTCTTAATAATATAATTACTGTATCGCTATTTTCTCAATATTTATGGTAATTATTTAATCTCTAAAAATTATAAATAAATTAAAAATATATAGATAACTTCATTATTTTTTTGGATACTATTTATATTCTATGATTCAGCAATTTTATCACTGCATTGAAATCACTATACATATACGAGATAAGAGAGTGACATGTTTTCACATTCTTTTTTTAATAAAAATTACATCTGTTTCATGGAAGAAAGTCAATTAAATGAATCATTTGAAACAATTAGGTTCTTTCAGTCCACTATGGTTCATCCAATAATTGTTTCTTAGGTGTTAGTGTAATTTTGTAATATTATCATATGATTTGATACCCTAATTTTCTAATTTACCTTTAACTATGGTAAATAAAAATTATAACAACTACTATTCATAAAAAAAAGTAAAATTTAAAAATAACACGAACCCACTATTTCCAAATATGAAATCCTTTTTTTAAAATTCAAAAAAAATTAGTTACAGTAATTAATTTAAAATTTATTCCCATTGTTAAAGTGAGAAAATGGGTTGTTTTAATAGTGAAAACCATAAAAAAATTGATGTGTGTTTATATATATTATTTCAATGCGATATTACTTACAATTAATAAAATTGAATTAAATGATGGAAAATATTCTAAATATACTTTAAAACCAGTTAAAAGTATAAATTATTTTATAAATAAATCGGATGAAAAAGCAGTTTTAAATTAAAATGCAGTGTTTTTCACTATTCAAAAATGAATATTATTAAATTAATACAAACAATTCAACAAAAGAAAAATCTTTTGTAATTATTCCTAATAATAGGTTTATTTTGTCAAAAATAACATATAAAAGTGACAAACACTAGATTTAAAATGGGTTCTCTATCAAAAGGTGGTGAAACTGCATTTTTAGAAAAATGAATATTTTATCCGTCAAATTGAATTTATTCTCATATCATGTCTAGAAAACATATAAGATTAATTTCAAACAAAAATTGAATTATATATATATATATATCATTAATAAAACACATAAATATGGATTTTATTATTTTGTAAACTTACTTATTTCCATTTAAATAGTTTTTCTGGAAAAAAATTTCTTTTTAATTAAAAATGATTTTATTTTAATTTATAAATATTTTTTCACATAAAATAAATAAATTAAATTATTGTGTAAACTATTTTTTCATAATTTAATTAATACTCTTCATTACCACCATTTTGACATCCTGGTTATAAGTTAATATAATAATGCTTATGTTCGATGTGGCGTATTATATACGCTATGAATCATATTGTGTTCTTTTAAACACATAGGATGTTACAATCTATTTTACGACAGAATCATAAATCATGAATGAGTTAATTTTTTTGGAAACCATTTTATATTTAAGATAAATAATTTTTGGTAAAAAAAATTATTTCAATTTGTTGTTTTGAATTTATAAAACCCATTTTTATCATTTTGGAATCATAATTAAAACATATATGTTCACTTATATTAAAAAAATAGTTTTCCTCACTTGACGATTTTTAATCCAAAAAAATGAATTTCATATTTTAGATCCACATTATCATATTAACTAATATGTGTAATTTTATTTCTGTGAATAATAGAATGATTACTCTGAATAAAGTTTATTATTATTATAAATGTAAAACTCTTATTTTAAAATATTTTTTTTCAATATTATGTAATTTTTATCTAATAAAATAATGTACTATCTAATAAAAAATAAAATTTAATATAATTTTTAAACATATATTTATTTGAATTAACTTTCAATAACTGGGAATAAAATAAAAAATTATTAATAATACAAAATGATGGAAAAACCATATTTTAAAAAGTAGTACATCAATATATAAATTTTTATAATTTAAATGTTAATTTTCTATTAATAATAAATTTAATTATAATTAATGGAGATTAAATTTCATTTCAAGACACCCAAATATTATAATAGCTGTTCTTTTATATTCTTAGTAAAATATATGTTATTTTAGTAAAAACTAATTACACCTATTAACAATGTTAAACTACAAGAGATAATTACTACAACGATTTTTATCAAATTCATCTAAATATTTTTGGGGATTTAGGGACCCAATATAACACTATAAACAATTATTTTGTCCTTTTGGTGAATTTTACCATTTAATAGAGTCGTTACATTATTGAAAAATAATTGCTCTTCACAAAAGTATCATTTTCTTCACTTATAAAAGGGGTTATATCCAACCCATCATGGCACAAAAATTTCATCTAATTTGAACAAAAAAATCTACAATTTATTCCTCCTAGAATCCACACTCATTTTCACTAACTTCTTTATCAATTATTTATCATATTCCATTAATTTCCAATGAGTCTTTGAAAAGAATATTCACTGTCCTCAAGTGAGTATCACTAAACCTTTACCATTTTATTCATAGTATATCTCTTCCAATATTGGCATTAACAAATAAATAAAATGACCTTAGTATATTTAGTATATTTATTTTCAAATATTTAAATGTCAAAAATAATTATTTATACCTTTCCAAAAAATTATAAAAAAATAAAATCAACTATTAATTGTGTGGACTACCGCTCCCATGAAATAATGTTTTTTTTTTGTTTTCCATCATAATTTTAATTCATTAAAAAAATCACCAATAATATGATTCTAAAATTTAATAAATATAACAAATAATATTAATCTTATGTAATATTTATATTATACACTTCCTTATCCATACTCAACCATCATGTTATAAATTGTTCCTATTTGGGTCGATTTAACAACCTAGATAATATTTGTAGTAAAATTATAGCATGGATGACTATGGGATCATAAAAATTAATATTATTCAAATTTATTTTTGAAAATCTTTAATTTTTCCAATTTTTTAACATTTATATTATATATTTTACTTAATATTACAATATCACCCTCAATTGAAAAAATTTCCAAAAAAACCAACAGTGATTCAATTTTCTCCCAAAATAACAAAAAACAAATATTCAATATGAGAATAAAATTTAGTAAAACATTATCTTTACTAAATTAATTATATATTATTTAGGAAAATTATAAACATAATATTATTATTCTGAAATTTAGGGACATTCAAAAATAGTTTCATTTCCCCAGTTAGGGTTTGACCCAACTAAATTTTCATTAATTAAGATAAATTTTTTCATAATGTACTATAATGTTCCATATTTTTAATATTATCAATAATTATTAATTTAGACATTATTTCCTCATTATTCTTGGGGGTTACACAAGTATTCCATAGAATTTTTTTATAAAATGTTTTTTACCAGAAAAATTATGTTATTGAATGCAATTTCTTAGTCTCAAATCCTATTTATTGATACACGATATTTTTAGGCACAATTTATCTATTGTATAGAGTATAAGAAAAATAATTGTTATATTAAATCATGAATTATATTTCATTTTAGTTTATGTTAATTTTGAATCACTCTCTCCTTCCATGGTAATGATTTAGATGATACTCATGCCATTAGTGTTTTTGTCTCAAATTTTAATTACATAATACATAATTAGGTTATACATTATTTTTTTTCATATATTATGGTATAAATACTTCCCATTTGATATTTTATATCATGATTATATCATTATTAATCATATATAATGGTCAATTTAAATTTTCATATTTTAAGGGATTTGGATTAGAATTATTATAACTTCATAAGTGTTATTTGAATTAATTTTCAATTCCATGGGACATGGTTGATAATTCACACCATATTTTATATTTTATGGTTGATAAAAAACCCTTTTTTCTATATTTATAATTCATATAACTCTTTTAATGATATTTTTATTTTATATTATCCCTCTCATGTTATTTTTATTTTGACATTATCATTATGGTATGGGTTCTTGCATTTCAATTTTTCTTCATTGAGATATGATTATTTTTCACCACATGTTTCCATTTGATGATATATATAATGGTCATTTATAACCTTCAAAAGCATCTTAAAATAAATTTTTTTTGGAGTTAATCTCATTGAAAATCAATTTAAAATTTTTTTGAACCTAATTTCCCATTGTTCATAGGAATGATTTTCTTTCCAAATCATTAACTCACTAAAAACACTGTATTTACTTAACTTGATTAATATATGTTCAAATATATTTCATATTTACATTTATTATCAAAATTATTTATATAAACATATACCTATTTCCCTACATGGTTTAATTTTAAGGGATGCTTATATAAAAATATATTTCATTTATTGATTTGGTAAATATAGAAAATCCATAATCATGTGGTTCTAAAATAGATATTTATTTTTTAGTATGGAATATTATTTTCGTACTGTATAAAATATTCATTCTTAATATGATTAAAGAATTTGACATAATTTGTGAGGTTAAGCCCCACAAAATCCCCTTGATGCATCGATAGATATCGTGAGAAAAACTTGTTTGTGTGTTTTAGTGTATACCTACCAAGAAAAAATATTTCAGAGACACATAGCCTTGATGGTATAATCATGATTTCTTTGATTTGGGAATGTAATTAGCTGTCTAACATTATGAATTTCATTATTATGGATGAAGTTATTGTTAAAAATGTGTACTTTTTATTTCTATTCTTCTATGTTAAAATGTTATGATTTCAGTTTCATAAGATTATGGATTTTTTATATCTCTTAAAGATATATTTCCTATGTTTGTATTATTATCACCTATGATATTTTATTATAATCTCTTATGACTACCCTTATCGATCATTTGATCTCACCCATTATTATGATTCCATTTCCCAGGGCTTTATAGAAATTTTTTTTACATGATATATCTAATTGAATAAATTATATAGAGAATTTTTGGGATATTTTGATGCTTTATTAAGGAATAAGTAGTTTCTCAGATAGTGTAAAGATTTCCATTATTTGGTAATGTAAAAGGGATTTTATAGTTAATGTTTTTTACTTACACTCTAAAACTATAAAACTAAATGGTAATTAAGAAGAAAGGAATTTTATAATTGTTAGGGATATTGTAATTATTGATGATTAATATTGGGTTTCAAAAGTTCATTTAAAAGAGATGATCCTAGGGGTAATATCCCTATAAAAGTATAGTTTTTAACCATATCAATCTGCACTCTTGTGCATGATATGTGATGTAAGAACCCGGTTCTTATTTTTGAGGTACGGGTTTCTTAATTTCTATTTTCCTTCACTGTTTTTGAGAAAATAAGGAAAATGGGGGAAAATCCCTAATTTTGGGACTACACGACGTGTAATATTCCACACGCCTTGTACATTTGGTAGTGTGGGATAAGTACACAGGGTGTGTAGTCATGACGGCGATGAAGGGTGTAAAAACTAACTATACGCCGTGTAGTGGTCCTTTATACACCGTGTAGTCAGTCGGTAGGCAAAACAGTAAGGCAGTGGAAGCAGCCACTAGCTGGGTGATAGTACATGCTGTGTAGTCAGGAATACATGTCGTGTACTCATGTCGACGGATGAACATTTTGGCAGTGCCGCCAGAGGAATAGTTAAATGAGGGTAGTACACACCATGTAGTAAAAAGGACACGCCGTGTACTTTATTTTTTCTCTTAAAATGGGCAGTAGCCAACCCTATTCATAGGATTGGATTAGACCCGGATGGAAGCTCAGGAGAGGATGGCCGAAACATCGTGGATCAACCGATCGAGCGTCGGGAATCCATTTCTGCTTCTGTCGATCACGTTGGAACCGCACAGGTAAGATCTTCCTTCTCCTTGCGTAGTTCTTGCCAATTATTATTCTAAGGTAAGTTAATGAAGTTTGAATGGGTTTTCTTCTACGTCATATCTATGTCGTTCTTGGATGTTTCAGAAGGCGTTGTTCGTGTATACCATTCTTTGGTGTTTAAGGTAGTTGGATTTGAGTTTATATTCCAACTGTTGTGCGTTTTTGTGTATTGTTATGCCACGAACCTATGTTGGGGTGTCATGTGGATAGGTCCATGTCTATTTTAAATACCTAGAATTGAATAGGTAATTAATTTTTATAATAAACTACTTTTTGGGATCGTTTCTTGGATCGAGGACCACCCCTGGGGGGGGGGTGCATTCCTCTTTATAGCCATATAGACAGGATACTAGAGGGTATGCCTTTATAACTATGATTATAGAATTCCCTTGACAGGAATTGAATGTTTATTTCTTGTTACATGTTGGGCATGTCCGGTTACTTGTTTTTCCCGAGGGTAGTGTTGTGATTATCATGTGGGCAGTGTACTACTTAGATTGTGGGAAACTTCGTCCGTGCCTATGGGCAGTTGATCCTATGCCTGTGGGAGACACTTCTTACACCCGTGGGCAATATCCGTATTCCTATAGGAAGATTCTTGTGTTTGGATTCTCTTTACCTGAGGGTAGGAGTTTACGTGACTTAAGAAATTGAATGTTTACTTATAATGTTCACCGTGGGGATATTTTAAATTAAATGATTAAATGGATATTAAAATGGAAATATAACTGGTTAAGTTAGTTATTTTCAGTACTGCTTACTTTATTGCATTATACTACTGCACATTGATGTTTCATGATTTCACACAGTTGGGCACGGGCCTTTGGTGGGTGCCTACTGGGATTTATTTCTCACAACCTTTTTGGGTAATGCTTTTCTGCACAAATAGATTACATTTCTGCAGGTGTAGATAATGGAAAGGGTCCATATACAGGTACTTGATTCCTATTGAGGAGTATGAGGGTATTGGACCGAGCCTAGGCTCGCGATGCCACTGGCTATTCTATTTTTCTTTTCTTTACTTGTAATTCAGTTTTAATGTATTATATTGCAGTGTAACATGTCCTGGATGTTTTATAGAATAGTGACATGTTGCATCTTCATATATATATATATATATATGACTACTGGTTTCTTTTTTTTGTTATAAGTTTTCCAGTTCAGTTATATATACTGTTACTGCTTCCGCTGTTGTTGTATATTTTTATTATATTCTGTTCTGCTACACTTTGAAAAATGAGGGCATAGTTTCCCCACTATCAGACCTGGTCCCCTGCTGCTAGTCGGCAGCCTTTTTCATTTGGGGAAATGCGCTTGAGGTCAAGTGGCGAACCAGGTTCGGGGCACCCGTTGTGTGGCACCTGGAACTAGGATGTTACAAAGTGGTATCAAAGGGGTTCTTCCTTTGACTTACTATTTGGATCCTTTTTCAGGGATAAGATGAAAATGGTGGTTGGTAATAAGTTGTGCCCGTGCATAGATAACCCGTGTATAGGGAAAATCCAGTCTACCTCGTATTTTTTCAACTCTTTTCAATTTTCAAATTTTACAGTTGATTTGATTTTCCCTGTAGGGTGACACACTCATGATTGTGCTGTTTACATTTTATCCATGGGTTTTATTTAGTTACAACCTGATGAGATGATGTTATTCCATCTCATGCATCATTTTGGAACATTCAAGAAATCACATGTCATGCATAGTTCCATGCCACGTAGGTTCATTAGAAATTGCATGTTGTTGTGATAGTTGTTGTGCTAGAAAATCATCCTGTTGTGATAGCTTCTTTGATAAATACCTGCTATGTGATAGGGTATTTTTTGCGTGATCCAGGTTATAGAATGGATGCAATTCATTGGTTTTTGGTGAGTATGGGCCTCCCATAGACTGGAATTTTGTGGATCATTGACTGTTTATTTTCTTATAACACAAATAGGATGTCAAAATTTTATTCGTGGGGAGTATGTCCCCTCACGGATCAGAATTTGACACTTAAGTGTTGTTTTGCAATTGTTCTGGGTTCCGGGGAAGTTTCTGAGGTATACTGTCTGGAAAACCCAGTATACACCCCATTTAGTACCTTTAACACGTCGTGTATGTCCTTCTGTTCGGGAAGAAAAAGAAAACATTTAGAGTACACACCGTGTAACCAGAGTACATGTTGTGTGGTCTCTTCCCGTGTCACAAACCATGTGGGCGGCGACACGAGGAAGGGAAGAGCTTGGGGAAAACACGCAGTGTAGCTTCTGTACATGCCATGTAGTGTTGACCCAGATTCTGCCCGTGTAACAAAAAACAAAGATGACGGAGACCTTATGACATACACGTCGTGTCCACTAGAGAACATGTCATGTAGTCTGACCCTGAATTTGACCGGGTAACTAACAACACGGGTCAGTGCAATCCTTTTGTATACACGCCATGTGTGTGTGGAACACACCGTGTAGTGTGACCCGTGTGTTTGGCCATGTAACAAACAACACAGGTCGAGGAAGCTCATCTAGTAGACATCGTGTACCTCTAGTACACGCCGTGTAGTCCTGTCCGAGGACAGACTTTGTAAAGTTAGCCATGTGGTGAGGAAACGGGGTAGTGTACACACTGTGTTCGGGTGTAACACGCCGTGTAGTATCAAGCAGAGTAGTCGGCCATGTCACGAACGACAAAGGCAGTTGTAAAAAAACACCATACATTACGTGAAGTCAGTATACATTCCCTATAGTTTAGTTTAATTGGAGTCGTGTGGCTTAGCCATGTAGAATGACCCGGGAAGGGGAGGGAAATTCAAGTACACGCCGTGTGGTCAGTATACACACCGTGTAGTCTTGTTTTGAAAATTTTGAATTCCTTATTCCTCATGTTCCCTTTTGGGTTTCTTCGTTTTAGATCATAATTAATCTTTTTCTAAGGTGTGAATTTGACCTTGTAGATTCATGACGCCAAGACGAACACGCGTTGTTCAAAAGGAGAGTGGTGACGACTATACTCTAGAGATGGTGGGCCATGGGCTACCAGTGGATCGTCCAGCAGAGCCAGATGCGGCGCCAGCCATTATATTGGACACAAGCGCGGATGCGCAGTTCTGTGATGGCTTTTTGTGGTTCATGCAGACATTTCAGGGAGCACCGTCGACTGCCACATCTATGGATGACCTGACTCGTATCTTCCAGCAGTAGCATCCGCCTACATTTTCAGGGGATAGCGGACCATAGGCTGTGGAGTCTTGGATGGGGTCGATGAAGACTATTGTTGAGCATCTTGAGACGCCTCTAGGGTGGAGGGTTAAGCTCGCAACATATATGCTACGTGATTCCGCCAAGAGGTGGTGGGATGTTACCACCTAGTCCGAGCATCACAGAGACATGGCGTGGGAAGAGTTTTAGGAAGTATTCTCTGAATTCTTCTTTCCGGAGATGCTGAGGGCAGATAGGGCCCTAGAGTTCATGAATCTATAGTATGGCGCCATGTCGGTGATGGATTATTCTGCTCGTTTCACCAAGATTCAACGTTTTGCACCCGTTTTGGTGGGAGATGAGTTGCTGAGAGCAAGAAGCTTTGAGGATGGTCTTCGATATGACATCCGAGCACTATTGAATGTTTTCAGGTTTCCTTTTGTACATACTATTGTGAACTAGGTGCTCATTATAGAGAGGATCCTTAGGGAAGCTAGTGGTTTGGGCCTGGGAGGTTCAACAACAGTTTCTGGTACTATTTATTTGGGTAAGAGGAAGAGACATATGGACTTCTCTCAGAGTGGCAGTACCAGCCAGAAGAATGTTTCAGGTTTCCAGGTCATGTGCTACCATTGGGGTAAGGAGGGGGCACAAGTGACCTCAGTGTCCTTGAGACCCAGTGGAATGTCGGGCTTGTGGAAGGAAGGGTTATCTGCAGCGCTTTTCTAGGTCGTTTCCACCAGTGGATAGTGAGAGGGGTTCTGTGCAGACTCCTCGTGCGGGAGTAGGACCAGAAGCTTATTACCAGTCGGGGAACTGGAATACGTCAGGGCGTGCAGGCAGAGATGGTGGTGGTGTCCATGGTAGCCAGAACCCAGGATCATAGAGGCAGCCTAGCGGGACAGCTGAGCTTTGCTAGGCTGTGTCATAGAGCCGCGACATTGGGCATGCATATGCAGTGCAATAGACCCAGCATGAGCATGATCTCAGACCTTTTACTGTCAGATGTACTATTTTAATAGCTTCTGTTTTATCTTCAGTACTTTTCAATATAGGTTCTACACATAGATTAATATTCGTGCCTGTTGTGGAGAGCCTTAGGATCTGTGTTTCTTCTTCCTCTTCTACTACTATGATGTTAGACACTCCGTTGGGAACTATAACGACATGTGTGCATCATTGCAAGGAGTGCCTCTTGAGTTTGGTGGGTGTCACTTCGTTTGGGTCCTTTATTTATTAGATATGACAACTTATGACATCATTCGTGGGATGGACAGGTTGGTTCCCTTTTGAGCCATTGATACTGTTATCGTCACAGGGTGTGTTTCACGCCACCAGAGGGAAGAGAGTTTCTATAAAAGGGTGAATGAGATGTTCACGCGAGTTGAGCTGGACCAGAGCATCGTGGGTGAGGAGGAGTCACCACCCAGATTTCGAGTTTAAATCTGGATGATCAGGGGACTTGTCAGGCAGACTTCCCTTCATTGGATGATTATTTCAGGGATGTCTTCCCGGATGACTTTTCGGGTCTTCCTCCGAAGCGAGAGGTGGATTTATCTATAGATCTTGTTCCAAGAGCAACACCAGTGTCCATTCCTCCTTATGGGATGGCCACACTGGAGTTTCAAGAGCTCAATAAAGAGTTAGAGGAGTTACAGGCATAGGGTTTTATCCGACCCAGTACTTCTCCTTGGGGTTCTCCAGTCCTTTTTATGAATAAGGCAGATGGTACCCTCAAACTCTGTGTGGATTATCGGAGTTTGAACCAGCTGACGGTCAAGAACCGATATCCCTTGCCAAGGATTGATGATATTTTTGATCAACTTCGTGGAGAACGAGTGTTCTCGAAGATTGACTTGAGGTCAGGATATCATCAGCTGCATGTGAGACCGTTGGATATACTGCTTACAGCCTTTCGGAGAAGATATGGTCTGTACAAATACCTGGTTATGTCGTTCGGACTCACGAACACGCCAGCAGTTTTCATGAAACTGATGAATCGTGTGTTCCATCCTTATATGTACTCTTTTGTGGTAGTATTCATGGACGATATCTTCATTTACTCTCACACTCGACATGACCATGCCACCCATCTTGAGTACACTGAGAGAGCATCAGTTATATGGTAAACTCTCAAAGTGGTACTTTTGGATGGACCAAATTCACTTCCTCGGTCATATCATCTCAGAGGAAGGTGTTGTAGTAGACCGAGAAAAGGTGACAACAGTAGTTTCCTAGGAGCATCCTAAGAACATGTTTGAGATACAGAGTTTCTTGGGTTTGGACGGTTACTACAGATGCTTCATAAAGGAGTTCTCCTGCTTAGCAGCGTCGTTGACGGGTCTGACTAAGAAGGGTGTGACGTTTGTTTGGTCGGAAGCTTTCAATATAGCCTTTTAGGACAAGAAAAGAAGGTTGAAATCCGCAGTAGTCTTGAATCTTCCAGAGCAAGGGAAGAGCTATACAGTTTACTATGATGCATCAAGTATTGGACTGGGAGTAGTGTTGATGCACGACGATCGAGTTGTTGCATATGGTTGTCACCAATTGAGGACACATGAGAGTAATTACCTAACGCATGATCTTGAGTTTGAAGTAGTTGTGCAGGCATTGCGCTGTTGGAGACACTTTCTATTGGGAGAACATTTTGTGGTTTTCACCGAACACAAAAGTCTCAAGTATATCTTTACCCAGCATGACTTGAATATGAGGAAGCGAAGGTGGTTTTAATACCTATAGTCCTTCGATTTTGATATTTCATATACAACAAGTAAAGGTAATGCAGTAGCTGATGCACTGAGCAGGAAGACTCAGATACAGGCAGTGTAGGAGGCCAGTGGTGAGTGGCCGCTGACGGATTTTTTCATTAAGATGCATTTGGAGGTGAAAGATAGTCAAGGGAAAACATATCTTTCATATTTAGCTATGACTTCTACCTTCCTGGATAGAGTGAGGATGAGACAGATATCTGATTCAGAAGGCCTAGTTCTACAGGAGTTGGTGGAAAGTGAGGACCCTTCTCCTAGTTGTACGATAGGCGATGATGAAATTCTGCATTTCCATGGATGAGGGTGGGTTCTAGGGGATATACATGAGGAGCTGATGCGGGAGATTCATGCTTTGTCTTGGGAAGTTCATCCCGGGGTTACCAAGATGTACTGAGACTTGAGACGTTAGTAATGGTGGCCGGGTATAAAGAGATATGTGCCTGGTTTTGTTACAAGGTGATCCACCTGTTAGAAGGTGAAGGCAGAGAATCAGAGTCCAGCTGGACTGTTACAATAGTTATACATCCCGGAGTGGAAATCGGATGATGTCGCGATGGACTTCGTGACTGGGTTTCCGAGGTCAGCTCGAGGAAATTATGTCGTGTGGGTTGTTGTGGATAGACTCACGAAGGTAGATCACATTTTTCTGATCAAGGAGACCTTCGGTGTTGACGAGATCGGGAATTTGTATATCCAAGAGATCATGCATCTTCATGGGGTCCCTCTTTCTATCATTTCAGATAGGGACGCCCGTTTTACGTCTCATTTCTGGTAGAGTTTTCAGAGGGCTCTGTGTACACTGGTGCTTCTAAGCACAACCTACCACCCTCAGACTGATGGCCAGTGAGACCGCATGATACAGGTGCTTGAGGACATGTTGTGTGCATGCGTCCTAGAATTTGGTGGATCTTGGGA
The DNA here is from genome assembly GCA_963277665.1 of Viscum album. Classification (NCBI taxonomy): domain Eukaryota; kingdom Viridiplantae; phylum Streptophyta; class Magnoliopsida; order Santalales; family Viscaceae; genus Viscum; species Viscum album. The sequence continues at coordinate 1,368,299,186 of OY728131.1, read as the reverse complement.
GAAGCAAATACAACTAGTCGATTTTTTCTATAATAATATTTTTTCAGGGGACTATTGAGATGGCACCATACGAGGATTTATATGGTAGGCCATGCCGATCACCCTTGTACTGGTTACAAGGAGGTGAGTCAGCTTTACTAGGACCACAGCTCATTAAGGAAACTTCTGAGTAGGTCCAGTTGATTCAGAACCGGATGACTACCGCACAGTCTCGTCAAAAATCTTAGGCTGATCACCACAGACGAAGTTTAGAGTTCGTGGTTGGGGATCAGGTTTTATTGCGTGTTTTGCTGAGGATGGGACACAGGCGGATCCGGAGACAGGGTAAACGTTCACTGAGGTATGTGGGGCCATTTAAGATTCTGTTGAGAGTTGGGCCGGTTGCCTATCGGTTTCAGTTACCTCAGAGTTATCGGGATATGCACGATGTCTTCCATGTATCTCAGTTGCACCACTATCATTCAGACCTATCTCACATCTTTCAGCCAGAGGAGGTTGAGCTTCAGATCAATGCATCCTTTTAGGAGCATCTGATTCGTATCATTGATAGGAGCACAGAGGTTCTCCGAGGCCGGTCAATTCCTCTCGTACGGGTGCTATGGAAGCATGGCCAAGTGTAGGAAGAAACCTCGAAGCAGGAGACCAACGTACGTGCACAGTGGCCAGAGCTATTATGAACTTTATCTTCGCCACCCTTGGAAGGGAAATTTGGGGATGAATTGCTTTAAGGGAGGATGTTTTTAAGAACTGGGTTCTTATTTTTTAGGTATGGGTTTTTTCTTTTCTCTTTTCCTTAAGTGTTTTTGAGAAAATAAGAAAAATAGGGGAAAATCCAAAATTTTGGGACTACATGCCATGTACTATTCCACATGTCCTGTACTTTTGGACATGTGGGATACGTACATAGGGTGTGTAGCCATGACAGCGACGAAGGGTGTAAAAACCGACTACACGCCGTGTAGTCTGTCGGCAGGTGAAACAGTAAGGAGGTGGAAGCAGCCACCAGATGGGTAACAGTACATGCTGTGTAGTCAGGAATACACGTCGTGTGCTCATGTTGACGGATGAACAGTTTGGAGGTGCCACCATATGAATAGTTAAATGAGGGGAGTACACACCGTGCAGTCAAAATTACACGCAGTGTACTTTGTTTTTTTCACTTAAAATGGTTAGTAGCCAACCCTGTTGACATGATTGGCTTAGAATCAGATGGGATCTTGGGAGAGGATGGTCAAACCTTTTTGGATCAATCGATCGAGTGTTGGTAATCATTCTCCACTTCCATCGATCACGTTGGAACCGCACGGGAAAGACCTTCCTTCTCCTCGCATAGTTATTTCCAATTATTCCTATAAGTGAAGTAATTTTATTTTGAACAGGTTTTCTTCTACGTCATATCTACGTCATTCTTGGACATTTTAGAAGGCGCCGTTTGGGTATACCGTTCTTCGGCATTTAAGGTAGGTGGTATAGTGTCTATGTTCCAACTGTTGTGCGTTTTTGGGTACCATTATGCGACAAACCCATTTTGGGGTGTCGTGTGGCTAAGGCCATGGATATTTTAAATACCTTCAATTGAATAGGTAATTAATTGTGATAATAAACTACTTTTTGGGATCGTTTCTTGGATCCAGGACCACCCCAGGGGGGGTGCGTTCCTCTGTTTATCCTTTTTTCCAGGATACCCGACGGTATGCCTTTATAACCATGATTATAGAATTTACATGAGAGGAATTGCATGCTTTTTCTTGTTACATGTTTGGAATGGGCGGTTACTTTTTTAGCCTGAGGGAAGTGTTGTGATTAGCCTGTGGGAAGTGTACTACTTAGCCTATGGGAAACTTCATTCGTGCCTGTGTGCAATTGATTTTGTGAATATGGGTGACAATTCTTACGCTTGTGGGAAATATCCATATGCCTGTGGGAAAATTCTTGTGTTTGGATTCTCTTTACCTGAGGGTGGGGGTTTACGTGTCTGAGGAAATTGGCTGTTTACTTAGAATGTTCACTGTGGTGATATTTTAAATTAAATGATTAAATGGATATTAAAATGGCAATATAACTGGTTAAGTTAGTGACATTCAATACTACTTACTTTATTGCATTTTAATACAATACTCTGATGTTTCATTCTTTCACATAGTTGGGTACGGGCCTTTGGTGGGTGCCTACTGGGATTTATTTCACACACCCTATTTGGTTCATGATTTTCAGCCCAACCAGATTACGTTTCTGTAGGTGTAGATAAGGTAAAGGGTCCCTATACAGGTACTTGATTGCTGTTGGGGAGTAAGAGGGCATAAGACCAAGCCTAGGCTCACGATGCCACTGGCTATTCTGTTTTTCTTTTCTGTACTGGTACATTAGTTGTAATGTATTGTATTGAAGTGTAAATCTGGCTATTTTATAGAATAGTGACATGATGCATCTTCATATATACATGACTGCTGGTTTCCCTTTTTGATATCATTTATCCATTTCTGTTATATATACTGTTACTCCTTCCGCTTTTGTTGTGTATTTTTATTATATTCTGTTACGCTACACTTTGACATATGAGGGCATAGTTTCCCCACTATCAGACCTGGGTCCTCGCTGCTAGTCGACAACCTCTGGCATTTGGGGAAATGTGCTTGAGGTCATGTGGCAAACCGGGTTCGGGGCACCCGTTTTTGGCACCCAGAACCAGAACGTTACATGTCAGCCTATAAAAATAAACCTAACTGGACACTCATTTAGGTTATTCTTTCATTAATAACATTAAATTTAGTTTACATTATGAAGGATTTACTATGTCTTGGATTAGGTTAAAGAATATAAGAGAAACAAACCAAAAGATACATATATTGAACGAAGGCCGATTTAAGATGAGTTGAATGATAGTGTAATAATTTCCGAAATATAATACTTTTTACGTTTTTATTAAATTATTCTAACAAAATTATATTATGGTGTTCATAAATACGATTAAACTTATTTCATTATAGTAATTGATGAATCATGACGTAATATAGTTGAAAAAAGAATTTATGGATAATATGAAGGTTTACCCAATTAGAAACCTAATAAGATTATAAATTTGATTAGAAACTGAGTGATTATTATGAAAAAGAAATCAAGATTCATGACTAATATTGTGAAATTATTTAAGTTATCTATATAAACTATATACGATATGGATGGAGTATCATTGATATTAGAGTGATAAATATGATAAAGGGAAGCATAATCAATGTTCTATATGTCAAAAAATGTGTTATGAATCACTGATGGAATGTTATAAAAAGAACCGGTAGATGTTATAAATGTGGAAAAAGGAGTGAATAGAGAAAATATCTTATTATAAAAATTAAAGAAGTTTGTTGACAAGTTGAAATGTGAAACTGTTCATTCTAAGGAACCACTAAATATTCATATACTTATATCTAGGAAACATGGAAAATATCAAAGTGAATGTCCAAATCCAATGGCTAAAATAGATAACGGAACCAAGGAACTTCCAATTCAATGGAACAATGCAACATCTAAATCTACAAAATTGATTTCCAATGATAATGTTGATTGAGGATCACTGACTGTAAACTAAAGAATCATAGACATTATATTTTTTCCTTATTTTCTAATCTAATTTATAAAAAGAATTATTTATAAGGATATAAAATCTACACATTTATTACTAGAAACCATTCTATTGATAAAACAAATAGCAGTATTGTTATTGATTCCCAAGCCTATATCACTTCTCCTATTTTTTATGTGACCCTTATAAAATCCCATTATGCATCCTTTAGTCTAATTTGTTGTGGTACTGGTCCTAGATTGGCTCCCTCTACATAAATACCATTATAACATATATGACAGGAAAAAAAATCAAAAATCCTAAATCAACCCATAACCACCAATCAAAACAAATCTAATTATAAACTCTACATAAAAAATACTCTTATTATATTTTAGTATTTAGTAAAGATGATTAAAGGAAAACTCATCATTAGTTGTATTCATATTATGTGTGAAATTATTATTATTCTTGTATGTCCAATGATAGTATCGTTTAAAATCAATTATAAATTAAATATTGAGTCATGTATATCATATATACATCCTTAATTATTTCATTATTTAGGAATAAATAAAATTGTGAGGTCATAATTTATATAATGTGGGAAAAATTAGTTCCCCAATATTTAACTTATATTTTACATAGAAACCATTTGTTTCATAAATCTTGTTATGTAAGGACCCTTTATTTTACTAATTATTTTACTTTAAAAAAAATACTATGTGAGTATCATGTGTTGCATGCAAAACAAAACTCAAATAAAACACTGAAGATTCATTATTGAAATTAATTTATATTAAAATTGTATTAATTATTTTAAATTAGTGAGTATCACACTAATTAATAAATTTATAAAATACATATAAATGGTAATAATAAAACAATGGTCATTTTATCGTTAAAAGATACAAGTTTATTATAATTGTTTTCAATAGTTAATTACATTTATATTATAATTAATTTTCACATAATTCCAAAATAAAATAAAATAAAATTATTTGAATATTTTAAATTATCGTAGCCAAATTATGTAACGAGGTGAATTTAATTTTGCCCATAGTATTATTTTCTATGAAAAACTTTAGATACCATAGAAAAATAATTATTTTTCAAAAAATTACACATTTATAAATATTGTTTATTTTTATAATTTATGGAATATTTATTAAATTAATAATTAAATATGATGTTTAATTTTATTTAAAAATTAATTAACAATTATTTAAATAGAAATAAATGTAAAATAAAATTAACAACACTTAATAATTAAATTTTCATTTGAAATGAAAATGGGTTTCCATCAAATTATATATATTATTTTAAATGGTAATTTTCTAATATGTATATGTTGAATTTTGTTGAATGGATACCAAATTAGATTTATATAGTTTTGATTTTTTTAGAAGTTTAAACATAAAATTGTAGAAAATATTAATAAAAAATGTTAATTTTTTAAATCAAGATTATTATGGGTAAAAGTTGTTAAATAAATTATCAATAATTACTAATAATTAATATGTAACATAAACATTATATAAATATTTTGTAGTTATTATGTATATAAACACATGTTTCACATACCCTTTCTTTATCTAATCCACTATACTCACATAACCAACCTAACAACCATGTGATACCATTCTGTCCCCTCACCTTACATCATTTTCCAGGAAAAGACCCTAATTTTATCCAAAAAAATAGATAATATCCATGAAATCTCTCTTACCTCTCCATATCAAGGCTTGGACCACAAATTTTCACTTCATATACCTTTGTATAAACCACATAATTGGTTTCTTTTGTTTTAATTAGACATCCCATGTTTAAAAATCCACCAACCAGGTTAAGGTTAATTCTCCAAATGCTTTTAATTGAAGTAGTTATTTAGTGACAAGATATTCTAACATATATATAATTACCCCTCAATTTATTCCAAATTGATCATTTAATGTCTAAATTATTCCCTATTGATGGGATATTTTCCTCCTGTCTCATTAAACCCATTTTATAATCCCTTATGTATAACGATATTGTTTCCTATATCACTCATTGATTATCTAGATCCTATTTTCAATTAAAGGAATTCAATTGCCATAATGGTTTTGATTTCCATGTGATAATTCTTTATCATTTTCATAATCATTAACTTACCATAAATGTTTTTAATATTTAATATATAAAATCATTATCACTCATTATACACATTCCATTATACATGTGTAAACCCATCATGTAGTTAAAATCATTTGTAGATTTTTCATATTCATCTCACGAATACCCAACTCTAAAATAATTCAAGGGTATCAATATAATTTTTTTATAAAATAATATGTATATCAAAAAGGTTCAATTTTTTTAATAATATTGTTATTTTTATTTTATTGGTGGTTAGAGTGGGGGCATCTAATTGAAAATTCAAGAAAAGGGTTTCTTTAACTCAATTTATGATTCATTGGTCATAGATTATCTTACATGAATACAATATTTGGTATATCTTTGATCCCACTATTCCTTTATATTACATTGGGTTTATTTTTATTCTTTGGGTAAATTAATTCGCATCATCAAAAATAACTTGTTTGACTAAATTTTTCCAAAATTAAAAGAGTAATGTTGGTAGCAAAAAACCTCAATCTTTCTATTGAATCCATCCCATATTACCCATGATTTCATTCCCACAATTTTTTTCTATATTATTGGGAAATATAATACTGATAATTTTCAGTAAATCTCATAATTATCTTTAGAAATTTTAAAAGGAAAAATTTAATAAAACTTTTAATGATTTGGCGTTTTAAAAAAAAGGCATTTTTAAGGAATAAAAATTAGTTTACATTCATTAAAAATATGATGTCTCATCTTCCAATACACATTTTTGGATAAACACTCTGTATTTTCAAGGACATCATTTTTTAAACATTTAGTAATATTTTTATCAAAATTATTTTTTTCCCTCTAAAAATTATTTTTTGAAATTATTTACACAACATGTTTTATAATAGTTTTCAAAAGGTTTTCTAAAAAAATTTTATTTTCACTTCTATTTTCCCTCTAAAGATTTTATACCATGATGTAATGTTTTAATGATCATATATATTTTATTTTAATATTGTTATTTTTGTAAAATATTATTTTTTATATCTTATAATCTTTAATGTTTATGTTATGTGATTTTTTTGAAATTTTAATAAACACATTTTATCACAAGAGTTTTTTATGATATATTTATGATTGATTTTATGTGGAAAAAATATATATGAATTATGAAGGGTGATGTTATATATCTTCCTTCTATGCATTGGATAAGAGTTTATATCTGAAGACATATGTATTCACATTTAACTTTTAGTTACTAATAATCAAGAGAATTGATGGAGTGGATCATGAATGCAATGTTCCCTATGCAAATTTATGTGACACTATTAAAGGATGTGATTCATTAGGATCTTATATTAAAGGTTTATGGTAAATTATTCTATTATATTTTATTGATTTTATATTTCCATGTTGATATTTTTGGTCTTTAGGTTCTTATTCCATATTCTTTTAGGATCACTTTTGTTTAATGGTTACTACTGATTATTTGTAGATATTAATCATATGGTCGTGTTTTTTTACTTATTCATATGAACTCATCCTTGTGGAAATATTTATTCACACCTTACTGATCATTCGAGATATTCCTTTTTTTATTTTTTCAGCACCAGGTTATGAGGATTAGTATTTTTAATGCTATTTCTAGAATTTGGTTTAGTATGGTGTATTTAATGAGAAAAAATCATTGGTATTGTAAAATATGTCTACTATGTATCAAGTGTCAAAATAAAATGAAACTATCGATACGTGGGACATATTTATTTCCAAAATTTAATATTTTAAATAATGTAAAGGTTTTAAAATAAATTCTTCCTTTAATTGAATTTCTTCAGAAGGTATTATAGCTAATGTTTTATAATTCCAAGGGATTAGAGATTAAATTTAGAGAATTATGTTTTGATAACCTTAGTGGAAGACTTTTGAGACGTGTCTTATTATAGGATTATATCCATAAATTTTGTTGATGTATTATTTGGGTGATTTTCATAGAAAATAAATACTTAACAATATACAATCAAGTGGTTATAGGCTCTTGGATAGTGGTTCTTAGGGGTAATAACAAAAAATAATGGTTATTGGTTATTAACTCAACCATTGCATGGGGCATAAAAATGAGGCCTAACTATACAGCAGGATAAACACTTATTGGTGTTATGATTTAGTTGGATTCATATACATTAAAACCCACTTTGATGTATTTATTTCTCTTTACATAGATGGATTTGGTTAAAAATATTAAGAATGTCCAGCCAAACAATTAACATTGAATAATATAAGTTAAACTAAAATAATTATATAATAAGATGATAGTGTCGAAGAATAAGACATTTTAGTGTTTAATTCCTTTAATACTATTTTATCATTATGATTTTTATTGTTAATCACTCATGGTTATATCTTTTTATTTTTAGAAATGGATGGAACTATACGGAACTGGGTTAGAAATGGGTGTGAGGGAGAATGTAATGGTTTTCACAACGAACAACCTAATGGAATATGAGATGGAGTACTAGTAGTCATAGTAATGCTCACTCAAATGTTTTAAGATATGAATAATAGCATCAACCTTGTTCATCTCTTAAATGTATAATAAAGGGAGCAACCTGATATTGTTTATTTCAAACAGAAATTACCACCCTCTTCTAGTGGATCCTCATATCCATTGATCACAAAGAATCAGATCTATATTATGAAAAAATATTTTTAATTATCTAGTACATATAATATAAAAATATTAACTAGATATTTACTATTTAAATGTCAGGTCCGACCAATGGTAGAATCTTATTAAATATACAATAAATAAAGTACTATTAGACGCAATGGAAAGAGAATAGTTTAAGAAGTTCCAACTACCATTCATTTTCCACATAAGAAACACATAAACATAGAGATGGAATTCATGGAGTTTAAATAAAAGTAATATAAATCTATTTTAATATATGATTAAAAATTAAAAATGATTTCATGAAAATCTAATGTTATTATCTATGATCAATAAATTAAAATTGATTATTTATTTAGTTTATTAAGACATATAATTCTGAAAAATTTGACAATATTAGACATTGAATGCTATGATCAGATTTTTGGATATGTGTTGAAGGAGTATAGGAAATATTGGATAACTTAGTACTCCTAAGAGAGAAAAAGGAATGTGTAACATCATAGAAAACCTGAAGATAAGTCACCTATGTTCTGGAAATTTGAACCCCATAGTTGTATAAAGTTATAAATGTAGCACCTATGAAATTTCATGAATGTATAAGGGAAGTGTTTATGTATTATAAATTATTTCACAAAGAAAACAATAATCTAATGTAGAGTCTTATTAACACAATGGATGACTGGAAGGTCCTAAATATTGATCTTCCAACACTACAATGTTTAAAGTGTAAGGAATTTGGAAACTATTTGAATCAATGTGATTTCCCTTCAACCAAGAAATAAAATATGCCCAGGAATCCTCCCAAATAGAGGGAAAAAAGGGAAATCATGATTAATAACACTAAGTTAGAAGGTAATAAAAAAGTGATGGGAGGTATAAATACTCATTATTATAGATTTTCATGTTCTATATTTGATTTTGGTTCATTGGATTATTTCATATCACATGAGTCTCCTAAAAAATGTTAATTCACTATCCAAGGTGATGGATATGAAATTATCTTTTAAAATACCTAGCATCTTATCGGTCATGTCTAGGATATATAATTATTATTTGATTGATATTTTTTGGAGGATACTCCCTATATGTCTAATTATTTTACCGTTTTTTTAAATTGATTGATTTTGGGTATAGATTATATATACCTACACATATACCATGTCAATATTTGGGAGGATTATATCACATTAAATATTACATATTTTTCAATTCTCAAGAATCAATATAAGGATGATCTCCACTTGGTAGAAAATTCTATGATATGTGTTCTATTTTGAAACAATGAGGGACTCCCCACTTAAATGATCGAGGAAGTATAAATAGATGGAATGCTTATTGTATAGGAATGTACATATGTATTTTTTAATGAACATACTTGTATTTAGCTAGAAAATTAATTTTAGTTCATGATTGAACTTATACATAGATCTCCACAAATATTACAGAGTCTGTATAAAATTGTACCTATTTAATTGGAAGAATTAACAAAATAGAAAACGTATAATTTAAAATGGGTATTAACCACTCTAGTTAATTACCAGGGGGAGTAGTAGTCTTCTTTTTTGATGAGAATGATGGATTAATGTGTCTTTTTCTTACTCTCTTGATCGTTACATGATCAAAATTACGTATATATATCATTTACCCCATTTTGATTTATTAATGGATCAACTCTAAGGAGATCAATACTAATCTACAATTGGTCTTCAATCAGGATATCATTATTTATTGGTCAAAAGGGGGGGTTTTTAAAACCAAAATTATGAATAATGTATAAAAAAATTATTTCATAGTCATGTCAATATGATTGACTAATTCCCACCATATTTATGGATCTAATGATTATAGTTTTAAGAGACCACCAAGATTAGTTTTTTGTTGTCTTTAAATATAATCTTCTTAAATACTCAGTATAAATGGATTAACATGAAGATCATTTTCGTAATGTTTTGATTAAATTAACAAAGTGGATTTGATATTCAAATTTAAAAAATTTTAAATTATGAAATAAAATGGTGTGATTATTTGTTCATATAATCACCAATAATGGTATATTTGTAGATCATTCAAAAAAAAGTTACTGAACAATGTATTAGACCAACCATAGTAACTGAGATCCATATATTTTCTAGGTTATCATTATACTGTTGACACTTTTTGAGAAAAATTTCATTATTATAGAATCCAATAATGATGTTGACATGGAAGGGAGTAATGGTCCATTGATTAGAAGAATATAAATATTGTTTTATGGAATTGAAGAATATATTAGTTATAACACTTTTCCATGAATTACCATGTTGTGGGGATGTTTTCTAATATATAGTGACACCTTGTAAATTATCATAGGATATTTTCTTAAGAAAAAATAAAATCCAATTGAATTTTAATAAAAATAAATAAGAAATTATGAGAAAATTTACTTGAGAATTTTTAGAGTTATAAGAAGACATATTTGCATAAAAAATTATATGGAAACATCCATATGGTGAAAATTGAGATATTTACAATGACCAAAATAGTTATATATATGTATGTATTCAAAAATTAAGAGAAAAATATTCCCAAAATGTGGTGGTTAGAACTAATAAATGACTATGAATGATCAACACTTTACTACCCTGGGAAGGAAAATAATGAGGATGATGTTTTATATAGGGAAGATCATACTAAAATATATATGATTAAAGTTAGACGAGACACAATATCTAGGAACATGAAAATATGATTCTAGAAGTCATAATGGAATTTGAGATATCGTATATTTCCCATGTTACTGCCCAACCATACATTCTTATGGTAATCGAACAAAGAAGAAAAAGTTGATGTAGAGATATTGAACAAGGGATCGAATATTTGTGGGTTAAACATTGATAAATATGTAATTATAAGGTTTATAACCAAGACATGACTACTATGAAAGTTGAAGTTGAAGAATAAAATTTTAGATGATTCACATACATCATCTTTTTATATACATTCATGAAGTATAAATATGTATAAAGTTCTAAATAAAAATATTTTGTGGGAAAAAAGAAGAGATAAATCAAAGAATACAAATCCAGATTGTCATTATTCTCATTATTTAATGCTGAACTATAAAATTATATAGTTATATATCAATAATTACACATACCAGTATAGAAATGGGAAAAAATCACCATGGATTTAATCATAGGACTCTACAAAACATCTAAAGCTTGAAATTATATTTTAGTAGTATTGGATCACGTAAAATGGTAGCACATATTATTTCCATGAAATAATATTTTCCCTTGACTGACTCGCCATGATATACATAACGTAATTGGTAATGAAACATAGAGTAAAAAAATCCAGTATATCATATTAGGACACGAGGTTTACCTCATGGTCCTATAGATTTGTTTAGAAATAATTAGAGATTTATCGTATATATAGTTAATAATATCATCCTTTGATATATGGAAAGTATGATAGGGCAATTAAAATTCTTGACTAAATAATATGATCTCATTTGATGGATTTAAAAAGATATTGGGATCAACACCTCCCCCTATTAAGTTTCTCATATAAAATATGTTTCCATTATAGAATTTAGATGGAACCATATGATGCTCTATATGGGAAGAATTTAAGCACTCCAACTTGTGTAGATAAATATAGAGAGATGAAATTGATAGGTCATGAAATTTTCCATGAAATGAATGGGAAGGTTCAATCCATTCATCAACACATGAAAACAATACAATGTCAATAAATGTGATATATAGATAATCATCTATAATATCTTGAATTTTATGTTGGCTATAAAGAGTTACTTTAAATATCAACATTGAGGTGGGTTTTGAGATTTATGATAAGGGTAATCCATGAAAAATATATATCAATTCTTCTGAGATCTTTGATCACGTTATGGTAATATAATATCACTTATTTGTCATAATATCCCTCTCTCAAGTGTAAAATGTTTTCCATTCATCTGTTTTAAGAAATAAAAAACCTAATCCATCACAATTAATTAGATAAAAAATGTAACATGTCCATTCATAATAATATCTTTATATGGAAATCATGGATCAAAGAGAAAATATTTTGAGGAATAATACCACCATTCTACTCAACGTTCTGTAGAGGGATCATAAATTTGAGAATAATACATGAAAACCTGAGGATGTGATGAGAGAAATTTAATATAACATTTCTCCTCCTTTGAATAATATATCATTCATGAAATTATTTTTATTGGGGATAAAATGTTACAACCCACTATTTTAGTAATTAATTTTTCCTAATTAAATGACTTGTGCATAGCTTGTCTTTCATGAAATACCGAACTAAAAATAAAAAATCTAGGTTTCCTTTATGAAATTATTAAATATTAACATTATTTTATATCCACTTAATTCATTAGTATCACTAAAAATAAATACTATATATATATATATATCATATTGTAGGTTATATTAAAATAAATGTCAGAATATGATTATATGATATATGTTCTTTAAAATTGTTTTTAGGTGTTATGCATGCTATTATTAAAATTATTGTTTTAACCCTTTTGAAATTGACTAATTTAATATTAATTTAATATTTTGAATTATTATACACAATTTATTTAATGTTTTTAATTACCTTTTCATTATAAAATATTGTTTGTAATAAAAATATCACTTACCATGGTAAAAAAAGTTTTGAAATAAAAATACATTTCATAGATTGGCGTATTTTTTAAATTTATATAATGTATATTAAATTTAAACTATAATATGATATTAATAATTATATAATAAATAATTAAAACTCATTAAATATGTAATCTATGTTATATAATATAAATAAAACTGAAAAATTTACATGACATATTTATAAAAAAATTGTTTTTAAACATACTATATGATTTAAATAAAATTTTAATTTTATGATATGTAAAATGGATCCGAAAATTATATTCAAGACATGAAAAATTTATAATTATGTGGCTCTTATATATTTTTATGAAAAATAATCATCATGGTTAATTTTTAATCAATATTAAAAATGTTAAAAGCTGGTCACTAAGGTGTTATAAATTATTAATACCTAAAAGGTCATTTAAAGCTTCTAGAAAGCCTCTTAGGTATTATTTTGATACTCATATGTCTCAACAAACATTTTTAACCTAATTAAAATAGCTCACCTAATCCATATAACACCCAAAAAGTATCATTTGTACCCCTCACTAGACATTAGTTTCCACGAAAAAGATACTCTTTTTTATTAATAAAAGGATACCACTCCCCCCAATATGCCAACCCTCAACACCCAAAAGGAATTGATCATGATGTTAGATTTATACCACTTATATAAATCTATAACATGGATTTTAAATGTTTCTAAGAGTCCTCAAAATATTTAATGAGATACCAAGAGTGGAATGTGTTTTTTTCTTCCCCTTTTTATTCAAGTACTACTTTTTTATAATCCTATTTTATTCGATATTATTATGGTTCCATGTGTTCATAATATATCCTTTAATATATAAAATATTCTTTAATGATGATAAATTACCATTATCACTCAAAAAGCCTATTTAATAATCCACATTCTAAATCAGTTACACTGCTGAAATCACCCTTTGACTCTCTCTCCCCTCTTTTAAATTCAAGCACTTTTGTTATTATATTATATTTAATTACATTGTGAGTGTAGTAATACATATTATTAATCAATAAATTATTTTCTAAATAATTTATTAAAAATCTAGAATACTTTTACCACTCATTAGACTTTGTTTACTCATAAATCTTCTAAACCCATATAATTATTTTATATCTTCATGTTGCAAATAGCCAACATTAATTTCATTCAATTATATCGATATAAATGAAATTTTTAACAGGTTACTAATATAAAATAGGTTCAAATACAGGACACTATTATAGATATGATTTCAAAATAATGAATCAAAATTATTGATTATTTTATTTTCTAAATTTCCATTTAATTGTTGACTGATAACCAAAACACCTTATGCAAGATACAAATTTCAAGATTCCAAAACAAAGTTCAGAATTAAAAAAAACACACATATTCCAAGAATAACTCAAGACATGAGTTACCAAATCATACAAAGTCAGATCATGTCACCTTCCGTTATCATCATGGGACCTTCTATATTTATTTTCATCCTCTCGTAATCATCGTCATTGTCTCCCTATGAGCACACCAATAGCTAATGTAACCGACCACTGAATTCAAGGTATGTGTTTCATCTACTCAATTATTGACTCATTAGGTCTTAACAAATCTTAAATTAATATAATTTAATAAAGATTTATTTTTTATTAGTATTACTCTATATACTATTTTGGTTCCTATACTCCTGTGTGATAATTACTTCTCATCATAAACAACTACTTCTTTGAAACAATGTCTTCCAAATTAAATGCGCAACGAAGGTGGAAACAACTCACATTCTTACCCATGAATCATTTCTACCATGTACCTATTTTCATTCCCTGAAATTTCAACTTATCTAATTAGTATAGATAATATTGATCATTTTCTACAATTCTCAAAATTATTTTAAATAACTATTTAAATGTAAACTTCAATACAATTTTTAACAATGTTCGTTTTCAAACAATGGAATTTCAAAAGAGAAAAGGACTTTAAACCCATTAGAACACAAATATTTCTTCTTTTATTGATCATATTTTGACAAAAATTATGTATTTTGAAGTATATTTTGTATATAACTATGTATAACAAGTTCATTAATAGTATTTTATATCATTCCAAAAAACATTCTTTGAATGTAAAGTGAACATCACATTTTTTTAATAATGTTAACAAGGTTTTTTGAATGTTTTTCTGTTTTACCTTCTATTTTTACTTGATGGATTATCTCTTAGAAATTAATATTTAAATAATCCTCAATATTTTATTTTTAAATGATTCCTTTAATAAAATTATATTTTTTATATACGATGTTCTTTTAAGGTTATGTTACTATTCCATTTTCTATGGAATATTTTAGAAACCAATTCATTGTCCATGAGTTATTTATGATATGATTATGATGTATTTTAATATTAAAAAATAATATAATATTAATATAGTCGGGGTCATATATATCTTTCCAATTAAATAGTTAATCTTTTATATTTCATGCGGTAATTATTCATGAGTATATTTTGGTTTCTGTATAGAAGCTGCATTGCTAGTGTGACTCATAAATTTAATGTTCCCCATGAAAATGTTAATGTCAAAGTAAATTTATGTTATTAATTAATATATTATGATATAATGATTCAGGGTTTATTATAAATGACTCTCAGACATGTTATTGTTTTTATTTATCCATGTTTTTATTTCGAGGATTTATGTTTTTATTCTACCTACATTGAGGCTCACATATGATTTATAGTTATCACTCATAATGTTATGTTATCTTTCTTATTCAAATTTTTTCTACTTATTATTATGAACATATTTTTGCTAAAACATTTATTCATCCATAAATTATAGTTTAATCTCACACCTTTCTTATGTCTTTATTCCCCTAGTGTTGAGGAAGAGTCCCACAAATGAGATGTCTAGATCAGGGTCAGTATGGTGTGTTTATAGGGAAATGATCATGAGTTTTTTAATAGTGACTTATTATGTAGCTGGTCACAAAATACACTAAACCTATAGGTCCTTTAGATATATTTATTTATGAAACTTAATGTTTTGAATCATTTATAGGATATTAAATTATGGAATGTTTTTTGGGTCACATTGTGTAATAAAGAAACACCAAACCCAACCAAATGTAAAAATATATATAAAGATTTAAATATATTCATAGAATCGTAGGATAAATATTTAGGTAATTAAATTATGAAATTTGTTTATAAATGAAAATAAAAATGTTCTTAATATTAATAATTAATTATTAAAATTCAATTGAAATAACTAAATATCCAATACGACAATTTTATGGTAAAAATATTTTCATTAGAAAATTTGTTTCTTAAGAACATTAATTTATGAAAATAAAACATTATATACAAATATATTATTTATATAAGAAATATATTAACCGTAATCAAAATGGTAATTGATTGTAAATAAGAAAAAGGATGGAGTGAATTTCAAAGAGTCATTTTCCTTTAAAAATATTTTCATTATTTTTTTATTAAAAAGTTAAATTAAAAAAATAAGATTTTGAATTTTAAAAATATAAATTAAATTATGGATTTATAATTACAATATTATGCACACATAAATTTTTATTATATTAATAAAGTAGTTAATTTTTTATTTAATAGGGAATATATACTGATATTGTTATAACCATCACTTTTATGAGACAATCATAATAGAGGAATGAAATAAATGTTTTTGGAACCATTATCTATAAAATTTATATAAATATAAAAGAAAAATAAACTTTTTAAAATTATTATGTTGTATTCATAAAACCCATGTCTGACATTTTGGGATCATAACTAACATTTTTTCCTTAAAACCAATTTAATTACTTATATTATAAAATCAATTTTCGTCACATGTAGAAACTAAATAAACCCAAATGGATTTCATATTTTAGATCAAAATTATCATGTTATATAATACAGTCAATTTCAATTATGGGAATAAAAATAGGACTACTATGATTAATGTTAATAAACATGGTAAGGGTAAAAGTCATATTTTTGTAGAATTATTACATTAATATTACTTAATTTTTTCCTATTATAGTAAATTATTTTTCTTAAAAAAGTTATGTAAATATAATTTTTAGATATATTTTTAAATAAATTATCACTGATTCTATAATTATGTATTACTAAATATGATTGAAATATAATAGGGAAATCAAAACATTTCTACAGATGGTTTATATATATATATAATGTTTAAATTTAGATGATAAAATTTTTTTAACTAGAAATTAAATAACATTATCTAGAAATTTAATTTAGTTTAATAACATCAAAATATTTTAGTATGTGTTATATAATATCTTTGTTAATATATAATTTACTTTGGAAAAAAACAATTTATCCCGCTGAAAAAGGATAAAGTGAAAATATAACTGAAATTGACATCCAACATGTTCAAAACATGTGTTTCCATAATTGGGTGATTATTGATCAACCCAATATCACCCCACACCCCATTATTTTTCAATTTTTGATCCTTTTAACATTTAATAGCATCATTCCATTAATGTAAAATAATTGGTGTTTGTTGAAGTGACCTTCTCTTCATTTATAAAAGGGGACATATTTTCTTCTTCATGAAACACAGATTCATTAAATTTTATTCTAGAAATTATCATATTTATATATTCTTCTAGGAATATTTATTTTTAATAAGTATATGGTATAAATTAGTAATCCTTATAACTATATTTCCTTGGAGACTTTGGAGAGAATGTTGATGGACCCAAAGTGATAATTACTTAATCTATTTCCAATTATTTATATTCCTTATTAGGAAATACTTCCATAACCATAAAAATAAAATGAACTGAGAATCATTAATATTATGAATTTTAATTATATTAATTTTAAAAAAATTAAATTTCTTCCCGAACACTTATAAAACAAAAAAACATCGGTCGAGCAATTTTGGTCTACCACCACCACAAAGTAAAAAAATTTCGGTCTTCTATATTGATTTTAGTTCTTTATATTAACAACTAAAAATATTATTCCCAAAGAACTTATAAATAATATATTTATTTGTCAGTCATAATGAAATTAAACAATTCCTTAACCATAGTCACCAATCGAGTTATATAGTGGTCCTCTTTGCGTTAATTTAACCACCTACATGATACATTCTATAAAAATATATCATGGATGTATGGTGGAATGTAAATATTAATATAATTACATATTAGTAAGAATATTAAAATTTTATTCTAATTTTATAAATGTTATTTTAATTATTTTACATACCATTAAAATATTAACCTTCATTTCTAAAATTAGTTGTACTAAGTGACACCGATTCAATTTTCACAAAACATTACAATAATAATAGAAAATATATAATTACAAAAATTTATAGAATAATAAATTTTCCTTAGTAAGTAAAATATACATCAATAATTTTTCATATATGGTATCTAATAAACATTATTTTATTATTTAGGATTTTATGTGCATGCACAGTGTGAATCAGGATCACAATATGTGTTTCTACTTACTCAATTTTCTTCTATTGAGATTAAAACCTTATTATTAAAATCTATTGATTCATGTTTTATATATTACATCTACTAATAATATTTATTTTAATTACACATTATTTCGTTGGATTATATAATTCCTCCTTTTAACCACTTTATCAAATGTTATTTACCCCAATGATTATGTTACTGGAAAGAGGTTTCATGGTCTCAATTACTATTTCTTGGCACATGTTTCTTATTTTAAATAAATTTACTTTTATATGGTGTATATAAATCCTATTTTTTTGTAATATAATGAATAATATTTTTTTTATTTAATTTTTAGTTTTAGTCTCTTTATCCTTAGTGGATTTTGATTTTGGTGATAGTAAAGATGTAAGGGTTATTTATATGAACTTTGAATTCCTTGAGACATGCACTAAAAATAGCATATTAGTAGTTTTCTAGAAGGGGTTCCCCACAACCCCCACTAATCATCTAATTTATAGGGGATTCACAACACCCCCTCACTATATTTTATCAATTTTTGTAATAGTTTGTTCGATTTTAGAGGGAGTTGTGTCAAAAACACCTTTCATATAACGAGTCGTGACCCTATATGTTCAGTTGGATTTTAGGGGTATTATATATATAATATTTGTTTGGATATTAAAGGATATATATCTACAACATGGAAATTGTCTTTTAATGCAAATATTGGGGATTCACAGCCCCCTTTTATCTCCTAAATTCGAAGGTGGTCATGAATTGACATTAATCTCTTATATTCGAGGGGGTTTTGAACCCCTTCTAATTTATTAAATTAGATGGGGTTATAAACCCCCTCTAATATATGGAACAAGAAGAGGATTTTAACCCCCTATAATACATGATATTAGAGATCATTCATGAACCTCTACTAATCCCTTCGACTAGAGGGATTTATTTGACCCCTGCAAAAATTTTATTTTTTAAAAAATAAATCTCATATAAATTAAATTCTTCTAACGCATATGTGTGTGCATTCATGTTTATGTGTATGTATATATATTACATGAAAAAATTATATAAATTCATTATAAACACACACACACACATATATATAAAGGAAATAAATAAATACTTTCAATAAATAATTATACATATAAACAAAAATGTATAAAAATATAAATATTTGTATAAATAATATAAATGTAATTATGAATATATTTACTTATATATATAAAACTTATATATGAATTTATAAATACTATACATTTATATGATGATTTATATTATATATATATTATATTGATTACATTTTTTCTATATATTTATGTATAAATACATTTCTATTATATTTTGTATACAAATAAATATAATATGGATAGAATAAAATATAAATATATACTATATACTATATATATATATATTAATAAGATATTTTTATATATATATTTATATATATTATATAATGATTATATATATATTCCAGTATACAATATTAATTATAATTTAATTTATCATTTATATATATATCTCTCTCATTTAATTATATTATACATTTCCAATTACATAAAGGCATTTAATTTTAATTATATGTATACACAAATATAATGGTATAATTTTATGTACATTAGTATATATTTGTTTTTTTAAATTGTATTTCATATAATATTAATTATATAAAATATAAAAGAATGAAAATTTTATATAAATATATAAATAAATAAAATTTCTATAAAAAAAATATCATATGAAAACATAAGCTTGTGGTTTTTATAATTTATATTAAAAAATAATAAATATATTTTAAAATAATATGTATATTCGTTTATGTTATATATAATTAATGTTATATGGTTAAAAATAATATAAATATATATTAATATATATTAATGTACACAATATTATATAATTATATTTATTGAAATACATATATATTAATCTACATAATGTTATAAAATTATATTTTCTGAAGTACGTATATATTAATGTTTATAATAATAAATATATTATTGAAATACATTATAAAAATATCTATATAAATTGTGTTTCATATATTATTAATTTAATATTTGTATAAACTTTATCTCTTATAACATTACATAATTAGTTATACAAATTTTATTTCATATGTAATGTTTGTATAAATTGTATTTCATAAATATGTTTTTCATATATAATTAATTATATAGTAATTTTATATATTATTATACAATTTATACAATCAAATATATATTAATGTACATAGAAATAATTATATGTATTTAAATACATTATATAAATATATTTTTAAAGAAATTATATAAATATATTAAATAAAAACTTATATATATTATAAAAATAAACATGTACATTATTTATAAACATGTATTTAGGTTTATCAATATTTTACAAAAATGTATCTATAAACATAAAAATATATGTTTATATAAATTACATAAATAGAATTATAAAATATATTTACAAAAATGAATGAAAATTCACATATAAAATATATTGTTTAAATAAATTTATAAGTTAAATATATTATAAATGTATTATAATATAAATAAATAAATACATAACATTAAAATGTATATATTAATTTATATAAATATATATATAGGATATATATTTATATGTATTTAAATATTTATTCAAATAATATTTATATAAATTAGGTTTCTCATATATATAAATATCATAATGTGTAAATATATAAAAAATCAATTAGCCCATTGGTAGAGCTTCTGGCATTTCAAGATGGAGATACACAGATTGAACCATATCATGCGCTACATTCAAAAATGTCAAGCAATTGGGGGGATCAGGTGTGTGGGTGACACTTGAATGGGAGAAGGTTCATGGTAGGAATGGGAGGGGAGGGCTCGCATGACACGTTGGTGGGAATGAGAGAAGTGGGTTGGGGTGAAATGCCTGAATGGGAGAGGGGTGGGAATAGGACAAACTAGAGAACTAGAGGTGGCTGATGCGGAAATGGGATAGGTGGGAAGGGGTGGGAGAGGGGACAGAATGTGAAAGACGAGAAAACTGGATGACAGTGACACGTGAGAATGGGAGAGGGGAGGGAAATCACATAGTAGGAACCAGATGGTGTTGGGTTTTTTAAAAACCAACTAAATTATTAGAGGTGGATTAACAAACTGCCTCAAATACCCCTCATTTATAGGGGTAAACTCCCCTCTAAATCAGTATTAAATAGAGCTGGTTTATTAAATTCGCCTCTAATACAGATAAAATAACATAGTTTTCAATGGTTTCCAACTACTAGTAATATGATATATGAATTATATGGGGTTAAAAACTCCTCTATTACAACTGTAAATAAAATCAGTCATTAATTTAGTTGTGGTTTCTCAAACTTCCTCTTACAAGGGTAGGTCAGTACATTAGTGGTGGTTCCATATAACCACTAAAAATGTATTTAGATGTGGTTATGACCCCTTCTATAATAAAAAATAACCCCTATAATCTGGTCCTTTTTTGTAGCAATGATTGGTGTAATACACCAAGTTATTTATTGAATGGTGTACATAATTCCCATTAGATATTTTACATTATGATTTTATCATTATTTTGGGTAATTAATTATTTATTTGAAATTAGATCCTTTAAAAGAACTTATTTTAAATTTTTATGTAGTTATATGTTTTACATGCCTCAATTTTCAATTCCTTGAGGCATGTCTTATATTGCGCACCATATTTTATTGAATATGGTTTATTAAAAACCAATTATACTCCATTTATATAGAATATATTTCATTCAATGTTATTTAAATTCATTGTTTCCGTCACTTGTTCTTTTTTTGTTACATTGACATCAGAGTAAGGGTTTTTTCATCTCAAATATGCTTTATGAATATATGATTCTTATTAATCACTTGTATCCCTATTTTAAGTTATAAATTTTTCGTGAATCACTTTATAATTCCTCTCACAATATTTTCCCTTGGGGATAAATCTATGGTAAAATATATTATATATTTATTCTTTTATAATCATTTAATGTCTATAAGAATGATTTTCCTTCCAATTATATTCCTCAATTGACACCCTATATCAAATTCCTTTGATTTAATGGTGTTCCCCTAGGTTCCATATATCGATTTATTTTATAAATTATTGAATTAAATGTATTCCCCTGTCTCTATATGATGTTTGTTTGATGGATGCATACATTGAAATATATTAAATTTACATAATATGGAAATATTGAAAATATATACACTTTTAATTTTAATATTAAACATTATTGATTATTAAAGAATAATGGAAATGTATTATATAACATATTTATTGATTAGAATGATGATTTTATTGAACTAATTTATGAATATTAGGGCACGAACAAACCCCTCAATGTATCAATAGGTCTCATGATGCAAACTAGATTGTTTTTTTGGGGTATGAATACCAAGAAAAAATACTTCACAAACACACCACCATGATAGTAATTTCTAGATATATATTTTTATGATTTGTTTTCCTAGAGCATGGAATAAATTTAATAAAATATTTATTTCATCTCTAAGGAAAATGACTTTATAATACATGTAATTTTTTAATTTCTATTATTCAACATGGATATATAATTATTTTTCTTTAATTATATTACAAAGTTATTTTTGGTTATATATTCCTTTCACATTATTAATTCTCATCATATAATGAATTATGATATTTGATGATTATCACTTATGCTAAACCTTATAGAAATATGGTATCACCCGTTCATATGGTTCCTTTTCCCAAAACATATATAGAAACGTTTTTCACATGATTTTCATTACATAATTTCTTATGAGGAGAATTTTGGAGAGAATTTTAAGAACTGTTATAGAATATGTTATTCTTATATAGTGAAAATATCCATTACATGAGAAAAATCTTATTTTTATGTCACCACATTTCCTAACAATCTAAAAATATAAACCTAAATGGTTATTTAAATGCATTTGAGTCAATGTTTAGTAATGATATTGAAATTATTTATTGTTAAGATTTTGATGGTTTAGATATTTTAATATCTCATTATAAATGAAAATATTTGTTTGCATTGGGATCCTTGAGTGTGGGTCTAGTTCTCCGTATATAATATTTTAAAAATGAAATCAAATCATACTATAACCTAGTATAATAAAGCTAACATAAAGAATAGAAATAACCTATATGTTCTTCCATTGAAATAGAAGATGGTAATACTACTAATTTGAATTGATTTCACTATACCATGTTGAAATCACATTCATAATACCTAGATTATTTGGGAAAATATTTATTTTATGTGACGATAATTTTAAGATGAAGAAAAAAATGATTTCTATCAATTTGGAAGAATATGGATCCCCTGGATCCCCTTAGTTGAAGGATTTTTTGTTAGTGTAAAATGAACCCTTGGGGATGCCATGAAGGGGATCTCAGTTAGATAAGGGATGAATAGAACAATTGGAATACCTATAGTGTTTAACAAAAAGGTAAGAAAAATACCAAAATTATCCATTAAAATAGGTAATGTTTCTGGGGTTACCCCATACAAATTATTGTCCCATAAGTACTATAGAAACAGCTATTCAAAGTTTCCCATTCTGGGCTCCTTAAACACTCGATAAGAACCAAACAGGTACCCAATGTCATTTATCCTTTTTGAGCCCCTCCAAACTAATATTCAATCATAAAGCACCATTTAAAATGTCCTGGACATTTTTATCAACCCTTAATAATTCTATTCAAAAATCAAAATTCATTGCACCCAACTATAATTTATTTTTTAAAATGAAATGATTATCATTGAACACTTCACCAAATTTAAATTTTAGTTTAATCTAAAAGGACAGAGATGTTTCAGGTGTGGTATCCCAATAAGGATTTACTATATAAGATTTTTATTATTTTCATTAGAGGATATTTCACTATAAATATTTGTTAATATTTAATTTTCCTAATACGGTTGTGTCAAGAAATTATTTTAGGATGGAATTATATTATAAAAATCATGAATAAATTTTTTTTCCCTATTTTTGATCCATGTGTATAAAATTTTATTTTTTACATTGAAAAAACAATTAAATTTATTTTAATACCACTGGAGTTATTATTGCTGTACTTTGTTATTATTAATGCCTCTTCTATACTTCATATCGTTTTTAGTGATTTTTTGTAACCCCTAACACATCAGAATTCATCTATAGTCGACACCTTTAATTAATTTGGGTACAATATTTCAATTTTTTAAAGTTATAGTTATAGAAAATAAAACTATTATTCGGTTGTATGGTTTGGAAATTATATCATGTTTGGTGATCTATGGTAACTATTTTTTGACATAATAAATCATGAATGAGGAGGTAAAATGGAAGTATTATGTATGAACTTTCAAAAAAAATTAAATGATCCTACACATTATTATGGTAAATAATAATGATGACTAATTATAATGTATGATTTACCTACCTTTTTTGATTTTTCCATGATCTATAATATCCTTGGAAATAAAATATTTATTTCATTAGTGTGATGGGTGGATGTAAATTTAGTATTTGGTTTTTATATTTTATTTTTTAACTAAGTAAATTGTCTTGATCATATCCTTGGTCAATGAGGTCAATATAGTATAGACCTATATGCCATAATATTAAAAAAATATACTATAGAATAAGATTTTTTTATGTATGGTTAATAAAATTTATTGTATTTTAGAACCATAGTAAATGGTATACATTTTGTATAGAATGTCCTTTTAATTTTATATATGATTCACATACGAAAAAATCTATAGGAAAAGGTTTTTCACCTACTTCAATCATTAGGTACACAAATACTGGATAAGGAATGTAAAAACCATGACTTACTAAAAAATAATTTATTTGATTTTTTTTGTTAAAGAATGAAAATTAAGGTTGCATAAGGTTTTTATATAAATACATGTTTAATTAAAGGAAAATTAATTTTCCAGGATAACCCTATAACTTGATAATTTTTAGACAATAAAAATGTATATTTGTGTTAATAGTTAATTAACCATGCATGTTGACAAAAAATTTAAAAAATATTTATGGAATATAGAATATGTAGTTTGGAATATAATTAAATAACTATGCATCATTACCATATCTTCTAAAAAATACAGACAATAAGGAATACTCAATTGAAGATTGATTTTGGTAAAAATGAAACATCACCTTGGCTTCGGTGAAACATGTGAATATTTGTTTTAAAACACCAAATATTACTTTTTAGAACCTATTATGATCCTAAACAATCATTGACTAGTTTTTTGTTAAATAAACTGTTATTTTTAGAATTTTCCACCATAAAAAATGAATCTATCTAAAAAAATTAATGGATAAGTACCAGATCAATGCCTTAGAGTGTTGATCATCTCTCATCTTAGATATATCTATTATTTACACTCATCACTAGTTGAGATCAAGATTTAAGGATATTGGATTATTAAAAACATGGATGAAGTGGTTGATTAAACATTCATACAATTATTTTTCGAATGATAAACATTCCTGGATGGATCTTAAATTGTTATTTTTAGGGATTTTAGGATTACAAGTCTACATATCTACATTTTATTTTTTTTCCATTATTTTAATAATCAATAATTATGATACTGATAATTTGTATTTATTTTAATTTATTATTATTGATATATGATAAACATTATGTTATGATTTTAGAAAAATATTTTTTGAAATATATGTAATTATTAATTTTTTTGTATCCAATTTAATTATATATATATTTAAATTAAAGTGAATTATTTTGAAATTGTTTATTCATTAACAATGATTGACTTGTGAGGAATATATCTATTGAAATGGAATTTTTTGATGAAATTAAAATTCATGAATTTCTTATATTTTAATTTTGTATAATAGTATTAAAAAATTACATATTTTGATGAGATTATTCATTTTTTATTCTCTTAACAGTTTTGTTGAATGGTTTTTAGAAGCATTGTGTTTTGTAACCCCATTTGTAAAGGATATAATTGAAAACAGTGATTTATTTAAAACAAAAATACCTATTATATGATAGGTAATTTTTTTGTAAAGGATATAGAGTGGGTATACAAGCATATGAAATGGAAAATATGGTCAGGGATAGAGGGGAAACATTATATTAATTCCATGATGTGTTATAGATATAGTTGTATTTAGGATTAACATATAATTAGGTATGAAATAATCTATACATAGGGATATACATGTGGAGACTCACTCTATTTGGAATTTTGGTTACAAAATAATGGGTTCCATTATGGGTTTATATGTACAAGGTATCCTTAAACACATATCATTTTCAAGGTTAATTAAATTGATTATGTAATTAAATTGATTCAAAGGGAAATTAATTTTATAATTTAAGAAAAAAATAGAAATGTGATAGTTTTTTATAGAGGGGGTTTTATATGAAAATTACACTTTTTTAAAATTGAAATCAAAGAGTTTTTAAAAGGGGTGTTAGGGAGAGGAAACCATAAATTTTTATTTTTCATTGTGAGAATAATTATATTACCGAATGGTTTTTTGATTCATTTTTTGTTTAATAAATATTATAGTAATAAATTATTTGAATTAATTGATAATTTTATTATAAGGAATTTGAAATAAAGTTTTGGATTTACTTATGTATAGAAATATAATATATTCATTATAGAATTATTAATTATTTTTAAACTCACCCCCTACATATTTGTGTGTGTGTGTGTGTGTAACATTGTTTGTTATGAAAAAATAATATAAAATACTTTTTATTATTTATGATGATCCAAATATAAATTATAGAGAAATGATGAGGGAGTTACTAGTGGTGTCTATCCGAGATTCGATGTTAACATTAGTTTTGATCGATAATATGAGAGTTCAAGATCACAAAATAATGTTTTTTAATATGTTTTGTGGTCCAAGAGGGGTCTTAGGTGCTCATTGGAGTCTTAGGGTTTTGGGGGGATACCTCATCGGGGAAATTTATAGTTGTGCATTTTTTTTGAAAAACATTACAACACCATAAGCATTAGAAGGTTTTTAGATCATTTTTTATACTATATTTTTGATGTTCGCAGTTATAAAATAGTTTTTCAAAAACCATGTAGAAAATTGGTAAAACTATATGGGGTGGCATAGACCAAGGTAATTTTAAGCAATTTAAAAAAGAATACAGATAAATAGTGTGAATTATTTTAGACTAAGGCAGTTTTGACCGACACTGTTAGTGAATAATATAATAATTTGTGCATCCAAACCATGTGATAGGTGATTTACATAGACAATTTCTACTAAATAGTGGGCATGTCGTATAGAAAACAAAGTGTCCCAAAAATATAGCTCATTAAAAGTTTATTTTTCTGATTTTATTCCATATTAATTTTTAGGAGTGGAACCTTTTTTCCATCCCCTCACAGACGCATAGACCCAACTCCATTTTTTCCTTCTTCCCCTTCAATTGACTACGGATTTTAGAAATTTTTAGTTTATTCATTACCAATTCATGATATTTTCTACATCTTCCTTCTTCATTTAATCTCCCCACTTCATTTACTCTAATTTTTAATGTCCAGTTATACCAATTTTGTTTTGATTTTACTAGTGTGTGGTAGAATCATCCATTTTAGATGGAAATTTCTTCCGAATAAGTTGAAGGCATCTTGATATTTTGAATAAAAACTATCACCTAATGTTTCCTTAAAGTTATACTATTTTGATTAATTTTTTAGTGTTATAATTTATATTTAAAATAAATTTTTAATTCAATCATCATTTTATGTTAGAGATTTTACCTAGGATATGACTGAGGGAGATCCATAGTCCTCCTAAGCGTGATTGGTTCTAGTTCTGGAATAATAGGAGTTCCTGATGAGTTTTTAAGAATAATGACTCTTTGAAAATTTATATTTAAATTGGTTATAAATGTTATAACTATTTGATTATGGATTTTTTTTGAGGTAAGAGATCATTTTATGAGATGAGCTTGAACAAGCTTGTGAACCAGCTTAATGGCTATTAAATTAATAAGGGAAAGGATGTATTCGATGAATTTGGTCCCTTGAACTTGCCACTATGGTAATTTTTCATTTTCATTATGAATATGATAGGTAAGGTATCATGAATATTGTAATTTGACCTTTTTATTAGATAAATTTTCAAATATAAATTAATTTATTTTAATTGGATAATGTTCCAATGGCCACATTTAATCCTTATGCACTGGATTTCTTGTATAACAACCATGATCTTTATTTCACACTTAATCATACTTTATATCATAAAATATTCACATGATAAATCGTAGAATATTGATAATTATATTTTCTTTAGTGCTTAATGACAATACATAACAACCTAGAACACAAAACACAAAATTTTTATTGAAAACTTCTTTTATGTGACCACACACATTCTTTCGTACTTAGAATTGCATGCGATTACCTGAGGACATGCGTAAGAAAAGGATGAGATATATATCCCATTAATGGATTAAACAAGTAATAAGATGAGGAATATAATACATGTTAGGCAATAGTAATATAAATGGATCATAATAGAAACATGAACATAAAGTAATGATATAAAATGATTATCCTAACATGGAAATCTGTTATAAACATTTAACAAAATATTATTATGAGACAAGGATCACTGAACATGGTTAATGATTAAACCCTCATTGAACTTTAATTATCATGATTAAACCCTCATTGAACTTGATTTATCATGATAATAATGTTTACACAATGCATTAGAGCACTATTCGGGCGCACCCTTCTTAATCATTTCATTTCATGCATATGTGTTACACATGGATCATATAACATGGATTAATTAAAAATATTAATTTATTTAAAAATAAAAGAATGTGAATTTCATACATGAAATACCATAATCAATAAATTTTTTTTCATAAAGGCGAATATCATTGATAGAGAAATGGGCATGGTATTCACTACACAATGACTTTGGTTTTGAAAATCGCGGTGCTACTTCAGAAGCATAATGTTGTGACAAAAGAATTCATAAAAATGTTTGATGAGAGATAAAGGGGTGTCTCATCATATTTACATAAAATTTATAGTATGGGGTTAATATAGATACACGAAGCAACATATTTAAGGTAATTTGTATTCTTAATACAATATAATTACTTGAATGTAAATGAGAAGAGATAAATTCCTTATGGAATTATGGCATGGTAACAGGTGTACATAGGAGGAATTAATGAGAGAGAAATAGTTCTATAATCATTAAAACATAAAAGGGGAACTATGGGTGTGGGGGTTGTGAAATCATACCCTATCATTTTTAATTGAAAACAAACTATCATAACATCATAATGAAATTTGGAAAAAAGTGATAAAGGAAGAAATCCCTTACATTGATTGGTGATCCCGATGGATTGGGAAAAGTTTGATAGAGGATAATTGGGATATTAGGGAACCTGGGATGATTCTAGATAGAGGAGGGAAGATTTAGGTCTTGATTCAGAGTATTTGAGTGAAAAGGAAGTGGGGTCTTTGATGGGTTTATATTGGAAAAGGGAGGGAATTAATTATTATTTATGTTTTGGACACTACACATTAAACTAATTAAAACAAAAAATCATCCCATGGTTTCTTACCATGGTTTTTACAAAATGGGATTGTGAAAAGTTTTTTAATAAGTCCAATGTCCGAACTTCTTAAACTATTAGGCTTTATTAGGTGGGGGTGAGTCATTCTCTCAAAGAAATCAATTTAAAAAGGTAAAATGTTTTATATGTCTTGGAGGGTCCAATAATTCTTTTTAAAATTAATAAAACCAACCTAAAACACAATATTTAAATTTGAAAACTTATATTGTTGCAAAAACCCATTTATAGTATTTTATTAAATCACTATTGGGTCATTATGATGTCATAAAACACATTATATAATTAAATGATATTTAATTTTTACCCAAAAATTATACATTCTGAGAAAATTAAGAAAAATTAACCATTGGATAATTTTTAAATCCTCATTCCAAAAATAATATTTATCTTATCTAATTTTTTTTAAAATTTTTTAATTTTTACTTTTAAAATAAAAACAGGCAATTTTTGAAAATTCATGGATTTTTTTACAAAAATTTCATTCAAACATTAATAAAAATCAAAATGGTATTTATTAAAATTATAGGATCATTTATATTTTAAAAAAGTAACATAGTTATAATATTTTAATAACAAATTATTTAATTTAAATATCCATTAATTAATCAAAATAGATTTTATAATTGAATATTAACTAAAAATACTATTTGTTCTTTAGAAACCATTTATAATGTAACCATAATAAAATTAATGTATATTATTTGTTATATACAAAAATAATAGACATAATCATTGTGTTAATTTAATGTTACATAACCTCTAATAACACCCTATTATGACCTAAGGGTAATGTGTGTGATGGTGAAAGACTCTGGGGGTGGCTCATATAACATTGCTCGAGTGGTAATCTCTATCAACTTCCACATATCCTATAGGCAGTTCTTTTCGAGCATAATGTGTTGAAGATCAACTTGGACTGGGTCAAGATATAAGACCAATAACGCCTCCTCCTTTCCTAGCTCCAGAAGATGGGCTTCATATTGAGAAATTCTACTGGATGTGGCCATCACATCCTTAGATTGAGTAATTTGGATTTCGCAAAGCCATATATTTATACTAATCATGTCATCATAATTCGATGATTATATTGGAAACATTTACAATTCTTAATGGTATCGTGAAATAAAATATCATAAAACCAAAGAAGTGAATAATTTATATATCCATTTTACATAATAATACATTTAACTAGATCTAGTGTAATATTCATTAATTAAATTCTGGGTCGTTACAATATTCCCCATTAAGAAATTCCCCCCCCCCCAAATTTAATTTTCCCACACTAAAACAGATGTGGGAACTCCACTTCATCAATTCCTATGATTCCAACGTTTAATCTTCAAACATGTGGTTTTCCACGTCACCATGACAATCTAAATTTTCTTATTTCATAGAACTGTTTCCCTATGAACTAAAATATTCACTGGATTATCTTCATAGAAGAGGTCACTCATGAATAGTACCACCTCTAGATTGAGTACACGCAATGTGTCAGGTATGTACATCCTCAAGAGCGATACGTGAAATACACCATATACATGAGATTGGTTCGGTGGGAATGTTAGTCGATAGGACACTGCTCCAATGCGATCATGGATCTCAAAATGGTCGATGTACCTTGGACTAAGCTTTCACTTCTTCCCAACTCTCATTACTCTCTTCCATGGTGATATGCGGAGGAATAGAATGCCTCCGACAATAAACTCTCGATATCATTGATGATTATCATCATAGATCTTTTGTCATCTTTGAGCACCTTTTATTGTGTTGTTGATGTTCTTAACAATTTCCACTATTTATTTAACCATTTCTGGACATTGGAGTTTTTTCTCCCCAGCTTCATCCCAATATGTCGATGTTCTGCACCTCTTACCATGAAGGGATATATAAGGATCCAGTTGGATTCCTGAGTGGAAACTATTTTTGTAAGATAACTCAACTAGAAGAAGACGTTGATGTCATCCTCCATTAATGTTCATTGAGAATTCTCAGAACATGTACTCAAGTGTTTGGATAGTCCACTTACATTCGACATCAGTTTGATGATGATAAGTCATACTAATGTTTAGCTCAGTATTTGTAGCATGTTGAAGTCTCTATCAAAAATATATAGGTGAATATTGGATCTCTATCGGATACAATCAAATGTTGAAGTCCATGAATCCTACCACTTCATTGGTATATATTGATTCTATTTGATCCAACAAAAAATCCTCTCTGATTGAAATGAATAGTGACGTCTTTGTATGATGATCCACAATAACCCAAACAATATTGTTTCCTTTTGATTTAATTGTATTTTTGGTCACAAAATCCAAGGTGATGTTCTCCCATTTTCATGTTGGTATGGGTTATTGGTTGCATCATCACCTTATACTTCTTCCACTCAGCCTTCACATGCTGACATTCCAGGAGCTTTGATGTATACTCAGCGATCTCATTATTCTTATTATCCTACTAATAATTCTCTTGTAGATTTTGATACATCATTATGTTTCTTAGGTGAATGGAGATAGTCGAATATGTGCATCATTCAAAAGTATTTTCTAAAACATCAGACAGGATAGAACACATATTCTTGTCCCAAATCTCACAATTCATTCATCATTAACATTGAAATCTGAGGATTTCTATTTTCTGAAAGTTTCTTCATTCTTTTGAATTCCTTAATAATTATTTTGAGGATTCTATAACCTTTACTAAAGAGAATGTTGAGAAATAATTTGTGAATGTATTGATGATGTTTCCTTCTATATGAATCCCATGTTCATCTTCATAAAATCTAAGAGGATAAGATCATTTCAATTCTCATCAATTAGAGAGTTGTTGGGTCAATTTTACTTAGAGCATCCGCCTCCTTGTTCGCTTTCCTTTGGTGGTAATGGATTAAGAAGTCATAGTCTTTGATCAGCACCAACCATATTCATTAGTGCATGTTCAACTCTTTCTGTGGGAATATATACATGAGGCTTTTGTGGCCCGTATATATTTCACACTTCTACACAAAGAGGTAATGTCACCAATTTTTTAAATCATATATTATTGCATTCAACTCTAGATCATGTTTTGGATTGTTTTTTTTTGTGAAATTTAAATTTCCTTGATGAATATGAAATGACTTTGTTATTTTTCATCAACACACAGTCTATGAAATTCTTCAATGCATTTATAAATACCAAAAAAGATATCCACTTGTAGGCAGTGTGAGCACATGCATATTGTCATGCCTCTTTTTTCAACTACTTGAATGTCTTTTCACATTAATCACTTCAAGAAACCTTGACTCCTTTCTGAGTTATCTTAGTAATTGGTTTTGGCATCTATGAAAAATTTCTAACAAATCGACAGGAATATCTAGCTAACCCCAAGAAGCTACGGATATATGTCACCTATGATTTTCTAATCCATCCCTCAATTGTAGTAGTCATGGATGAATCAAAAGATATCCCATTTCTTCAAATGATATGACCCAAGATTGAGACCTCCTTAAACCAAAACTCACAATTTTTTTACCTTTCATAGAGATTATCCTTTCACAGGGACTCTAGTACATTACTTAGATTCTCCTCATGATCCTCCTTGGTTTTATAGTATAATATAATATCATCTATAAAGACTACAAAACAATTTTCTCTGTAGTATCTAGAGGCTTTATTCATCTCATACGTAAATATTTATGGAATATTTGTAAGTCCAAAATTCATTACTAATAATTCATAGTGCCATTATATTTTTTGAAAAAGTAGTCTTGGGGATATCCTCTTTCTTCACCCTTACATGGTAATATCCCAACTGCAAATCCACCTTGGAGAAGTATTGTGCTCGATGTAGTTGATTAGACAATTCATCAATATATGGTAGAGGATACTTTTTCTTCATCGTTGTTTTTTGGACCTCACCATAATCAATGTAAAGTAGTATTACCCCATCCTTCTTCTTGATAATGAAGATTGGTTCACCCCTTGTTTAAGCACATGGGCATATAAACCCTTTATCCAGATTCTCCTGTATTTGTTTCTTCAACTCCTAAATCTCCACTACAACCATTCTATATAGATTCTTAGATATTGTAAATACCCCAAGTATAAGATAAATTGGGAATACAACATCTCTTCTATGAGGAAGACCATGAAATTCCATGGGAAACACTTTATTGAATTCCCTCATAATAGGCATGTATTCAAAGATGGTTGCATCCATAGAATAAATAACATGATCCAGATACGCATGATCCTAAGAAATTAATATCCATTCTTGAGATGATGTTTCTAAACAAGATTCATCTTCCTCCTTGAACCTATATAAAATCAGAGGTCGATTCTCTATATGGAGACTGATTCTCCTCTCACGAAAATTTGTGTTGGCTCTATATAAGGATCTCCAATCCATGATAATAATTACACCAAATTTTACCAAAGGCAGTATAATGAGGTTCTTCAGGAAGTTCAATCCACAAATTAGGACAAGGCGGAGTTATATTCTAGAGATACAATGATTTCCCCATTTTCCGTTCTCACTGTCATCTTTACTTCCACGATTTTTGGTGGCGATGGTATTGTTCAACTAAACATCCAAGATATAAATGAATGTGTATAACCCAAATAAAAAAGTTTTCTCATTATTATTGATTGAAAAACTTGCGTACCTATCATCACTTCCTTGTCGTGGTTCACTTTGGCAGGAGTGATGGAAAAAGCTTGCCCTTGCAACCTTGGATGTTGTTGATTGCCTACAAAAACCCTTGGCTTAGGGAACTGGTTTGAATAGTGCCCATGTTCATTGCAGTTGAAGTAATGAGAAATGGGTTGAGTGTGAAACGGAGTGTTCCTTTCCTTTTTCATAGCCCTGGGTTTTTCATGTCAGTGGATAATGGCCAGGTTCCCTTCTCTTCCAAAACTAATGCATTTCATTGTCCCCTTCAGGAAATTTTTGGGGTTCTTCTTTCCACACCATTGGCTAGTGGGGTGCTAGATTTTTTAGCACCATTCTATTTATCCATCAGACCACCAGAGTTGAAGTCCACCATTCACTTCTTTTCCCAATTATATCCATGAGATTCACTGATCTCCATTTAGACTTTGAGTGCACATCAAAAAAATTTCAGATAGATATCGAAGTCACAGATTGCTAGGTATTCCAGTAGGCTAGGTTTTAGCCCACCAAAGAAGAGGTCCACCTTTAATTCATGGGTAACGGAAAAGGCAGAGGAATATCATGAAAGAATTGTGATTTTTTCCTCGTACGCTCTAATGGATTTGTCATAATTTTTTTCTGGAGGAAAAGGGAGTCCCATTCCATCTTAAGTTGGAGGGTGCGATAAAAATATTTATCGAAAAATAGTTTCCAAAAATCCTTTTATTCTACCACCTCGATCTCCTCCTTAAGCTTTTTATTTTTAATCAGCTTCCATCATTGATCAGCTTCACCCTACCTACAATAAGTTTCTAGAAGAACCTTCTCTTGTTCATAAAATTGACGGATGGAGAAGATATTTTCAATGTAATGGATTTGTTGTTCAGAAATTGAGGGATCTGATGATCCATTAAAATTAGGAGGACTTTATCTCATGAAATTATTGATTGAGACTTGTTCTAAGTTAGGTGGGGTTTATTTTTCCTCTTGACCCATGTTTCTATTCAAAAAATTAGTTAAATTAGAGAGTATCCAAACAAAGTTCGCAATTCCTTCTCTCATCAGATAGGGCATCTCATTAGAATAGACATCACATTGATCTTTGCATCATTTTTTGCCCGAGTCCTTATATTATGGTCCATTGGCTTGAATAAAATTATAGTTTGTTGTAACAAATAAGTGATAATACAAATTAAAAATAGATGACTGATAAATTATTTTTATTCCCTTAACTTATGAATTTATAGGCATTAATCTATGTTCTCCATGACCTACTTCCAAACATATATTCATATGGGATATTTTTTAATTCCATTAATAATGGTTAATTATATGTTTATGAATTTTAAAAAGAATATACTTCAGGAGTGTTATAACCAAGATTGTAGCAAGGCCCATTGTCATGTCGCAGTTCATGTTCGAGTCCAGCTCAAAGTAGTGTTTTTAGGTTTTACCCTTAGATACATTTGTTCCAGAGCTGCCCCTACTAGCTCGTATCCAAATAGGGTTGTATTTTCTAGATAAAAAAATACACAATACTCATCAAACTTTTGTGATGTTTTTATTATTCTTAGTCTTATCCCTAAGGCTTTCACTAGGGTTTTCTAATTCAAATTCCAAAAATTACTAAACCTATCCTCTGATACCAACTATAACAACATTGATCTTTATTTCGTAATTTATCACACTTTTTTACAAAAAATATTCATTGGATACAACAAAAATATCGATATGTCTAGTTTCTTTGGAGATTAAGATCATTACATAACAACTTAGAATATAAAACACAACATCATTATTGAAAACATCTTTTACATGACCACACACATTCCATCGTACATAGCATTGCATGAGATAACCTGAGGACATGAATAAAAAAATGGTAATCTATAAATCCTAGTAAGGGATTAAAAAATACATAACATAGAAAATATTGTACTTGTTAGGAAATAGGAATATCAATGCAGCATTAGTTAAACATGAACATAAAGGCATGATATATAATTATTATCATAACATAGAATTGTGGAATCAACATTTAACATGATATTAGAATGATCCAAGGATCACTGCACATAAAGCCTGAGTAAATCCTCATTTCGCTATATTTAACATGATTAAACCCTTTATTGAACATGACGTATCATGGTAATAATCTTTGCACAATACATTGGAGCGCTATCAGGGTTCACCATTCTTAATCATTTCATTTGATGCATAAGTGTGCCACATGGATCATATAACATGGATTCATTAATCACCATAATTTATTCCAGGGTAAAGGAATGTGGAATTAATGCATGAAGCTATATAATCAATATTTAAATGTTCGTAAAGGTGAATACCCTTGATAGAGAAATGGGCATGGTATTCACTACAAAACTACATTGGCTTCGAAAATCGTTGTGCAATTTAGGCTGCATAACAACATGGCATTAGAATTCGTAATAGTAGTTAATGGGACAGAAAGTTGTGTCTCATCAGAATTAAATAAAATTTAGAGTAAGGGGTCATAAATATACATGTCCCAATATATTTAATGGATTTTAGACCCATAATACAAAAGAATTGTTTGAATTGTAATGGGAAGAGAGAAATTCCTTACAGAATTTTGACATGGTAACGGGTGTACATGGGAGGCATTAATGATAGAGAAAGATGTCTCTAATCATTAAAATACAAATAGGGATGTGTGTTGGAGGTGAAAAATCATACCCAAGCATTTTTAATTTAAAATAAATGGAATAACATCATAATGAAATTTGGACAAAATGAGAATGGATGAAATCCCTTACATGGATGTGTGATCACAAAGTCTTGGGAGAGGATTTAGAGATGATTCATGGGATCTTAGGAAACCTTTTTAAGAATCTAGATAGAGGAAGGAAGAAGTTGGATTAGCTCAAAAGGCTTTTAGTGAAGAAGATGTTGGAGCATGGGTGTGTTTATATAGGAAAAAGGATGGAATTGTTTATTATTTAGGTTTGGGACCCTACCCATTAAAATAATAAAAACCACAAACCATCCCATGTTTTTTACATGGTTTTTTTAAAATGGGAGTGTAAAAAATTATTTTATATAGAAAATGGCCAAATTTCAAAAATTAATAAGCTTTCTTATTTGGTGGCGAGTCATACTCTCAAGGAAATCAATTTAAAAAGTTAAAATGTTTTATATGTCCTTGATGGCCCACCAAAGCTTGGTAAAATTTATTAAAAAACCATAAATAACATTATTTTAATGTTAAAATACATATAGGAATTAATTTATAGTTATAGTTTTTTATTACATCACTATTGTGTCATTATAATGTCATAAAACACATTATATAATTAAACGACATTTAATTTTTATCCAAAAATTCGATTGACTTAGGGAATTATCAAAAAATAACCTTTGATATATTTGACATCATTATTTCAAAAATAATATTCACTTTATCTGATTAATTTTCTAAAATGTGAATTTTTACTTTTAAAATAAAATCCGACATTTATCAAAAATCTTGTGTTTTGAAAAAAAAAACAGCTTTCTAACATTAATAAAAATCACAATTGTATTCATAAAAATTATATGATCATTTATATTTAATAAAAATTATCTTAGTGAAAATATTTTACTAAAATATTATTTAATTCAAAAATCAATTAATTCATTAAAACATATTTCTTAATTTAATATTGAAAAAAAATACAATTTATGCTTTAAAAACTTTTTACAAAGTAACAATAAGAAAATGAATGTATATTATTTATTATATGTAGAAATAATGCACATTATCAGGGTGCTAGGGTATTATTACATAACCCCTTATAGTTCCTGCATATGAACTATGTGTAAGGTGTGTGATGGTGATAGACTCATGGTGTAGCTTAGTTAACATCGCTCGGGTGGTAATCTCTATCAACTTCCACTTTTCCTGTAGGTGGTTCTGTTTGAGCTTAACGTATTGAAGTTCGGCTTGGGCTTTGTCCTGAGCAAAGGCCAATGAATCTTCCTCCATTATGAGCTCTAAAAAATGAGCTTTGTATGGATCAATTCAAATGGATGAGGCCATGAGTTCCTTTTTCTATGTAAATTGGATTTGTTAAAGCCATATATTTATACTAATCATGTGATCTTGGTTCAATGACTATGATAGCATCGATAAAAATTATTAATTGTATTTTGAAATAAAAAATCATAAAACCAATAAAGATTATATTTTATATAACCATTTTACATAATAAGACATTTAATTAGATCATGATGAATTTTAATTAATTATAGTTTGGGTTGTTACACATTAGATCAGTTTTTAATGGCTTAGGAATTGATTTTTTTTATGAGTTGGTACACATGCCTTCCCATAGAGGTGTGTGATTTTATTAGGTATATAAGGTTTCCATATGTATGGTTTCATTATTAAACTCTTAGTATAGTAATATAAAAGGATGGGAGTGAGGGGCCTTATTGGACATAAAGTACCCATGAGTTTCCTTTGAACTCTTTGGATAATGAAATGGCAATGAGGTGAGTGTTTCAAAACCACTAATATTGTTATTACATAGGTGGGTAGACCATATAGATTTGGATGGATAAATTTTTTGGGTAGATTTACCAGGAGATTAATGAGAAATAAGGATACTCCCATCACTATCTCTTATGTGAAATTCCATTATGGCTTGACATATGTGGCCAGTGAGGCTGCATAGAGATAATGATATGGATGATGGGTGCGTTACCCCCGAGTGACATGTTTTGACTTTAGGGATTTAAATAGCATCACAAAATAAATTTGGGGTGTTCGGCCATCACAAGACCTTCGGTACCCTACGGAGTGCCTTAGAGAAATGATGACCTTACTGAGAGGGTGATCTTTGTACATGGATTATGATGGTATAAGGTATCCCCTTATTAACCAAATTCATGATAGGGATAGTTGTGGCTATGATGAATATATCTTGTGCACTTTAGTGGATGACTTTATTTTGTGATATGGGATTAGGAAATGGAAAATCCTGATGAGATGTTATGGGAGGAATCCATATTCTATAAGGCATGATTTGATATTATGTATGTTTTATACATGATTCATGGATTCGTGGGTAGAGAATGTGACCCCCCCCACAATTATTTGGATGTTATATAATACAATTATCAGATGTTTTCTATTGACTATTTATTCATTGTGGATTGTCTTTGGGTGTTAATATCATGTAGACATAGGGGGTCACCCCCTTGTTTTTATCTTCTGTATACCAGGTTGGTCGTACCTTGGTGTGTTTATATTCTATATTCCACTTGTTTTAGCCTTCAAAATTTTATATTATGTATACTCAATGATTAAGCCGTGGGTTATAGCCTTTTTTATACCATGGTGCTTCACCCCCATTTATTAATCTTATGTACACTGGGGTGTGTTGGACCCTCTTGTGGTTAAATTGGATTCCATGATTACAAGACGTTCTCAGACACACTACGTCACCAGTCTAAGAAGGTATAGTGTTGGATATTCATTCTATTGTAGGTCTAAGTCCCCATACATTGTTATGATGGATGGAATGATTACTTGACATGCTTAGAGACATGATGGAACTACCCAAAACAGGTATTAGTAGCCAATGGTGTCACCACATAACCAATAGAGCAGTATTGTGTTATTTGTTTACATTATTAGTTTATATTTTAATCTTATCATGACACATTCACATACACATCAATTACTATTTTTCGTGAATGAGTTGGTGGTCCCCTATTGTGTTTTATAGAAACCCTTCTAGGGCGGTCGTGGAACTTTGGTAATCAAGTAGACCTATAATTAGTTGATATTTGAAATTATGAAGAGTCCTAGGATTTGACCATTTTGTGGCTAGATTGGATATGATTAGAGATTGGGACGAGGTGGGTATTGAGGATAAAATAGTTCCTTTTGAAAATTTATTTGATTCATGTATTTACTTTTTATATATTATTGACCCAATGAATTTCAATTATTTTTTATGAAATCATGTATCAAAATTTCATGTATTATTATTGATCTTATTTATTACTTTTGCAAAATATTATGGGTTTTCATTTTTGAAGATGATAATTGTTTTATTTATATATTATTGGACACTTTGATAAAGTAGTGTATTCTCAATAGTGTACTATACTAGACCACCTATGCATGTTT
The DNA here is from genome assembly GCA_963277665.1 of Viscum album. NCBI lineage: Eukaryota > Viridiplantae > Streptophyta > Magnoliopsida > Santalales > Viscaceae > Viscum > Viscum album. The sequence continues at coordinate 1,368,258,314 of OY728131.1, read as the reverse complement.
TTACTGTCTGGAAAATAGGGAGGTGCACCTATAGTCTAGTTTCTTTGATCATGTATTTTTGATAATGAACATGCTTAGGATCTAAATGGTGGAATTAGATAAGTTTGTTAAGATTAATAACATAGAAAGTATTAGATAATTATTTTTTATTACTTTAGTGGAGATGGTACACTAGGGATACAGGGAAATGTTTGAGTGTGTGGTGAAACCTAGATTAGTTCGTGACAGACACCTTTTTCTTGTGTATATATATGTTTATAGTGATATGCGGTTATTTTTCTTGATGTTAAACATAATAGTTTAATGTGATGTGACATAGTGTAAGAGACATAGGTTTTTAGATTTATGATTTATGAGGTATGGGGTTTTTTGGATCTTATCCCATTGAAAAGAGGCTTGTTTCTCTATTTTTGGATCTTGTCCCATTGGCAAGAGGTCAAAGTTTAGGCATCATATTAGTCTTGTAGGATTCACATGACATAGACTTGTTTGTTAAATTTTTTTCACTAATAATAGAGGGATAATATTTTATAATGTTAGTATCAACTTTTATGTATTTTCTCGTATAATGTGGAATGCCATTTTACTCACATGAAAAAAATTACATATTTATTTTGATGTAATTGAATGTGCATTTTATGGAGAGACGATTGATGGTGAATGGTGTATAGTCCATCCATGTAAGTGGTGTATGGTAGACCTTTGTAGGTTTGAATAATAAAATGGTGTATTTATGATGTTTTTTGAAAGGATAATATGTTGGGTTATTTAAAATGATAGTAATATTCAATATTGTGTTTTTCCTGAATAAATTTTGGGGGTATTCTAATTAATAGATCCATGTGACTGTGGCATTATATATATGGATATTCGTTAGATAATGTCAATTATTGTAACACCCCATGGTGTTAAAAATAAATTGAATCCTTGAAAAACTATTTTAATGTAGAAATTTATAACTAGCCTTTAAAAATATTTTTACTGCTTCTATTTTTTGAGTTTCAAAAAACAGTCATCTGAAATTGTGTCCTGTAAGTTACTTGGAGTTTAATGGAACCAACTTATTTTTTTGGTTAATAGTAACATACCCTTATAAATAGTAATATGAATATTAATATTACCATAATTAAATGTAAATTTTATTATTATTTTATTTTCTTATGGCATGAAGATAATGACACTTTGGTTGATTTTTCAACGTGATATAAAAGCAGTTATAGAATTTTAATTTTTAATTTTTGAATTAAGTGTGATTTTATATAAAAATTAAATTCATAATATTTAGAAAATTATTTTAAAAAATGGTGTCCAATTTTGAAATCTACACGTCGAAAAATTGTAAGGGTAAATTTTTGGTATTTTTCTGAAATAGTTGATTTTTCGGTGAATGGTAAATAAATACAGTTTTGAGTTTTGGTGTGTTAATAAAATCATTAATGATGTAGTAATGAAGTAATAAATCCGGTAGAATTTTGTATAGATAAATATGATTTTTGGTGTCTCATGTGGCTAATACCATGGGAAAATACCATGGCCAAACCCATGGTTTTGCAAATACCACTAATGAGGTGTCCCTTGGAAATTATTAAAAATATCCCTAACATTTGCAATAAATACCAACCCATTCCTTCATTAAATTTGTTCCCAATTATTATTAAATGAATAGATTTCCTCCTTTCTTTCCTAGTAGTCCTCCGATGGTTTTCTCAGGCCCCTATGGTCCCAACCTTCATGTTATAGTAGTTACTCTACAAGGTAAGAAAATTCATAATTTCTTTCTTTTTTCATTAAAGTTCTCTTTTTGTGATATAATTTTCATGTTTCCATGCCATGTTTTTATTTATTTCTTATTATTGATCTATTATGTATTATGATTCATTTCTGGATAGGTGACCTTTGTCCCCTCTCTTTTTAATATTTTCTAAAACCATGTTGTGTAGCCGTTAGGCTGCCAGATTTTTGTAAGGGATTTCTCAATTATTCTTCTATTTTCTCTTCCTTTATTTTCTTATTCATTCTTCATATCCACTTCCCCAAAAGTAATTAGAGCTCCATAAATCAATTAAATTATAGATGGTATCATATTCATTGAAAATTCATCATCATTCTTATTCACCTCTCCCACTTATTCAAGGAATAAAAACATTGTCCGTGATGTGTCGAATTACCGACACCATGGACGATTTGATTTCAATTTTCATTAATTCTTTCAGGAATCATCATGAAACCATTTTAATGGTTCAACCAAGTTATAATATATTTATTATTTCACATCCCTGGTTATTTAATTCTTTTTACTTGTGGTTTTAATTTATAAATCAATATGAGGTCGTTATTATCAAAGAACCTTTAAAATGATATAGAAGAACATCATTAATGTTTTAAATTATGAATCATCCTCATATAAAACATCAAAATTATAAATGATATAATTTATGGTACAGAAAATATTTATATACCTTTCCATTCCAATTCTGTATTTTCACTTCCAATCGACAAAAACATCCACCATGAACCAATCATGGAAATCATGTAAATAACTCACCCAAAATAGTGCAAGGAACAAAATACTAACAATTAAAGGGTAAATGATGTAATGAAATGATCATATAAGGTATTATAAAGATGGATATTTTTCTTTAAGATATTAATAAAACTCTTTTAAGAATTATACACGATGTTATACATTTTTTATGTAAGACAAGTTCGAGGTAAGTGAATTCATAACCCGATTTCCTTTCTTTGGGTTATCCTTATACTTTTTCCTTTATTTGGAATTAAAATTGATTGTGTGATGGGTTTTTCTTATGTGATATTTAATTATGTATATTTAAAGTGTATATACATATTACTTCTACTCTAGGAAGTCTCTCTTCATTTATATGATATTTATAAGGGGTTTCCCTTTTAAAATATTCCTTTACGAATCTGTTTTACAAAATTCAAAAGCATTGTTTTTATGAAATTATTCATGTTGTATGTTTATTTTATGGTTCTTGGGAATTTTTAATTATGAAGGGTAGGAACTATATCTCACTCTAATTTGTTTTTTATGTCTATGTTGGAGGTCAGCCGTATGGTTACTCCAAGTGTAACTGCACTGTTTACACAAATTATAAGGTAGCTGTGAGGGTAAAAAATTATTATGTAGCTGAGAGGGTTACAAGATTAATTAAGTAATTCCGCAAGATAACTTTATGTTTATTCTTATGTTGTTATGTATTGTGGAAATATCATGTTTCAAAAAGTATGTATATATATATAGGTGATAAGTATGTTTTTTGAATATTATTTCATACATTTTAAGTATTCCTCGACTAATGGGTTATTTCCTTTTTTTATATCCCACACTGAGCTTTGGTACTCAACCCATGTTTTTAAATGTTTTTACAGGTTATATGGATATGTAGGAAAATAAAGTAAGACTTTTAATTTTTTTGATGAATTCTCAAAGAAATCATGTTTTAATTTGTAATGTTTTTTCTTTTGAAAAAAAAATATAAATTGTTTTTATGGTAACCACTCTACAACAATGTGTAAGGTTATGAATGTATTATGTCCAAATTCCCTAAAGATATAAACTTGAAAGGATGTTAAATCTATAATTAAGTGTTTTCTTGGCTAAAATCAAGATTATGGAATGTAATAAAGTGGGGTCCTTATAGTTGGTTTCAAATGATGGTTTAGATAACATTAGGTGTTAGGATGATGTTATAAGGTTACCATAAACGTTTTTACTCTATGATTAATGTGAAATGTTATAGAATTTAAATATTACAATGTTACTTCAACTAAGACATTTTTGTTCGGTATGGTCTTCCGTAGAAGAAACAGGGAAACTGAAGAGGGGAGGCACCGATAGAATGATATCATTCGTAATTTGCAACCTGGAATGGTAGGGATTAGTACTGAGCAATTTGTGACATTAATGGATTAGAAAATGAAAGCAAAAAATGGTGGTGTCATCCATGAAAGAGAACAACCAGAGGTTCCATAATGAAAAATGAAAATAGTAGAACATTTTATGAGACAACACCCTCCTGCTTTCAATGGATCTTGAGACCCAGTAGCAGTTGGAGGATGGATTAAAGCCCTTGAAAATATATTCAATGTTATGGGATGTTTAGATAATAAAAAGGTATGTCATACCATTTTTCATTTTGAAGGTAAAGCTGATCAGGGGTGGTCAATGGTAAATAATATCAAGGATAAAGAGGATATTGGTTCTTTATCGTGTGATGAATTTAAAAGTCTTTTTCCTGAAAAATATTTTCCTATGGTCGTGCGACCTAGGATGGAGAATCAATTCCTTGAAATGAAACCAAAGGATGAGGACATAGTGGTTGTGTATGAAGCGAACATCACGTGACTAGGGAGGTATTCTCCATATCTTATTCTATATTTTTATATCAAAATCAACCGATTTTACATTGGATTGAAACCAAGGCATCGATGTGAGTTAGCCTCGCATGAATTCAATAGTTACGAGAAACTTGATCAATGTGTTGAAAGGGTAGAGATGGAGTTATCTAATGATCTTGTACATTTTGGTAATAATTATAAGAAGAGGTCTATATGGAATGAGATGGGTAAGAATCAACCAAAGAAATCTGAAAGTAAGAAAATCCAATTTTCAGTTCGTCAAAAGTGTGACAAGAAACACCATGGGGAATGTCCTAGAAAAACTGGGAAGTGTTTTAAATATGGTAAGTTTTGACATAGGTCCTGATATTCTAATGAAAATGATACTAAGACACATACAGATAACAAAACTATAAAGTGTTTTTAATGTGTTGATATGGGTCACTGTGAAAATTCCTTCCCAAAGAGAGATCCAGATGATTCAAAGAATCCAGACTATAAGAAGAAAGATATAGTGACATTAATTGTGATTACATCAGAAGATGTTGGTTCATCAAATGAAGTTATATCAGGTACTTCTTTTTTCTCAAATTTCACTAAGGGTTTGTTTGATACTGGTTCTACAAATTCATTCATCTCTGAGAAATTTTTGGGTATATTGAAAATATCACCTCAAAAAAATGAAACTAGTACTTATTGTTAAAACACAAGGGGGAAATATTATAGAAAATATTATTTATAAGAATATTTATATTGTGTTATGTGGAAAGAATATACCTATGAACCTTGCTGTTTTGCCCTTAGGCAATATTGATGTAATTCTGATTATGGATTGGATTTCTATTTATCATGCTAAGATTTACTATAGAGTTAAAGGAGTTGTTTTTCAGAAATAGATTCAATTTGTATGCAATAATTGACCCATAAAATTGATAATATATCACGAAGCTGAGAAACTATTGAAAGATGGAAAAGAAAGCTATCTTTCTCATATTGTTGAAAAAAGTTAACTGTTCAGATTAATGATGTGCCTCTAGTAAATGAATACCTTGATGTTTATTCTGATAGGTTACCTGGTGTCATACCTAATCGAGATGTCTAATTCACAATTGGATTAGTTCCTGATGTGAATCCAATTTCAAAACCCCATTATCATATGGCTCAAATATATCCTCTTGAATTGAAAAATCGGTTACAAGATTTGATTGATAAAGGATTCATTTGTCCTAGCATTTCACCATGGGGAGCTTTTATTTTGTTGGTTAAAAAGAAAGATGGTTCAATGAGACATTGCATTGATTATATATATTTGAATATAATCACTGTTAAAAACATGTATCCTTTTCCTCACATTGATGACTTGTTTTATCATCTCTTGGGAGCTCAGTACTTTTCCAATATTGACTTGATATCTGGATACAATCAGCTAATGTTGATGGGGGATGACATCCCAAAAACAACATTTTGTACTAGATATGGGAATTATGAATTTTTGGTTATGCCATTTGGGTTGACTAATGCCCCTGATGTATTCATGATTCTTATGAATAGAAAATTTCATGAGTTCTTGGATATTTTTGTGGTTGTGTTTATTAATAAAATTCTGGTATTTTCTAAAAATAAATAGGAGCATGAAAAACATATAAGGGTTTTTCTAAAAACCTTAAAGAGAAAAAACTATTTCTAAAATTCAACAAATGTGATTTTTTTGTTGCAACAAATTTCTTTTATTGGGAACATTGTAAGTAATGATGGAATAACAGTTGATCCATCCAAAAATGTAGTGGTTAATGAATGTCCATGACCTAAAAATGTTACAGAGATTCGTTGTTTTCTTGGATTAGCTGTTTATTACTGATGTTTTGTTAAAAACTTTTCATGGTTATCTAGCCTGATAAAAAAGTTAACACAAAAAGGGTTTAATTTTGTTTGGTCGTAAGAATGTGATGTTCATTTTCAGGAATTGAAGAAGATAATTGTGAATGCTCTATTTTTTCCCTTTCCTTCCTGAAATGGTGATTTTTTCATCTATAGTGATGTTTCTTTGAAGTTACATTGTTTTTTTTGATGAAGAATGATTATGTAATTTCTTATGCTTCAAGACAACTTAATCCTCATTGGTTATATTATCAGACAGAAGATTTGGAATTGGCAGCTATGGGTTTTTCTTTGAAAATTTGGAGGCATCATATATACAGAGCCAAATGTCAAATATATACTGACCATAAAATTCTGAAGTATATATTCACTCATAAATAATTTAACATGAGGTAGAGAAGATGTCTTGAACTGATAAAGGATTCTTATTTCACGATCAATTACCATCATGGAAAAGCAAACAATGTGGCAGATGCCTTGAGTCGAAAACTTCATGCATCATTAACCATTTTACGTTTGGAACATGATCCATTGATTAATTATTTGACAAATATTGTCTTAGATGTTTTTGGTTTTGGGAATACATCTATTTTTTCTTAGGTTTTAGTGAAGAGATCATTATCAGACAGAATTAAGAAAGCGTAGAAGGAAGATCTTGAGCTACAGAAAAAGGTTGTATTAGATAAAATGGGTAAGTTTCTAGAATTTAATCATGATAAATATTGTGTTTTAAGAATTGGAAAAATCTTGTGTGTACCTTGTGATTCTCAATTGAATAATGATTTTTTATAGCTCTTCGTTCTCTATTTTTAGTTCATCCTGGCTGTAAAAAAAAGTTCATAGATCTTCGGGAGTATTATTGATGGGATTGAATAAAAAGTGATATTGAGGATTTTACCATGAAATGTTTGACATGTTAATAGGTTAAAGTAGAGCCGAAGTTACCAAAGGGGATGCTTCAGCCTTTTTCAGTTCCATAGTAGAAATGGGAGAATGTATCCATGGACTTTGTGGTGGGACTACAAAAGACTTCTCGAGGTAACAATGTGATTTGAGTTATTGAAGATCAGCTTAAAAAATATGCATGGTTTTATTCTATTCACTTAGAATGTATTTGGCTCAACTTTCTTGACTATAACTCAATGATATTGTCAGGTTACATAGAGTTCCTCTTTCCATTTTTTCTGAACAGGATCCTAGGTTCACTTCAATCTTTCTGAAGGAACTTCAGAAGTCATTGGGAGCAGAGTTAAATTTCACTACAACTTTTCATCCTCAATCAGACGGGCAATCCGAATTAAGGATTCAGACATTAGATTATATGCTTGGAGTTTGTTCAATGTACTACCAAGGAAGTTGGGATTAACATTTTTCATTATTTGAGTTTTCTTATAATAACATATTTCATTCCAGTATATAAATGGCACCATTCAAGGAACTATATGGGATGTAGTGTTAGACTCTGTCATTTTGGGATGAATTCGGTGAAAGAAAGTTTATGGGTCCTGAATTAGTATAAAAAGTGACTGAGAAAGTAAAGATGATACAGAAGCACATGAGGAAACCTCAGAGCAGGCAGAAAATCTATGAAGATAATATAAGGAAAGACTTCTACTTCAAGGTAGGTGACCGTGTTTTTCTTAAAATATATCCTTGAAAAAGTGTGATGCATTTCTCTAATAAAGGGAAGCTATTTACACGATTCATTAGCCATTTAAAATCATGGATAATGTTTGAGAAGATGCATACCGAGTAGCTTTGCCTTCAAGATTTTCTCAGGTACACAATGTTTTTCATGTTTTGATGATGAGAAAGTATTTGCTAGATACATCACATGTCTTGAGACGAGAAGTAGTTCAACTAGAAGAGAACCTTCCGTATGAAGAGAAACTAGTTATGATTATTGATTGAAGGGATTATATAGTGCAGAATAAGATAATCAATCAGGTAAAGGTTTTGTGGAGTAAACACATGGTAGAAGAAGCAACAAGGGAGTCTGAAAATGCTATGAGGGAAATGTACCCTGACTTGTTTAATGAGTAAATAATGTTATGAAGACGCATTTTTTAGAATGTGGGTATAATGTAACACCTCAAGGTTTTAAAAATAAATTGAATCCTTAAAAAATTATTTTAATAAAGATATTTATAACTATCCTTTAAAAATAATTTTACTGCTTCTATGTTTTCAATTTTGAAAAACAGTCATCTACAATTGTGTCTAGTAAGTAATTTGGAGTCTAATAGAACCAACTTCTTTTTTTAGTGAATAGTAAATACCCATATTAATAGTAATATGAATAGTAATATGACTATGAAGAATAGTAAATTTTATTATTATTATTTCATAAGGCTTAATGATAATGTCATTTCGGTTTATTTTTCAATGTGATATAAAAGTAGTTATAGAATTTAAATTGTTAATTTTTAAATTAAGTATGATTTTATTTAAAAAATAAATTAATAATATTCAGAAAATTATCTTTAAAAATTATTGTTCATTTTTTAATTCTACACGTTGAAAAATGGTAAGGGTAAAATTTTTATATTTTTTTGAAACAGTTGATTTGTTGGTGAATAGTAAAAAATACCATTTTGAGTTTCTATGTGTTAATGAAATCATTAATGACGTTATAATGATGTAATAAATCTGGTAAACTTGTGTAAATTTAAATAAGATTTAAGGTGTCCCAGGTGGGTAATATCATTGGAAAATACCATGGTCAAGCCCAGAATTTTTCCAATACCACTAATGAGATGTCCCTTGGAAATTATTAAAATAATCCCTCACTTTTTCTATATGTACCAACCCATTCCTTCATTCAATTGATTCTAAATTCTTCCGCAACAAATATCTCACCTTTTTTACCTCCCTAGTAGTCCTCCCAAGGTTTCTTCAAGCCCCCATGGTCCCAACTATCATGATCTAGGAGTTACTCAAAAAGGTAAGAAAATTCTCAATTTCATTATTTTTTTCATTCAAGTTCTCTTTTATGTGGTATAACATTCATGTCTCTATACCATGTTCTTATTTCCTTATAATTAATGATCTATTCTATATAATGATTCATTTTTTGATATGTGACCCTTTTCCCCTCTCTTTTTAATATTTTCTAAAACAATATTGCATAGCCGTTAGGCTGCCGAATTTTTGTTAGGTATTTCTCAATTATTCTTTTATTTTAAGTTCCTTTCTTTTATTATTCTTTCCTTATATCCTCTTACCCATGAGGCCTGAAATATACCGAAATCTTGAATATTCTGTATGATCTCATGCTCATGGAAAATTCATCATCATTATTCTTCTCCTCTCCCACTTATTCAAGAAATAAAAACACTGTCCATGATGTTTCGAATTACTGACATCGTGGATGATGTGATTTCAATTGTCATTAATTCATTAAACTGTTGTAATGAAACCATTTTTATAGTTAAAAAATGTCAATATTTATTTATTATTTCTCATCCATGGTCCTTGAATTATTTTTATTCTGACTTTAATTTATAAGACAAAATGAGGAAGTTATTATTGTAAAGGCCCAAAAAAATCAAGGAAATTTTTTTTCTTAATTTTCTATGGATTTTTACAAGAACACAGTTTCTAACGGCACCTGATTCTTGAGGCCCGGTGTGCCCGAAATCATTTTCCGATGTTTTTCTTGGGTACGTTCAGTGAACGAACGAGTGGGTTTTTCTAACATTTGAACTGGTGCTCGGAATCATATTCTGAGGGCACCGATGGAATAGCAGCGCCGATACTTTCTTAGAAACGATTCTTCTGGAGTTCTGTTTTCTCGGGTGTGGTTTTTAATTTTTGGGCTTAAAGTTAAGAAATAAAATAATTTTTATGACAAAATTTATTTTATTTCACTTAAAGCCACTTGAAAGCCACTTAAAACTGCTTAAGCTGAGTTGATGTGGATAGGGTGCTATCCAAAAATATCCTACCCTCTTGGTAGGATATTTTTGAGGTGGGTCCCGCACGAGCCCCACCATTTCTTTTCCGCTAAGTAACGCACCCTCGAAAACCCGTCATTATGAACGTCAGCAGATGCGTTTTCTTAATTTCTTAACGCACCAATTAATTGGGCGGTTTTATTCGTTGAATTAATTCTATGAATTAATTTAATCGTTTCATAACCTGTTTCAATCCGTTGGCGTAATAATAAAATAAGACCAACGCACGACTTCTGGAGAAATGCTCGTTGGGAGGTTTTGACCAATTTGTGCCTTCATCCTCCTTCATGAAGAACGTGAAGAACACCGTCACCCTCGGAGATTGACGACGCTTCTTCCGAGACGTTCTTCCCCGCAACGATCTCCGATCACCAACTGCTTGAGGTAGGAGATGTTAGGTTTCTTCTTTCAATCTTTTTGTGGGTTATAACAACATCATGGATTTAATTAATATAATTAAATCTGTTGTTCTTGAACCTCGGAGTTCGTCGACTTGAAACCGTATTCCGCGACGACGCGACGCCCTTCCGCGACGACGCAACGCCTTTCCATGACGACGCGACGACCTTCCGAGACGTGATGATCGCCTCCTTCCGCGGCGATCAATTCCGCGAAGAACGCGCATGCGATGACTTGACGAGGTAGGGAATTTCATTTGAGAACAATCTTTAATTCCGTGATTGTTTCTTTTAAAACAAAGAACCTGGTTTCATAAGAACAATTTTAATTTATTAAAATTGTTATTTTTTATGTTTTCTATGTGTTGATTATTTCTCCCGACTGTTATCACCTAACGCGGAGGGTGCAGGACAAACAAACACGGCCTGACAACCCTCCGCAGTTCTTCGTTGAAGCGCGGATTGGCGGGCGATGACAAAACATGCCACAGGGACGATCCATTGTTTCTGCAGGGAAGAACGGGACCCGGGAGGAGCTTCGGCGTAGACGGGAAGGAAATCGGACCACCAGATCAAATCTGGTGGCCCGCGGAAGCCACCGGCGGCGACCCGGCGCGCCGCCGGACAGGGCGGCTGCGGCTGAAGCCGCAGCGGCAGCGGGCAGCTGACCTGCGGCCGTGCATGTCCGGCACGCACGGGACGCGGCATAGCCGCGTCCGTTGACTCCAGCGTGGCCCCACGTGGGGCCGCAACACCATCTTCCCGCGGGGGCAGCGCCACCCCGCGGCTCCCTCGCTCGGCCGAGCCGAGCCGGGCCGGCCCGACCGGCCGGGTCGTGCCATGGCCGAACCGGGCCGCACCGAACCAGGTCCGACCCGGACCAGGGTCGGGTCGACCCGGTTCGGGCCGACCCAGGGGGGGTTGGGCCGGGTCGGTCTGGGCCCAGACCCCCCGTCTTCGGACCGTTTTCGGTCTTTTACCCGTATCTTGAGCTACGGGCCTCCGAACGACGCGCCGTCAGTGGCGATGCGATCCTTGGATTGAGGAGGTCGTTTTGGTATATCACACTCAAGGTTTCAGAATACTTTGGGTTCGGCCGGGTTGGTTTGTACACGAAACCAACCGGGCCCTCGGAGCGGAAACGCTCATATCTTGAGCTTCCGACATCCGATTGACGTGCCGTCGACTTCGTTGAATTCCTCTAAGTGAGTCGGATCTTTTGACATAATTTTCCCGAGGTTTGGACGCAGGGGGAGTATGGTCGGGTTGGGTTTGCCTTAAAAACCAACCGGGCCCTGGGACGAAAAAGCCAATAACTCTCAGACCGGGCATCTGATTGACGCGCCGTCTGCGACGATGAGTTCCTGTTGAAGATACGGAACTTTTGGATACATCAATTCTTAACTATGTGTCAGTTGATGTATCAACCCCTCGTCTCATGGAGAGGACCCTCCCGAATGAGTTTGCTGTGTGTGTGAACCCTAGAGCTGGCTGCGACTGCTACTATGACGACGACGACTGTGCAGAGATCCTCAGTGGATTCGACGGCGACGACTACAGCACTCAGCGATCCTTTGTGGGTCAGTTCTACCAATCCTGTGTGGGTCCGATCCTGTGTGGGTCAGCACTCAGCGGTCCTGTGTGGGCCAGCGCCTACAGGTCCTGTGTGGGCCCGATCCTGTGTGGGTCTTTGCGGGGGTTAGTTACCTATCGATTTTTTGTGGGTTAGATCCTTTGTGAGTCATTGCGGGGGTTAGTACCTATCGATCCTTCGTGGGTCCGACGACTTAGATGGATCAGTGATCATCTCTATCATCATTCGAAGAAGTATACCTGTGTGAGCTGAAACTCTGTGTTACATTTCTTTGTGGATTGTGTTGAGCTATCCTGTGTGGATTTACGTTTTACATTCCTTTGTGGATTATGTTGAGCTATCCTATGTAGATTTTACGTTTTTCTTTCCTGTATGGACTGGGTTGTACTTGAGCTCGGATGTTGGAGCCGAGCGATAATTAATGACTGAGGTATGTGTATGGGAATATACCTAAGCCGTGTTTGTTGTTAGTTTGTGTTTGTATCTTTCCATTGTGGATTATTCTTTGTGGATTCTGGGAGACCTTCGGGGGTCTCGGGGTCCCTACTGCGTATCTTATACTCACTCCTGCACGGGCTATGCCCACACTACGTTGTGTTGGTTGCAGATGACAGATAGTGCTGATCGTGGTGGAGGCTTGCGGAGCAGGACGATACCTGGAGGTGGGACACTAGGCAGGGTGTACTCGGAGCGGTATGCTGGACCTGAGGAGCAGTGGAGGCTTTATGTACTCACCCTTTAGGTGGGACTTCCAGTGGACGGCACGACGCTACGGCCTTACTTTTCAGTTGCTGTTTTTCCTCTTTCAGTTGTACTTTACAGTTGGGCTTGTATTTCCGGCCCCCTTTACTTTTCTGCACTTACTACTGTACCAGCTTTTACCTAGTGTTTACTTTTTTCCGCTTTCTTACTCTGTGGTTCTTGTTTAGTTTACAAAGGAAATTCCTCCCCTTTTTACCAGGATTTACGCCTTGGTGCTAGTCTCCATCCCCTGGCCTATGGAATGCGGGCTTGGGGTAGTCACGACACGGGCCCCGAGGACGGGTCATGACAAATTGGTATCAGAGGCGGTCGGTTCTATCGCAGACTCTGATCTTTCTTCTATGTGAAGAAATAGTGTTTAGCGTATTTGGTGTGGTTATCAGTCTAGAGAGTCCAGTGTTGGTGCGGCGGCTGACGTATCCGTATACCAGGACCATGACATCTGATTTCTGACTTAATGTACGAAAACATTAATTGCATGTGTGTTTCAAGTTTTTATTGTGATTACTTTTCATGAGCTCACCAGGTATACTGTTCTGATTGTGGCACACCTGTTTCCTTTTCAGGATAGCCCCACGACGGCAGCCAGCTAGGGTTCCGAGAGTCGAGCGTGACGACAGCCCGCCGAGCGACGAGGCTTCGGTACAGGGCCCTTTGACAGCAGAGGCACCGGCGGAACCTCTACCCGCCGAGCCACCGATGCTTCCAGCACTAGATGCTGACGATGAACGTTGCCTCAGTGCACTGCATGAGTTCCAGCACGAGCGACCACCCAAGTTCCGTGAGGAGACGGACCCCCGGGCAGCCGAGGACTGGCTGGAGGCAGTCGTACAAGTTTTCAGGCTAGTGAGAACACCAGCAGACCTCATGGAGATCCTCGCAGTGAGCCTACTGCACGCAGCAGTAGGACGATGGGGGAGCTTTATGTTCCATGTGCACGATGAGGCCTCTCTCATCTGGATAGACTTTGAGGGACTCTTCCGCTCAGAGTTCGTCCCGGCCACCCTCCGTGCGGTGCGCATCCAGGAGCTTCTTCAACTGCCGCATGGCAGCTTGACGGTTGCCCAGTACTCGATGAGATTCACCGATCTCTCACGCTACTCAACCGACATGGTACGGGACCAATTCTTCCGGGCCCGGACCTTTGAGCAGGGTTTGAGACACGAGATAAGGGCACGATGATCTCCCTCAGCATCCTGACCCAGGCAGGAGTACTCGAGCGAGCCCTTTTGATCAAGATCTTTCTTGGTGAGACTTCTCCAGTAGCGAGACCTACCACGGGGCGGCACGTAGCAGAGTCTTCCACAGCAGGCAGTCGACGGATGACTCAGGGGTCCAGGCAGACCAGACCCTCACGCAGACGGCCTCAGGACACTGGCTCAGCAGTGCAGGACACACAGCGCGGAGCCAGTCTTTCGAGAGGCAGGTAGTGCTACACATGCGGCGGACAGAGTCACATGGCTCGTGACTGCCCGACCCATCGTACCGAGGAGCAGCAGACAGTTCAGGGGCCACCCGGGCAGAGGCAGAGGGTCGACTGTGGCGGTCCGCAGGGAGGAGGCGGACGAGGAAAAGGAGCTGACTGAGCAGTGGGTAGTGGGCGACGCTTTGAGGCTCTACCACCACCACCACCAGGAGGTCCTCCCCGACCACAGGGAGCTGGCAGGCAGAGACAGGCACAACTCCAGGTAGCAGAGGCATACGACCACGGCGCACACGAGATGATTCAAGGTACGATTTGTGTCTATTCCACCCTTGCTGCTGTTCTTATAGACACAGGAGAGATTCAGTCTATCATAGTCGCTGCCCTTGTTCGGAGCTCGGGGACTCCGATAGAGCTTTTGGCTTGATCCTTACAGCTAGAGACTCCTATGGGAGCAGACTCGACGATTACGAATTGGTGCCGGCAGTGCGAGCTTACACTGGGAGGCGAGAGCTTCGTCTAGGATCTTCTTGTAGTGGCGTCGAGGCCTTACGACGTCATCTTGGGCATGGATTGGTTATCTACAGTCCATGCACAGATTGACTGTATTAGGCGCAAGGTGCGATGTGTACGCACCAACGGGAGCAGGTTCACCTTCACCGGCGAGAACGGAGCCTTCGCAGTATAGGATGGAATTCCGTTAAGGAGAGGACATCCCATCACTCATCAGTTGGCTAGCCTCATCCTAGGAGCTGTTGACGTGAGGAGTCCTAGTTTTCTTAAAGTGGTGGATCAGTATGCGGACGTCTTTCCCGACGATGTTCCAGGACTACCTCCTCGCAGAGAGGTAGACTTCCATATTGACATGTACCCCAGGACAACCCCGATATCGACTTCAGTGTATCGGATGGCCCCCGCTGAGCTTCGAGAGCTACAGGTACAGTTGGAGGACTTGCAAGGCAAGGGTTTCATCCGAACCAGTGTTTCACCCTGGGCTTCCCCAATATTGTTCGCCAAGAAGGCGGACAGGAGCTTGCGACTTTGTGTCGATTATCATCGCCTGAACCAGGTGACAGTGAGGAACAAGTATCCGCTACTGAGGATTGATGACCTCTTCAATCAGCTCAAGAAAGCATGATGGTTCTCGAAGATAGACCTCAGGCCAGGCTATCATCAGCTCAGTGTTCGAGACGAGGACGTGCAGAAGACGGCCATCAGATGTCGGTATAGCCACTATGAGTTCTTGGTTATGCCATTCAGCGTAACCAATGCTCCAGCAATGTTCATGGGCCTCATGAACAGGATCTTTCAGCCATACCTCCATCGATTTGTCTTGGTCTTCATCGACGACATTTTGATATACTCGACGACTGAGGAGGAGCACGCCTAACACTTGCGTGTTGTACTAGATACATTTTGAGAGCACCAGCTTTATAGAAAGCTCTCGAAGTGTCAGTTCTGGATACGTGAGTTCCACTTCTTGGGAAACGTCATCTCTAAGGCGGGAGTTGTAGTGGATCCTATGAAGATCGAGGCGGTGATAGCTTGGGAGCCACCAAGGAGCGTGAAAGAGGTGCGAAGTTTCTTGGGACTAGATAAATACTATCGGACATTTTTTCCAGACTTCTCCAGAGTTGCGGCACCACTCTCAGCTTCGAGGAAGAAGGGGAAACCCTTTGTGTGGTCAGACAGATGTCAGCAGAGCTTCCAGGAGCTGAGACCGAGATTGACCAGCGCACCTATCTTGAGGTTGCCTGAGGAGAGAGTAGGGTACGTAGTCTACTGTGATGCATCAGGGACTAGACCCGGATGTGTCCTGATTTAGGAGCGGGCATTGATCGCCTATGGATCATGTCAGTTGAGTCCGCATGAGCAGAACTACGCTACCCATGACCTGGAGTTGGCAGCAGTGGTCTTTGCTCTGAAGACATGGCGACACTATCTGATGGGCGAGCGCTTTACAGTCTTTTCTGACCATCAGAGTCTCAGGTACATATTCTCTCAGAAGGAACTGAACCTGAGATAGCAGGGATGACTCAAGTTCCTCCAGGACTATGACTTTGAGATAGTCTATACTCCTGGGAAGGGGAATGTGGTAGCCGATGCCCTCAGCAGGAGGACGGGAATTCCGCTACTTGAGGGGGCGACGGAGCAGCTAGCCACTTTGCAGATATCCTTCATGGATAGAGATAAAGCAGCCTTCCTCCAGTCTCTCACAGTCACCCCTCCACTACTACAGCGGGTCCGAGAGTCACAGCGTGAGGACGCTGACTGTGAGACGCGGCGTGCACAATTATCCTCAGGACTGGCACCTGATGGCTTCTCCTTTGGAGAAGAGCACGACATCCTTTTCAGAGGATGTACCTTGGTACCAGTCGCTTTATGAGAGGAGGTGCTGATAGAGTTTCACACTTCTCCTTTGGTGGTACATCCTGGAGTGGCGAAGACATACCAGGACCTCAGACGACAGCACTGGTGGCCGGGCGTGAAGAAGGCTGTGGCAGAATTCGTTTCTCGATGCCTCGCCTACCAGCAGGTGAAGGCAGAGCACCAGGTACCAGCAGGCTTGGTACAACCCTTGGAGGTCCTGGAGTGGAAGTGGGACGACATATCTATGAACTTCGTGACTGGACTTCCACGCACTTGTAGAGGTCACGACTCCATCTAGGTGATTGTCGACCGACTCACCAAGTCGGCTCACTTCTTACCCATTAGAGAGCAGGGCTCAGTGAAGATCTTGGGGCGTCTCTGCGTTCAGGAGATTGTACGGCTTCATGGTGTTCCATCATCTATCGTCTCCGATCGAGATTCTCGCTTTACTTCCCGGCATTGGAAGGGGTTGCAGGAGGCGTTCGGGACACACCAACGTCTGAGCACCGCCTTTCACCCTCAGACGGATGGTCAGACGGAGAGGACCATTCAGACTCTCGAGGACATGCTCCGCGCATGTGTGCCAGACCTTGGTCACAGCTTGGAGGACCACCTACCCTTGGTGGAGTTTGCGTACAACAACAGTTACCACTCCACCATAGGGATGGAACCATACGAAGCGCTGTACGACAGACCATGCAGATATCCTTTGTGATGGATAGAACCTGGGGAGTCAGCACTTGTGGGACCAGAGATGGTCCGGGCCACGACAGAGAAGGTCCATGTCATCCAGGAGCAGATGAGGACAGCTTAGAGCCGGCAGAATTCTTATTCTGACAGGAGGCGGAGGACACTAGATTTCGAGGATGGAAACCACGTCTTCTTGCGTGTCTCACCTCGACGTGGATTACAGAGATTTGGTCGAGGCGGCTAGTTGTCTCCATGCTTCATTAGACCATTCCAGGTCGTCAGTAGGATTGGAGAGGTGGCTTATCACCTGGATCTGCCACCTCAGTTGCACCGTGTGCACGACGTCTTCCACGTATCTCAGCTGTGGAGATACGTGCACGACCCGACACACATCATTGACCATGGGGAGATAGACGTGGATGATGGGCGACTTTTACGGAGGTCCCGGTGGAGATCGGGGATCGAGAGGACCGGGTCCTACGTGGACGATTGATTCCACTTGTGCGCATCATATGGCAGCACGAGAACCTCCAGTAGAGCACTTGGGAGCGGGAGGCTCAGATGCGTGCTCATTACCCACATTTGTTTCCCTAGATTATGATGTATCTTTACGGGGACGTAAATCCCTGAGGTGGGAGTGATGTAAAGACCCAAAAAATTCAAGGAAATTTTTTTTCTTAATTTTCTTTGGATTTTTACAAGAATGCAGTTTCTGACGGCACCTGATTCTGAGGCCCGGTGTGCCCGGAATCATTTTCCGATGTTTAGCTCGGGTACGTTCAGTGAACGAACGAGCGGGTTTTTCTAACTTTTCAACCGGTGCTCGGAATCGAATTCTGAGGGCACCGATGGAATCGCAGCGCCGGTACTTGCTTAGAAACACCTCTTCCGGAGATGCATTTGCTCGGGTGTGGTTTCTAATTTTGGGGCTTAAAGTTAAGAAATAAAATAATTTGTACGACAAACATTATTTTATTTCACTTAATGCCACATGAAAGACACTTAAAGCTGCTTAAGCTGAGTTGATGAGGATAGGGTGCTATCCAAAAATATCCTACCCTCTTGGTAGGATATTTGTGAGGTGGGGCCCGCACGAGCCCCACCGTTTCTTTTCCGCTAAGTAACGCACCCACGAAAACCCGTCATTATGAAAGTCCACTGATGCGTTTTCTTAATTACTTAACGCACCAATTAATTGGGTGGTTTTATTCGTTGAATTAATTGGGCGGTTTTATTCGTTGAATTAATTGGGCGGTTTTATTCGTTGAATTAATTATATGAATTAATTTAATCATTTCATAACTTGTTTCAATCCGTTGGCGTAATAATAAAATAAGACCAAAGCATGACTTCGGGAGAAATTCTCATTGGGTGGTTTTGACCAATTTGTTCCTTCATCCTCCTTCGCGAAGAACGCGAAGAACGCGAAGAATGCGAAGAACGCCGTCACCCTCGGATATTGACGACGCTTCTTCCGAGACGTTCTTCCCCACAACGATCTCCGATCACCAACTGCTTGAGGTAGGAGATTTCGTGTTTCTTCTTTAAATCTCTTTGTGGGTTATAACAACATCATGGATTTAATTAATATAATTAAATTTGTTGTTCTTGAACCTCGGAGTTCATCGACGTGACACCGTATTCCGCGACGACGCGACGCCCTTCCGCGACGACGCGACGCCTTTCCGCGACGACGCTACGCCCTTCCGCGACGTAATGATCGCCTCCTTCGGTGGGGATCAATTTCGCGAAGAACGCGTGTGCGACGACTTGACGATGTAGGGAATTTCATTTGAGGACAATCGTTAATTCCATGATTGTTTCTTTTAAAACAAAGAACCATGTTTCATAAGAACAATTTTAATTTATTAAAATTGTTATTTGTTATGTTTTCTATGTATTTATTATTTCTCCCGACTGTTATCACCTAACGCGGAGGGTGTGGTCCAAACAAACACGGCACGACAACCCTCCACAGTTCTTCATTGATGAGCGGATTGGCGGGCGATGACAAAACATGTCGTAGGGACGATCCGTTGTTTCCGCAGTGACGAACGGGACCTGGGAGGAGCTTCGGCATAGACGGGAAGGAAATCGGATCACCGGAGGAACTCTGGTGGCCCGCGGAAGCCACCGGCGGCCGGAGGCGTCGGCGCCCCGGCGCGCCGCCGCGGCTGAAGCCGCGGCCGCACGGGTCCGGCATGCCCGGGATGAAGCATAGCCGTGTCTGTTGACTCCAACGCGGCCCCACGTGGGGCCGTGGCACCATCTTCCCGCGGGGGCAGCGCCACCCCGCGGCTCCCTCGCTCATCCGCTCGGCCGGGCCGAGCCGGGCCGGCCCGACCGGCCGGGTCGCACCCTGGCCGGACTGAGCCGCGCCGAACGAGTTTCGACCCGGTTCGGGCCGACCCAGGGGGGGTTGGGCCGGGTCGGTCCGGGCCCAGACCCCCCGTCTTCGGATCGTTTTCGGTCTTTTACACGTATCTTGAGCTACAGGCCTCCGAACGACGCGACGTTAGCGGCGATGCGATCCTTGGATCGAGACGGTCGTTGCGGTATATCAAACTCAAGGTTTCGGAATACTTTGTGTTCGGCCGGGTTGGTTCTTACATGAAACCAACCGGGCCCTCGGAGCGGAAACGCTCATATCTTGAGCTTCGGACGTCCGATCGACGTGCCGTCAATTTCGTTGAATTCTTCTAAGTGAGGTGGATCTTTTGGAATACTCCACCTGAGGTTTGGACGCAGGTGGAGTACGGTCAGGTTGGTTTTTCCATAAAAACCAACTGGGCCCCTCGGACGAAAAAGCCAATAACTCTCAGACCGGGCGTCCGATTGACGCGCCGTCTGCGACAATGAGTTCTGTTGACGGTACGGAACATTTCAATACATCAACTCTGGACTATGTGTCAGTTGATTTATCAACCGCTCGTCACATGGAGCGGACCCTCCCGAATGAGTTTGCTGTGTGCGGGAACCTTTGAGCTGGCTGCAACTGCTACTGTGACGACGACGACTGTGCAGAGATTCTCAGTGTATTCGACGGCGATGACTACAACACTCAAAGATCCTTTGTGAGTCAGTGCTACCAATCTTGTGTGGGTCCGATCCTGTGTGGGTCAGCGCTCAGCGGTCCTGTGTGGGCCAGCGCCTACAGGTCATGTGTGGGCCCGATCCTGTGTGGGTATTTGCGTGGGTTAGTTATCTATCGATCCTTTGTGGGTCAGATCCTTTGTGGGTCATTGTGTGGGTTAGTACCTATCGATCCATTGTGGGTCCGACGACTTAGATGGATCAGTGATCATATATCTCGTCATTCGAAGAATTATACCTGTGTGAGCTGAAACTCTGTTTTACATTCCTTTGTGGATTGTGTTGAGCTATCCTGTGTGGATTTACGTTTTACATTCCTTTGTGGATTGTGTCGATCTATCCTGTGTGGATTTTATGTATTACTTTCCTGTGTGGAATAGGTTGTACTTGAGCTCGGATTTTGAAGCTGAGCGAGAATTAATGACTTAGGTATGTGTATGGGCATATAAATAAGCCGTATCGGATGTTACTTCGTGTTTGTATCTTTCTTTTGTGGATTATTCTTTGGGGATTCTGGGAGACCTTCGGGGGTCTCGGGGTCCCTACTAAGTAGCTTATACTCACCCCTGTATGGGCTATGCCCGCACTATGTTGTTTTGGTTGCAGACGATGGACAGCGCTGATCGTGGTGGAGGCTTGCGGAGCAGGACGGTACCTGGAGGTGGGCCACTGGGCGGGGTGTACTAGGAGCGGTAGGCTGGACCCAAGGAGCAGTGGAGGTTTTTTGTACTCACCCTTTAGGTGGGACTTCCAGTGGACGACATGACGCTGCGGCTTTACTTTTCAGTTGCTGTTTTTTCCCTTTCAGTTGTACTTTACAGTTGGGCTTGTATTTCCGGCCCCCTTTACTTTTCCGCACTTACTACTGTACCAGCTTTTACTTAGTGTTTACTTTTTTCTGCTTGCTTACTCTGTGGTGCTTGTTTACTTTACAAAGGCAATGTCTTCCCTTTTTACTGAGATTTACACATTGGTGCTAGTCGCCAGACCCTGGCCTATGGAAGGCGGGCTTGGGGTAGTCACGGCACGGGCCCCGAGGACGGGTCGTGACAATTATCAAAGAACCACTAAAATGATCCAAACGATCATCATTAATGTTTAAACTTATGAATCATACTCATATCAAACATCAAAATGATAAATGATATAAGTTATGGAACTAGGAATATTTAAATACCTTCCCATTACAATTAGGGAGTTTCCCTTCCAATCGACTAAAACATCATTCCTGAACCAATCATGGAAATCATGTAAAGAACTCACCCAAAATAGGGCAATGAACAAAATAATAACAATTAAAGGGTGAAATGATGTAATTAAGTTATCATATAAGGTATTATAAAGATTTATATGTTTATTTAAGTTATCAATAACACTATTTTATCCATTATATTGGATTTTTAAAGAAGCTTGACGTAAGACAAGCCCAAGGTAAGGGAATTGTTAAACCAATTACTATTCTTTGAGTTCAACTTCTACTTCATTATTTATGAGGTATTAAAATTGATTGTTTGATGGGTTTTTATTATATATTATTGAATTATGACTATTTACAGTGTACATACATAATCAGTCTACTATACTCAGTCACTCTTCAATTGTATAATATTTATAAGGGGCTTTGATTTTAAAATCCTCTTTGAAAAATCTACATTACAAATTTCAGAGGAAATGTTTTTATGAAATTATTCATGTTGCATGATTACACTCTATTTATTTGGAATTTTTTATGATAAAGGGTGGGACCTATATCACCCTCCAATTAATTGGGTATGTGTAAGTTGGAGGTCTTTCATATGGTTACTCCATGTATAACTGTGACGATTACACAAATTTTAAGGTAGCCGTGAGGGTTACAAATTATAAGGTAGCCGAGAGGGTCACAAGATTATGAAAGTAATTCCCCAATATAACATTATGGTTCTACTTATGTTATTATGTTTTTGGGAAGTCTCATGTTAGAAAAAGTTAGTATATATATACAGGTCATAAGTATGTCTTTTGAAAATGATTTCATTTGTTACAAGTATTCAGTGACTAATGAGTTCTTTCCTTCTTTTTATATCCCTTACTGAGCTTTTCTTCTCTTCCCATTTTTTAAATGTTTTTTACTATTTATAAAGATTTTTTGGACAATGATTAAGGCCATGTTAAATTTTTGATGAATTTTCAATGAAATCATGTTTTAAGCATTCATGTTTTATATTTTGGAAATAATGGAAACTATTTTCATAGTTTCCACTATGTAAAAATGTGTAAGGTTATGAATGTATTATGTCCCAATTATCTAAAGCACTAAACTCGATAAGATCCTCAATATCAAAGGAATCATTTTATTTACTAAAATCATGATTATGTAACGTAATAAGGTCGGTTCCTTATGGTTATATATGTTTATATCATGTATGATTTTGACAATATTCTAATGGGATTATTCAAATATGCAGTTACCTGGAGTGGTTGGCTTCCCTTTGAGTGGGGTGTGATTTTGGAACGTGATTCCTAATACTTATATTTGGGAACTTAGATGAGTAAGGTACCATGTGATATTACAGGATGATATGTCAAACAGGATATGGATTCTAACTATGATGTTGGACAGATGTGTTATGACCAGTGTGAGACATGATTAGTGGGATATGTGGGAGGACTATGTTTTAATACACTATGTTTTATGATGGGTCGTGAAATTGAAAATGAAATTCATTTTTTGAATTTTGATGGTGGGTAAAAATATAAAATGTGATATGAAATTGGAATCTTGGATTTTGAAAGAATACGATATTTATTTTTATGAATTATATATATTTTTAAGAGGTATTGTGGGACTAATATAACCTCAAGAGTTATTGGGTTGCGGCTACATCCAAAGCTATAATAGAGCCTTTGTCATGGGGGTTGACAATTTCCCTCCATTAATATTACAACCGGAATCCCACTACTATTCCTGAACATTTTTAGATTAAAGGGGGTTCTAACCACCATACCTTCTTTAGTTCACCAATTGATGGGGTATGTTTCTGGGGAATTTTTGTTAATGAATCATGGTGTGCCTCATTTTCTATATGTTCTTATTCTTTAGTTGTTTCCACTAATTTTTATTGGTTTTGATTCCGGTTGAAAAAATATATTTCACCATATAATCATGAATTATATGACTTTAGATGGGGATTTCATACAATATAAGATGAGGATGTCCATGGAAGATGTCCACTATCTTCCATTCATTATTTTAAAAATGGAATGTTACAACATGGAATACTATATTTCTTTTAATTTAAATTCTACTAGTATGATTATATAATTGATGATTTGGGAAGGGGATTTTTACCAAGGTGAGGTTGGGGGTCCTTTTCAGATCTATCATGATTTTGGGCTATAATTCCATCATGATGAGGTATTATGGTGTGTCTTTAGTGATTATTCCATTTTTGGAATAAATTGTGTATTTTCATTTAATAGTTTGTAATAAATATTTCGTATTACAAGTAACTAGGTTTTACCTCAAGTTGGATGACTTTTATTATTTTTGTTTACAAAGCCATGGACATGTTTGAATGAGAATAAGTGGATCTACTAGACCGATAATTTTAATAATTATTTTTTTATTATGGTTGGTGGTCCAATGTATTATCTCTCTGGCTTGTGCATGTGGTTTATATGCATGTGGCTATACAGCCTCGCTATTAGGCTGATTTCTCCTACTATTATTAAATATTATAGTTTAATTTAAATATAATAATTTAAATTAAATATTCAATTTTTATGACCACCCATATGTAGATAGGAAAAGTTCCAACGCCACTAAAGACCATGAGAACTATCTAGATTCCTCAGCCATCGATATATTTGGCATTTATTGAAGGGATACCCAAATATTTAGACACCTCAATGTGGTGGGTGTGATGATACATGAGATGAACAATCCTAGTTGGTATATTGAGTATAGTTTAAATGAGTTATGACTATGTGGATATATCATATGAAAAATCGGCATGGTTTGGGATGAATTGAACAATATGGTGTGATTCGAGACATGGGGATGGACCTTGAGACATATCTCCATACATACAACCCTTGTGGCATACACATGAGTCCTATAAATTTGTGAGATGGATTAGATGATGTTGATTGATGATTTATATACTTAGCATCATTTCTTGGCCTATGTACCCAAATATGATTGAGGATTCAATGAGGGATTCCTCCACTATAGTGATTAACCGGGGAACCCTAGTGGGTACATATTTATGAGATGACCCTAGAGGGTGTATGTGTATATGGTTAGATATGGTAACATGTGTCACCTAGACCCTGTATCAAATGTGTATGCCCAAGGGTAAGTGGATGATGGTGATGGATTTGGCCATTCAGATATCCCCTAATTTTTTTTATTTTATTTTGGTATGATATTTGATTTTCTAGGATTCCTAGAAATTAACCATTAGGCTTGGACCCAAAGAGAATGCCCAATATTCCTATGAATTACTCGATGATAAGGATGTGATACTATGATAACTATTTTTTCTGTGGTCTGGTATCACTGTATATTAATGGTGGATTCTTGGAGCATTTTTCAACTACTGATTTGGTAGATGTAGGAGTAGATTCCTAAAGGTGATATATAGGATCTAGGATAATGGCGCAGAATATTGTGTTGGTAGGAATATTGAGGATGTTAGGGATTCCTCATCGCTTATGATTCTATTGAGAATGGATGAGCGGTAGGATTTGAATTGAGATAACAATAGACTAGTAAGAATATTTTGTATTACCAAGAAGGAAACGGTGGTAAGAGGTATTACATGGTAATATATACTTAAGAACAAGTTGGTATAAATCTACATGTTGGCTTCAGAATCCCATCCATTTATTCTTTGGAAACCCCTCTAGGATCAAATGGACAAAACATATAAGGATCAGCTGAGATTCTGTGAGTTTTTTGATTCCCATAATTTTGACAATGTGATATATGGAGGTCAATAAAATTCATTTTTATGGACTCCCAAGAATAAATCATGCATTTAATTCATGATTTTCTAATACCCCCCCCCCCTCAATAGAATGAGATGTCTTCCTAACATTGGGAACACCCATGTACTACCATGGGGTTTGACCTATGGTCCTTTGGGAGAGAGAAGCTGGGTGAAATCCTAGGTTCCTCTAATAATAATGATTGGGATGTGAGAATGGTATCTCCATTGAGACGAGAGATGTTTTTATGAGGATATTCCCATGATTAAAGACACTGAAAATTGATCGAGGAGGGTATGGTTTGTCATGGTCTTCTATAAGAGGATTAAAGATGGACATTAGGCATACATTGGTTGTATGAATACACCATTGGGGAGATTTAAACATAGATTGGAGTGATCATCATAACATACATAGAGTTACTCCAACATCATATCAAAGTATGTATCATGGTTGGTTTGTTTTTTTTTTGTTTTTTGCACCAATTTATTTATTCCATCTGGGAAAGTCACATGTATATATATCTGTATTATTTGGTTAGCGTGTTAACACATTAGTGTTTCCTTTCTGAGTTATTTAGTCACACCCTACATGGTTCGTAATTAAACTAGGGTACCCCTGTAGACACTCACTTGGTTTCAAGATTAGGTTAGGTTGATTCATGAGATTATGAGTTTGAGTAAGAGTGCCTTGGTAGGGATTAGAGTATTGGATGAGGTATAGTGTACAATGTTTGTGGATCCTCCTATACATTTATTTCAATATTAATTGATTTTTTCTTTTGTATCGACATATGTTATTGACCTACTCGGTGATCTATCATGCATTCCTATATGATATTATTTAAATTTGTTTCACATGTTTAGTAATTTATTTGATTCGGCATAATATGATTTATGTTATAATGACATGTAATTTTGGTGAATTTTTTTATATTTATACACTCTGATGAATGGTGTATTGTCTCCCTATATTACCATCTTTGAGTATCACTACAAGTCAACAGCCTATGGACTATAGGGAGGCATGTCTTCAGGATAGTGGTTACTGCTGGTCTAGGAACCACATAGTGTTTCAGGGTGGTGGGAATTTTTACCCTAGTGAACCTAATGTTTGGATCCAGATAGTGGTTATTGAACTAGTTTTTATAGATGAGGGTAACTCGAGAGAGGGGTTCACCTGAGGTATGAGTGCCTTTTATGCGGAATGAATAGTCAGATGTCTTATATCTAATATTGATTCATGGGAATATTTGGTTCAATAATGCGATTCCCCATGTTTTTGTATATCCATAGAGGGTTTTGGGTGAGGATCAATAATAATATGAGCTTCTTTATAATCGAGGTGGGGATTTAAAGATATTTTTTAGTGGAGGTCATAGCCCTAAGGATTATGAAATTTTTTAAGATTTTATTAAAAGGTAACTGAGAGGGAAATGAAATTCCATATACAATAACCAAGATTCTAATGAAAACAATAATTAGGGTTCCATTAATTTGTGAATAATGGTCCACATCTCATACTCTCTCCAAGGTTATCCCAGAATAATACAATTCCAACAGTTCATTATTCTTATCTTTTATAATTTTAAAAAATATCCCTTGGATTCTTCGACAAGGCCCCCATAAAGCCCCTCAAATCGATTTTGACTCAAAATATGAGAAAGGTCAGTGATCTATTTGATCATGAAGACTAGAACTTTGATACCCTAGTGGAATAAATCAAGAACTGGTAGAATAATCCACTACAAAAAGATAAATATTCCAATGTTCCATCAGTCTTCTTCTTACCATCCTTAAGGATTCCAATATAAACCATGATAGTATAACATTTTCATGTTCTAAAAAGGATAAATGTAGGTGTGTTTCAATTTATACCTACACTCAACACCATTTGAGAAACCCATTTCCACCTTAAGACATTTCACCCACCATCACTTTCTCTTCCTACTTATTGGATAATAAAAAAAATTAGTCTCCCCTAAAATTTCAAGATTTTATTATTCTTCTTCCTTGAATCCGCATTTCATTTATTTATTGGATACAAGGAGAATTAAACACCACCCCTTTTGAAAATTTAGAATCAATCTTCAATGTGGCAGTTGGAGAAGCACCATCCTACAAAGATAATATAATATCCTAGAGGTTCTGACATGCATCTACTACATGGTTGATGGTTTCTTTTTGTCATCCTAGTCCCAATGATAATCTAGTTATGAGAGTATGGATCCAAAAGTTTCATATTTTTTGTAATTGGATGCTATTGAGGTTTTACTAATGTATTTTTATATGGTAATACTTATGGTGGGGATCTCCCATTTTTCTATGAAGGTTGTGACCATAATTATATACAGAATTTGACAGATAATGGTGGGGATGTTCCTATGAGCATGTAATGGGTATAGATTGATATCTTGAGTTTATTCTTATGTGAGAGTTTAACAACGCCATCGAATCCTCATGTCTGTACATAGATGACGTGTGGCTATGGGATCATAGTTTTTTCAATGAAGTGATAATGGATGTACTTTCACAGATGAGGACTCGCATTGATCGTGGGTCTACAAACCTCACTTTGTAAGGGAAATTAGATTCTCATTATGAATTTTTGAATCTAGTGAATAGATTGATCTTAATTTATCATATTTACCTGGTAAAAAATATATTCTTTTTTCTTTCAGATGTGATATTGGATGGATACCATGTCTTGTTGTTAGGATCAAGATGAACATGTGGTGATTTGAGGTTCTTTGTGTCAATGGTGCACTAATGCCTATGGAGGGGTATGGTAATACATTTGGTTGGTTCAGGATTCAATCATGGAATTAAACTACAATATGGTTTTGGATTTCAATTGTTACATTCATTAAATTTTGGGATTATTTTGAGGGTTATGTAATAAATATAAGGTGTTTGACACTAGTTAGTGGGTGAGATTTATCATTTGTTGAGAATGGTCATCCAATGGAGAATTTACTACTACTTTTTATATAATTAGATATGGTACATTTTGAACAACATAATGTATGTCATTTTGGGTTCAATAGGTATGCTTAAGGTTTTAGTCATGGGTTTTCAAGGATAAAGACTATGTGTTCGGGCCATTGTTCAAGGGTAATTGTATAAAAATCATGCTCATTAATACACACATAAACATGATTTATTTCATAAACTCTTCACTTGATAAAACATGGAATATAATGATTTATACTATCTTTGGGGCTTAGTAACATTACATAATGACAGAAAACATGAAACACAACATCTTTATTGAAAACATCCTTTACATGACCACTACATTCTCTCGTACATAGCATTACATTGGATAGCCTGAGGACATGAATAAGAAAAGGGTGAGTTATAAAGCCTAGTAAGGGAGTAAATGATGAATAACATGTAGAATAAAATGAATGTTATACAATAGGCATATCAACATAGAATAAAAGAAACGTGAACATGAAGGCATGACATAGCATGATTATCATTACATGGAAATGTGGAAACAACACATAACATGGTATTAGGATGAGAGAAGTCTCATTATACATGGATCATGAGTAAACCCTCATTGAAAATTAATTAGAATGAGTAAACCCTCACTGCATTTGGCGTATCATTATACTAATCATTACCCAATGCATTAGAGCACTATTTTGGTGCACCCTTCTTAAACATTTTATTTCATGAAAAAGTGTGCCACAAGGATCATATAACATGGATTCACTAAAAATCATCATTTATTTCACAATAATGGAATGCCGATTTTGTACAAGAAACTCTATAATTAGTTTGTGAATGTGCATTAATTTGAATACCCATGATAGAGAAATGGACATGGTATTCACCAAACAGTAACATTGTCTTGGAAAATAGCTGTGCAATTTTGCCAGCATAATAGTGCGACATTAGAATTCATAAAAATAGTTTATGAGAGAGAAAGAGTTGTCTCATCATATTTACTTGAATTGGATAGTAAGGGGGTCACATAGATACATGTCCCAACAAATTTAATGGAGTTTATACATATAAGGACCTGAATTTTCTATGTAATTGATTTTAATTATATGGATTTATTATGAGTATAAAAAAATTGATGGCGTGTGATTCTGATGCCCAGTGTGCCTGGAATGAATATTTGAAGAATTTTTTGGGTACGTTTAGTAAATGCATGAGTATAATTTTCTAACATTTGAACCATTGATCGGACTAAAAATCCAAGGGCACTATTGAATCAACGGCGTCGAGATTCACTTTAGGGGGGATTTACATTGACCGTAGTAGGTCCTGAGAAGAAGTTAATTTTCACGACTTTTAAAAGAAATAAAATAAATTATTATCATTATTTTATTTCTCTTCCACTAACAAATAATAAGAGTGTGGTACCCACGGTGATTCAGGCCAATGAATTACTTGACTTTCCAAATTCTAATTAACGACGCTGTTGTGGAAATTAAGAAGCTTCCTAATTATTGAGCCCCATTATTTCCCCACGCCTTTACTTACTCTCCCCCTCTCCTATAAATATAGAGCATGGGGGAGGGGTATCAAAGAAGATTCTCCCAGAAACGAAGTAATTTTGAAGTTCCATTACCTAGAGCCCTTAGAGAACAAAGCCAACCCCACTAGGTGGTGACGTGCGACACTAAAACCCCGAACATGAGTTTGACATTCGAGCGGTGGAAAGGACAGCTTGTTGCTGGGACGAAAAACAATGAGAAACCCTCAACCACGAGTTCTATCCAATTTTTCAAGGTAGGGTATTATTTCATTTGTGCATTTTTGATTCCCTCATCATCATCCATGAAATAATACGAAGAACACGGGTCAACCGACAAATGGGTTGACCCGCGATTCATTCATATTTACGAGAAGAATGTTGTAGGGAATCTTGGGGGGTTATCTTTTTGTTTAATCCAATTGATTATTCAAACCCTAAATATCCACCATAATACGAGCTAACACAGAGTGCATGGGCCAATCAAAACCAGCTCGAACCCTCCGCTATCTTGTTATCCTTGCGCCACATTGAAAGACAACGAGCACGTCGACGTATAATGATAGAGGAAGGTCGCGGCTCGTCAACTGCGATGAATGGAGGAGGAGGCTGACAAGATGGGTGGCCGAAAGAAGGGAGGTGGCACGACCACCTCCCCAAACCGAATGGAAGTTGTAGTCGAAGCTGCGATAGGGGCCGAACTCGGTTCTGGTGGGTTCTATGATGACCAAGCAGCACCCACTGGGCACCTCCACCTCGCCAGCCGAACAACCTTCAGGCCATTTGGGAATCTTGGAGACTGGGGGGTTACACCCACCACATCGAACTAAACCGGGCAGCCGCTGGCCTCAGACTGCATCACCGCCCTCAAGTAGGGTCGCCACACTCAGAACGGGCCACCCCCCTCAGACTGGGACGCCGCCATCGGAGCAGGCTAACACCCTCATGCTGGGTCGCTGCCCTCAGAGAGGGAAGCCACCCATTGAGCGGTCTACCGACGTCGGCATGTGCCGCCGCCCTCTGACCAGGCTGCTTCCCTCAAACCAGGTCGTTTCCCTCTAACTGTGTTGCTTCCCCTGCGCCCCCACCCCGGACTGTGCCACCTCCTTAGCAGGCCGCCACCCCAGCCGGGCAGGGCAGCCCCTTTGCGGGCCGCCCTATTCGGGTTGGGCTACACTTGTGGGTGGCCCCTCTTGCAGGTCAGACCGAACATCGTCCCAGCAGGCCGAGTCCCCCTCAGCCCATCCCTGACCAGGTCGATCCAACTGGGTCGGACCGGAACTGGGCCCAGAAACACTCATAAGAAATTATATTGAGAACCGGAAGCCTGTTTGACGAACCATATTCCGCGTTGGAACCCTTGGAGAGAGATAGACCATTTTACCAACACCATTAGAGTTTTGAAGAAACATAGAGGTCGGCTGAGTTGGATCGCACCCGAATCCAACCGGGCCCTTGGCACTAAAATGCCAATAACGCACAGACTGGGCCTCCAACTGAAGCGCTGACTATATTGTTGGAACCCATAGGACATGGCAGATCATAATGTTACTTATTTATGAGACTTAGTTCTATTTGAGATGCGACTAATGACTTGGGGAGAAGTTCTCCCCAGTACACTACATACCGAACCATACGACTAGTTGAGACCTTACGACTGCTAAATTTTCGACTCAGAGTGACTCGACGGCCACAGTACACAATGGGGAGGAGTACCATAACTGATCGCATTGGGTGGGATGACTCTGTGTTACCCGGCAGACCCACTGTACACGATGGGGAGAAGTATATTAGCAGTTCAAGGTTTGTGGGAAGCCGCTCGAAGTGACTTGAGAGGCCAAATATACTCAATAGGGGAGGAGTTCTCCAGATGTCGAGGTGTTCATCATTGTGACAAGGGGATGTTACTTGTTACTACCTCTAGAATAAAACCTATTGTGAGATATCATTACCTTGTTCTTGTGATTGATGTTATGCTATGTCGTACTATACTTTTATGGTAAACTACCTTCGTGGTGTTACACCGTGGGTTCTCTTTATAGAAATCTAAGAGACCGTTGGGGTCTCGGGGTCCCAAATGAGTATCATTATTCTCACCCTTGCACGGGCATCACCCAAACCATGTTGTGTCTTGTAAAAATGACAAAAAACATTGATCGAGGCTGAGGGAGTAAGTATGGGACATCACTCAGAGGTGGACTGTTCGGTGTGACATGACACAGAGGAGACCAGCATACGTAGAGTGCAGTGGAGGTGATCTGTACCTACCTTTCAGGTAGGAAACTTGCAGGAAGACCCTGTTGATGTTTCCATTTTCTTTCAGTTGTACTGTAATTTCAGTCATATTTGAACTTTTACAGTTGGGCTTTTATTCCATTACCTTTTATATTCTGCACTCTTTTACTACAACAGTTTACTTTATAGTTTCTTTTTTTTGTGTTCCCTAACTGTGTGTTTGTACAGGTTTAAAGGAAATGTCTTATCATTTTAGGGAATATTCCTTTCAGTGCTAGTTTCCATCCCATGGACTATGGAAGGATGGATTTTGGTAGTCACTGCATGGGCCCCAGGGGACGGTTCATGACAATGTGGTATCAAAGGAGATCAGTTCTACTGAAGAAATAGGACTCTGATATTTTCTATTCGGAAAACGTGTTAAGTGTTTCGAGTGCAGTATTCAGTTCAGGGAGTCCAATGTTTATACAGTGGCTGACACATCCATACACCAAGACCCGGAATTCTGATTTTTGACTCAGTGCATGAAAACATTGTTTGCATGTGTTTCGAAAAGTCTTTCTTGTGTTTTTTTGAGTCAGCTCACCAGGTATGACTTTTAATAGTGGAACACCTATTTCTTTTCTGGATGCCACTATGAAGATAGCCTCCCAGGTTTCTTGAGAGAGTACATGATGACGTCCCACCGAGCGATGAGGCCTCAGCGTAGGTCCCTCTCAAGACATTAGCACCTTCAAGTGGGGTACCGGCAACACCACATCCCATTGATCAATTGTTGCCACTAGCCCCATGATCATTGGATGCATGCTGACTGAGAGTGTTGCATGAGTTCCAATGGTAGAGGCCTCTGAGGTTACGAGGCGAGATAGACCCATAAGTAGTTGAGGACTGGCTGGATGTTGTGGCCATAGGTTTTTGCTATGTTGGGACACAGGCTGATTTTATGGTGATCCAGGCAGATGACCTTTTTCAAGAAGCACCAGGAAGATGGTTGAGCCTGAAGCTCTTGATACATGATGATGTGACCCTCATCTAGGCAGACATTGAGGATCTTTCCAGGGGTAGAGTTCATCCCAGTGACCATACGATCTATTCTTATAGAGGGCTGCTGCACTTACAACAGGGCAGCATGATAGTGGCCTAGTACTCGATGAGGTTCACTAATCTCTTCCTCTACACCACTGACATGGTACGAGACCCTTTCTTTAGGGCCTAGACCTTTGAGAAGTTTCTTAGATGGGAGATCAGATCATGGATTGTATTCCTCAGCATTCTAAAGTAGGCTAGGGTGCTTAAGCGATCACTTTTGGTAGAGATTATCCTAGTTGAGCGTGAACCGACAACGGGAGATACCACCAAACGACAGGAAGCGGAGTCATCTAGAGGATATAGTAAGAAGATGAAACAATTGTTCAAGTGGACAAGAACTACTGGTGGATTACCCTGGGATGTAGGTTCAGAGGTGCGAGGCTCACAATGTAGAGGGAGACAGGAGAGGGGCACATAGTGTTACAGGTGCAGCAGGTAGGGTCATATGGCTCGCGACTGCCCGACCCGCCGTACCTACGACCAGCAGAAAGTCAAGGGACTGTCAAGGCCGAGGAAGAGGTTTGACCAAGGACGTCCACATGGTGGCAGATGTGGTAGAAGATCTTTTCTTGCAGATGATGGTGGGTGATGTTTCGAGATTATACCTCCAACGCCGCAAGGTGGTCCACCCCGACCATAGGGAGCAAGAGGACAGGGATGAGCTCAGATCTAGGAAGGTGAGGCCTACGACCACGACACTCCAGAGATGATTAGAGGTACGATCTATATCTACTCCACCTTAGCTACAATACTTATAGTCCTAGGTGATAGTCACTCTTTTATTTCCACATCCCTCATTCAGTGCTTGGAGAATATGGTGGAGCAGTTGGCTCGATCCTTATGGCTAGAGACTCCTACGGAAGAGGATTTAATAATTATGAACTAGTGCTGATAGTGAGAGCTTACTCTAGGAGGCGAGAGCATCAGTTGGGATCTCCTAGAAGTGGCGTTGAGGCCTTGTGATGTCATCTTGGGTCCGGACTGGTTATCCACAATCCATGCCCATATTGACTGTATTGGGTGGAAGGTGCAGTGTGTGCGCATAGACGGTACCAGGTTTTCAATCACTGGAGAGAAGGCTACCTTTATAGCATAGGGTGGTCTTAACTAGAGGAGGGTGCAGCCGATTACTCATCAGTTGTCTATCCTTACACTCAGAGCAGTTGATCTTGAGAGACCGAGCTATCATGTAGTGGTGGACCAGTATGCCGATGCCTTTTCAGATGATGCTCTAGGACTACCTCCACGCAGTGAGGTATACTTTTATATCCACCAATACCCTGGGAAGACCCCGATATCTAGATCAACATATTAGATGGCTCCTGTAGAGTTTCATGAGTTACATGTATAGTTGGAGGGCTTGCAGGTAAAGGGGTTCATAAGACCCAGTGTTTCTTAATGGGAAGCCCTGATTTTGTCCACCAAGAAGGATGATGGGAGTTTGAGACTCTATGTGGACTATCGGTTCTTGAACCAGGTGATTGTTATGAAAATGTATCCACTCATGAGGATTGATTATACTTTTGATTAGCTGATGGGAGCCCGCTGGTTTTTTAATGATAGACCTCTGATTAGTCTATAATCAGCTCATGATACGAGATAAGTATGTGCATAAGATGACCTTCAGATGTCGGTATGGCCATTATGAGTTTTTGGTTATGCCTTTCAGCATCACCAACACCCTAGAAGTGTTCACGAGACTCGTGAACATGATCTTCGTACCATAACTCGATCACTTTGTGGTGGCGTTCATCGAGGACATCTTGATATCATCGGAGATGGAATAGGAGCATGCCTATCATCTATAGATGGTTTTGGAAACTCTCTGAGTGCACCATCATTATGATAAACTCCTGAGGTTCCATTTCTGGATAAAAGAGGTCCATTTTCTGGAACATGTTCTCTCTGATGCTGGAGTTGCATTGGATCCAGTGATGATAGAGGTTATGGTAGCTTGGGATCCACCCAAGAGTGTGACAAAGGTGCAGAGTTTCCAGAGGTTGGATGGATACTCTCTGAGATTCATGCCTGACCTTTCCAGAGTTGCAACACCCTTGATATCTTTGAAAAATAGGGGGAAACCATTTATTGTGGACGAAGAGATGCCAATAGAGTTTCCCAGAGACGAGGAAGATACTGATGAGTGTCCCCCTCAAGAGGCTACCAGAAGATGGTGTTGGGTATTTAGTCTACTGTGATGAATCATGGAATAGGCTTGGATGTGTCCTGATGAAAGAGTGAGTAGTGATCGCTTATGGTTCACGACAGCTGAGGAAACATGAGTAGAGCTACGCTACCCATGAACTAGAGTTAGCTGCAGTGGTCTTTGTCTTGAATATGTGACAGCATTACTTCATGGGAGAATGTTTTACATTCTATTATGATCATAAGAGTCTCAGGTATATTTTCTCTCAGACTGACCTGAACCTGAGACAAAAGTGATGGCTAGAGATCATCTAGAACTATGAATTTGAGATGGTCTATACTCTTGGGAAAGGGAACGCGGTATCATATACAATCAATTGGAGGTTTGGTCTGCAGTTACTGAGTTAGGAGACAGTGTAGCTAGTTGTGTTCCACATATCCTTTGTGGATAGAGATGGTGTAGCATACCTCCAGTCTATGATTGTTACACCCCCATTCTTTCAGTGAGTTAGGGAGGTGCATCTTCAAGGCACTAACTGTGAGGCTCGATGTGCTTAGATATCCTCCTGGAAGCCACATGATTTCTTTTTTAATGGTGGGGAGGACGTCATCCTCTTCATAGGAAGCACCATGGTAATAGTAGCACTACAGGAGGAGGTGTTGAGGGTGTTCTATATGTCCCCTCTAGCAGTACATCCCAAGGGGTTGAAAATGTACCAGGACCACCAACGTCAGCACTGGTGGAAAAGGATGAAGAATGCAGTGGCAGAGTTTGTTTCACGACAGCTCACTTGTCAAAAAGTGAAGTCCGAGCATTAGGTTCTAACTGGATTAGATCAGTAACTATTGTAGCCAGAGTGGATATGGGATGGGATCTCCATGGACATTGTGACAGGGCTTCCATGTACGTCCAGGGGACATGATTCTATATGGGTGATCATTGACCGATTCACAAAGTAGACCCACTTCTTACCTATATGAGAGCAGGTATCATTTGAGGGAATGAGATGCCTTTATGTAAAAAAGACCATGAGACTTCAGGGGGTGCCATCAACGATATTCTCTGACCATGACACACATTTTACAGCCCAGTTGTGGAAGGGATTGTAGGAGGTATTCAGTACTTAGCTGCGTGTGAGCACCGCCTTTCATCCTTAGATGGATGGTCAGACATAGCAGACCATTCAGACACTCGAGGACATGATTCGTTCATGCGTCCAAGATTGTATCCATAGTTGGTATGATCACTTGTGCTTAGTAGAGTTCTTATACAACAACAGTTATCACTCCAACAGTGGTATGGCACCATTCGAGGCCCTAAAAGGCCGACCCTGTCGATCACCTCTATGCTGTATAGACCCAGGGGAGTCAGCACTTATAAGCCTAGAGTAGGTATGGGCTACCCCTGGGAATATTAAGATCATCTATGAGTGAATGAAGACTGCAGATAGCAGATATAAGTCATATGATGATAGAAGACAATGACCTTTGGAGTTCCAGTAGGGGGACAACATTTTCTTGCGAGTCTCTCCTCGATGGGGATGTCAAAGATTTGGCCGGGGCGGCAAGTTATCACCATGTTTTATCGGTCCATTTATGATACATCGGAGGATAGGTGAGGTCGCATGCCACTTGGCACTTCCAACGCACATGGAGAAGGTCCACGACGTCTTCCACGTATCCCAACTACGGAGATATGTGCACGACCCGTCTCACATCATCGACCATGGCGAGATGGACTTAGAAATTGGGGTGACATTTACAGGGGATTCATTAGAGGTTGAGGATCGAAAAAAGAGGGTCCTTCAAGGGAAGTAGATACTTTTGGTGTGCGTTCACTGGCAGCACGGGAACCTCCCGAAGAGAAAATGGGAGTGGGAGGCTCGGATTCATGCTCAGTACCTCCATTTTTTTCCTTATTCTATGTTATGTATTTCGGGGATGTAATGACCTAAGGTGGGAAGAATATATAAAAAATGACTTTCCATGTATTTTTCTAAATATATGGAATTATTACGAGTCTGAAAAAATTGATGGCTCACGATTCTGAGGCCTGGTGTGCCCGGAATGAATTTATGAACTTTTTTTTCATGTACATTCAGTAAACGCTTGAGCGGTGTTTTCTATATTTTGAACCATTGCTCAGATTAAAAATATGAGGGCACCATTGAATTTTAAGCACAAATATTCCCTTAAGGAAGGCCTTACTTTGACCATAGTAGGTCTGAAGAAGAAGTTAATTTTTGTTACTTTTAAATGAAATGAAATAAAATAATCTCATTATTTTATTTCTCTTCCACTAATGGACATGAAATGTGTGGGACCTGCGGTGAGTCAGGCCAATGAATGGATTGACTTTCCAAATCCTAAGTGACAACAATGTTGGGGAAATTTGGAAATTTTCTAATTATTGATCCCCAATATGTCCCCACACTATTACTAACTCTCCCCCTCTCCTACAAATATAGAGCTTTGTGGAGGGGTATCAGACAAGAATCACCATGAAACAATGTTCTGTTGTCCTGGAATAATGACGAGCCCTTAGAGGATAGAGCAAACCACGGTAGGAGGTGAAGTGCGATGCCAAAACCCAGACCAGAGTTTGACGTTCGAGTGGTGGCAAGGACAGCTTATGGTAGGGACAACAAACAATGAGACTCCCTCAACTGCGAGTGGTCTCCAATGTTTCAAGGTAGAGGGTTACTTCATATGTGTGTGTTTAATTCCCTCTTCCCTATTCATGAAATTATATGAAGAACGTGTCTCAACCGATGAACGGGTTGACCTACGAATCATTCATCTTTGCAGGAGGATTGTTGAGGGGAATCTTCAGGGGGTTTGTCATGTTTTTTATTTCAATTGACCATTAAACCCCTTAATATCTACCATTATACAAGCTATCACAGAGGGAGTGGTCCCAAAAAACACTTCCTGACCCATCTTCTATCTTGCAATCCTTTTGCCACCTTGGAAGACCACGAGCACGTCGACACACACCGCAAGAGGAAGGCTATGGCTCATCAGCTTCGGAAAATAGAGGAGGTGATTGACATGATGGCCTACCGTGGGAAGGGAGGAGGCATGACCGCTGCGCCTCTAATGAAGGGAATCCATGGATGAAGCCAACGAAGAGGTCAAACCCCCCGCTGGTGGGTTCCGCATCGACCGAGTGGCGCCCACGCGGTGTTGTCGCCTTGCCAACTGAAAGGAAATCAAGCTGTTGGGGAATCCATGAGACCAGGGTGTTACACCCTCAATGTCAGACTAAACTAGGACGACGCCCTTGACCAGGGCCACTGCCCTCAGACCGGGCCACCTCACGTGGAGCGGGCTGTAGCCCTAGAGCCTAGCCCCCGCCCTTAAACTAGGCAACCGCCCTCGGACCTGGTCGCCACCCTAGAAGGCTGCCTCCACACATGGGCTAGGTCACCCCCTTATGAAATTACCTATTCAGGTCGGGCCGGACCGGACATCAGCCCATCCCAGACCCGTTCAGGCCGGGCGGTCCGACCTGGTCAGATGGCACCCAGTCCCAGAAACACTCAAAAGACATTATCTGGAAAACTGGCCATCCGTTTGATGAACCATCTATGGAGCTAGGACAATTGGATCTAGACAGACCGTTTTACCAACTCCATTAGTGTTCTGGAGAATCATAGAGGTCGGTCGAGTAAGATCTCACCTGAATTCAACCGGGCCCTCGACACTAAAATGCCCATAACACATAGACTGAGCATTCGACTGACATGTCGTCTGTTGCGTTAGAACCCTTATTACATGGAGGATCATCATGTTACTTATGTGGGAGACTTTGATCTATATTATATTCAATGTATCACTTGGGGATCGGCTCTCCCAAGGGAACTTTGTACGGTACCGTACGACTGGCTGAGACAAGACGACTGCTGACTTTTCAACTCGGAGTTACTCGACAGATTCAATAAGCGCTGGGGAATAGTTCCATATTATACTAAAATGGGGGTGGGTGGTTTTGTGTGACCTGGCTGGCCATGATGGGGAGCAGTCGCGGTACGCGATGGGGAGGAGTACCTTAGCAGACCGCGTTTGGGGGGGTGATGACTCCGTCTAACTCGGAAGACCCAAGGTACATGATTGGGAGTAGTACCTTAGTAGTTCATGGATAGTGGGAAGTATCTCAGAGTAATCCAATAGGAACACTGAACTTGATAGAGGAGGAGTTCTCTAGTAGCTGAGGGGTTCAATATTGTGTCTTGGGAATGTTATTTGTTACTACCACTAAAATAAATCCTCCTCTAAGCTGTCATTACCTTGTACTTATGATTGTTGTTATGCTGTGTATTAATTCACCTGTGTGGAAATATACCTTTTTGGTTTTATCCTGTGGTTTTTCTTTGTGAAACTCTAGGATACCATTGGGGTTTTTGGATCCCTATTGAGTATCATTATACACACCCCTGCACGGGCATCACCGACACCATATAGTTTGTTTTGCAGATGACGTACAACATTGATCGAGGCTAAGGGATCTTGGATGGGATGTTTCTCAGAGGTGGACCATTCGGTTTGACATGACATAGAGGAGATGAGTGGACATGGAGTGCAGTTGAGGCGATCTGTACATACCCTTTAGGTAGGATCCTTGGAGGATGACCCCGTAGTTGTTTTCCTTTTTCTTTCGGCAGTACTGGAATTTCATTCATTCATGTAATTTTATATTTGGTCTTCTATCCTGGACCCTTTTACTTTCATAACTCTTTTACTATAGTAGTTTACTTCACAATTGCTTCTTATTGTGTTCACGGACCATGTTTTTGTATAGGTTTAAAGGCAATGCCTTCAAATTTTAGGGAATTTGAATTTTGGTGCTAGTCGAGAGCCCCTGGTGTATGGAAGATGGGCTTGGGGTAGTCATGGCATGGGCCTCAAGGGAC
The DNA here is from genome assembly GCA_963277665.1 of Viscum album. Taxonomy (NCBI): domain Eukaryota; kingdom Viridiplantae; phylum Streptophyta; class Magnoliopsida; order Santalales; family Viscaceae; genus Viscum; species Viscum album. Next base: position 1,368,217,938 of record OY728131.1, on the reverse strand, counting down.
GGTTACTGACCAGATTCATAATATAAATGAATTTCTTGAATGTAAATGAGAAAAGAGAAATTCCTTACGAAATATTGTCATGCTAAGAGATGTACATGGGAGGAATTAATGAGAGAGAATAGGGTATCTCATCATTAAATCATATAGAGATATGTATAGTGGAGTTTAGAAATCATACCCCGACATTGTAATTGAAGATACAGGTGTATAACAACATAAATAAACATAAATAGAATGAGAGATAAAAAATCCCTTATAGAATTTTGGCATGGTAATGGGTATACATGGAGGGAATAGATGATATGGAAAGGGGTCTCTAATCATTCAAGAATAAAGAAGATAGTATAGGGGAGGTGAAAAATCATACCCTAACATTTATAATTAAAAATAAAATGGCATAACAATATTAAGAAACATGGATAAAATGAAAAAGGACGGAATCTGTTACTTGGATGTGTGATCCCAACAGCTTGGGAGGGGATAGAGAGGTGATTCTTGTGATTTTGGGGAGCCTTGGAAGGATTATAGAGAGAGGAGGAAAAATTTTGGATAAACTCCAAATGATTTAGGTGAAGAGGAAGTGGGAGATTTGGTGGGTTTATATAGGAAAAGAGAGGGAATTGTTTATTATTATGTTAGGAAAACCACACATTAAACTAATCACAACCACCAACCAACCAATGGTTTTTTCCAAATGGTTGTAGAAAACATTATTTTATTAGTCTAATGGGCAACCATCTATAAATAATAGCTTTTCTTATGTGGAGGTGAGTAACACACTAAAGGAAATCATTTAAAAAGTTAAAATGTTTTATAAGTCTTGAAGAGTTCACTAAAGAATTGTAAAATAAATAAAACAAACATAATATCACATTATTTTAATGTTAAAACATATATTGGCTGAACATAATGTTGAAAATATTTTATTACATCACTAATGGATCCTTATGTGATCATATAACGCATTATATATTTAAATGCTATTTAATTTTTACCCAAAAATTTGACTGTCTCAGAAAATTATGAAAAATTCTCCATTGGATAATTTTGAAATCTTGATTCCAAAAATAATATTAATTTTATTTAAATAATTTTTGAAATATTTGATTTTTTTACTTTCAAAATAAAAACTGACATTTATTGAAAGTTGATTGGTTTTGACATAAATATCTTTCAAACCATAATAAAAAACACAATCGTATTCAAAATAACCATAGGATAGTTTATATTATATTAAAAGATATTTAGTAAAAATATTTAATTAAAATATTATTTTTTTCCAAAATCCATTAATTCATAAAAATATATTTCTTAATTAACTAAAAATGCTATTTTTTCATTAAAAATCTATTTATAAAGTTACAATAATAAAATGAAAGTATTTTTTCGATACAAAAATTAATGTACATAATTATATTTCTAAGATAACATTACATAACCCCTTATAAATCCCTCATATGACTGAAGGTTATGGTGTGTGATAGTGACATACTCTTGGGCTGGCTCGGATAACATCGTTCGGGTGGTAATCTCTACCAACGCCCACTTCTCCCATATGTAGTTCCTTTTCAGCTTAATGTGTTAAAGCTCAGCTTCAGATTGGTCAAAAGAAAAGTCCAATTACGCCACATCCTTTTTGAGCTCCAAAAAATTGGATTTGTATGGATAAACTCTACTTGATGAGGTCATCACTTCCTTTGTCTATGTAAATTGGATTTGTTAAAACCCTATATTTATACTAATCATGTGTTCACTATTTTATGACTATATTTGAAATGGTTACAATTCAAAATAGTATTTTAAAATCCAAAATAATAAATCCAAAGAAGTGCATGTGTTATATAACCATTTTACATAACAAGACATTTAATTTGATCAAGTGGAATTTCCATTAATAAAATTTTGGGTTGTTACAATCATCCAACCTTAACAAATTTCATCCTCAAAATTTCCTTTTCCCACACTAAAACAAATGCGGGTAATTCTACTTCATCACTTCCTCCGATTCCAACATTGCCTCTTCAATCTTTTGGTTTCTCCAAAACACCTTGATGAGGGGCATTGTATTATTTTTTAGAAATGTTTCTCTACGATCTAAGATCTTCACTGGCTTCTATTCATAGAATAGTTTATTCTCCATTGGTACCACCTCTGTATTGACTACATATGATGGTTTAGCTATGCAGTTCTAAAAGAGTGATACATGGAATACATCATGTACCTGATATAGGTTTGGTGGGAGTGCTAGTCGATAGGCAACCGCTCCAATGCGATCAAGGATCTCAAAAGGCCATATATACCTTGGACTAATCATTGCCTTATTCCAAAATCTCGTAACTATCTTCCATAGTGATATGCAGAGGAATAGAATGTCTCCAACATCAACCTCTAGGTCGCGTCGACAATTATCCACATAGCTCTTTTTTGAACTCAGAGAAGCATTAATGTGTAGATGGATGGTCTTAACCTTCTACACCCTTTCTTCGACCATTTTCTGAATTAGGAGTTTTCACCCCCAACATCATCTCAACATGCATGTGTTCTGCACCTCTTCCCATTCATGGATTCATAAGGATCCATTTGGATGCTTGAGTGGAAATTTTTTTTGTCAGAGAACTCAATGAGAAGAATATGTTGATACCATCCACTTTGAAATCCATTGAGAATTTTCTCAACATGTCCATAAGTGTTTGGATAGTCCGCTCAGATTGCAATCAGTTTTAGGATGATAAGTCATGTTGAAGTTCAGCTCAGTATCCAAACAATGTTGAAGACTCATCCAAAAATAAGAGGTGAATTTTGGATCTCAATCACATACAATAGATAGTGGTACTCCATGCAGTCTTTCCATGTATCTCATGTATATATGTGCCTGTTGATCCAGTGAGAAATACTCTTGAATTGCAATGAAGTGTGCAGTCTTTGTAAGATGATCCACCATAACCTAGACAATGTTGTTTCCTCAAGATGTCTTCAAAAGTCCAATGACAAAGTCCATAATGAAGATTCTCCCATTTCCATGCTGGTATGGGTAATGGTTGTATCATACCTTTAAAATTCTGCCACTCATCCTTCACTTGCTGACATACTAGGCACTTTGATGTATACTCAGTGCTCTCTTTCTTCATGTTATCCCACCAATAATTATCTCGGAGATCTTGATACATCTTTGTGTTTCCTGGGTGAATGGAGAAATTTGAACTATGTGCATCATCCAAAATTTCCTTCTTTAAATCCGAATTTTATGGAACACATGGTCTTGACCCAAATCCCACAATTTCTTCCTCATTAACATTGAACTCTAAGGATTTCACATTTCTAATATATTCCAACTTCTTCAGAATTCCGACAATATTCTTTAGAGCATCCTTTAACCTTTACAAAAGAGACGGTTGAGAAATAATTTGTGAAAGGATTGATGATGTTCCTATATTTATGATTCTCAAGTCCATCTTCATCAAATATATGAAGATTAGATTCTTTTATACTCCCATCATGGATAGAATCATTGGGTACTATCTTCTTAGAGTATCTGACACCATGTTCGCTTTCTTGGGTTGGAAATGGAATGGGAATTAATAGTCTTTCATCAGCTCTAAACATCTTCGTTGGAACATGTTCAATGATTTCTGTATGAATATATACTTGACGGTTTTTTGGTCCATATATATTTCAATATTCTCCCCAAATAGGTAATGCCGCCAAATTTTTAAAGCAAAGATCACTGCAACCAATTGCAGATCATATACTGGATTGTTCCCCTCATGATATTTAAATTGCATTGATGCATAGGTAATGAATTTTTTATTTTTCATCAACACACTACCCAATCCCTTCTTTGAAGCATCACTAAATACCACAAAAACTTCTCCAGTTGTGGGTAAAGTGAGAACATGTGAAATGATGAGAATTATTTTCAACTCCTTCAAGATCTCTTCCCATTAATCACTCTAAGAAATCATTACTCCCTTCCGAGTTAGCATTGTATGATGGTTGGACAATCGTTGGAAATGTTCTCACAAATCGGTGATAATATCCAACTAACCCCAAAAATCTACGGATATTTTTCACCAATGTTCACCTCATCCATCCCTCTATTGCAGCTCTCTTGTAAGGATCCATATATTTCCCATTTCATGTGATGATATGTCCAAACAATGAGACTTACTTTAACCAGAACTCAAACTTACTATTCATTTCATAGAGAGTCTCCTTTCTCAAGGTCTCCAGTGTAGTTTTTAGATACTATTTAGTTTCCACCTTGGTTTGGTAATATATTAAAATATTATCTTAAAATACTACCACAAATTTTTCGAGGTAATATCTAAAGACTATATTCATCAAGTCCATGAAGACTGATAGAGAATTAGTGGGTTATAAAATAATTATATGAATTCATAGTGCCAGTACCTTGTACAAAAACAGTCTTGGGGATATCCTTCTTTTTCACCCTTAATTCGTAATATCCCGACCACAAATCCACCATGGAAAAGTATTGTGATCCACGTGGATGGTTGAACAAGTCTTCAATTTGTGGTAGTGGATACTTTTTTTCATGATTTTGTTGAGCTCATGATAATCATAGAAAATGATCATTGACCAATCTTTCTTCTTGATGAAGAGGACAAGTTCACGCCATGGTGAAGCACTTGGGCGTATAAATCCTTTATCCGGATTATCCTATAATTGTTTCTTTAGCTTCTCGAGCTCCACAACAAGCATTATATATGGAGTCTTGGATATTAGTAACGCTCCAGTTATAAGATCAATTTAGAATTCAACATCTCTTCAAGGAGGGAGACCAAGAAATTCCTCTAAAAATACTTTAGCGAATTCCCTCAAATTAGCTATGTCTTCAAGGATGGTTACTTCCTTAGACTCAATTATATGAGCCAGATAAACATGCTCATAGAAATGTAATATCCACACTTGAGATGATGGTGCTAAAGAAGATTGATCCTCCACCTTGTACTTGTACAGAATCAGGGGTTGATTATCCATATGGAGAGTGATTTACCTCTCATGAAAATTTATGGTGTCTCTATATAGGGAAAGCCAATCCATGCAAATAATTGCTTAAAATTCTACCAGAGAGAGTAAGAAGAGGTTCTTTGGGAATTTAAATCCACAAATTCTGATAGGGGAGGATTTATATTCATGGGATTCAATGATCGCTCCATTTTCCATACTCTCTGACACCTTTACATACATGTTTTTTGGTGGTATTAGGATTGTTCTACTAAACCTTATGGATATAAAAAAATGTGTAGAACCAAGGAAGATAACCCTACCATTCAATTTTTTTTCTATTTCTACTCTGTCCAATTTAGACTTAGGGATGAGTAATCTTATATTATTGAACACACAAAGGTGATTCCAAATACAAAAAGTGATAATTAATAAATTACATTAATTTCCTTAAGTTATATACTTATAGGCTTCGATCTATATTATGCATGATCTCCAACCCAGGTTATATTCTTAGGGTCAAATTTTTATTACATTAACAATGGTTCATACTATGATTGTGAATTTACCAAATCATATCCCCCGAGAGTGTCGTAACCAAGAGTGAACCATGTTCTGTTGTCATGTACCAGGATACATCAGGCCAAGCCTGAAACTCAATGTCCGAGTTTTCACTCCTAGATACATCTATGCCAGAGTTGCCTCTACATGCTCATATGTAGACATGGATTTATTTTATTGATAAACCAACTTACTCAATACTCACCCAAAATTAGGGAATTTTGTATTATAATTAGTATTATCTCTAAGGCTTTAACTAGGGTTTTCTAATCCAAATCCAAGAAAATAAAAAAAACATATCCTCTGATACTAACAATAACAACCCTGCCCTTTATTACACACTTAAAAATTATTTATTATATAAAATTTTCACTTGATAAAACATGGAATATCGAGAGGAATAGTGTTCTTGGGAAAACATAACATCACCTAATGACTTAAAACATGAAACTGAACATCTTTATTGAAAACATCTTTTACATGACCACTAAATTCCCTCGTAATTATCATTGAATGGGATAACGTTCGGACATTCATAAGAAAAGTGTGAGCTATAATGCCCAGTAACGAAGTGTACAAGGAGTAACATGAAGAGTACAATACATGTTATGAAAAAGGAATATCAACAATGAACAAAGAAACATTAAAATAAAGGCATGATATAACATGATTATCATAACATGGAATTGTGGCAACAAAATATAACATTGTATTAGCATGATCCAAGGCTCATTGCACAAGGAGCATGAGTAAACCATAATTTCACTTAAATTAGCATTGGTAAACCATCATTGAACTTGAATTATCATGATACTAATCTTTTCCCAATGGATTGGAGCACTATAAGGACACACCCTTCTTAAAAATTTCATTTCATGCATATGTGTTCCACATGGATCATAAAACATGGATTTGCTAAAAATAACCATTTATTCCATGATAAAGGAATTTGTAATTCATACATGAAACTCTATAATCAGTATTTAAATGTGCATAATGGTGGATACATGTAATAGATAAATGGTATTTCTATTCACTACACAATGACATTTGCATGGAAAACTGCTTTGAAATTTTGTCAGCACAACAGTGTGACATAAGAATTCATAAAAATGGTTGATGAGATAGAAAGTGGTGTCTCATAATATTCACACGAAATGGGCAGTAATGGGGTCACATTAATACATTTACAAACATATTTAATGAGAGAAAAAGGGGTCTATCAGGATTCAAACATAAGGAGGGAAGTATGGGGTGGTTCGAAATCACACCCCAACATTTATAATTGAAAATACAAGGGTATACAAATATAATGAAACTTAGAAAAAATGTGAGATGAAAAAACCCCTTATGGAATTTCAGCATTGTACCAGGTATACATGGAGGGAATTGATGAGAGGGAAAGGGGTCTATAATCATTAAAAAATAAATAGAACTATATATGGTAGGTTTGAAATCCATACCCAACATATATAATTGGAAATAAAAGGGAATAAAAGTGTTAAGAATCTTGGATAAAATGAGAAAGGAAGGAATCCCTTACATGGAAGTGTGATCCCAAAGGCTTGGGAGGGGCTTGAGAGAGGCTTCATGGGAGGTTGGGGAACCTTGGGAGGATTCTAGAGAGAGGAGGTAAGATGATGGATGAACTCCAAAGGATTTTAGTGATGATAAATGGGAGATTGGGTGGGTTTATGTAGGAGAAGAGAGTGAATTATTTATTATTTAGGTTTGGGATACCACACAATAAACTAATAAAAAACCACAAAACAACCCATGGTTTTTTCCAATGGGTTTTAAAAAAGGGTAGTAAAAAATATCATTTTATAAGTCCAATGTCCGAACTTCTTAAAATAATAAATTTTCTTATGTGGGGGTGAGTCAGACTCTCAAGGAAATCAATTTAAAAGTTTAAATGTGTTATAAGTCTTGAAGGATCCACTAAAGCATTGTAAAAAAAATAAAACACACCTAAAATTAAATTATTTTAATGGTAAAACATATATTGGCATAACATAATTTTTATAGTATTTTATTACATCCTTATTTGGTCATTATGTTGTCATAAAACACATTATTTATTTAAACGACATTTAAATTTTACCCAAAAATTCGACTATCTCCGAAAATTATGAAACGTTCACAATTGGATAATTTAGTCCTCATGATTCTAAAAATAATATTCAGTTTATCTATATAATTTTCAAAATATTTTAATTTTAATTTTTAAAATAAAAATCAACATTTATAAAAAATTCATGGGTTTTGACAAAAATAGCTTTCAAACCTTAATAAAAATCACAATCGTTTTCATAACAACTATAAAGACATTTATATAATATTTAAATTAATTTATTAATAATATTTATTTAAAATATTTTTTAATTAATGATCCATTCATTCGTGAAAATATTTTTTTTAATATAATATAAATTATATTTTTTCATTAAAAAACTATTTACAAAGTAACAATAATAAACTGAAAGTATATTCTCTATACAAAAATAATGTACATACTCATAGAAATTGGGACTCATTACATATACCCTTATAACACCAGCATATGACCCAATGGTAAGGTCTGTGATGGTGATAGAATATTGGGGTGGCTCGGATAACATCACTCAGGTGGTAATCTCAATCAACTTCCACTTTTCCTGTAGGTGGTTCTGTTCGAGCTTAATGTGTTGAAGCTCAACTTCTGCTTAGTTTAGAGAAAATCCTAGTGATGAAACTTCATTTCTAAGATCTATAAAATGGGACTTGTATGGAGAAATTATACTAGATGAAGACATCGCTTCCTTTGTCTGAGAAAATTGTATTTGATAAAGCCCAATATTTATACAAATCATGTGATCACTGTTTAACGGCTATATTAGAAACGGTTAAAATTATTAACAGTATTTTAAAATCAAAATAAGTGAATATGTTGTATAAACATTTTACAAAAAAATACATTTAATTATATCAAGAAGAATTTCTATTAATAAATGTTCGGGTCGTTACAAATTGTGACTCATAGAGTTTAGTTATGAACTAGGTATGGGGAGTAGTACCACCTTTCCTCTTGTGTGTACGTGTGTGTGAAAAACTATAATGAGGTGAAAAAAATCTTGACTGGTCATTATACCATTGGAAACATGTTTTAGTAATAAATTTTATTATGGGGGAGCACCATAATTGTGAATCTTCTATTATGAGCTAAGATGTTTGTTAGGAAGTACCAAAAAATGAATGATTATCGAATAAATAAAGCATGGCATCTTAAGATAGGTTGGTGTTGTAGAGAATTATAATAATAATACAAATTTGTTTATTTTAATGGTGGATCATTTTTTGATGAATGATATTTCTCATTTTTGGACTTATGAAATGTGTGTTCATTACATGTTTGGAGATTGAATGAGATGTGTTGGTCCTAATTTAGTACGCAAAATTGGTTCGTGTTATTTCATTAAAGGTTCAATAGAAATATCAAGTATGAGTAGTGTTATGGTGGGGAGGTTGTAAAACCACATTAGGATATGTGTTTTGTTTTTTAGAGGAGATTAGAATTTGGAAATAACATGGGATATTGTTTTTTAAATCCAATATTTAGTTTGACAATATAATAGTTTAGACATCTTGGGATGATGTTTTCATATATGGTTTGTAGACCAAGAGGTTCATATGGTTGAAACACACTATGAATTTAGGAGATAGATTCTTTTTAATTTCATTTATTTCACATGTTATATGCTACACCAAGATTATCTTGTTCTATACACAATATTGTGTTATCTTGCTATATAAGCAACAATATACTTGGCTTGTGTTTCACACAAGTTAATGTTCTTTTGATAGAATTCATATCATACAACACTAATTATAAATTTTGTTTAATGTATAAGTGAACTAAGATTTTATTTTGTTATATCAACTCTAAAGGAATATTATGCTACATGCAACACTGACTTGGCTTGCGTTACATGCAAGAGCGACCTTCCTTGATATCTTGAATTGTACTCGATAGCGAGTTTCATTAAACAATGATATATTATTAAAATATTATTATTTAATGGGATAAAAACTATATTTTATGAATAATATTAACCACATTTATAATTTTATATCATTAGAATCATCATATTAATTTTCTAGAACACAATGTGAGAAAAAAATAAATGTTTTCGGAAGAAAGAAGTTTTTTAAAAAAAATGCAGTTTTACTCTCATTTGATGGCATACCAATTTTGAATTTATTTTTTGAAACATTTATAATTTAAATTTGAAAAACTGAATTTATTCTTTATATGTGGATCATCAAAACTTACTTTGGATTATATTTTATTATTTTTCTGAAAAAATTATATTTTTATGAATAGTGAAAATGTTGTATTTTAATTCAGAACTGCCATTTCATCTATTTTTTTATATATTAAGGGTCTAATTATAATTCGTTTTAAAGTATAATCGGATTATATTTTTTTCATTTAATCCAATTTTGGTCCTTTTATGTAATTTCACATTCATATTGGACATAAAAAGATGCCAATCTTTTGATAGTTATTACTTCTTAAAAAAACCTGATTTTTTGGTTTTGATAATGGGAATTAATTTTAAATTATTTAATTCTAATTATATGTCATGAATTTGGAAAATTGGATTCCATATTGGGAATCAGGAGGTTCAAATTTTATAAATATATATCTTTTATGTTTATATATTATGAACAATAACTTTAGTAAATATTTTATTTACCACGGTTAAAGGGTAAATCTGGTAAATAAGGGTAAATTTTTTTTATAATAACAATAAACTACTCTAACACATTCCCTAATCCTATTTTATGGTTCATTCCTGACCACGGGAATACATTGGTCGATTTTGGGACCCCATGGAGCCACATGTAAGTGAAAATGACATTTAATTACCTTTAATTTAATGTTAAGTAAAATATAACCTAAACACATATCTTTTACTAAATAATTTTTATATGGGGTTATATAAGTGATATCTTAGACAATAAATATTCATTATAAAATTAAAACTATTTTCTACATCATGATATTTTTTTTGTAATTTTTTTACATTAAATTAATAATTTCAAAATGACATAAGAATGATACAGTGATTGCTCCATTAATAAAGGATTCAAATAAATGAATTTATAAATATTAAAAAAATGTAACTTGGTTTTTTGGATGTCATAAAAAATATTTATGGATGATATTGACACACTATATAAGATTTAGTGCCTTATTTTTGAATTAATCTAGTTGTTATGAATTTGTAAAAGATTCATGTATCAATAGTGTAAAAAATTGACCCAATTCAAAACATAAAACATAAAATAGTTAATTAATTGATATTAAATTAATAAATATAAAAATTATTATTCGAAATTGTTAATATAAGTCCAAATATTTCATAAATAACTTTTTCTGGGTCGTTTGATATAATATGGTAATTACATTAACCCAAAATGTGTAAATAACATGAAATCACGGTAAGATTAAAAAGTGTAAAACAAAAACGATAAGGATAAAAACATATTACAAACTTCTCATAAAATTATTATATGGTGGTTATTTGAACCAAAATAATCTTATCTGAAAATAAAATAAATGTTTTACAATGTTAAATCGAAATTGAATTTATAATAAATTAGGAACATTTCTAAAGTGCCTCTCTCCTCTCTTATAAAAGGGAACATCCTCCCTCTCCTCTTAATTCAATTTTGAACCTTCATGATCAAAAAAACACTACCCACTACTATTATAATCTTTTATATTTACATTATGGAGGTTCATATCTTCTAAAAAGTCCAACTCTAGTGCCCTATGTGGAAATTCAAAGGAGGCACGTCGAGGACAGGTAATCTCTTCTACAGGTTCCTTCAAGATTCTTTCTACTTCTACTTACTCTTATTTAGTTGTATCATTATAAAATAATAACATCAGTATCACTCATAAACTTATATTTTATTATAAATATGAAACAACCCATTCTCACCTTCTATTCATCCTTCTAAAAAACAAAATCATCGTGTGTGCTTTCATACAGCTTACCTTCTCCACGTCGTGGTGTAATTTGTTTTCCACAACCAAATTACGTGGATTCATATAATGGTGGAAATAATAACTATATATTAATATTATAATATTATATTAATTCTGATATTTTATAGAACATACAATTCAATACCGTTCAACATCTTTGGGAATGATATCGTCGCTCGTGCGTATGTTCGGCTTACCCTATCCACGACGCGATGAGATTCATTCTCCATGTTAACCATTCAAGAATGACTATAAATTATATATAATAAACAATCATGAAATATATGAAATAAAAATTATACTAGATAGATAGATATATATATATATGACATTTACTTCCATTCAATTTAATAAGTAAAGGAAAACAGTGTTCATGCATACGTGTGGCCTACCGTCTCCATGAACAGTGTATTTCATTCCATTTATTGATCTATTATATATAATTATATACTGAATATATATGATATATAAATATTTTTTACAATCTGGATGTTATTAAATAATTATCTATGTAATAATATGAAGAATAACAAGTCCAAACATGTCCGATAAAATAAACCATTATTACCCAAAATGTTGCTATATCATGGAATTGACAAATGAATGGGTAATATAAAGTCATAAGTGAATCATATATGATATAATAAATATTATTATGGTTCTGTTACAAGTTAATAATATGTTTAAACACACTATAAGGGTGTTTCATACACATACAAATAAATCAGACCTATGGTAAGGGATAATTTTGCAATCTCATTTTTATCTAAGATTGTTTATACATAAGTATTTTCTAGGGATATATTTATCATCGATGCCCATGTTTTATAAAAATGTGTTCATTAAATTTTATTATTATTATATGTATGTTTAATGTCATTTTACCCATTTTTTCATTTTCTACATGGCATGGAAAAAGCCTTTATTTTTTTTACTACATGTGGTACTTTTTGAATTTTATGGTAAAAGTACAAGGAAAATGTATTTTTAACTTAAAATACATGTATGGATTTTAACATCTTTTTAACACATTATTTCCATGAAGCTTCCTCTAAAATATTTCATGTTTATTTCAACTAAATTATTTTCTTCTAAAATTGAACAACATTTTGAGAAAATAAATCATTTTTAAAAGAAGAAAGGATATTTTCCTCAGGAATTACGTTCAAGTGTTTTATCAAAATTATTTTCCATATAAGATAACACAGGGTTATGTTCCTATCCCTATTATTAATTTTATTTGATTAATTTCATGATTTAATTATTGTTATAATGTCCATTTATCTTACATGGATTTTGTTGTGATGGCCTGATGTTTAGGAATCCCATTTTATTTCATGGGTTAGGCTATGATGAATGAATTATGTTTTGTTGAACATGTAAGAATGATTTAATTATGATATGGGTGAGACCAATATCACCTTCTAATGCATCAGGTAATGATTTATATCTCATGAGATAGACATGAATAGAATGACAGGGAAATCATGTTCAGTAAGACATGACTGGAACGACAAGTAAACCCAGTTCAGTAATGGACTTCGCCCACTATGATGGTCTTGGAAGCAATGCATTGGATACTATTGAAATCATATTATGTTATTATTAGTTTTTGAAAATTACATATTTTATTCCAATGATATTATATGATGGATAATGTTCATTTAAGATCCATGTCTTATGTACTGCCATGATTTATTTCATGACTCATGATTTTGATGTTCAAACTTTATGTTCATGTTTTTATGTTAAAATTATTATGTTTACCATTACTAATCATTTGAGCTCACCATTTTCATGTTTTATTCTAACAATGATATAATGAAATTTTATATGTAGGAAAATCAAAGGGGAATATCTTAATGGGTGATGTGGAAGATCTTTCACCATGATTTGAAGATTCTGTTCCATGTTTCCATGAATCTAAACTAATACGGTCTTTGGGAATATTTTTCTGTCTTGTATTAATTATTTTGAAAAAATGAAATTTCCATGTATGTCATGATTGGGTCTCTACAGTTGGTATCAGAGCAAAGGTTTAGTCAACCATTGGAAACTAGGATGTGAAAACTTTAGTGAGATCGGTAGAGATATTTCTAAGGTATGTCTTGGGAGGTAACAATGGATATGTATAACTATATGTTACAGTTTGAGAATTGTGGTAATGATCATAAATAATCTAGGATTAACCCTAAGATGTCAGAGATAGAAGGTACTCCCAATTTATTATGTTGTTTTCATAGAATTATTTTTTCCTCTCCCAATATTCTTTTTGTGTTTTAGTCAATGGAGGGAAACATAAGGAACTGGGTCATCATTGAATTAGATGAACAAATTAGTGAATATGAATAATTAAATTATGTAATGAATAGAGTGAATGATATTGTGATTATTCCAAATCAGTAATCATGGTATATAGTTAAAAATGTTAACTTTAGTGGTATTTCTATGACATAAAATACGAGAAAGATGGACTTTCATACATGTTCCCATAGTGAGGAACATAGAGGAAAGACGATTAATAATCCTACGTATCATGAAGAAGAGAAGAAGAACCCTGAGGAATTACTCAAATGGAGGGAAAGATGTTATCTCTGTGGGAGAAGGGTCATAGAGTGAAGAATTGTTATGGATTTTAATGTCTCATCAATGGAAAACATGGGAATTACCCAACTTAATAACCATACATAAGGATATACTTTTAAGACAACAAAGGGCATATTAAATGCCTACCATTAAATTGGATGGATTGAATTATTTATATATTTCAATACCCTAATGAAGAATGGAGGATTATATAATATTTATCATTTTATGTTTTTCATGAAGTATTTTCAAGAATATGTTGAATAGTTATAATTGATAAGAATAATTATTTAATGAAAAGGTGATATTACTATGAAACACATGATTAAGGGAAGGATAACCATTATTATGAACATGATGGTTTCAAAATGATATTTGTATTAAGATATGTTGGAAGATATTATTTACCATAGAACTGGTTAGGGATTTGTTGAAATGTGGGGTTTGTTGTCATGGTTGAAGTAGACAACTTTTTAGGACTTAAGGAATGTATCCAATAAATTTTGGAATAATGAAACTGGCATGTTTTCAATAAGGATATATTGTAATTTTGGTTATTACCATGACTAAAGATTATGCATGATGATGTCATTAAAATTATTTTAATGTGACAGACAATATATATCTTATGATATATGGGGGATAAATTATGGTATTCACATACTTGTTATATGACCTCTATGGAAATTGTTTTCATTGTACAGTGAGATTAGACAAAAGTATTTTTGATAAGACTAAAGGTTGGAATGAATTATGTTGGACATCATATAGTATTGTTTAAGGCTAGAACGTTTTTTATATTTATGAAATGTTATAAAAGTATAGTTTTAGAAAAAGGACAACTCATAGGATGGGTGAAAACTCATCATGTCAGACAGGGCTGTGGGAATCGAACCCACAACCAATGTGTGACATACCTTTATCACCTACCACTAGCCTATAGAAAGTCCCTAGTTAGTAGAAATTAATTTTATGTTTTTAGGTTGTATGATAAGTGAAGTATAAGTCCATTTTTTGGAACCATATAAGATTAATCTCACCATATATGGACTTATGTATATTCAATAACTTGTTCTAACCTTTATTCTAACCTTTTTATGATGTAGATAGATAGAATGACATATAATTATATCGCATGATCTTCTAACACTTCATGAATTAAAAACTCGATTTCATTTATTTAAATAAGAGATGACGTGTAAATTTTTCATGCCACGAACAATGTTGAGATTGTACCAAAATCAAGTATGTATTTCTTTTTATGAAAAAAAATATTCACCTTTTTGGAAATGATCTTGAAAACCAAAAATTTATTCCAGTTCCCTTTTATCCGATGTATCAGATGGTCCCTTAAATTATCGCTGATTTATGGCTTTCTGGTAGTTAACTTTCCCCAAAACTTATTCTCTATCACTATTCATCAAAACATGATGGTTAAAATTCTCTTCCAAATCCATGTTTTCATTTACCACCAATGTTCTCCTATGTGGAAAAACAATGACGACTTATTTTGGAAAACTATTACATTTATAATTGTCCTTTTTAAAATTATGTCTCAGTATCCCTTATAACGATGTGGGTTTCCAAGAAAGAAACTTTCAATTAGAAAATCATTTATAAGATCGACGAATTTTGAGGGAGAAATTCCTTGTAATGGGGGTATAATGTAACACCCCAATATTTTATAAGCTATATTTTTTTTAATTTCATTGATTTCATGTGTTGTACGCTACACCAATATTAGCTTGTGCTATATGGAACACCGTATTAGCTTTCAGTATACACAATAATATACATGGCTTGTGTTTCACACATGTTCAAGTTATTTTTATAGAATTCTTTTCACACAACACTATGTATAAATTTTATTGAATATATAAATAAACTAAGTTTGATTTATGTTATATGAAACAAAAAAGGAAGTATACACTATATGTAACAATGAATTGGTTTTCATTACATGCAAGAAAAACCTTCCTCGATAGCTTGCATTGTACGCGATAACGAGTTTCACTAAACAACAATATGTTATTAAAATATTATTATTTAATGGGATATAAATTAGATATAATGAATTTTATTTTCCATATTTTGAATTTTATATCCTTATAATTCATCACACACATTTTCTAGAAAAAAATATGAGAAAAAATCAAAATTTTTAAATAAAATAAGTGTTTTTCAGAAAATGAAATTTTACAGCCTTTTGATGGAACATCCATTTTAAATATTTTTTAGAAACATTTATTAGTTAAATTTGACAAAATAAATTTCTTCTTTATAATTGTAACATCAAATTTTACTTTGGATGATATTTTAGTATTTTTATAATAAAATTCATATTTTTATGAATTGTGAATAATACTGTATTGTAATTCAAAACTGCCTTTTCATCTAATTTATTTAAATTTTTAGATTCTACATTTAATTTATTTTAAATTATAATTGTATTATATTATTATCATTTAATCCACATTTGTTCATTTGAAGTAATTTTACAGTAAATTGAATATAAACAGATGTCAATCTTTTGAAAGTTAATACTTCTTAAAAACCAGATTATTGGTTTTGACAGTGGGAATTAACATTAAAATAATTTATTCTAATTATGTGTATTGAATTTTGAAAATGGGATTCCATATTTGGAATAAGGAGGACCAAATTTTGTAAACAGGTAACTTTTATTTTTAGAAATTATGAATAATAACCTTATTATATATTTTATTTACCATGGTTAAAGAATAAATCTGGTAAATAAGGGTTAAAAATATATTACTATAATAATAAACTACCCTAACACATACTATATTCCTATTTGATGATAAATTTATGACTATGGGAATCCTTGGGTCTATTTTTGGACCCGATGGAGCCACATGTAAGTGAAAATGACATTTAATTACTTTTAATATAATGTTAAGGAAAATATAACCTAAAACTTATATCCTTTACTAATTGTTTTTATATGAAGTCATATAAGTGATATCGTTGAATATAAATATTAATTAGAAAGCTAAAAGTATTTTATAGATCATGATTTTTTTTAAATTTTTGACATTTAATACATAAATTTAATTATGACAAAAGAATGATGCACTAATTGCTTCATTAATAAAAGATTAAAATAAATGAATTTATAAATATTAAAATAAATGTAATATGGTTATTTTTATGTCATACAAGAATTTTTTGGAATATATTAACATTTTATATTTTATTTAATTCCATATTTTACAAGGAATCAGGTTTTTATGTTTTTTTAAAAACCCATGTATGAATAGTGGCCAAAAAATGACACAATTCATAACATAAAATATAATATAAATTATTAAATGATATTAAACTCCTAAATGTCTAAGATTAGTTCAGATGGTTAATATAAGTCCAAATATTTCATTAAAAACTTTCTTTTGGGTCTTTTGACATTATATGGTAATTACATTAACCCACAGTGTGTAAATAACATGATATCACAGTAAGAATAAAGGGGCTAAAATAAGGGTAAAACCGAAACGATAAGGATAAAAAATATACAAACTTTTAAAAATATTATTATATGATGAGTATTTGAACCAAAATCATCTTATCATAGAATTAAATATGTTTTGGACCATTTCAAATCGAAATTGAATTTATAAGAAATTAATATTTTGGAACTTTCCTATAGTGCCCCTTTCTTCTCTTATAAAAGAGCTCCTACTCCCCATCCACTTCACTCAATTTTGAACCTTAATTATCAGCCCGACCTAAACCATTACACTTATTAACTTCCCTAGTAACATTATGGAGGTTCTGGTCTTCTCAAAAGAACAACTCTAGTGCCCTAAGTGTAAATTCAAATGATGCACATCGAAGAAGAGGTAATCTCTTCTACTGATTTTTCAAGTTTCTTTCTTTATTTCTTATTATTCTTATTTATTTGTTTCATTATAAAATAATAAATTCATTATCAATAATTTACTGAAATTTTATAATAATTATGAAACAACCCAATTTCGCCTTATATCCATCCTAAAAAAACAAAATCACCACGCGTGCGTACGTACGGCTTACCGTCTCCACGCCGTAGTGTAATCTTTTTTTTCAACACCACATTAAATGGATTGGTATAATGGTGTAAATAGTAACTATATATTTCTATTATAACTTGATTCTAATTTGAGATATTATACACCAACCACTTCAATACGGTTCAACAACTATGGGAACGATGTCATTGCTCGTGCGTACGTACGGCTTACCTTCTCTATGACGTGATGAGATTCATTCTCCATGTTAACCATTCACGAATGATTATAAAGTATATATAATAAATAATCATGAAATATATGACATAATAATTATACATTATATATACATATATATGTAATTTAATTCAATTAAATTTAATATGGAAATGAAAATAGTGTTCATGCGTATGTATAGCCTATCATCTCCCTGAACGGTGTATTCCATTACATTTATTTTTCTATTATGTATATTTATATACTGAATATATATGATATATAAATAATTTTGTACATTATTTAAATAATTAAATCATTCTCTATGTAAAAACATGAAATATAACAATTCCAAACATGTACGATAAAAGAAACTATTATTACCCAAAATGTTGCTTTAACATGGAATTGACAAATGAACGGGTAATATAAAATCATCAGTGAATCATTTATGGTATCATAAATATTATTATGGTTCTATTACAAGTAAATATGATTTTTAAACCCACTATATATGAGTTTTGGAAAAACGCGGAAGATATATGACCGAAGGTAAGGGATAATTTTGTAATCTCATTTTTATCTAGGATTGTTTATACGTAAGTATTTTTTGGGGATATATTTATCATCCATGTCCATGTTTTATAAAACTGTTATCATAAATTTTTTTATTCATATATGTATTTTTAATGTCATTTTTACCTATTTTTGAATTTTATTTCATGGAATTGATGGAATCTTTCTTTTTTACCAATCATGGAACTTTTTAACTTTTCCAATAAAAGTAAAAGGAAAATTTATTATAACTTATATGGAATTATTGGATTTTTACATCTTCTTAACTCCTAATTTCCATGAAGTTTCCTCTACAGTATTTCAATTTTATTGTCAACTAAATTATTTTCTTTTAAAATTTAATGGCATTTTGAGAAAAAACGTTTTTTAATAATAAAAGTTATTTTCATTAGGAATGAAGTTCAAGGGTTTTATCAAAATTATTTCCATCTAAGATGACATAGGGTTATGATTCTATCCCTATTATTACATTAATTATATTATATTTATGATGGAATTATTTTTATGAAGTCTATTTATATTATATGGGTTCTTTTATGATAGCAAGATGTTTAAGAATCCCATTTTATTTTAGGGGTTATGCAATGATGAATGACTTATGTATTTGTGGAACATGTAATATTGACTTCATTTTGATAAGGGTGAGAACTATTTCTCCCTCCAATGAATTGGGTAAAGATTTATATATCATGAGAGTGACATGACATTAATGACATGGAAACATGGTTCTCTAATACATGGATGGAACAGAAAGTAAACCCAGTTTCATAATGGACATCTTCCACTATAATGGTATTGGTAGCAATTCCTTGGATACTATTGAAATCATATTATGTGCTTATTAGTTTGTGAAAATTACATTTTTTTGGCTAATGCAATTATATCATGTTTAATGTTCCTTTATGATCCATGCCTTACGTATTGTAAAGATTATTTTTATGACTCGTGATTTTAATGTTCAAATTTCATGTTCCTATTTTTATTTTAAAATTTTTATGTTTACCCTTACTGAGCATTTGAGCTCATCCTTTTCTTTTTTCTTTTCCCCAGGATATAATGAAATGTTATGAGTATGAAAACAAAAGGGGAAGATCTCTATGGGTGATGTTGAAGATATTTCACCGTGATTATAAGATTATGTTCCATGTTTCCAAAGACAGTATATTAATACGGTATTTGGGCATCTTTTGGTGTCTTTTATTATGTATTCCGAAAAATAAATGTAATGTCTATATACGTCAAGCTTGGGTGTCTACAATGGTGATATAGAATTTCATTGGAAGTTTGGGATGAAATTATCTATTTTTGGTGGTTTATTCCAAGGGTACATGGTTTCATGTGAATGATTTAAGAGAAACCAGGAAATACCATGAGTGTGAGGAGGTTTTTAGTTTTGGTTGTAGAGAACATGATTGATGTGCATATTTATGGGATGGGAATAGGGAAATCCTTATGGATTTAATGGAAAACAATATGAGGTGTCTAAAATAAGGTGAATGGTGCATATTAGGTGAAACTTTTCAGAAAAATAACAAAAAAATATTCCAAAATAAATAAATTATTATTTTTATAGTTTGGGCATGGTTTGGTAAACCGTCTGGACAAACCCATTGAGAGGGGTGTACTTTGATTGTTATTACCTCAGAGTCTTGTAAAACCATCTAGCCATACTATGTGGATCATTAAAATTACCTCTATATATTTCCGCACGTATAATATTTTATTCATAATGTGTTGTTATTTGTTCCCCCTCTTGTTTTCGTGAGCTAACATCCATTATTCCCCTTTGATTACCCTTAGATTTTAAATATTCTGGGTGTGTTCTTTAATTATTTGTAGTGACTTTGTTACTTTCTATATTTATTTTCTCTACAACATGGATTATCCTAATTTATCACATATGGGTTTATGATTTTGTTTCTTATTCAACTATAGCTTTGGGGAATCAAAATTGTATTTTGGTTCTTTTATTGAGCATAGGTATAGTACATCTATGAACATTGACTGAACATACTCACCTGATGTTTCATTAATTATATGTTATATTAATAAATTTATTATGTTTTCTGGTTTCAATTAAATTGAAATTGTAATTAAATTGTTATTTTTTTATTTTCCCTGGATAGTTCCATAGGTGCTCTATGGAGCACTTGGGCATGATTTTTTATTATTCAAACATCAATGGGGATCCCTATGTGTTTTTTATCATGTTACCTCTTTATAAGTTAATTCGTTAAATAATTATAATTGTTATAACTAATGTATTTTTGTTTTTTTGTTTAAGGGAGCATATTAGGTGAAGAAATAAGACTATAGAAGTTTTATCAACAACTTCTGAGAATTATAATTAAAAGAAATAGGGTTCATTTGAGGTTGATTTTCTCTAATACATACCCCTTCTATAGGTGTAAATTTTATTCAAACAATTGATATTGATGGTCTCACTGCTATTGGATATTACCCTTTTTAATTAAATAATTTTCTTAATTTCAATGAAATTATTTTATTTAGAAAATTTACCTTGCACCACAATGGAAAATTATTTATTTTCCAGAATGCCTCAGTAACTGATGACTGAGGCCTTTTTTTATTTTAGTCATTATAAAAATAGACCCACATGAATATTGTGATTGTATTATTCTAGAAAAGTTTCCCTTAGTATTAGTTCCTTGGTGGCATAAGAGTGGATGTATATGATGGTATAGGAATGAGTGGCCTAGTAAGCCCTTGTGGAAACATGAGGCCCCTCAGAGTCGTTTGGCTAGTGTGTTGAACATGGGGATATAATCCTTCCCCCATTTTTATTGAGATTACCTCATTGGGGAGACCCTTTGGAGATGGATGGATAGATTGGATGGGTGGACCAAACTAGAGATGACTTCAAAATAGGGATTGGAATTTCATTATATATTTAGAGAAATCCAATTAATTCTTGACTAATGAGACTAGTGGGACTGTGTGAGGATCCTGATAATGGTGAGAGGCATATTAACCTTGAGTGATGGTTGTTGAGTCGAGAGATGAATATGGTATCACCGAACCAATGAAGGGTTTCTGAGCATAGAGGGACATAGAAGACCCTAATGATTGACTTGATGACATGTTTAATATAGTGAGAGATAGTTTTTTGAAAAAATTAAATGATAATTTTAGGGGTCCCATTATGAGTAAATTAGAAAATTTGAGCCTACTTATACTAATTATTAGTTTTACACATAAAAGGTTGACCTTGTTAAATGAGATAGGCCTGGGCAGATGGAAATCCTTAATGAGATGTTATAGAAGGATGTACTACCCTTTGAGGTTTGATTACATATATGGTATACTTTAGAAAATAATGTTGGATCCATGGGTAGTTTATGTGACCCACACATATTTTAATACAATAGACTACATTACGTGGATGTCAGTTATTAATCCAATATATCGATTGGGTAAATACCATTGTATTTATCTCTTATACACCTGGGGCATGAACCCCCATGTGTTTATCTCTTACATACACAATGGTTTACCCATGAGTCATTTATCTCCTCTATGTCATGTTGGTCAAATCCCTATTTTTTATTTTCTACATTATTGGTTGGTTATCCCCATGTGGTTATCTTCTATATACCAGGATACATCAGCACCTTTTTTTTTATCTCATGTATATTGTGTATGAACTCAGGTGGTTATGTTGGATGTCTTGATTACAAAAAATTCTAAGAGGTACTTCGACACTGGTTGAAGTAGGTATGACATTACATGTTGGTTTCAGGGTGGGAAATGGTTCCCCTATGTGGTTAGGTTAGTCTTAATGATTACAGAGCATGCTTAGTGTCATTTCTACAGTATCTAAAGATGTTATTACCTACCCTAGGTGTCACTACGGAATATGGGGGCTAAAAATGGTTTGTTTATTTATATTTAAATACTTATATATTTATCTAAGCATTTCAAATAAACATATACTGAATTTATCGATTATTTATGACATGAAATTGATGGTTCCCTATTGAGCTTTTCTCACACCACACTTTGTCGGCCAATTAACCTTGGTACTTGATCAAAACTAACACTAGTTTTAGGTTCATATTGGGAAGAGGAATGATAATTCAATGATCATATGGGTAAATTCAAATGGATTCAGTATTGGGATGATGTTTGGATTTGGTATCTAATAGAGCCAATTTTATAATTAGTTGGTTCTTGTGTTTACTCTTAATTTTTGGTCTTACCATTTGTTATCCATGAGTCTATCAGAAGGACTACTTCTAAATTTCATGTATTATTAATATTATTGTTTTTTTCATTTATGTACTCTAAGGGGTATTCATTATTATGGATGATGATTGGTTATTTATCAATTATTGGGAACTCTATTATGGGGGTATATTCCCCCGATAATACAACCCTTCACCATCGACGCTAGTCAGTAATATATAATGTATGAGGAGGTGTTCTTAATTTCTTGTTTCCCTCTATCTACTTTTTTAATAGTGAACTAGTTCGAGGCATAGAAATTCCCCTAAATTTTATAACAATATATATTGTGACCTTAATAGAAAACTCTAATAGTAAATAGGGTGGCTAGTAGAATAATTCTATTATGATTACAATTATACAATTCATCACACTTATAATATTTAAAACAAAAATACCATGAATATAACCTAGAAAACCATATCTAATATCATAAACAAACACAATAATAGGAATGCCACTCAAAAACCCTACATAATAATATTGAATAATCTACCAACTCCATTAAGATAAGAATATAGGAATCCTCTAAATCTAGGATAATCACCTCATTCCTAAACTAATATCTACATAAATGAAATTTTTTATGATCCTTAAATTCTTAAAATAAAAAATAAAATTATGAGTTATTATATAATTATATAATTTAGGTACCTTATCAGTTATATCCTATATCACATGAATGGCCATAATAAAATCTCATTCAATAAAATATATAAATTTAATCAATTTAATCACAAAAAAATAAAATAAAAAACATTAATTATATGAAAGCTATATTGCATTATCCATATTACATTTTTTTCCTAAACAAATCCGCATTACCTGAATAACCCCACAACAAAAACGTATTCACACTATACAAACAACTAATAATGACATTGTTAAAAAAATAGAAACATATATTATTATAGTTACAATATATACAATTTCATATAAGATCCATGTAACTAAAATAACATATAAAAAAAATAAAAATAACTATATAGTTGTTTGATAGCACTAATGAAAACTATCATGTGTTGGGAATGAAAAATCCTACTAATCTATATCATTAATTTTATATGTAGTATATATTTCCGACCATTATCTAGGAAACACTATATATCTTCAATACGTACAAATATAAACTTAAGATAACATTAGATTTTTTTATATCAATATCACCATGTAATATAAATCCACCCATTTATAAATTTATATCATAATTCATATCATAGTAATATATGTCCCACCATTTGAATGAAAACAAATATCTCTTCTAATAAAAATATATATATAAAGAATAAAATCAATTAATAAATTTTATGAGTCTTACTTATCATACTAATCCACTTTTACTAGCATTCAAAAGTACATGGGAATCTTATATTGATTAATCTAACATTTTGACCATAATTGCCATACATTGCTCCATGACATCATATATGCATAACCACACCATTGCTTCACTATATTCATCATATTATTATTAGAAAATTATAAAGGTATAAAACATCAAATATAAATAATAATTGAATCATTTTTTTCAGAATATAACAATATAAATAAGGCCAATTTAGTTAATGAAATTCTATTAACCATACTTTTTGAAATATTATTAAAAAAATAATCTTTAAAAACTAGTTTTAATACTATAAAATGTTTCTAAAAAATAACCAATCATAATTAAAATATCAGTATAGAGTATTTATTAAATTATATACCCAAGAGACTTTGGGTAAAGAGTTTTATAATATTGTAAGAAATCATTCAATAATTAATCCTTTAACAAATGATTATGTTTCTCATAAAACCAAACTCATAAAGTGATTTAATTACTTTATTCACATCAAAAAACTGACATAAAAAACATTAACCTTTTTGTTAATAATCTAAAAAAAATTTCCACTCATGATACACTTTTAAACCTATCATTGATAACACTCTTATTCATAAAAATGGTGGAAACAGATGAATCATGAGATAAATTCTTTGAATGAGAAAACATAAGAAATAACAATGAGAATTCATAAGTGGGAATAAAATTATAATGTGGGTGTGAAAATATAATCCATGATTTTTGAAATAATATAAGAGAATATCAAGTAATAAAATATATAGAATAAACAATGGTTCAGGGAATATATCTTTAGAAGAAAATAAAACACGTCTAAAACGGTTTTGGAGAAAAAAGTTGATAATCATATTTTCTAGGAAGATAACATTTGTATGAGCATATTGAATAGGTGTTTGGAATAAACATATGCATAGAAATAATTTTACATCTAAATGATAACCAATAAGACATTCACTTTATGAGAGACTCAACTAACCATTTGTTCCTATCATTTTAGATTTTTTGTAACAACATATATTATAAAACCGTTTATGTTTGGGATATAAACCTATGCCACATAATATTTTAGACTTCGACTAACCACCCATGTCCCATAACCCTACCCCATGAGATATAATAAATTAATCAATAAATTGGGATATATAACAAACCAACACATCACATAATTGATAAAAATTACATATTTGTTATATATGGACATAAACACATTCATAATTAAATCATTTCTCTATTAACCCATAAAAAAGAAACCTACCATAGGAAAATATAAATATGAAATTATCATAATAAATCTAGATTAAAAAACCATAATGATATCAGAATTGAATATCCCCACTGAATCAAAAGAAATATTAAATAATGTTCAAATATATTATAAAACTCAATTATATTTGAACATTAGAATGTTTATTTGAAAATAAGAAATACTATTTTATTTTGAAAAGAATTATTTTTCAAATAAAAAAATTCACAAAATAATTGGAATTTAAATTTCTTTTGGAAAACATAAAACTTGAAAATGATGATTCCAAATAAATAACATACATTTTGTTAAGGAATTGTATCCACGGGGAAAACCATTTAAAAAATTATTCATTCAATAATCCTCCAAAGGAATAAAAAAGTGAAACATATAGAAAAAGTTAATTTGATTAATTTTATAGTTATATAAAAAATTGAAATTCAAAAGAAAATTAAATTAAGAAATCATCAATGTATATATTATAAAATTCTAGAAACAATATATCGAATATGGATATGGAGGTAAAATATTCCTTAACATAAAGAAGAGATAAAGTTAGCTCTACTTATTAACATCTATTCGGTCGAATTTTGATCCAAAAAGAAGTGAAATGACAATAAAACATAAAAACCTTTAAATAACTATATTATGTGATAATAAATGCGGTTTTGGATTCAAAAAAATTAATATTTATATAATAATTAATTTATACATAATCAAACTCGAACTCAAAGTGAGATTGGAAAAGAATCCCTTACATATTTGGTAACCTAGAATTATGAGATATGGAAAGAGAGAACCATATAAGATGATCTAAATGAAAAAAATTGAAGTAAAATAATAATAATAATAATTCATCTATTGGAATTATATATAGTAGAATATTGTAACCAATGGTAAACATTATGCATATTTCAAAGAAGAGAAATTGATATAAGAACCCCTTACCTCATAATATCGATAAGTAAGATGCATTTTAAATCCAAGAATAATAAAATAATATTTTTTATAAAAATTCATAAAACATTATTAATCGTTATCTCACATTATATCACTCATTAATAATGTTTGTGACCAATATATTAATTGTTTATCAATAAAAATAGTATTCAGGTGTAAACTGTTATGCTTCTTTTACATGATTTGGATTGGTGATTCCCATCATATTACATTATTATGTGCGTTATCACCTCTAAAATTTTAATTGTTAGATTGTACATATGTCTGATATAGTTTTGGAGTCCCATACTCATTTCATAGAACTTATAGTGAAGGTTTGAATAGAACACGTAACAAATCCCCCATTCAGTGGTTATTGAGATAACAAAAGAATTATGTTTATTGGGGAATATATTTTTTATTATTAATACTCAAGAGTTATAATAAATTATTAAATTAATATTTATTACACATTATTACCCATATCTATTCTTTCTTAACCCTTTATTTTCTTAATTTCATATAATCGTTCATATTAGTAAAAAATGGTCCATAAAAGAGTATATTCTAACGAATGAATCAGTAAGAAAATGTTATTATATTGTAATAACATTAATATTACGTAATATAAATTATTTCAAAAAAATCTATTAAGATAGTGTAATATATTAAATAATATTTATAAGATCATTTTTATTGAAAAATAATGATAATAAGTCAATAGTTTTGAAAAATGAAATTATAAACCTTCATGGTTTTGAAGGAATTAGAGCATTATCTTGGGGAATGAGACTTAAGAACACCATACATTTTCAAAAGGGTGATAAATATGTCATATTATATATATTAATTACAATTTTCTCTATATCATACAAATGGTATTTAAGGGGTCCTTTTATAAGTTATTGGAGCGTTGTTTCTAAATACTTCATTGTTATCATAGAAGGAATATCTTATTCAAGGAAATAAATTTCAAAATTTAAAATTAAGGAAGATAATAGGATGGGTTATTTATTATACCCTTATCCTAAAATTTAATTATATGGTTTTTTGATATTTGGTGACATTTAACATTCATTTAAACCTTTAAGCTTATTTTATATTTTACCATGATATGTAACTTTTATTTAGTATAAATATTTTTGTTTGGAAAAAATGTGATTTATCATTTAAAATAATTTTAACATTATTAATATAAATATTATACACATTTAATTATATTAAATTTATAAAATTCAAAAAATTGAAAATAAAAAAAATTATGGAATAACGTATATAAATAGCTTTTAGAAAAATATAATTATACGAGTCAAAATGAATTTAATCTAAAAATTATGAAAAAAAATTCCACCAATATTTATTAGTTTTTTTACACAAAGGATATTTATATGACATAAAAAATTCTTAAAATAAAAGTTCATCTAGAAAATATACAATTAAATGGAAAAAGACTAAAAGTAGTAATTTATTAGACTAAAATACTACTTTGGTTCCCAAATGTGAAGTATGCATTTCTATATTTATATTATTACTTTTAGCTTCATTATTTAAACCCTAAAATACATTTTCTCAGGATAATGGTTTCCTAAATCTTTATTCCATTCTTATATCCTGATGATTTATTAAAAGTTATGGTGTTTGTAAAAAATGAATTTTTAGTATTCACCCAAAACTAAACCTTTTCAATAAAACACTAAAAATTCACCCTAATAAAAATCTGAAATATTAATTCTTAAATTGAAGTTATTTTTTTCATATTCATTTTATATAATTTTGGGATATAACATTAAGATAAAAAAACATGACATATAATAAAAAAAAAATTTAAATAATTTTTTTTCATTTTTTATTAATCAATACATTTTTTTTCATTATAATAACCTTTTCTTTTATTTGAAGTTATTTAAATATATTAATAATCATTAATTAGTTTTGTTAATCCATTTCATGGAAATTATTCTTTACAAGTAAAAAAACATAATAGAATGCATTTTTAAAAATAATAATTCCACATTAAAAGATTTATTTTAAGAAATAAATTTGTGAATTTTTTTTATAAATTATAATATTATTTGTTGTTTAAAATAATTATTTATGTTCAAGATATATTTTTAAAATAAAAATAAAAATTCTATATATTAAATATATATTAGAAATTCCAAAATGGTTATTTTATACTAAAGTATTTTATGAAACTCTAATTTAATTCATTTCATTTATGAATAATCTCATACTCATGTTAAAATATTTTAATTGAACATAATTATAATTGATATAAATATGGTATAAAAAATTAATTGTTTCCTACAACTTGGGTTGTAATATTCTATCCCCTAAAAATAATTTTTCCTAAAAAATTTCATATGCCTAAAAATATATTATAGTGACCCTACATTATGAAATAATTATGAAATAATTTTAATAAGGTATAAAAATTTCTATCTTTAAAAATACTTAGAAACTAATCTTTTACCTATTTATAGATATATATATATATAATTTAATTCTTCTTAACCATTTGTACCATGTTTGACTCCTTAGTCGGTAATTGGAGTTTCTTGATACATACCTTTCATAGCTAAATATTAGTGATCTTATACTCAACCAAATACTAAAAATATTGGTTGGGAAATATCTTATAAAATCAATGTAAATTGTCATATTGATAAAAAAATCAATGTTAGGATGTCTTGTCTTATGACCACATCATTTATACTCATGGTGCATTTATTTCAATCATAAAACTATTGATTAAAACTAAAAATATTTCACTATATCATTAGATTTAATAATTTTCCTCTAATTAATACCAATAACTAAATCCTTATAAATTATTAAACCCAAATTTACTAAATCAATTTTCAACCGTAATGGTTATCCTTACCACAAAAATTATATTCCCATAATTTATTGCTCTATGGCTACAATTGACTATAATATCCACAACATAAAACAACATAACAATACAAAGATTAATATTAGTCCAAATCATTCCAAATTCCAAAATCTAAATAAAACATTCCCAAAAATATCATAAATCATATTAAAATATAATCGCAAAATTCATCAAAATGGTATTTGTGCCTCCGAACATGCGATCAACCTTAAATTTATTGATGCATGATTATTTCAATAACTTTAAAAATATCCTCAGGTAATAATATACTTACATCCAATGGTATATAAATTCTACCCTAATAACAAACAAAATTCCCCACAACCATAATTCTAGATCTAGTATGAAAAACATTATCATTATACACTAGATTTGAAACCAAATATAGTGAGACAAACATAACTATATATAATTAAAATATATATTACTATTAGACAGTGACGTACATACTCAATGCATTTATAATTTTGAGTTTTATTAAATTAGTAAATATTATTTCATAAGAAAACCGATCCCAAATTAACACTTTTCTCACAAAACAAAACTCATTAGGTGATACAGTTTTTGGATTCAAGGATAAAAAAACATATAAATGTATTCCATTGATGTAAAAATAACCCTAAAATTATTACTCATTATACCATTAAATGAAATCATAAATAATACCCTTCAATTTAACCATAGGAAATTGAAACATATGAAAGGTGTAACGACCCAATATTTTTAATGGAAATCCACTTCTTATAAATATGCCATTAAATCACATAATAATGATCTAATAAGTGATAATTGACCTTTAAACATAAGTTTGTCACTTCTGTGTTTGGAATTTTGGAAATATGACATACACAGTTGTGGTCAAGATGTTTTTTGGAGTTCGATAAGAAAAACCTAATTTTTGGTGAATAGTAAGCTACCCTAATGAATAGTAATGTACCCTTATGAATAGTGATATACCCTAATGAATAGTAACCTCACCTATGGTGGTATAAAAATAATACTCAAGATGGAAGTGAAATATACCAATATTTTAGAATAAGTTAATGAGTGTTTTAAAACTAGTTTTGATAATAAAATATTATTTTAATTAAATATTAAAACGATCATATCTACAAAATTATTTTTGAAAAATGGACTTCATTTTTGGATTATACACATCGAAAAATGGTTAGGGTGAATTTTTGGGATTTCTCTGAAATACGTGAATTTTTTATGAATAGTAAAAAAACAATAAATTACAATAAACGCTAAATACTGCATCACAGGTGAAGTATGGCTGATTGAAGATGATAATCCCGAATAATCCTTGATTATTTTAGTATATTTGATGATAATGATCAATTATTCACAGTCTTGGCCTTAGAAAATAAATTAATACTTAAAATAATGGGAAAAACCTCCTCTCCCTCACCATAAATACCCCCTCTCCTTACCTCATTCCCACACACCTCTCAAGCCTTGTGCCGAGCCCAAATTATGCCCAAAGAACCTCCCAATCTCTTTTCTAACGTCCAATGCCTTCTGGCCTTACCAAAAGTCCAAAATCAAAGGCCTTAAGAGGGATCTCAAAGAGAGGAGATCAAAGGGTAAGGATCCCCTTTCATTTTCATGTGTTTTGTTTTCAATTTCCTTCTATTCTTATACCCTCTTCCCCTTTACTTATTCAAATGGCATGAAAGATCCAGAATATCATATATTCTAGATTTTAACCATTTTTATGTAAAAATTAAAGCATCATGCTTCTTCTCCTCTCCCTCACGTTCTAAAATTAAAACACCATCCGTGATCGACATCGTGGATAATGTGTTTTCAATTTGTTCTATCATCTTTTTTTCTGGTCAGGAAACCATTTATGTTATGTTTGTACCAGATTATAATGTATGTTATATATCTTATTCAATGTTCTGGAATCCTTATACACTCATGATATCAAATAATAATTCAAAACATGTTAATTATGGGTAAAATCGCTAAAATTAATTCAAGTGTTTATCATTAATGTCTTATGTCATGGTTCTCTTTCACTCCAATTAACCAAATTATTTTTTTAACCTTCTAGATGTTCACTAATCCTATATAACATCAATTTTGGACAAACAATTTCATCTTACAATTTATCCAAACTTAAATACAAGTGAACTTATCATTAAAACCAAGGAAACAAACGGATCTGAACCATGAAATTGAACCTTATAATCAATCAAAATGTGTGTAAATGAACTTAAAAAGGTTATAATAAATATTTTACTTATATATAAGGTTCTGGACCTATTTATTAATAAACATAATTTTACTATTCAGGTCATTAATATCAAGTGGATAACACCAACAGACTTAAGGTAAGGGATCCTCCCCTTTTTACACATAATCAAGATTGATCTCTATGCTATGCCTTTTTGTTTAATACCAAGTAATGGGGAACATTTATACACCTTCCCCATACTGCCCTAATTTTTTATAAGTAATGAGAAACCCCTTTTCTCTCTCATCAATCCCTCTTAATTATACACGATACCATGCCAATAAACCATGATGGATTCTACCCAAACTTCCTTTATTCCTTCGGGTTGCTGTATCTTTCTTTTTGTTGTTGTATTTTATTTTATTTAGAACTTCAAAATTATGTTTATATGCTCCAATATCATGTTCCAAGATCTCCCTATAACTTATTTCATGGTTATACATGCTTATAAGTGAATCTCTCTTCGATACTTCCCAATAAGCACATTGTTTTAAAGGAACTTCCCGAACTTTTACCCAATTTCAAGAGCACTATACCTTCTATCTTAAGACATATTTATGTTTTTAAATTCTGTATTTTAGTTATGAAAACCTTCTTGGTTAAATTATTGTTTTATAAAAAATATATTCTTCTCTACTATTTGTAAAAGCTCTATGATATTTTCCTTAAAACCCCACAAAAATGTTTTAATGCTAATGTTTCAAAAATACATATATAATATGTTGTCACTTATGTTTGACATGACTTACCATGTTATAAACCTAGTTTACCCTATGAACGTCCATTTATTTCTAATTCTTTCCTTATATGGACACTTTCATGATACGACCATTGGTTATGATTGATGTCATGATTGTGGTAACCAATTCTTTTCATGGGTACCCTTATGTTTGTGTATGGTTGAATATGTATGATTGTATATGTGGTAAGAATATTTATGTGGCAAGGATATATATGAATATATTGATATGGGGGTGCCCAGATAGCGCTCAATGCATTGGGTAAGGTTAAGTCTCATGAGATGCGACGTGAAACGGGATTGGAGGTTAGCCTTGACCTGAACTTAAATGGGAAACAGGATTGGCAGTTAGCCTTGACACGTAGTAAAGAAATGATTTATAATTCAGTCACATTTATATGATTCCATGTTTAAATGATCCCATGTTTATATCTAATGATTTTATAAGTTTCATGATTTGGATATCATTATGTCATGCCTTCTAACTCATATGCTTTAGATGTATCCTTATGTTCTTTCCCTTTCTATGATTTTTAGCTTATCCCTTTGTTCATATGTTCCCCAAGGTACCCTATGCAGATGTAAGGGCCCAAAGGAAGTTAGGAGCTCATTATGGAGATTAAATAAAGAATCATTTTTAGCACCATGTTTTGTGTTATATGTACCAAGTCTTATAAGACACTAGACTTAATGATCCTTGGCTTGTACTCTGATGATGAATTATTTTTAAAATCATGAATTGTTATATATAAAAGGCTCGGGTCGCTATAGTTGGTATCATAGGATGGTCTAGTTAATTTTTGAGAATAGGAATATAGCACCTTAGTGAGAACCTTAAGGATGATACTAAGTATAAGAAAATAGTACTAAATTTTGGTGAGTATAGAGTAAGTGGTTTATCAAGAAAATACATCCCATTCTGGATACGAGTAGGTAGAGGCGGCTCTGGTATAGATGTATCTAGGGGTAAAACCCGAAAATATCACATTGAGCTATACTTGAACGAGAACTGGTGCATGACAACGGCCCTTGTTGCACTCTTAGTTACGACACTCCCCGGGATATTATTTGTTAGATTCACGAGCTTAGTACAAACCATTATTAAGGGAAAAAAAGAGTCCCATAAAAATATATGTTATGAAATAGATTGAGGATAACCTAGATATAATCCTATGTAATCACATGTCAGGATATAATTTTTCTTTAAAAGTTCATACATTTATGTTCAAAGTTTCTTTTTATGCTCAATAGCTAAGTATTCCAGACCGCTAATTATACATTCTTTTTCTTAGTTAATGGCGGGAAATAGAAGAACACGTTCCAATAATCAATGTGATAAGAAATGTAATATTTGACCTAATGTCATGCCTGATGTGATGGAAGAGGGTGATCAAAACTTCATGACAGTACTTGATTAGCTGACTCAAGTTATGAATAATAACTTGAATCAGGTAGAACATTCCCCTCCTCCAAGGAAAGATCAAGTTGTCGTAGAATCATTCATGCGGCAAAGGCCTCCCATGATTAGCAGGTCCTCTGATCCGCTCCTCACAGAATAATGTAGTAACTCCATTGAAAAGATATTAAATGTTTTACAGAGCTCGGAAGAAGAGAATGTTTTACTATAAGTCTATCATTTTGATGGGGAAGCTGATCAGTGGACGATACTGATCAAGAATACAATTTCCCAAGAGGAAATTGATTCAATAGATTGGGAGTAATTCAAGAGGATTTTTTTCAACAAATATTTTCCTTGAACCCTCTATCTAAAGATAGAAAGAGTGTTCCTTGGACTCAAGAAGAAGGAAGATGATCCCATCAGGGCGTATGTAGTGAACTTTACAAGGCTTTCAAGGTATTCCTCTGGCCTTGTCATGAACACTGAAAGTAAGGTGGATCGCTTCTTTAGAGGACTAAATTCATGTCCACGAAAAGTGTTGGCGATTCACGATTTCGACAGCTATAAGGATATTGTTCGTTGTGCCCTCAAGGTTGAAATGGATATTGGAGACTCCTAGTGGTCTCATGATCCCAGTTACAAGAATCAGAAAATGGAGAACAACATGGGTGGTTTCTCAAAACAAATCCCATGATGTAAAAAAGCCGCACTTTCCCCTTTGCAAGAATTGTGGGAAGAAGCAACTTGGTGACTGTCTGAAGGGAACCAATAATTGCTTCAAATGTAGGAAGTTTGGTCATGTGTCCAAGAACTGCTGAAGGGATATGAAAGATACCACTAATGTTAAAGAATAAAGGAAGGTTCATAACAACACTTAGCTTGCAATGCAGTGTTTCAACTATAAGGAGCTTGGGTATTATGAAAACAATTTCCCTAAGACAAGGGTTTTCAGAGTAAATAATCAACAACCTCCAAGGCAACAAGGAAGGGATTATTCTATCACTACTACTGAGGTGGAGCCGGAAAATGAAGTGGTGATAGGTACGTTTGTTATTCGTTCATGAATAGTGAATGTACTATTTGATTCTGGTTCTACGCATTCTTTCATATCATGGAAGTTTAGTAGAACTATTCAAACACCACCTAAACATTTGGAAGAAAAGTTATCTTTTTGAACTGTGAATCGGGTGATCACTATGTCCATGGATTATAACTCCTAACCGGTTATGTTTTGTGGACTGAACCTCCTAGAAAATCTCGTCATACTTCTTTTAGTGGAGTTTCACACAATCTTGGGCATGGATTGGAAATCTTTGTACAAAGCCAATATCATCTCTCGGGATAGGAAAATCACTTTTCGCATCGTGAAGCATCCTTCGATTCTTTACAAGTGCAATTAGAAAGATGAGTCTCCTCTAAAATATTCGTCTCAAGTTTGGATATTGCGTCCTTATGAGAATGCTTGCCTAGCTCAAATGTTTGAGACAATGGAGAGAATCATGTTTGAAGACATTCCCATCGTGAGAGATTACACTGATGTATTCCCCGAAGAGTTGCCTGGTCTCCCTCCTGAACAAGAGGTTGAGTTCTCAATTGAACTTATCCCTAGATCTCTGTCTATCTCAAAGACACCTTACAGAATGGCCACCGTAGAGATGAAAGAGCTGAAGAAGCAGTTACAGAAGAATATGGAGAATGTTTTTATATGTCTGAGTGCTTCACCGTGGGGTGATCCGATCCTCTTCATCAAGAAGAAGGAAGGATCAATGCGCCTTGGCATTGATTATCATGAGCCCAATAAAATCACGATAAATATCAAGTATCCCCTCCCATAGATAGATGACTTGTTTGATAAGCTTCGTGGGGCCAATTATTTCTCTAAGGTGGACCTTCGGTCAGGATATCACCAACTAAAGGTGTGGAAGGTAGAAATACCCAAGACTACCTTTCGAACAAGGTATGGACACTATGAGGTCATAGTGATGCCCTTCGGACTGACTAATGCTCTTGAAATTTTCATGGATTTAATGAATAGAGTCTTTAGAGATTATCTTTACAATTCTGGTGGTCTTTATTGATGATATTCTGATATACTCCAAGAGCAAGGAGGAACATGGGGATCATTTGGAAACTATGTTAATGATTTTGCGAAGGGAGAAGTTGTATGCAATGTACACTAAATGTGAGTTCTGGATGGAGGAAGTATCATTCTTGGGGCATTTTATCACCACGAAAGCGATATCTGTGGACCCTTCCAAGACGAAGGAAATTAAAGAGTGGTCGAGGCCAACTTCTATAACAAAGATCCGCAGATTTTTAGTTCTATTTGGGTATTATCGACGATTCGTGAAGAAATTTTCATTATTTTAAAACCCAATGTCCAAGCTGACACAGAAGGGAGTAAAGTTTGTCTACACATAGTAATGTGAAAACTGTTTCAAGGAGTCAAAAAAGAGGCTTATCACCGCGTAGGTACTCACACTCCCTTCAAGTGGAGAACTCTTTGTGGTGTATAGTGATGCTTCTATGAAAGGATTAGGCTGTGTGCTAATGAAAAATGATAAAGTGATATCTTATGCCTCAAGACAGCTGAAAAACCATGAGAAAAACAATCCCATGCATGATCTCGAGTTGGAAGTTGTGATCTTTGCATTGAAAATCTGGTGAAATTATCACTATGGGGATAAATGTGAGATATATACTGACCACAAGAGTCTCAAATATATATTCACACAGAAAGTGATTAATATGCGCCAATGTAGATGGACAGAGCTAATCATGGATTATGACTGCTAAATCCACTACCATCCCGGTAAGGCAAAAAAGGTGGTGGATTCTCTAAGTAGAAATGATCCTGCATCATTATCAATGATGAGAGTTTAAAAAGGATCTGATCTTCTTAGATATAAAAAGTATGGACATGGGAATCATTAAGGGAGGAACATCATAAATCCTTTCTCAAAAGATTTCTCAACCATCCCTCTTGTAGAAAATAACAGTTGCTAAATGAATGGATGTGGAAATTCAAAAAATGGTGGAAGCTGTTAAAAATGGGAAATCCTCTGATTTCAAAATTGATGAGGAAGGAGTTGTAAGATTTGGGACACGATTATGTGTACCATCTGATCCAGAGATAAAGAAGGAGCTATTGAATGATGCACATAGATCGACCTTCTCTATGCAGCCTGGGAGTACCAAAATGTACCGTGATCTCCGAGAACACTTCTGGGGGGATAACATGAAGAAGGATATTGTGGAATATATATCAAGGTTATTGGTATGTCAGCTAGCTAAATCTGAGCGAAAAAAGTCCAAAGGTATGATGCATCCATTCCCTATACCCATGTGGAAATGGGAAAATGTTACTATGAACTTTTTCATGGGTCTCTCAAAGACGTCAAAGGGAAATAATGCGATATGGGTTGGGAATGAACGACTCACCATGACTTACCATTTCTTCGCTATTCGGGAAGATCTCTCGCTTGAAAAACATTCAAAGATATATGTGAAGGAAGTGGTGAGACTGTACAGTGTTCCACTCTCAATTGTCTCTGACCACAATCCAAGGTTCACATATAAATTCTAGAAGATTCTTCTACATACTTTAGGTACTGAATTAAATTTCAGCACGACCTATCACCCCCAAATTGATGGCCAATCTGAAAGGAATATTCAAATGCATGAATATATGCTGAGAGCCAACTCTGTAGAATTCAAATGTGGATGAGATCAGCATCTTCTGTTGGTTGAGTTCTCATACAACAATAGCTTCCACTCGAGTATTCAGATGGACCCGTATGAAACTATGTATGAAAAGCGATGTAGAAATCCAACCTTTTGGGATGAAGTTGGAGAAAGAAAGCTATTTTGACCCGATCTTGTGCAATAGATGATAGAGAAGGTCCAAGTCATCCAGAAAAACATCAAAACTACTCAGAGTCGGTAAAAGTGCTATGTTTACAATCGTCGAAGGGACTTGGAGTTCTACGTTAGAGATAAATTATTCCTTCGAATATCTCCATTGAAGAGAGTCATGTGATTCGAGAAGAAAGGGAAGCTAATCCCACGGTACATTGGCCCCTTTTAGACCCTTTACTGCATAGGAGCCGTGGCATATTGGCTTGCACTTCCACTAAATATGGGTCGATTTCATGATGTTTTTGACATATCACTCTTGAGGAAGTTCGTACTTGATCCCTTCCCATGTACTAAACTCAGAGGTGGTGCAGTTGGAAGATGATCTCTCCTATGAGGAGCAGACAATAAAGATTCTGGATCAGAAAGATAAGGTTCTACGCAACAAGACAACCCATCTTGTCAAAGTGTTGTGGAGGAACCATATGTTTGAGGATGCAACATGGGAACTGGAGGAAGAAATGAAGGAAAAGTACCCACATCTATTTTTGTACTAGAATGTAAAATGAAATTTCAAGGGAGAAATTTCTTAAGGGGGGAAAGAATGTAATGACCCAATGTTTTTAATGGAAATTCCCTTCTTATAAATATTCCATAAAATCACATAATAATGATCTACTAAGTGATAAGTGACCTTTAAACATAAGTTTGTCACTTCTGTGTTTGGAATTTTGGATATCTGACATACACGGTTGTGTTCAAGATGTTTTTTAGGGTTCGAGAAGAAAAACATAAGTTTTTGTGAATAGTAACCTACCCTAATGAATAGTAACATACCCATAGGAATAGTTATATACCCTAATAAATATTAACCTCATCTATCGTGGTATAAAAATAATATTCAAGATGAAAGTGCAATATACTTATATTTTAGAATAAGTTAATGTGTGTTTTAAAACTGGTTTAGATAATAAATTATTGTTTTAATTAAATATTAAAATATTCATACATGGAAAATTATTTTTGAAAAATGGACTTTATTTTTGGATTCTACATGTCGATAAATGTTTACTGTGAATTTTTAGGATTTTTCTGAAATACTTCAACTTTTGATGAATAGTTAAATGCAATAAATTACAATAAACGCTAAATACTGCATCATAGGTGATATATAGATGATGTAAGATGACAATCCTGAATCATCCTTGATTAGTTAAGTATATTTGATGATAATTCTCAATTATTAACAGTCTTGGAATTAAATAATAAACTAATACATAAAATAATGGGAAAACCTCCCATCCCTCACTATTACTACCCCTCTCCTTACCTCATTCCCACACACCTCTAAAGCCTTGTATCTTGACCTAATTATGCCCAAAAATCCTCCCAAGCTCCTTCCCCACGTCCAAGGCCTACTAGTCTTACAAAAAGTCCAAAATCAAAGTCCTTAAGATGGATCTCAAAGAGAGGAGATCAAAGCGTAAGGGTCCCCTTTCATTTTCAAGTGTTTTGTTTTAAATTTTATTCTTTTATTATACCCTCTTCCCCTTACATTATCCAAAAGGCCTGAATGATCCATAATCTCATATATTCTTGATTTTAATCATGTTTATATAAAAACTCAAATATCATGATTCTTCTCTTATCCCTTACGTTCTAAAATTAAAACATCATCTGTGAGCGACATCGTGGATAATGTGTTTTCAATTTATTTTATCTTATTTGTTTCTGGTCATGAAAATATTAATTTTATGGTTGAAACATATTATTATTTATGTTATATATCCTATTCATGGTTCTATAATCCTTATACACTAATGATTTAAAATAATAATACAAAACAAGTTAATTATGGGTAAAATCGCTAAAATTAATTCAAGCGTTTATCATTAATGTCTTATGTCATGGTTCTCTTTCACTCCAATTAAGAAAATGAATTTTTTAACCTTCTAGATGTTAAATAATTCTATATAAAATTAATTCTAGACAACTAGTTTCATCTTATAATTTTTTCGAACCTAAATATAAGTGAACTTATCATTAAAACCAAGGAAACAGACAGATCTGAACCTTGAAATTGATCCTTATAATCAATCAAAATGGGTATGAATGAATATAAAAAGGTTATACTAAATATTTTACATGTATATAAGGTTCTGTAAATATTTATTAATATACCTAATTTGTCAATTCAATTCATTATTATCAAGTGGAGAACCCCAACAGACTTAAGGTAAGGGATCCTACCCTTTTTACTCATAATCAAGATTGATCTCTATGCTATGCCTTTTTTTGCAATAAAATGTAATGGGATACCATTATACACCTTCCCCATACTTCCCTAATGTTTTATAAGTGATGAGAAACCCCTTATCACTCTCATCAAGCCCTCTTAATTATACACGATTCCATGCCAATAAACCATGATGGATTCTACCCAAACTTCCTTTATTCTTTCAGGTTGCTCAATCTTTCTTTTTGTTGTTGTATTTTCTTTTATGTAGGACATAAAAATTATGTTTTTATGCCCCAATATCTTGTTCCAAGAACCACCTCTCACTCTCTTTTGTGGTTATACATTCTTAGAAGTGAATCTCTCTTCGATACATCCCAATAAGCACACTTGTTTTAAAGGAATATCCCGAACTTTTACCCAATTTCAAGAGCACTCTACCTTCTGTCTTACGACACCATTATCTTTGTAAATTCTGAAGTTTAATTATGAAAAACTTCTTGGTTCAATTATGGTTTTATATAAAATATTTTCTTCTCTACTACTTGTAAAAGCTCTATGGTTTTTACCTTAAAAATTCACAAAAATGTTTTAATGCTAATATTTTAAAATATATCTCTCATATGTTGTCACTTATGTTTGACACCACTTACCTTGTTATAAACCTATTTTACCTTATGAAAATCCATATATTTCTAATTATTTCCTTATATGTACACTTTCATGATATGCCCATTGGTTATGATTGATTTCATGATTGTGGTACCCAATTCTTTTCAT
Source organism: Viscum album (assembly GCA_963277665.1). NCBI lineage: Eukaryota > Viridiplantae > Streptophyta > Magnoliopsida > Santalales > Viscaceae > Viscum > Viscum album. The sequence continues at coordinate 1,368,177,071 of OY728131.1, read as the reverse complement.
GGGTACCCTTATGTTTGTGTATGGTTGAATATGTATGATTGTAAATGTGGTAAAAAAATTTAGGTGTCAAGGATATTTCTGAATATGTTGACATGGGTGCGCCGATATAGTGACACAATGAATTGGGTAAGGTTATGACTCATTAGATGCGATGTGAAACGGGATTGGCGGTTAGCCTTGACCCGTACTGAAATGGGAAACGAGATTGGCGGTTACCCATGACCTGTACTAAAGAAATGCTTTATGATTCTTCCACATGTATATGATTCCATATTTATATGATCCCATGCTTATATAAAATAACATTATAAGTTTCATTCTTTGGATATTATTATGTCATGCCTCCTAAATCATATGCTTGAGATGTGTCCTTATGTTCTCTCCCTTAATGGGCTTCTTAGCTCATCCCTTTGTTTATATGTTCCCCAGGGTACCCTATGCAGATGTAAGGGCTCAAAGGAAGTTAAGAGTTCATTATGGAGATAAAATAAATAACTTTGTTTAACCCCATGTTTTGTGTTATATGTACCCAGTATTCAAAGAAACTAGACTTAACGATCCTTGGCTTGTACTATGATGATTAATTATGATTAAAATCATGAATTGTTATATGTAAAAGGCTCGGGTCTCTATAAAAGGTTATCTAAAACACTCAATAATAGAAAACATATGAAATAATAAGTAAATGTCATATATAAGAAAAAGATGAGAATATGTGTATAAGGCAATAACCAAATATCATAGACATAACGAAAGATAATAATTCATAATAAAACATAGAAAATAAACCATGATCTAGAACATAAAACATTAATATAGCAGAAATCTTGTGTCATAGGGGTGTGGAGACATAATTCAATAAAAATGAGCTATGAAAACATATCATGATTATAATAATATGGAATTATAGTTTTGAATAAATATATAAATATAAATTAAAAAACATTTCAATGATAACCACCATGATATTCACTTAATGATGGAATAGAAAATCCAATCGTCCATTCATTATAGACTTGGGATAAAGATTGATATCATATATCCTTTGTACTAGGGCTAACCACCCCTTCCCCACAGCATGTTGGACTGGGTTACCCACCTATGTACCATAACCTTTTTGTGTGAGATATAAAATATTTGTCAATGCATTAGAGGTTTATATCATACCCAGACATCATTTAATTGACAAAGAATACATTTTTATGCCATATAAACATTGAAACATTGATATTTCAATCATTTCTTAAATAAATCATTGGAATGAAATGAGTTATATGGAATCTTCAGCATAACATGATTATAACACATCCATAGTAAGAATGTGGATTGTAACATTAGATAATACCACTATTGAATTGTGAGAAACATTAAATGATGTTGAATTATAAAAAAACACAAATGGAAATTGAGTTATTTGCAATGGTCTATTTTCAATGAGATCCCATTGGAAAAGGTCATTTTCGATGGGGTCCCATAGAAAATGACCAATTGTATAAAATAACATCTCATATAGTGTTTAGACGGCCCATTGTAAAAAAAACAATTTGCGACAGGAGCCCTTCCCACAACAAATTGTTTTTCCAGGTTTTTAAAAACCCCGTTTTGCAACCGGCCCATCAAAAATAATTATTTCAACGAGATTAACTATCCATCAAAAAATAATAATAAAAAAATTTAATAATAATAAAATAATAATACATAATAATAAATAATAAAATAAAAAAATATAATTAAAATAAGAAACCAATGAAATATAGAATAATAAAATAATAAAAAATATATTTTCAACAATAAAAATTGAAATAATGAAAAAACGAAATAATAATAATAATAAATAAAATAATAAAAATAAATAATAAAATAATAAAAGGCAAAATATTAGTCCCAAAAATATAAAATAATCACTATATAGAAAGATAAATATATTGACTAATTAAAATACAACAAAAATGTTTTGTATTAAAATTTTTATCAGAACAATTATATAAATGATAGAGGGGGATGGTCATATGGATGAGATATAAGAGAAAGTGGAGGGGTGTTCAACCGTAAACACTGAGTCAAAAATTTCACGTAATCCATTTTGTACTCGTCTTGTTACTAATTCCATCGAAACATCTCCTCCTACTATTATTGTCGAATGTATTGATGGAGATCTTCCTACTCCCTATGCATGGTCTCTATAAGAACACAATGAGCTCCCAACTTATACTTATAGTGTGTAGCAGTTGACGATGACTGTCTATGAGATCCTCCAGAGTAGCACAATGACATCACAGTGGTACTATAATAACTATCATGCATCAATCAAGAATTTGTACCAACAACTTGGCCCTTCTCGAAGGCATAATGAGTCACCTACATCAATGATGCAACATAAAATCCTAATGAACATGAGGTATGATCCTATGTATCAGCCTAACTCTAAACCAATTTATGAGATGGAATAACCACATATGACTCATTTAATTTAAATATAAAATTAAAATCATTAAAATATTATTTAAAGATAATTTTAAAACACATTAAGATTTTTTATTAACTAGAATATGATGTTGGTGATCACCTCTAAACTCTCCAATGACAGGATCAATATACATCTTCCTGTAAATGTCAAAATCTATAATATCGGGTCATTCAACTGCCTATATGACTATAAAACAAATATTTTACACATAAGGTTATATAAATAATTAAAAAAGTACTTACCAAATGTTTTTGATGCGTACTAAATGTACGAATACCAGCTCGATGTGTCAACTCATTTCTCCCCCAGTTCTGTCGACCTAGTGGTGATGTCCTATGAAAATTATCACTCATCCAATATGAACATAATTCATCCCAGTCCTAATATGATAAGTTATATGGTCTGTGGGTGCAGCAAGACTAATCAAAATCTATGACTCTCACTTTCTGCATTGTCTCTTCCCATAGATTGTGTAAAAATTTATGGCAACACTCACACATACATCTCTCCCATGCCAACCAGATACAGTCATTCATGATATCATAAAATTGATACCATACAACCTATAAATAATATATATTATAAAGTTATTAATTTAATAAATTTCAAAATAACTATTATTTATTAACATACTATCCTATGTGAAAACACACGGTGCAGAAAGTCAATGGAAAACTAATCCTATGTTCATATATGACAATGTCAATATCTTCATATTCCTCATCCTTATCATTAATTTCCATGGGATTTTCATATTCATCAGCTCTTTCTAGTTAAAATCCACTTTTTAAATAAAAAACATCATCACCTCCATCGACCCATTAATGTGGGGGTCAAAATTGATATTCGTGTCTCTTCGTTGAAAATATGTATTTGGATTTTCCTTTTAAAAAATTTTAATTCCTTACACTTCATTAAAATCACATTGACATTGGATAAGATTATTTTCATGAGATTTTAATTTTATTATGCTCCACCAATCACTCAACTCTCTTGAAACAACACAATAATTTTTATAATAAATTTGATGTGCCTAATGATCCAATAAAAGTATTTCATTTATTGTAAGAACTATTTTATATTTAATATCATCGATTAAATGGTGTTGATGAACATACAAGACTATATCAATATCCAACCAATGAAATTTAAACATCACTATGTAATTCTGTCCTATATAACAAAATTTAATTATTTTATCCATCAAGAAAAAAAGTAAAATTCACTTTCTCTGTGATGAGATCCTTTCAACAAACACCTCTATTCATTGTTTTATTATTCATTATATTCATGTGTATGAAATTGAAAAAAATTCACCACATATGCGTTATTACATTTAACAATTTTGGATGGTGGGATACACAATACACACAATTGATTATCAATTTTATCACCATGTTGAGATACCTGTAAATTTCAAAAATAATTACAATATAAAAAGTTTTAAATTTATTTTATATGTAATAACATAAAATTTTTTCTTTAATTTTTTTAAAACCATTATGAAAAATTTATTTTTTGACGTTCTTCATGATGCACTGTTGTAATTTGTAAAAACTATTTGTTGATGTAATTAACATATAATATAAAAATTAAATGTTTTTTATTTACATAAAAAATTATAGAATAAATGATATAGTAACATGCATTACAAATGATGTCATTTCATCACAGATGAGCAAAACATATGTATAATCCATACAATGCTCATCATCTAAAATCCATGGTTCATGAACTCATCCAAATCCATGTTCATTATGATTAAAAATTGATAATTGATTTCTCATTTCATCATAATCATTTACTTCATTATGTCCCTTAAAGTTATGTTATCAGGGATATTCAGATTGAATATAATGGGTGGTGAATAAATAGATTTACTCCTATAAATAAGTTTCTACAATTAATCCTTCAACTGATGCTTTATTATATAACTTTTACTTCAATTACTAAATGCATATATCTAATGGGTATATCCACAGGAACTGAACTAGTCCTATTAATTTTTCTTCATTTGGTAAATATAATATAAAATGTTCCATTGAATCAAATAAATTGAATGATAAAATGTTTTTGAATTTATCTAAAATTAAAACAACAATTTCTTGATGTGGTCTGTGTGCATCATAGTCTTCTGTTTCCATACAAATGTCTCAGAAAAATATGATATTTCTATTAGTGCATCCTAAATCATAGAATTCAAAAAACCTATAAATACAATTGATATAGTTATTTTCATTATAACATGAAAATTATGACCTTTTAATCTAGTAATATGGAAATTTCTAACACATCTAGCCAAATTGGAAAAATAATCATCTAGAAGCCTAAAATTTGAAATCTATTGGAGAAAATTATTAACCATTTTATTTGAAAATAATATAAGACTCTTTGGGCTTCATTAACATCTATGATTTTACATTTTCAAACAGTTCATGTTTTGGTTGCCTTAAAATTTGGGTAAGATTTAATCATGCATTTATATTATCATTGTTCTTACAAGGTGTATCAAAAATTGAATTAAATATATTATTAGAATATTTATTCTCTATATGTATGACATCCAACAAGTGATGGTCCAAAAAATCAGAGATGTATATAATATCCCAAAAAATGCACTATTTTATCGATTATTTTTCTTCCCCGAAGGCATCTATTTTTTATTGGTTTATAGTTATTCCAAAGGTATTTAGAGGTAATGAAGATAAAATAGGTTTTAAATTAATATTTGCGTTATCTAAAGGAGGTATATCTCTTTTAATAGTATCTTTTCTGAATTTATTTATGTTCCTCCAAAAGGATGATTAGTTGGAAGAAATATACGATGACATTTGAAAAAAATTCAATATTCTTCCATTGATGAGAAGTAACACTTTACTGTATCTCATATAGTATAGACATGATTTTGGAACATGTGTACACTAGTCTAATAATATGCCATATGCTGGGAAGTTACTAATTGTCCACATCAATGCATCTTTCATTTAGAAATATTGTCTTCCAAACTACATCATATTTACTGAAAAAATTATTCCAAAATAAATTTAAATCATCAATCAATATATTCCAATAAACATCAAAACTCTTTCTTGGATGTCAAAGAATTAATAAGTTAAAAAAATATATGTCTTATTCATCAACATCTGAGAAGGTAAAATATTATGATATATAAAGATGGGTCACAATAATATTAATTAACATAAGAACCCAAAGGATAGAAACTACTACTACAAAGACCCAATCACATGTTTCGAGCTTCTACAACAAAATATGGATGTATATGTTCAAAATGGTTCCATGAATTACCATATACAATATGATTTTGGATTTTACAGGTTAAAATATTCATTTTATTTAATGACATCAAAGACATTCTGTTCTTAGACATAAATATACTCTATAATCTGGGTTTAAGTGGGAAATAACTCAACTCTTTAATATGAATCATTCCAGACTTCCCTAGAAGAGTATTTTTGTACTAGATTTTCAACATGTAAGAAAACTAACTAATGAATTAATTCACTATAATATATTATGCAATAATTTTAACATGCATGAATCATCTAGTATGCAAGACCCAAATTATTAACCAGCCACTTTCTCCAGTAGAAATTTCTTGGAAATGAATTTGCATTAGGTATCATTGTTTTAACAAAATATAATATGTTATCAAAATATTTATTTGACAATTGATTATCTAATTTAATAGCCATAAAATTGTCAACAGCTTCAAATTTTCAAATATTGTAACTAAGAATAATGAATCCTCAGTGGGATTCCACAACTAATAGAATTGGGATGGTTCCAACTCATTATTTAAATAAATATCATTCTAAGTTTCAATTTCTTGTAAAGATAGACTAGCCACATCATATAATATATTTTGAAACTGTGATGGATCTGAAAACAAACATTTAGTGTTTTCTTCATAACTGCCTTTACAATGTTGATACTAAAAAACATAATCTTTTCAAAAAACAAAAATGTAATAGATGACCCCAAATGATGAAAATATGGTACAATCTCCTCATATAACATTTATTACTTAGAACATAAATTTTCTTTATAAATATAATTGGTTTTGACTAGGAAAATGATAAAAAACATCAACACCCTTTATATATACAAGATTTATACTAAAACAGTTTGGATTCATGTAATGATTTTCCAATCATATCATGTAATAATTAATTTGGTAGACTTGATTTTTCCATATTTATCTATGAAATATTAAATAAATAAATTTTTTAATATTAATTTGATATCATAAAAAAACGACCAAAAAAAGAGAGAAAAACAAAAAAAATTTACTTGTAATTATGAATCATTTTTTCTATTTATAGTTATTGTTTACAAGTTATCCGTGATTCTTAGTAATTAACATTATAATTAACTTATTATAGTAAACTATTGTTCAGTTTTACTAATTTTAACTCATTACCATTAATTTTTACGAAATATTAATAATTATTACTAACTATTACTAATTACCACTAATTAGTGGAAATTTTTACTAAATATTACTAATTACCACTAATTATTATTAATTATAAACAATTATTATTATTTATTACTAATTACCACTAATTATTACTAATTACCTCTAATTACCTGAATTTTTTTCTAATTACCACAAATTTTTATTAATTAAAAATAATTAAAATAATTAAAACTAATTTTTATAAATTACCACTAATTTTAAATAATTAACACCATTATTAAATAAATATTATTAATTATTACTAATTATTACTAATTACACAAATTTTTACTAATTACCACTAATTATTATTAATTATCACTAAATGTCAATAATTATAACTAATTATCACTACTTATTTCTATTTAATACAATTTATCACTAAATATTACTAAATATTACTAATTATCACTAACTATCTTTAATTGTTGCTAATTATAACAAATTATCACTAACTATTACTAATTAATTTTAATTATTTCTAATTGATGCTAATTAATTCTAATTAACATTAAGCACTACTAACTGTTATTAACTATAAAAAATTATTACAAATTATTTCTAATTATTACGAATCATTATTAATCATTAATAATTATTACTAATTATTACTAATTATTACCAATTAGTACTAATTACAAGTAATTATTACTAATTACAACTAATTATTGATAATTATTACAAATTATAAATAATTATTACTAATTATTAATAATTATCACTAATTATCGGTAATTACCACTTATTATTTATAAATACCACTAATTATTAATAATATTTACTAATTTTTACTAAATTTTACTCATTATTACTAATTGTTACTAGTTATTAATTATTACTACTAATTTTTACTAATTACAACTAATTATAACTAATTACCACTAATTTTTACTAATTAATGTTAATTAATACAAATGATTACTAATTAAAACTAATTATCATTAATTATTGTCAATTGATACTAATTATTACTAATTATTACTAATTACTACAAATTATTATAAATTATTCATAATTACATCTTATTAGCACATATTTTTACTAATTACCACCAATTATTACTAATTATTACTAATCATTACTAATTATTGCTAATTATTACTAATTATTCCAAATTATTACTAGTTATTACCAATTATTACTAATTATTACTAATCCTCACTAATTCTTAATAATTATCAATAATTATAACTAATTGTTACAAAATATTACCAATTATCACTAATTATTACTAATTATAACTAATTATTTCTAATAACATCTCATTATCACCAATTGATGCTAATTATTAATAATTAGGTTCATTATTTTGAATTAATGCTAATCAATTCTAATTTTCGTTAGTTATTAATAATTATTAATATTAGTCCTAACAAATATAATGGTTAGTAATTATTTCTAATTATTATGAATTTTCACTAATTATTACTAATTACCAATAATTATTACTAATTATCCCTAATTATCACCAATTATCCTTAATAATTACTAATTATTATAGATTATCTCTATTTATCACTAATTATCACTAATTATCACTAATTACCACTTATTATTACTAATTACAAGTAATTATTACTAATTGCCATTAATTATTTTTAATTTCCACTAATTATTAGTAATTATAACAAATTATTACTAATTGTTTCTAATTATTACCCATTACTAATAATTATTTCTAATTACCAGTAATTACAAATGATTTTTTCTAATTACGACTATTTTTTACAAATTACCACAAATTTATACTAATTAAAACTATTTTTTTATAATTACCACTAATTTGAATCAATTACCATCAATTTTAAATAATTACCACTAATTATTACAAATTTTTTCTAATTAGTACAAATTATTACTCATTACAACTAATTATTACTAATTGCCACTAATTTTTACAAATTATTACTAATTATTACTAATTGTCACTAATTATTAGTAATTATCACTAATTAAAAGTAATTATGATTAATTATCAGTAATTATTACTAATTATTTCTAATTATGAATAGTTATTTATAATTAGTTGTAATCATCACTAATAGATACTAATTATTACTTATTATTACTAATTATTATTTATTAATACTAATTATTTCTAATTATCACTAATTATCATTAATTATTACTAATTAACACTAATTATTACCAATTAATGATAATTAATACCAATTACCGCTACTTATTACTAATTATAAGTAAATATTAACCACTAATTAACACTTATTATCACTAATTATTACTAATTATTACTAATTATTACTATTTATCACTAATTATTTCTAATTGTTACTAATTATCACTAATCATCACTATGTATTACTAATTATCCCTAATTATTACAAATTGTTATTAATTATTACTAGTTATGCCTAATTATTACTAATTATCCCTAATTATTACTAATTATCACTAATTAATGTTAATTATCGCTAATTAAAGCTAATTATTACTAATTTACGCTAAATAATTATAATTGTTGTTATGTTTTATTTATTATTCCTAATTAACTCTAATTTTCACAATCTACCTCAAATTTTTATTAATTATCACTAATCACCACTAATTATTACTAATCTACTATATTTACTAAACTGGGGTACCTCTAGGTTTATGTGTCACCAATTCCTTCATCCATGTCACATGTTTTAATATTTTCCTCCATCCAAACCCTAAAAATCGTCTCGCTAGGGCCTACGTGCTTCTCCTCCCACTTGCGATTAATCTGTGGTCGTATTAGGTTATTTGCAGAATACCCTTATCTAAACCCCCTAACTCCCCTCTCCCACCATGCCTCGGGATCGATTTCTATCTCCCTAGATCGCTGACGCCTCTCTCGACACTATCTCCCTCCCCAACTCCACTCTCCCACCACATCGTTGTTTACACCTCGCTTACACCTCCACCTATGCCCTTTTACCCGAGTACCTACTCCCCCATAAGATACAACACCTCCATCTTCTCCACCTCTTGCTTCTTTTCCTCCTTATTCTCTGCCTCCACCTCCACATGCTTCGCGTCCGGCTTCCCCACCATGGGCAACTCCTCCTTGGTCTAATCCACCTCTAGCTACTCTAGCACCACCGGGCCCACATCAACCTCCTCCACCCCTACCTCCTATAGTTCTAAGTAATATTCATCTCCTCTGAGCTCTACCTCCCACGATGAATCCAATTGTTTCTTCATAAATCTTCATGTTCCTTATGCACATCTCCTCGATAGGTCATCATTTTCATTATGATCAGACTCCTCATTTTTCCGGTACTTCCTATATATGCTATTTTCTCCTTTGTAACCTCTCTATAGAATTTTCCTCCCCCTTTAGGCTTTAATTTGACTCAATTCATATGAAATTTGAAGGATGTAATGCAATAAAGTGCATCTCAACATGTGTTTTCCCATACTATCCTTGAATTATTTTTAGTTCTCTTGAAGAATCCGTATTTCACATTTCATATGAGTTTCTCAGATATTATTACCCTATATATTGGGCAGCCAATATTTTTGATTAATTCTTTTCAACTACCTTTCAAAACATTAATTTGTTAAATTATTTTTCACGTGTTTTATTCTATTTGGTTTATTTAGTAATCTTTTATTTATTAGATATTATTTGGAGCATAAAATAGCATAATGAACTCATTTTGGTGTAAGATTTTGTTATACATTAACATTTCAATGCCTTTGGACTTGAATCCTTATGATTTTGTGAAATGAAGATTGCTCACCATTACAAATTTATAAGAGTGGGTGAAAATATTGTGATTATCAATGTGTTCATGGTACCCTGGATAAGAATGATTTTAAGGTTTTTAACATTACCAAACACTAATACTGTTAACCCTATTATCACTTTGTTTTTTTCTCATTTTCTGATGGGACCTTTCAACATAGGTGGAACCAATATATGAAATGAATCTTAATTCCCATCCTATATGTCACAAAAGGTGAATATGGAATTATATAGTGTTCATTTTGTTTCCTTTTAATTTTTTGGACTGTATAACTTTGTGTTCACAGAAATGATTTAAGGACATGTATGAATGGAGCTTTCAATGTGTTTTCTGTCAGGATTGAGTGACGTTATTTTATGTTGGGATTCACATATGGGCTTCCAAGTATCTCTTCTTTCTTGAAGGTAATTTTATTTTAGTTCATAAATAATATAAATGAATTATCATTTTCTTATACATAAGGAGAGATTTAATAGAGATATTGATGTTTTGGGGAATAAATTATTCTTTTATGTAAGTCCATTCATCATTTATTATTCTTATTTGGCATGTGTGTTAAAAAAGTACTCTCATTTTCTAAATACCCCCCTTTCATGTTGCAGCTACATCCCTTAATGCAGTTTGTGATGTGTTATCTTTGTTGTGTAATGTTTAGTGGAATCATTGATGCTAACATTCCAGTAGACGAGTATTTATTGGTTAGTGGAATTCCTTAGGTTTTCTTAGTTCATTATTTATCCTTTGTTTAAAATTGAATCCATGGAGAGAGAAGTCATGGTTGTTGATTCATGTTCGTCTCAATCCCGAACAAATTCATGTTTCTACATGTATAAGTTTATATTTTTCATTTCCTACTTAGTTTGTGTAGCTGACATTTTGTGTGTTGAATGTTATATTGCAATGTGAACCAAAACCAAACAAAAAAATTTAATCAGGTTGTGTAAAAAAATTCTTGGTGTCTAGAACAAGTTTAATGCCATATCAATGCAGTTTTTTATCATTTTAATAGGTACTGTTGGGGTATGTTGTCACATTTTATTTAATTCTCCTTCCCTGATATAACAAATACATTTCCACTGCATCTGGAAGTATTGTTTCATTTCGTTTTCACTTATGGAAAAATCATACATACTTTGATTGTATATTTTCTTGCTATTATATTAATTCCGTTAAAATTATTTTTATATTCCAAAAAAACTACTTCTATATGAACTAAATATATGGTTTTCAAAAATCCTTAAGTAATAATTTTCCCAGTACCGGTGACAGTTTTCCATTGAAACAATTTTTATGGATTAGTGTTCATTAGTCAAAATGCCTACGAATTACTTATGGAAACATAATACCTTTTTAATGATTATAAAACTACATTTCTTCATGTTCATTAAATTTTTGATGCATTATGTATAGATTCTAATTGTATGAAGATGGGTTTGGTGGATAATATAGATCGTTGAACCGTAGTTCGAAGATGGGTAACAATAGCTACAATTGTGAAATCATGAGATTTGGAGAGAAAGAAATGGGATTATGAGATCATATCTCTATCTGACTGGTATTAACAATGGTGATGGTTTTAGCAGTGTACTTCAATCGCTAATATATAGATTATAATATCTCCTCCTACGAAATGGATTTGATTCGACAATCATGTGGTCGAGAACGCAACTAAGTTTGTTCCAGAGAATCATTCTTCTCTGGTAACTCATCTAGCTAGGTCAGTATACATGATATCCTATGTTTCTATAGGACATCTTGTTTTCAAGGAAATCACGCCACATTGTTCCTTCAAAAAGATTTAAATTGGTAACTCCTCCTACATTTATTTAGTCTACATATAAATTTATATTTCATATATAATTAATTGTATACACTTATTTTTATGACTCACTATTTCATTGGACTCCCCATAAACCTGCTACATTATTTCCAGTACATTTACTATGCCAACAACAGTGAACTACATCTAGCTGCACAGTTCATTCCAAAGGATTGCTGCTAGTAACTCTTGCTGAATTAATGTAGTATTAATTTAAATTTATAATTCATAGATTAGTAACCATTTAAACTTTTTTATTAATCACTTTCTCATTTTACTTCCCATAAATCTACCACTACATTTCCAGTACATTTACTCCATGAACAACAGAAAACTAATATCAGAAATTTTAAAAAACTCTTTCAATACTAGATTTTCCAGGTCTCTCTTACACCACATCATATCCTCTAACACTGGTATACCTACATTATTCTTTTAAATTCATGGATTTTAGTGTTTCTATGTTCTAGAATTAATTTTTATTTCATGTTTCATAGTATAAAACTAAGAAATTACAACTTTAGTTAATTTATTGTTTTCCATTGAAATATATTTTACATTCACTTTTCTATTTACTTCTCATAAAATGGTTTCCCTACATGCATTGAAAATTCAATATACTAAAAAACAATACAAACATGTATAACCCATCAAACTCGAGAGATGGAAGGTTCCACAGGGGACTACTGATGAAGGAACAACAAAAAGTTTGTGATTACTCTATTTTGTTCAATTTAACTAGATTTACTAATTTTCATTCTTCAGTAGTTGTACTCATTACGAATTCAATAATAATAGTGTTTCTATCTTTAGTAATTTCATCAACGCCATCTATAGAGTAGTGTTGTACACCATTAAGTGAACCACTATCAAAAAATGGCATCACACATAGAGTCTGGACCATGGCATTGTCACCTCTATATATTAATGGTAGGTTATATTTAAATTAATCAAAGGAATCCATTACATTTCATATTATCATAAAGTACTCATTTTTTACAAATTCTTTATTAAAAGTGTCTTAGGAAACCCCTACCCCTAAAAACTGTATTTTATGGAACAATCAAAGGAAAATAAAGACAAGAAACCATGGCCCTAACTCCAATACCATTCTATAAGTTTGATGTCAATGTACTTTGAGGAACATAATTTATTACATTCAACATTTTTATTCTCCATCTAAAAACTTTCTAAATAATTGCACCAGATTTGATGATTGACGAGAAAATGAACACAAAATTATCACTTGCCTTCTCTACAGAGTAATCATGACTTAAGCATTTATATATTTTACTCCATGTTAATATAAATTTATTTCTTACACTTACCTCTACCAAAAGATTCTATTTTTCTAATAGTATTCCACTGCAATAAAATCATTTTTCATGGACAAGTGTGTTAAAAATTATAACACAAAGGCATAACTTCACACACATTAACATATAGAATAGGTTGAATATTAGAATAGGATGATGGGATAGGATGATTGGTTTTGCTGAGTAAGGATTTTTTTCGAATAAATGATGAGATAGGGTGATTTGGATTCACATTGGATAGATAACTATAATTAGGTTTTACTCATGAGTGATATCATATGAAATGACATATAGGGTTTACCGGGCACCCACATCATGACTTCATGAAGCACTTACAACCCCGTAGGGAAATTTTAGCATCATTGGTTTTGTTAAAAGCTTAAAAAACCATCCATATTTGGCATATTATTCTGATGCCTTAAAAAGGAGAGCGAATGAGGGTAGCTGACTTGTATCTCCATCTATTTGGGCAGAGGGAGATTTCTAGAAAATTGAAATTAACCTAATTTGTCTAACAACATTACTGATGTATTTATTTTTTATACTTTTATCTAATATTTTTATACTGGTTTTGAATTTCAGGCAAATAAATTGGAGATAAATTTCAATATTCAATTTTTAATTGGCGCATAATTGTAGTTGAATTCATGTAGGTCAATTAATTTGTATGAATTCATGCATTCTCAGATTTAGGTAGATTTTTTTTTTAAAATCATTTTTCACCCGTAGATGAATTCCACCTTTTCGAGTACTACTAGTTACCTGAAATTACATTTGAAGACTCATTTTAAACTATTGAAAGATTCTATGTGCAAACCAAGAACCACCTTGTTCCTTTACGTACATTGTATCGATTATTGTATGTGGATGACCTCCTTCGGATACTATTGCCACTTCTGAGAACCACCCTTCATCCGTGGACTACCTCTACCTTCTCTATCACATACCACATCTGCGTACTGACTCCAAAAAAACCCTCTACGAATCAAAATATGTCTACAAACTGTTCTATATTTTCAAACTAACTTAGAAAACCTCCTGCATACCACACCTTCTTCCTCTGTGTACCACATACTTTATGGGATTCATTTTCCTGCAAAAAACATTTAGCAGAATTTCTTCGATGTCAACTACTTCATCCTTCGAAGAATTCTTCCCCATGAGCATCCTTCAGATATTACTAAATTTCTAGAGAAAATAATTTTACTCTAATGATATTCTCTCCCATTTATTTGGCGGGATTAACTCTCCTTATATCGTAAAATTTATCTGCAAAATCATCTAATCCATGATTAACCAAATTTTCGATTCAGTATTGCCTCCATTGGATATCGATCCTCCTACCGTGAATCACAACCCTTTCACATAACATTTTCCACCATGATTTGCATAATTCCTTTTCTCTTAAGCAGTTGATATCCTCCTCTAATGGTAATTCATCTATGTACAGAACTTCCTTCTACCATGAACCATTTTTGGTTTTTCGAGCTACTCCCATGAAAAATTCTCACTACCTGGTACACAACCACAAACCCATCCTAGACATTCTATGTGATCCATATCTCAGGCTCCACATTTCTCCTTATGAATTTCAAACACTAGTGTTCACACCGTCCATTACTATGAAGAAAACCTTACATTTCCAAACACAAACCTCACCCATTTGTGATGATATGGCTTTGTCAACAAACACAATTACACAAAAAATATATCAGGAGGACACTTTGAGAGATTTTTTCCCTACATCATCCCTAGTTGGATTTTGCGAAATCATCGTGACTTCCCTAAGTAGGGAGTCTATCCACTATCTAGTATCATATATTAGTATGTCTTGTGGAATCAGTGACATACAGTACCCTATGTAGTGGGTTAATCCAGACTGGGTACATAGAGTCCCCTAGTGGTTCTGGGCTTATCCCCCTTTCAATGTATCATAGTCCCCTTAGACTAGGGGGCTTCCATGGACAAGGCCCAATTACCCAAACATCTTCATCAAGTGTCTTTGATGGTAGCATGGCTCATGGAGTGAGTTCTCCCCAAACAAGAATTTCATTTAACAAAATCTTATGGATGATAGTTGTTTATGAGCCCCCTGGAGGCATGGTTTCATTCCTGAGTATATATTAGTTTTGGTTTCAATTATTCATATATTGTTATATATTTTATTGAGATGATTATACTTGATGCCTCATGTTCAGTTTTTAGGGCATCCTTCTGAGTATTATTATATGCACCCCTACATGTGATTTTACCAAATGTGTCTTGTCATATGCAGAAGAAGGGCCTTTTGATAATTTTGTGAGAGGATAAGGTGCCGATGGATTGTAGATGGAGCTTGAAAGACCATGGTGTTTACTCGGAGAATAATTTTGACATAGCCCACTCCCATGGAGTAGGTTGGACAATTTACAGTTTTGGTTGTGCTTGTTCTTGAACCTTTTCTATCTACAGAACTTTCACTATCATGCTCTGTTGTTGTATCCTAGATGTATGCATGCATTCTATTAATTGTTTTACATTTCAGAATTCTGTGATCTCGGAGATATGTGTGTGTATAAATTTAGTTTTTTATAATTCCTCATATTTTTGGGATAGGAATTCTCAGTTCTTTCCATCATCCCCTGGCCTACTGGAGGTTGTCTTGGGGACATCACTAGTCAGACCCCAGTTGGTTGGGTCGTGACATGGACATTGGGACATTTCATCCTCTATCATCCATTTGTGTATGTATATTGAGATCAATGGTAGTTGAAAATATCAATCAATGTTGTTAATAATTACCCAATAAAGAATTCTATTGTTTAGTGTCTAGTGATTGTTAGAGACCGAACAATGGTAGAGGAGGGATATGTCATAGGGCTCCTGTGAGGATGGCCAGGGGGTGGAATAGATGTTTCTTCATTTTTTTGAGTTAATTTTGATGAGGTCTATTAACCACCCTGTAGCGATACATAGAAATGTTTGGGATATAATTCCTTTTAGTGGTTATTATTCCATGTTCCATGGACTGCACAATAATATTTTCTATGCACTGACGAACTAAAAAGTGACAATCTTGTTCATTCTAGAACCTTGGTGCTAGATTTTTTTTTCAGCGGGCATTTGAAAAATTTTAATGGGATTTTTTTCTAACCCCCTCTCATATTAATCTATATAGATCAATTGAATTGGAGTAAGACCACTTTGTCTCTTATTCTTTCCCATTGATCCTCCCATTAATCCGGATCATTTGGGAATTTTCTATGTGGATTTGATATATATATTATACATTTCCACTTATTGTTGTTATCACTAGTATCCTTTTATTTTTTCTTCACTGGTTAGGTATTTTTTAAATTTATTCTATAAAGTAATGATATAATTGTCCTTATTGATTGGGATTGGGGTGTGGCTTGTAGAGGATGTATTAAGATGGACGTTCACATTATTGTTCTTCATTCATCTCGTGGTTTGAATTATCCCGAGTTTTTTTATGATTTTGATGGATTTGAGTAAAATATTTAATTTTCTTGTGGGTATTAGTTATGAAATTTTTTAGATGGGTCCATGTTCATTTCTGGAGTTATTTTCAACTCATTTCTAATAGTTTTGTGTCAATAGGAAATCCAGTGAGTTTGAATTTTGGTAATGTGGGGAATGTGTGAGTTTTCCAAGAAATACATCCCTGTCTGGATACTTCAAGTGGATGTGGTTCTACCATTGATGTATCTAAGAGAAAAAACTCTGATAAGGTGTTCTGAGGCTTACTCGGGGTAACCTAGAACATGACAAAGTGACTTACTGCGCACCTAGTTTGACACTCCTAGTGGATATGCTTAAGATAATTCACATTTTAATTATAACCCATTATGAAGTATTTATGATTAAATATGTCTACAAATAATCAATTTTTATGATTATGAGATTAGATATGTGTAAATATTTCAATTTATGTAACGTCTGGTATTATATTTGGGGTAATGAATTATTTAATCTAGTATATGTCACTTTATAGAAATGGTGCTCAGTAGAAGAAATGAGAGCCCAACCAATGCATATGATCCAAAGAATAAGAAGGACCATGCCTTCCAGGGTTTTAATCCAATATTTAAAAAGGGAAATAATCCCCCAATAAGCCTCATCATATGACGAAATAAAATAACATGATAGTAGGATATGTAAAGAATATCCTAGGTATTATGACATAAGAGGGAAGAATGCGAAAAAAGAGGGCTATGAAAAATATGGGTAAAGAAAAAAATGTTACAGAGTTTCCCACATATGATAAATGTGGAAATAATTACCATGGGAAGTGCATGAACGGATGGGGGGTTTTTTTAGGGTGGAGAAAAAGGTTATCAGGCTCAGGATAGTAAGGGAATGATAAAAACCATTAAATGTTATAATTGAAAGGATATGAGACATTATTCAAAAAATTGTCCAAATCATCAATGAAATATAGTTTAGAGAAAACTAATGAATAAAAGTCAATCTTACGTTGTTACTATAGTTGAAGTGGAATAATTAATGTATTTGTGTTGTTTTTAAGAATTATTTTCTGGTTATAAGAAGAATACGATTGTACTGTTAATCTATTTTTTCATTACGATTTTATTATGATGAGGGTAATTATATATTTAGTATGTGACAATATGAGCAACGTTACGTTGTTTGGGTATTCTGATGTTTCAAATGATTTTGAATATTTACAGTCCTTTTAGGGAGAGTTTGATTAGAAGTATTTTTGATAACTCTAAAGGTTATAATTGAATAAGTTTAATTTCAGATAATATTTTTTAAGGTTAATTAATTTATTCGAATTAATTTTTTACCATTGTAAAACTATAGTTTTTGAAAAACAACAACCGGCTGGTTAGGCGATAACCCGTCACGCCGGATAATGATGTGTGAATCAGTCCCAAAAACCGAAGTGTGACAAGGCTTTTTCACCTACCATTATCCTACAGGAACATTCTATTTATTATAAAATATTTTTCTTCTTTTAAATGGTATATGTTTATAATTGGAACCATATAAAATTGAGTTAAATAGAATATTTTGGAGTTTTGCCTTTTGAAGAAAATGATGAGTTTTTGGTAAGAATTCGATAAAGTATGAAACTCTGCATATCAATTAAATATTCTCTTAGTCTATGAATTAATTTAATTCTACAATACTAGGGAACAGTTCCTAAAAACAAAAATGTTTTCATGGTACATTGTTTTGCGATGAATCAAAGGGTCTATTAGATCATCGCTGAATTATGGCTTTCAGATTATTAAATTTCTCATAATAATATTCTCAATAACCCTCCATCATAATTTAATGGTTAGTTTTCTCTTCCATTTCAATATTTTCTTTCATGGAACCCTAGTATGTTCTATTTCTAGTAACCATCATACCTACATTACTTTATTTTAAAATAGAGGTATCAGTAATCCATTTTTCTATGTGGGATTTCCAATAAGATATTTTCAAATATAAAACAACTATTTTTCAATCTTGAGTTTAAATTGTGAGGATGAAATTTATTTTATGGGATAATTTAGCACCCCATTCTTCAATGGTCTGCTTCCATTTTAAAATAATTTAATAGCATATGTTGTACGCAATATCGAATTAAAACGCACGACAATTTATCAAACTAGACGTTTAAAAAAGAAGTTATGAATAGTATTAACCTATTTTTGATTTTTATATATCCAATATAAATTTAAAATTCATCTTTTGTGTTTCTTAGACATAATAGGAGGAAAAATTCAATTTTTCAGATAAATGAATTGCTTTAAAAAATACAATTTTCCACCTTTTAAAGGAGAACAATTTTTCAATCCAAAATTTGACAATTTTATAAATTCAATTTGATGAAATTAAATTCTTATTTAGAATAATGTCCTAAAAATGTAGTTTTTATAATTTTTTGGTACTTTTCTGATAACTTTCATATTTTGATGAATATTGAAAAATATTAAAATTTAATTGAAAACAACTTTTTTAATGAAAATATTTTTTAGTGTCAAATTATATATTTGAGTGGTTTTAAATTTTATTTAGATTTTATTTTTATTATTTAATATAATTTTTGAAATTTATCTAATTTTACATTTAAATTGGATATAAACACATTTCTATCTTTTGACAGTTTTTAGCTCATTAAATCCTACCTTTTGGTTTTGACAACAGGAATTAATTTTAAATTAATTTCTGAAACTTCTATGGTTTGGATTTGAAAAAATGGAATCTATATTTTGAATCATAAGTTCCAAATTGTCTAAAAGGTACCTTTTATTTTTTAAAATTATGAATAGTAACTTCAGTAATTATTTTTATTTACCATGGATAAAGGGTAAATGATGTAAATAAGGGTAAAGAAATAAAATTATAACAATATATAACTACCATTCCACATTTCCTAATACTAATGGATGAGATATATTCGACCATGAGAATCCTTAGGCTGAATGTTTGGCATTTGGGGACCATTTGGTTGTGATAATGATATGTTTTAAGAATTACATTAAAGTAAAGATAATTATAACATAAACATGTATCTTTTACTAAAAAATTTTTTATATAGAGTCATATAACTGATATATATTTCAAAAAATATTCATTATAAATTAAAAAATATTTCATACATAATGATATTTTATTTATTATTTTTAGACATTAGATTAATATATTTTTTTATGACACTATGATGATGTAGTGTTTAACTTATTAATGAATTATTCAAATAAATGAATATTTAAATATAAAAATTAATGTTATTTTAACATTTTGTTACCATCCATGAAATTCTTGGATGACAATTACTTATGAGGTATGACCTAATTCCTTTGTTTTGAAGTGATCGAGTTGTTATGACTTTAACCAAAATAAATTACTAAATAGTGTCAAGATTCAAATAAATGAGTTTTTAAAAAATACTATATTATTAAATGAATTAAAAATCCAAAAAATCTATTATTTGGAAAAATAACATATATTGTGACACAAATTTCATAAATTATCCACTTTAGGTTCTTTGTGAATTTTATATTAATGATATAAACCATGTACAAGAGGACATGGTAAGAGTTAACATATTTTAAAAAGGGTTAAATCTAAAAGATAAAGTTAATTTTATGAGCGAAACATGTCTAAAAGTTTTCGGTTGAGATTATTTCAACCCATTTTCAACATATCCTCAGAATAAGTCAATTTTTAGGTTTTAGAAACTGAAATAAATTTTATAATAAATTATTATTTCATGATGTTTCCTAAAGTTCCCCTCACCACCCATATAAAGGGAACCACCCATTACCTTTAATTCGCACCTCTAAAGCCTTTTGGTTCGACCAAACCCTTCCAATTTCATATCCCAACCTCCCTCACTTCATACATGCTGCCTAAAATTGGGAATATTTCCATCTTAAGGAGTGTTTTAGTCAAATCAAAAGGAAACACCCAATGAAGAGGTAATCATTTTTCACCTTATTTCAAAGTTCATTTCTTCTTCTACTTCATCTTACTAAGTTGTTACCATAAAAAAATAATAACTCAAGCATTTAATATATTCTAATAAGTTGGATATATTATGGGACAACCATATTCTTCTTTTTACATATCATATGAAATACAATACCACCGTGCATGTGTACATACAACATACCATCTCTACGTCATGTTATAATTTTTTTTCATGTACACCTTATTTAAATGGATATAACGATGAATATAATGGATTTAAATAATATATATATATATAACTTAATATATCTTCTGTAAAATTCATATTCCATCAAATTCCATGCCGTTTTACCATTATGGAATTGATATTGTCACTCGTGCGTACGTGTGACGCGATGAGATTCATTCTATACTTTAACCATCCAAGAATAATTATAAAATATATATTACTCATAAATATGAAATATCTTACCTAATAATTTTAACCTCCCATGTAAATAAAGAATAATAAATTTTAATATTTATGAATATTTTTGAATTAAATATTAATTTTAATTTAAAGGGGATGCTACATTCGATGAAATACCCAATACGCAACGACAAGTTTCTTTGAAATCTTACGATGCACACTACATTGACTTATATTCAAAAATAATAATATAATATTATTATATTAAATAGTAGTAAACACCTAGCCGTTGTAATGGAGGGAATGAATAGAACAAACTAAAATATTATTATATATGTTTGTTAAATGTTTTTAAATTTATCCAATATCTTTTAGAGGCTTAAAATAAAAATGAATCCAATTTTAAGCATAAATACTCTAATATTCCATAAATTACATCTATGGGTCGATTTTGAGACCCCACAAAGCCACTTGGGAGTGATAATGACGATTTAGGTTAATTAATTTAAAGTCAAAAATGACATGGACACATATTTTTAGTAAATCTATTTTTAAACGAGGTTATATAAGATGTATCTTAGACTATAAATATTAATTTCAAATGTAAAGAAATTTCCATTATCATGTTATTTTATTTTTAATTTTTAGACATCAAATAATTAAAATTATTTATGACACAATAATGATTCAGTGTGTACCTTATTAGTGAATGATTTAAATAAATAAGATTGAAAAAATTAAAACAATATCCGAATCCTATCCAATAATTATTGGACGATTTCATTTCAAACAATATTCATCTCATATTTTAATTTAATAAGTTTTTGAATTTTATAAACTGAAAATCATTATATAATAAAATGATATTTATAAACATTCTTAAAGAGCCCCTCCTCCCTATTATTGAAATACCTCAACTCTAACCCATTACTCACACCTCTCAAGCCCCTTGGCTCATCCATCCTCTATCTGAATAATCTCTCAAGATTCATATTTTCTCCTAGAATCATTCCCTTAGGTAGAAACAAATTCAAGTAAACCTTTTGGTTCAAACAAAATGGAGTTACCCGATTTAAATGTAACGTCTTCTCTTAAGATATTTTATTTTATTTTAAATTTCCAACCCCCTAAACTATTTTTATTTCATTATATTATAAAAAATATAGTACCCTCAATATACTATGTTATTTTTATGATAAATATTGGAACTACACTTACACACACCTCTGTCTAATGGGTAATGAATATATTGTTTCTATGGACGACGAACTACTGCCTCACAAAACAATGATTGTTCAATTTTCTTCTACCACCTCTTATGGTAGCCATTAAGATGACACAATATTTATATGTGATATATCCTATATTTATATTGTCTATATACTTATTTATTTTTCATTTATCATATATCTTTATGGTTTCCATAATGGGAAAATAATATAATTTCATTTTAGGAAGTCCAGGCTACCGCCCCCTCAAAGTGGTATGAATCATTCATGCTATATTTTGAATGTATAAAAGATGGATTTACTGAAATTATATATGATATTATAATTTAATTATAATATACCTTTGTTTAATTTTGTTTTCATTCAATTAAATATGAAATAGAAATGAAAGTAGCGTTCATTCGTACATACGACTTACCGTCTCCATGAATGGTGCATTTCATTTCATACCTCCAAATTTTATATACTATATTAAATACATATATATATATAATGGATATATATCATATATATTATATTTAAATCATCAATATCATTTTTTATATAATTTAATTTTAACCAGATGAACAACTGTTAATTATAAGAAATTTATATTTGACTCAAGTACCAAATATCGAAAAAATGACCATAATTAACATAAATGATTACATAATGTTTATAACTAGGTAATAAGTTATATAAATGGAATAATAAACTCAAAAAAGGTTATTAAGCATGTGAAAATTGACTTTAGTTTATTATTCAGGAGATTAAAGAATGAACGAGTCAAGTCGGACCCAATGTGAGGGACTTCGTCTCAATCTCCTTTCATTGAGGCATTTTTGGGTTTATACATGAATTTCATTTATACGGTGTATAAAAACCTTTGAATTTTCATTTCATTCGAAGGGATTATTTTTCTACGAGGCATTTTACTAAATGATAAAAAGAATGATTCTTTTAACATAAGTGCTGACACGTCCTTTTCTACTGCCGGGAGTATTATTTGATCGTTGTCTTACATAAAAAGCCATAATGTTTTCACAAGGAAAATAAATACAATATACCCACTGGGACATGTAGTGTACACCCACAAAGAGTGCTTGAGAATCCCCCTTTTCCAATTTTGGGCCAGTATAGGTTGAGTAGATTCCTATGGTCCTTTCTTCTAGGGTACAGTGTGACATTACATACACATCACTAGATTGTGATACCCTCTTAAGGTAGAGTCTTATATTGAGTAGTGGGGTCCCTCTCTGACACTGGAGTGTGATCCTTTATCATCTGTTAGGTCCACTAGATAAAATAACCTAAGTAGGGGGGGAATTAGGGTATGAAAGAATAAAAGTTCTTCCCCTTTTGTTATTGGTTCTTCTTTAAATAAAAAACTCTCTTCTCTCATTCTCGTTGAGATGTAATAAGATAATTTAAATCACGTACGAGACATAAAAATATTTAATTGGTTCACCATCACTGGGCTACGTCCAAGGAGCATAAAATGATGACGTAATGAAGTTCCTAATTCACAAAGGCTCACCTCCAATAATGAGTACAATGCTTGAACTATAACTCCTATTCTTTGCCTCACTGCATTTACAAGGTTTAGGGTATGCTCACTACATTACCAAGGGTCACTCCATATGCCTCTTTATCAGACCCACTATTGTTGGAAAGGGTCACCATCTTCTTATTCCTTCGCTCACTGGTTTTCAAAAGGTTTCCAATCACAGTTTGTAGTATTGTAGGTCAAACATAGTTATTAACATCTAGGTCCCTTAAATTGCATGAATTTATGCATTCTATGATTTAGGTAGATTCAATTTTCAAATTCATTATTCACCAGTGGAATAATTCCACATTTTCGGGTACTACTAGGTACCAAAAAAATACTTTTGATGACTCATTTTAAACTATTTCATGATTCCATGTGCAAACCAAGAACCACTTTGTTCCTTCGCATACATTGTACTGAGTATGGTATGTGGATCACCTCTTCCACGTACTGCTTCCACTTCTGAGAACCACCCTTCAGCAGTGGACTACCTCCACCATCTTTATCACATACCGCCTCTGGGTACCGACTCCACGAACACCTTCTACGAATCTTCATCTGTCTGAAAAGTGTTCTATATTTGTGAACTGACTTATAAACCTACATTCATACCACACCTTCTTCCTCTGTGTAGCACATCCTTTATTGGATGTAGTTTCCTTCAAAAAACCTTCAGCAGAATTTCTTCCAAGTGAACTCCTTCATCCTTCGCAGAATTCTTCCCCGTGAGCATCCTTTAGATATTGTTGAATCCCTATAGAAAATAATTTTACTCTAATGATGTTCTCTCCCCTTAATTTGGTTGGATTAACTCTCCTTATATAGTAAAAGTTATCTAAAAAATCAATTAATCCATGATTAACCAGATTTTGGATTCATTATTGCCTCCATTGCGTACCGATACTCCTACCGTGAACCGCAACCCTTTAACAAAACATTTTACACCATGATCCATGTAATTATTTTTCTCCTATGCAGTCTATCTCCTCTTCCAAAGTCAATCCATCCACGTATAGCACTTCCTTCAGCCGTGAACCATTTTTGGTACTGCGAACTACACCCACGAAAAATTCTCACTGACTGGTATAGAGCCACAAACACATCCTAGACATGCTACATGATCCATATCTCAGGATCCACATTTCTCATTATAAATTTCATTCACTTTTTTTCACATTTCCCATTCCTATAAATACAACCTTACATTTCCAAAAACAAACCACACTTATTTGTTATCATCTGGATTTGTCAAAAAACACAATTACACCCCAAATATACCAAGAAGACACCTTGAGAAGTTTTTCCCAACATCATACCTTATTGGAGTTTGTGGAATCATCATGACTTCCCTGATTAGGGAGTTTATCCTCTATCTTTTAATCTATATTAGTGTGTCTTGTGGAATGAGTGAAATATGGTACCCTATGTTATTGGTTAATCTAGACTAGGTTTGTGGTGTCTGCTAGTGGTTTTGGGCTTAACCCCTTTATATGTATCATTGTCCCCTTAGGCTAGGGGGCTTCCATTAACATGGCACAATGACCTAAACCTCTTCATCGAGTGTCTCTGATCTTATCATGGATCGTTGAGTGGGTTCTCCCCAAATGAGAATTTCATTGAACAGAATCCTATGGTTGATAGTTGTTTATGACCCCCTCGTAGCATGGTGTCTTTCCTGAGTATATATTGGTTCTTGTTTCTATTATTCATAGATTTTTTTATCTTGTTTTGAGATGATTATACTTGATGCCTCATGTTCAGTTTTTTCTGGGTGCCTTATGAGTATTTTTATATGCACCCCTATACGTGATTTTCCCAAATGTGTCTTGTCATGTGCAGAAGAAGGCCCTTTTGATAATTTTGTGAGAGGATAAAGAGCCGGTTGAATGAATAAGGAGCTTGAAAGACCGTGGTGTTTACCAAGATAATACTTTTTACATAGTCCTATATCTTGGAGTAGGTTGTACACTTTAATTTTTTGGTTTTGCATGTTCTTGAGCTTTTTCTGATTACATAACTTTCACTATCATACTTTTTTGTGGTATCTTAGATGTATTCATGCATTCATTTAGTTGTTTTACATTTCAGAATTGTGTGATCTTGGAGATGTGTGTGTGTATAAATTTAATTTTTTTATAATGCCTCATATTTGTGGGATATGCATACTAAGTTCTTTTCATCAACCCCTGTCCTATTGAAGGCATTCTTGGGGTAGTCACAGGTCATACCCCAGTTGTTCTGGTCATGATATGGACAATGGGACATTTCATCCTCTATAATCCATTTGTATATGTCTATCGATATCAATGGTAGTTGAAAATATCTATCATAGTTTTGGATAATGACCCAATAAAGCATTCTATTGTTTCGTGTCTAGTGATTTTAATAGAAAAAACAGTGATAGCAGAGGGTTATGTCATAGGGCTCTTATGAGCATGGTAAGGCGGTGGAATAGATGTTTCTTCCTCTATTGAGGCAATTTTGATGAGGTATATTAACCACCCCATATGGATACATAGCAAGGTTTGGGATATCATTCATTTTAGTTGTTATTATTCTATGTTCCATGTACTGTACAATAATATTTTCTATGCACTAATGCACCAAAAAGTGACAATCTTGTTCATCCTACACCATAGGTACTAGAATAGTTTAATTGTGGGGGCCTTTGAAAATTTTTAATGGGAGTTTTTGGATCCCCATCTCATTTTAATATATATAGATCGGTAGATGTGGAGTGAGACCACTTTGTCTATTAATATTTACCATTGAGTCTCCCATTGATTCGGATCATTTGGGAATGTTTTGTATGTGGATTTGATATATATGCTATACCTTTCCACTTATTGTTGTTATCACTAGTATACTTTTATTTTTTTCTTCACTGGTTAGGTATTTGTTAAATTTATTCTGGAAAGGAATTATATAATCCTCCTTCTTGATAGGGATTGGTGTGTGTCTTGTAGAGGATGTATTCAGATGGATGTTCAAATTATTGTTCTTAATTCCTCTTATTGTATGAATTCTCCTGATTTTTTTTTATGATTTTGACATATTGTAGGAAAACATTTCATTTTCATGTGTGTATTAGTTATGAAATTTTTTTAGATGGGTCCATGTTCATTTTAAGAGTTATTTTCACCTCATTTCTAATGGTTTTGTGTCATTAAAAAATCCTATGAGTTTGGATTATAATATCTAATCACAATATTTTCTTTTTAGATTATTTCTTTGCTTATTTTATGATTTTTGTGGTTTATTTAGATGATTATGGATGTAGATAAGGTCTCTATGAGCTTGCGATAAACTTTTGGTCAATTGGTTGTGGTTTTTCATCCAATGCATAACTCATTAAATTTCGATTGATGATTTCTTATATAATATTAACCCAAAATAAAATGATTTATAATTTTTTCACTCTCTGAGCAATATATATATATATACATGATCATTATTGCTATAATTTTTTCCCTAAAATTCCATAAGGGATATTTCTAAAGTAAGTTTTTATTAATAAGTGTATTGGTGTTTTGATTATTTATAAAAGGGTTGTAAATCATGTTTTTAGTGATTTTTTTAAACTAATTATGTGTTCATTTACACCTATATTTTATTATATCCTATTAAATTTCAAAAATAATTTTTTTGATATTTATTTGAAATATTTTAAATGACTGTGGCCAAGAATTATTTATTAATAAAATTAATGATTTTAAATGTGTTCCAATTATTATTTTATGCTTTCAAATTAAAAAATATTATTAATTTGGTTTCTTCATGTTGTTTTCCAAATGATCAGTTCGAAAATTACAAAAAAAGTCATTTTCATGAAATTATATAGTATCCCATCACTAGTATAGTAATTTATCCTAGCTAGTGAAGTCATAATGTTCCTTCATAATATTTTAGAGTTTTGTCTCGATTAGTGATGTTAGAATGAACCATTTCATTAGTCTCTAGATATATCTTGGATAGTGAGGTTTTTAACTTTATATTCACAATGTAATCTTATATTTCAAATGAGATAAATTATAATAATTCATTACACTTGGGATGCACATTTTCATAACCAGTGAATTAATAATATAAGATATGATTAGACTCTTGATAGTGGTAAATATAGGATTGTTTTATCTGAATACGGATATGAACAAACATGTTTATTTTAGAATAAATGAACCATAGTTTCCAAGGTATATTTCCAATGATTTTTGTTTAAATTTGATTCACTTTTTTATTTCCTTTTAAGTATTTCAATTTATATTTAATTTCCATTTAATTTATTAGAATATGGGATTTTTAATTTAAATTTAGTTGTACATGTTTCAACAAAGTTTGTGTTGTTATTATTTTCATTTACATACTTATAGAATTTTGTCCCCACCTAAATTTTTTTATTTAGTTATAGATATTTTATGGATACCATGTTTTTGTTATACATCATTAAATTAATTTTATTTTAAAAATTATATTTTATATCTTTAGCTTTTCAGGTGTAAATTTGAAGAATATGGTATTTATAAGTGGATTGATTATTCCTTAATAGTGATATTTGGGTATATTAAAAGGCTTTGTTTGGAAAATATTTATTTAATTTAATTTTACAAAATTATATAAAATGTTTTCAAATATGATATAGTATTAAATGGTGATAAATTACTTAGATAAACTAGACATTTGTTAGGGTTTCATGAGACAAGCTTTAAAAGAAAATATATTAAATATTTCAATAATTTTACTTAGAGACTAGCTTGATATGATTTACATTTAAATAGGATCTATAGTTTGGGGTGGATACCTACTGGGATTTTCTTTCAGGAATACAAATATTTCAGGTTAAGATCATGTTTTAGTTGGATAGAGGATGATATTCGTTCTCATGTTTTAGTATGTTTGTGGTTCTATGAAATGGAGAAACTTTATTAAATTATGATGATGGGTGGTCACGGTAATCATTATATTTCAGTATTCATGTGGTTTATTGATCCACGTTAGACATATAGTTTACATTAGTTTTGATTATGACTATTTGAATTCATTTTTAAATGTATATTTATATTAATTATTTATGGCATATTTTTCATTTCTCAACACAAGAAATTGTTTATTTATATGATTTATCATCTTAAATATTGAGTGATAATGTCAAAATTGTAGGTTAAATACCAAGGTTTTTAATATTTAGTTATGAATAATCATTCCCTATTATATATATTTCTATCCATGCAGTAGTTTCCAACCTTTGGGGATCTAGAACACCCTTTGGGTCATTCCGTTGTCTTGCTCTGTAGTATAAATAAGGGTTTGACTAGTGTGGTTCATGATAAAATTCTCTTTGTATTCAATTATGTTTTAGGTTATATGTGGTGTCAAGATAAAACGTAAATATGAATATTTAATTTTAGTGGTTTGGTCATAAATATGTGATTGATCACCACTTTTTTCACCGAACCTTGAGCTTATTGGTTAATTTATTAATTAGTAATTTTATTTTTGACTATGAATTATACATTTTTAATTGTATAATTATTTCTTTGAAGGTTGTTTTAATAGGTATTAATGAGATATAAGAGTAGGGTTCTTGTTTTATAGATTTTTGACATGTATATTTTTTGATATTATTTGGACATTCATTTTCATTATTTTAAATGTATATTAGGATTGCAATTAGGATTTTATTGGAGAGATGATTAGTATTGATCATTTTTATTGGTAATGGTTATTTATTGAATTTTTTAATCAAAATACGTAATTTTGGTGATAAAATAATCAGGTTCCATTAATTTATTTGTTTTTTGTTTCAAGTAAAAATTAATTTTTATGGATCTTTTATTAAAATAATATTATGAAGATTGAGTGTATCGATTTTGGAATCATTGCATTCATGTTTTCATGTTTTGTTGATAATGTTGTTTTGGAACACATTTTAACTATAAATTTGAAATATAGATTTTTAATGTGAATATTGAGTAATTATATTACCAATTAAATATGGTAATGTAATTTAATACTTTTCATTAATTAATATATTCATAAAATTTAATTATTAATTATGTGTGGTGTTATGTTTTATATAAAATTTTCTATTGCAATAAAATTGTTTATTTTATTTCTTATCAGGTCATTCAATTTTTTTTATGTATTACAACTGTCACTAAATTGAAATATAATTTTTAAATGATATTTAATTGAGTATTTTGAATTTAATTTATTTTTTAGATTTTATTCTTTGATTGGGGATTTTAATTAAATTTCCAAATATAGTGTTCAATAGAATATTTCATATTTTTGAAGTTATCTCATGTGATGGATAGATAAAAAAGGAGAGCTATATGGGACCATCTGATCATGAGGATAGTTGATACTATGTAACACCCCATTCTTCAACATTAAGCTTTCGTTTTTAAACAATTCAATAGCATGCATTGTATACAACATCGAGTTCAAGCGCCCCACAACTTATCAGACTAGCTATTTAAAATGTGGCTATTAAAATTATTAGCCACATTTTGAATTTTATATGTCCCATATAATTTTAACATTCATATTTTTTTCATAGACATAATATGAGGAAAATTTCTATTTTTCAGATAAGAGAAGTATTTTTTTAAAAAGTACAGTTTTTACGCATTTTAATGGAAACCCCATTTTAAATTAAATATTTGGAACATTTATATATTCAATTTGATGAAATTAAATTATTCATTAAAATAAGGACATAAAATGTAGTTTTTATTAATTTTTTGTACTTTTCTGATAAATTTATTATTTTGATGAATAGTGATAAATCATAAATTTTAATTGAAAACATCTTTTTTAGTCAAAATAATTTATAATGATAAATAATACAGTCGATTGATTTTAAATAATAATTAGATTATATTGTAATAATTTAATATAACATAGTCCATTGAAGTAATTTTACATTTAAATTGGATATAAACACATGTAAATTTTTATATAGTTTTAACTTTATAAAAATCCGCGTTTTGGTTTTGAAAATGGGAATTAATTTTAAATTAATTACTGCAACTTCTGTGTTTTGAATTTTGAAAAATATATTCTATAGTTGTAATCAAAAGGTCCAAATTGTGTAAATATGCACCTTTTTTATTTGGACAATTGGAATAATAACGTCTGTAATAATTTTTTTTACTATGGTTAAATGGAAAATGAGGTAAATACATGCAATGAAATAATATTATAATTATTTTAAACAACCCAATCATGTGACCTAATATTATTTTAATAGATATATTCAACCATGTATATCCTTAGGCTGATGTTTTCGAATTTGGGGGCCATTAGTGTGTGATAATGACATGTTATAAGAATTAATTTAACGTAAAGATTATTAAAACATAAACACATATCTATTAATAAATAAATTTTAATATAGGGTTATATAACCAATATCTATGTCTATATGTAGTCATTAAAAATATAAAAATATTTATTATATCATGATATTTTATTTATTATTTTTAGGCAATAGATAAATATAAATTTTTTATGACTCAGTGATGATGAGGTGATTACCTTATTAATGTATTATTCAAAAAAATGAAATAGGTAATAATAAAATAAAATAAATTTTAATATTTTTATTCCATCTAGAAATTTTATGGATTAAATTGACATATGAGGTATTTTCTTAATTCGTTTTCCTTGAAGTAATAATTTTTTTATGGATTTAACACAAATAAATTACTAAATAGTGATAAAATTGGAATAAATGAGTTTTTAAAACAAATACATTATTATTAAATGATATAAAATCCTAAAATTCTATTGTTTTTCAAAATAACATGGATAATGATAAAAATTTCAAAAATGATCCATTTTGAGTTTTCTTGGCATTTTATTGTAATGTAATTAAGCATGTATAAGAGGGAATGGTAAGAGTTACCTTATTTTACAAAGGATTAAATCTAAAAGATAAGATTAATTTTAGGACCTAAACTTGTCTAAACCATATTGGATGAGAGGATATAAACCCATCCTCATCTTAGACTATGAATAAATAAATTTTTAGCTATTATAAACCTAAAATATATTTATAATAAATTAATATTTCAAGACTTTTCCTAAAGTTCCTCTCACATATCAAATAAAAGGTAACCTCAATTTCTCTTTAACTCACTCCTATATAGAATTTTGGATCAGAAAAAACCTTCCCATTCAATTTCCAAGACTCCATAGATTCGCCCTAGGGGCCTAATTATGGGCATAGATCCATCTTAAGAAGCCCTTTTTTTCATATCCAAAGGGAACACCTGAATAAGAGGTTACCATTTTAACCCTTCTTCCAATGTTCATTTCTTCTTCTACTTCCTCTTACTAAGATGTTACCATACTAAAATAATAACCCCATAATATAATCTATGCTGAAATGTTTTTATTACTATTGGAAAAACATATTCCCTTGTCTATCCATCCTATAAAAAACACCACCACCATGATGGAATACGTACGGCTTGCCGTATCCACGCTGCGGGGTAAAAAATTTTCATGTACACTTAATTCAATGGGTATAACGAGGAATATAATGGATTTAAATAATACACATAACATGATATTTCTTTTATAAAATCCATATTACTTCCAATTACATATCAATTTACAATTAAGGAAATGATATCATCGCTCGTGCGTACGTAGGGTCTACCGTCCCCACAACGCGATGAGATTCATTGTCCACATTAACCATCCAAAAATAATTATTAAAAATATTTTATTAATAATAATGAAATATATGACCTAATAAGATGACTGAAATTATATATATATATATATCTAGTTGTACATATATGTTATTCACTTATATCCATTCAATACTATAAGAAAATAGAAACAATATTCATGCGTACGTATAGCCTACCGTCTCCATGAACAGTATATTCTATTTTATATACCTATATTCTATATATTATTATATTATAAATATATATGAAATATAAATCATATTATAAATTAATGAAGTAATTAATTCATGATCTAATTAATATGATCATGAATAACAAGTCCAAATGCTTACAACTAATAAAGTGATATTACCTGAAATGTTGCATTAACTTGAAATTTTTAATAAATGGGTAATATATTGTCAAAGAATAAACATATATGATATCATAAATATTATTATTCTGATATAAGTTAATAATATGTTTAAAAACATTATATAGGTGTTTCAGACCTGTACAGAGAGTATCCGATCTAAGATAAGGGTTAATTCTTCAATCTCATTATTATCTGAGATTATTTATGAGTGTGTATTTGTTGGGATATATTTATAGTTAATTTCCATGCTTCATAAAAATGTTTTCAAAAGTAATCTTTTATGGTTTTGTGGAAGGGAATCTATAACAAGATTAACATTTTATATTATTTTAATATTTTTTTCTAAATCTAATTAATTAATGTGCCTGTTTTCAAAATGATTTTATGGATTTATTCATGTGGACATGATAATTTTAAAATGTTATTTCATTTAAAATAATTCAAAGTGATATGGTAAAATTTTATAAAAAAATATAATTTAAATTAATTCATTTATAAATTGTGCGACTTTTAAATGATTTCAGAAAAAATGGATATTCCCCGCCAAGAGTTTTATTGATTATTTGCGACTATGTAAAATATTTTATTGGATATTATTATTGAATTAGGTTATTTTATTATAATAAAATATTCCCTATTGTATTGAATTAGTTATGATATTTTTTACTCTGGATGTGCTATTTTTATACCATTCATGGTTTATAGTTAATGTGTTGATATTTTGTATGCTATTTTTAAGAAGAATGTTTATGTTATGTTTTACCCTTTTAACATGTGGAATGAATTGGTCTATGTATGTTATAGACATGGCCCACTGTATCCCCTTGATGCATCAGTAGGTATCATGAGACAAACTAGGGTCTTGGCATAAGGCCTTGAAAGAATATTTGATAATGGTTTTAACACAAGGCATTGACGTTGTAGTTATTATATCTGACATTATGCATTCACTCATTATGAAATTAGTTATTACATTTGACTATTCATCTAGTAGATTATCCATGTACATGTTTATATGATAATTTTTGATTTATTATGTTCCATTTTATGTTTAAAAGTCTTCTATTTTTATTATGCATCTTTCCTTAAAAGTTTATAGCTTCTGCAGAAATATTTACCCTTACTGAGCATTTGAGTTTACCTCTTTCTTATGTTTACATTTCCCAGGATGCCAATAATTGTATTATTATTAATATATATGGCTATGCTAGGAGAGTAATGGAATAATCAATGTATTATATATGGTGTATTTTATTTTAGAAATTGTAATGTAATGTTTTTGTATGTAATCTATTTTCTAAGACTTCAAAACTGATCGGTTTCTTTGGAACTTGAATCCTTGTAATCAGGAAATTTTTTTAAATTAATGCACTAGATCTGGGATTATGGGATACCGGCATTATAGTTAGTATAAATTAATGTTTTACAATAACCTAGGGAACTATATTTAGAAAACATCTGATTAGAGAACATTACCATAAGATAGAATATGAGGGTTAGTATAATATAACATCCGAGAATTTTGGTAATGTATTGATTTTGTGACTTTTCCAAGTAATACGTCCTTGTTTGGATACTACTAGTGGGAATGGTTCTGGCACATATCTACCTAGGAGTAAAAACCTAGACAAGGTGTTCCGAGCTTGACATGGGGTAACCTACTACACCACAACGGGCATTAATATGCACCTGGTTTGACACCTCCTGGGGATATTCTTAGAAAAATAAACATTTTCATTACAAACCATTATGAAGTATTTATTTTTAAATATGTACAAAGAGAATCCATACTTATTATTATGAGATTAGATATTTATAAATATTTCAATTTTTGTAAAGTATTTCACTATATTTGTGAATATGAATTATTTAATCTAGTATATCCCATGTTATAGATATGACGCCTATTAGAAGGTTTGAGAACCCAACCAATTCACATGATCCAAAGTGTAAGAAGAATCATTTCTTTTATGGCCTTAATCCAATATTTCCAGGGGAAATAATATCCTAATAATCCTCATCATACGAAGACATAATATCATTTGATAATAAGATAGGTAATTAATATACTTGTTATCATGAATTCATAAGGAAGTATTAGAGAAAAGGAGGGCTGTGAAAAACATGAATAATGAGAGAAAGGGGAAGAAGGTTTTCCCACATGTGATTATTGTGGAAAGAATCACCCTGAGAAGTTCTTGAAAAGACTAGGTGTTTGTTATAAGTGTAGAGAAAAAGGTCACCAGGCATGTGATTTTTTGGGAATGAAAGAAACTGTGAAAGTTTATAATTGTAAAGATATGGGACATTATGCAAACAACTTTCCAAATAATCAATGAAAATATAGCTACGAAAAAAATTGATCAAGTTCAAAAATATGAGTTTACTATGGTTGAAGAGGAATAATTAATGTATTTGTGTTTTTTAAGAATTATTTTATGGTTATAAGAATAATTTCATTGCACTATAGTACTTTTTTTAATTATGGTTTTAATAATATGAAGGTAATCATATATTTAGAATGTGATAAAAAGAGAAACATTATGTTGTTTGGGAAATTTGATGTTACAATTGATTTTGGATATTTATAGAACATTCAGAAAGAGTTTGGATTTATGTATTTTGGATACTTTAAAGGTTGTAATGGATTAATTTTATCTTTTGGTAGTATTTTATAAGGATAAATCATTTCATAGGATTATTTTTCTGAACGTTTTAATAATATAGTTTTAGAAAAAGGGCAATCTGCGGGTCGGGCGATAACACATCACGTCAGACAAAGCTGCATGAATCAAACCCACAACTGATGTGTGACAAGGCTTTATCAGACACCATTAGCCTATATGAAGTCCCAGGTTATTATAAAGTAGTTTTTTTTCATTTAAATGGTATATGTTTATTTTTTAAACCATATATGATTGAGATAAATAGAATATTTTTGAGTTTTATCTTTTAAAGAGAAAGATGAGTTGTTGGTAGGAATTAGTTAAATGATTACACTCTACATATCAGACACCATTAGCCTATATGATTCCTTGGTAATTTCTTTTGCGATGAGTCAAATGATCCCATAGATCGTCTTAGATTTATGGCTTTTAGATCATTAACATTATCATAATAATATTCTCTCTCAGTCTCCATCAGAACAACATGGTTAGATTTCCCTTACATATTCATTATTTTCTATATGGAACCCTAGTAAGTGTTATTTCTGGTAACCTTCATAACTACTATTCTTTATTTTAATATAGTGTTCTCATTAATCCATTTTTCGATGTGGGATTTCAAATATAATATTTTTCAATATAAAAAACCTGATTTTAAATAATTAGTATATATTGAGATGAATCAATTTATTGAAGGAGGGGATAATGTAACACCCCAATATTAAATTAAATTCTTCTTTGTTTTAAATAATTCAATAGCATGTGATGTATGAAACATCGAGTTGAAGCGCACCATTACCTATAAAACTAGAAATTCAAAAAGTTGTTACGAATATTGTTAACTAAATTTTGAATTTTATATTTCCCACATAATTTTAACATTCATATTTTTTGTTTCATAGGCATAATTGGAGGAAAAATTCAAATTTTCATATAAAAGAATTATTTATAAAAAATTATAGTTTTTCAACCTTTTAATAGAGAACACTTTTTAAATACAATATTTGAAAATTTTATATATTCAATTTGATAAAATTAAATTATTATTTATAAGGACATAAAAATATCTGTTGTATTATTTTTGTGTACTTTTTTGATAACCTTTATATTTTGATCAAATTTGAAAAATACTAAATTTTAATTGAATGAAAATTTTTTAATCGAAATAGTTTATAGGTTTAAATTATACATCTGGGTAGTTTTAAATTATAATTAGATTATATTTTTATAATTTAATATAATGTAGGCCATTGATTTAATTTTACATCTAAATTGGACATAAACACATGTCAATCATTTGATAGTTTTTACTTCTTAAAAAACATATCTTTCGGTTTTGACAACAAGAGTTAATTTTAAATTAATTACTGCAACTTATGTGTTTTGAATATTCAAAAATGGAATCTATATTTGGAATCATAAGGTCCAATGTTTTTAAATAGGTACCTTTTAATTTTTTGATATTATGAATAGTTACTTCAATAATTATTTTTATTTACCACGGTTAAAAGGTAAATGTGGTAAATAAGGGTAATTAAATAATATAATAATATTATAAAATTACGCTAATCCATGTCCAAATCCTATTTAATGAGATCTATTTGATCATTATCATCCTTAGTCTTAATTTATGGCATTTGGGGACCATTTTTCTGTGATAATGACATGTTGTAAGAATTAATTTAATGTAAAGATAATCATAACATAAACATATATATTTTACTAGTTCATTTATAATATAGGGTTATATAACTGATATCTATGTCCATAAATAGTAATTATTTACTTAAAAGGATATACTTCATCATGATATATTATTTATAATTTTTAGACATTAGATAAACATATTTATTTATGACATAGTGACAATGTTGTGATTACCATATTAATGAATTATTCAAATATATGAATTTGTAAATATTAAAATAAATTTATTTTTAACCATTTGATACAATCCATGAAATTTTTGGATGAAATTGATATTTGAGGGACGATATAATGACTATATTTTTAAGTAATCAATTTTACATGAAATTATCAAAAATAAATTACTAAATAGTGTCAAAATTGACATAAATGTGTTTTTAAAACAAAAAATATATTATTAAATGATATAATAATCCTAAAAATGTAATGTTTAGAAAAATAACTTTTATAGTGACAATAATGTCATAAATTATCCACTTTAGGTTTTCATGGAATTTTATATTTAATATATTAACCATGTACCATAGGACATGATAAGTGTTAACTAATTTTACAAATGGTTAAATCTAAAAGATATAGTTAATTTTATGACCTAAACATGTCTAAAATCAATTTTTGAGAGTATTTAGACAAATAATAATATTATCCTCAAAATAAATCAATTTTTAGCAATTAGAAACTGAAAACAATTTTATAATAAATTAATATTTTATTATTTTTCCGAAAGTTCCCCTCACCTCTCATATAAATGGGCACCAAACTTTCTTTTTAACTCACACCTCAGAAACCTTTTTCTTTGACCAAAACATTCCCATTTCAACTTGAAACCTCCTTCGCTTCTTCCAAGAATCCTATATTTGTGCATACCATCATCCTAAGGATTATTTTTGTTGAAATCAAAAGGAAACACTCGAAGAAGGGGTAATAATTTTATCCCTTCTATCAACGTTCATTACTTCTTATACTTCATCTTACTAATATGTTAACATAATAATATAATAAGTAAATAATCTAATATATTCTGATATATTGTTATGATTATGGTACAGCCATATTCCTCTTTTTACCCATCCTTTGAAAAATAATACCACCATTTGTGCATACGTACGACATACTGTCTCCACACCGTGGTATAAATTATTTTTCAAGTACACCTTATTTCTATGGGTATAACGATGAATTTAATGGATTTAAATAAGACATATATCATAATGTCGGTTCTGTGAAATTCTTATTCCATCCTATTTCATACAATTTTACCATTATT
This sequence comes from Viscum album, assembly GCA_963277665.1. Classification (NCBI taxonomy): domain Eukaryota; kingdom Viridiplantae; phylum Streptophyta; class Magnoliopsida; order Santalales; family Viscaceae; genus Viscum; species Viscum album. Next base: position 1,368,137,955 of record OY728131.1, on the reverse strand, counting down.
GATATTATATTTTCACTCATGTGTACGTATGGCCTACCGTCTCTACGACGTGATGAGATTCATTATCCAATTTAATCATACGAGAATAATTATAAAAAATATATAATTCATAATTAGTAAATATATGATGTAATACATATACTAGAATTATATATATATACATAGTGATTTATCTACGCACATTTCATTAACTTACTTCCATTCAATATGATAAGAAAATTGAAACAATGTTCAGTCATACATACGGCCTGCCATCTCCATGAATGGTGTATTCTATTTTATATACCTATCTATTATATAAACGTATATTATGAATATATATGACATATGAATCATATTATATATTATATATGTAAAAAATCTTGATCTATGTAATATGAACCAGAATAATAAGTCAAAAAACTTATAACAAACCAAGCAATATTACCTGAAATGTAGCATTAACTTGGAATTTTTAATAAATTTATAATATAAAGGCATAAAAGAAACATATATGATATAAAAAATAATATTATTCTGATATAAGTTAATAATATGTCTAAAAAAATTATATGAGAGTTTCGATCATGGACGGACCATATCAGATCGAAGGTAAGGTTTAAATCCCCAATCTAATTATTATCTGAGATTGTTAATGTGTAAGTATTAATTAGAACAAATTAATAATCGATGTACAAGTTTCATAAAAATATTTTCTTAAGGAATATTTTAAATTTTTATAGAAGGGACTCCTTAACTAGATCCATAATTTAAATTTTTTTTATATTTATTTCTAAATATATTTATTTAATGTCTTTGTTTTCAAAACGAATTTAAGGATTTTTTTTCATATGGACATGATTGTTTAAAAGTGTCAATTCCTTTCAAACGTTTTATAGTGGTATTATAAACATTGATTCAAATGTATCTTTTAAATTACTTCATTTATAAATTTAGAAACTTTTAAATTATTTCATGAATAACGGATATTTCTCTGAATGATTTTTAATGATCGTTTTCAACTATGTCAAAATCATTTATTGTATATTATTATTTATTAAGGTTGATTTATTATAATAAAATCTTCTATATTATTTTGAATGAGTTATGATATGTTTGACTGCGGATGGGCTATTTTTATACCATTAATGGTTTATGGTAGAAGTATTGGAATATTGTATTCTAGTGTAATAAAAATGTTTATGTTATGTTTCACCCTTTTCTTATGTGGAATGAATTGGAATTAGTATGTAACAGGCAGGGCCCGCTACATCCCCGCGATGCATTGGTAGGTCTCATGAGACAAACTATTGTATTGGAAAAAGGCCTTGACAGAATACTTGTGAATAATCATGGCTCAAGACCTTGACGTAGTAGTTATTATATTTGGAATTATTTATTCCCTTGTTATGAATTTAGTTATTACAAGAGATTATTCTTCTTGTAGAATATACATATACATGTTTGTATAGTAATTTTTTATTAATTATGCTCATGTTTATATTTAAAATGGTTGTTGTTTTTAGTATACATCTTTCATTTAATGTGTATAACTTCTACTGAATTATTTACCCTTACTAAGAATTTGATCTCACCCCTTTCATATGTTTTATTTTCCCCAGAATCCATGATGTGTATTATTATTTATATGCTTACCAATTCTATGGAAATAATGGAATTCTAAAAGGATAATTTATGATGTATTTCATGTTAGAAATTTTTATGTAAAGTTCATGTATGTAATATATATTCCTAGACTGCTAAACTGACCATTCCTTCGAGGCAAGATTCTTTGTAGTCATTACAATGTATTGAAATAACGCATCGTCTCCGGGTTTCTGGGATCGGGGAATTACAGTTGGTGTCCATGAAAGATTATAAATTACCATGGGAACTAGATTTATAAAAACTCTGATTAGAGAACATTACCATAAGATAGATTATGCGGATTAATATAAAAGTACTTCCTTGAATTTTGGTAATGTATAGAATTTGTATGTTTTCCAAGAAATACATCCCAGTATGGATACTACAAGTGGATGTGGTTCTAGATTAGATGTATCTAAGTGTAACAACTCTGAAAAGGTGTTCTAAGGCTTACTCTGGATAACCCGGAACACGACAACGTGACTTATTGCGCACCTAGTTTGAGACTACCAGTGGATATGCTTAGGATAATTCACATTTTCATTACAAACCATTACGAAGTATTTAGGATTAAATATGTCTGTAAGGAATCCATTTTTATGATTATGATATTAGATATCTGTAAATTTTTCAATTTATGAAAAGAGGTTTATTAGATTTGGGATAATGAATTATTTAATCTAGTATATGTCACATTATAGAAATAGTACCTGGAAGATGGAATGGGTGACCAACAATTGCACATGATCCAAAGAATAAGAAGGATCATTCCTTTCATGGTCTTAATCAAATATTTTGAAGGGAAATAATCTCCCAATAAGCCTCATAATATGAGGACATAATATCACATGATAGTATGATATGTATAAAATATCCTAGGTATTATGACATAACTGAGAAGCATGGGAAAAAATTGTGCTTTAAAAAACACGGATAAGGATAAAAATGCTAAGGATTTTCTCACATATGATAAATGTTGAAATAATTACCTTGAGAAGTGCTTGAAAGGATGGGGTGTTTGTTTTATGTGTGACAAAAAGGTCATCAGGCTCAGGATTATAAGGGAATGAAATAAACCATGCAATATTATAATTGCAAGGATATGGGAAATTATGCAATCCATTGTCCAAATATTCAAGGGGATATAAATTAGAGAAAACTAATGGAACAAGGTCAATCTTACGTTGTTACTATAGTCGAAGTGAAATAATTAAGGTATTTCTGTTTTTTTCAAGAATTGTTTTCTGGTTATAAGAAGAATATGATTGTACAATAAAACGTTTTGTTTTACATACGGTTATTTTATGATGAATGTAATTATACATTTAGTATGCGACAATATGAGAACCGTTATGTTGTTTGGGGAATCGTATATTACAATTGATTTTGGATATTTACAGTGCATTTAGAGAGAGTATGGATAGAAGTATTTTTGATAACTCTAAAGGATATAATAAATTACGTTTAACTTCATATTATATTTTCTAGGGTTAAAAAATTTCTTCGAATTATTTTTGGAACATTATAATAATATAGTTTTAGGAAAAGGACAACCAGCTGGTCAGGTGCTAACCCATCGCGTCGGACAAAGCTATGTGAATAAAACCCATACCCGAAGGGTGATAAGACTTTATCACCTAACATTGTCATACATGAACTTTCTATTTATTAAAAAATATTTTTCATCATTTAAATATTATATGTTTATATTTCGAACCTTATACGATTGAGATAAATAGAATATTTTTTGTTTTGTCTTTTGAAGAGAAATATCTGTTTTTGGTAGGAATTAGATTAAAGATGAAACTCTACATATCAATTAAATATGATCTTAGTCTATGAATTAAATTAATTTTATAATACATGGGAACAGTTCATAAAACCAAAAATGTTTTCCTAGTACATTATTTTACGATAAATCATAGGGTCCATTAGATCATCACAGATTTATGGCTTTCAAAATGTTAAATTTCATGTAATAATATTTCCTATAACACTCCATCACAATTTAACGGTTTTTTTAATATTCCATATTGAAATTTACTATCATGGAATCCTAGTATGTTCTATTTTTGGTAACCATCATACCTACATTTCTTTGTATTAAAATAGAGGTATCATTAATCGATTTTTCTATGTGGGATTTCAAATAAGATATTTTGAATTATCAAACAACTATTTTTCAATCATGAGTTAAAATTTTCAGGATGAAATTTATTTTATGAGATAATTTAACAACCCATTCTTCTATGGTATTATTCCTTTTGTAAATAATTTAATAGCGTGCGTTGTACGCAATATCGAGTTAAAGCACACCACGACTTATCAATCTAGACGTTTAAAAAAGAAGTTATGAATAGTATTAACCACATTTTTCATTTTATGTATCCCATATAAATTTAAAATTCATATTTTTTGTTTCTCATACATAATATGAGGAAATATTCATTTTTTCAGATAAAAGAATTATTTTATGAAAATACAGTTTTCCACCTTTTAATGGTAAAAAATTTTTAAATCCAAAATTTGACAATTTTATATATTCAATTTGACGAAATAAAATTCTTATTTATAATAATGTCATAAAAATGTAGTTTTTATAAGTTTATGGTACTTTTATAATATCATTCCTATTTTGATGAATAGTGAAAATTATTTAATTTTAATTGCAAACAACTTTTTTAATCGAAACACATTATTGTGATAAATTATATATTTGACCGGTTTTAATTTATAAATAGATTTTATTTTTATTATTTTATATAATTTATTACTTTGATTTAATTTTACATTTAAATTTGATTTAAACCCATGACAATCTTTTGAGAGTTTTTTCTTCATTGAAACCCGCTTTTTGGTTTTGACAATGAGAATTAATTTTAAATTAATTACTGCCACTTCTGTGTTTTCAATTTGGAAAAATGGAATCTATAGTAGGAATCATAAGTTCCAAATTGTATAAATATGTACCATTTATTTTTTAACATTATGAATAGTAACTTAAGTAATTATATTTATTTACCATGGTTAAAGGGTAAATGAGGTAAATAATTGTAAAAAATAATATTATAACAATATAATACTACCCTAACACATTTCCTAATACTAATGGATGAGATATATTCTACCATGGGAATCCTTAGGCTGATTTTTTGTCATTTGGGGACCATTTGGGTGTGATAATGAAATGTTATAAGAATTAATCCAAAGTAATGATAATTATAACATAAACATATATCTTTTACTAAATAAATTTTTATATAGTGTTATATAACTGATATATATTTCTAAAAATATTCATTATACATATATAAATATTTTATACATCATTATATTTCATTTATAATTTTTAGACATTAGATTAATATATTTATTTACGACATAGTGATGATGAAGGGATTTACTTATTATTGAATTATTCAAATAATTGAATTTTTAAATATTAAAATAAATGTTATTTTAACATTTCTATACCATCCATGAATTTTTTGGAAGAAAGTGACATATAAGGGATGAGTTAATGACTTTTTTGGTGGAATCAAGTTATTATGACTTTAATAAAAATGAATTACTAAATAGTTTCAAGATTGACGTAAATGAGTTTTTAAAAGAAATACTATATTATTAAATGAATTAATATTCTTAAAAATATAATTTTGTGACAAATAACATATATTGTGACACAAATGTCATAAATGATCCACTTTAGGTTCTTTTGGAATTTTATATTAAAGATATCAACCATGTACTAGAGGACATGGTAAGATTTATCTTATTTTACAAAGGGTTAAATCTAAAAAATAAGGTTAATTTTATGAGCAAGACATGTCTAAAACATATTAGTTGAGATTATTTCAACCCATATTCATATTATCCTTGAAATAAATCAATTCGGAGCTATTAGAAACTGAAAAACGTTTTATAATAAATTATTTTTTCAAGATGTTTCCAAATGTTCCCCTCACCTATCATATAAAGGGCACCACCCATTACCTTTAACATACACCTCTAAAGCCTTTCGGTTCGACCAAACCCTTCCCATTTCACATCCCAACCTCCTTAAATTCATACATATGGCCTAACATTGGGAATACTTCCATCCTAAGGAGTGTTTTGGTCAAATAAAACAGAAACACCCAAAGAAGAGGTAATCATTTTATACCTTCTTTCAAAGTTCATTTTTTCTTCTACTTCCTCTTAATAAGTTGTTTGCATACAAAAATAATATCTCAATCATCTAATATATTCTAATAAGTTGTTAAGATTATGGGACAAACATATTCCTATTTTTACCCATCCTATGAAATGAAATACCACCATGTGTGCGTACGTACGACATACCGTCTCCACGCCGTGGTATTAATTGTTTTTCATGTACTCTCTATTTATATGTGTATAACGATGAATAAAATAGATGTAAATAATATATATAATTTAATATAGATTTTGTAAAAATCATATTCTGTCCAATTCCATGCCATTTTACCATTATGGAAATGATATTGTCGCTCGTACATACGTATGGACAACTATCTCCACGACGTGATGAGATCCATTCTCTACATTAACCATCCATGAATAATTATAAAATATATATTATTCATAAATTTGAAATATGTGACCTGATAATTTTAACATCCCATGTAAATAGAGATAAATACATTTTCATATTTATTAATATTTGTGAATTATATATTAATTTTAATTTAAAGGGGATGCTACATTCGATGGCGTACCTGATATGCAATAATAGGTTTCTTTGAAATCTTTCGATGCACACAACAATGAGTTATATTGAAAAATAATAATATAATATTATTATTTTAAATGGTAGTAAACACCTATCCATTATAATGGTGGGAATGAACAGATCTAACTAAAATATTATTATACATGTTTTTTAAATGTTTTTACATATATCTAATAACCTTTAGAGGCTTAAAATAAGAATGAATGGTATTTTAAGCATAAATACTCTAATATTTAATAAAGGGTCGATTTTCCTCTTTTTGATGGAGAACCATTTTAAAATATAGTTTCTATCACTTTTATATATTATATTTGACAAAATATTATTTTTCTTTAATATCAGGACATCAAAATTTACTATGGAAGAAATTTTGGTATTTTTCTGATAATGTACATTTTTAATTAATAGTGAAAATATAGTATTTTAAATCAAAACTGCCTTTTAATCTAGTTTATTTATAAGGATATATTATCTTTTTAATTGTTTTAATGTGTAATTATATTATTTTTTAACCATTTAATCCAATTTTGGTCATTGGAAGTAATTTCACATTGAAATTGGACAAAAAAAGTGTCAATATTTTGATAGTTATTATTTTTTAAAAACGTGCTTCTTGTTTTTACAATAGGAATTACTTTTAAATTAATTTTTGTAACTTCTATGTTTTGAATTTGGAAAAAAAGGATTCCTTATTTGGAATCAGGAGGCCGAAATTGTGAAATAGGTAACTTTATTTTTACACATTATAAATATTTACTTCGGTAAATATTTTATTTAACATGGTTAAAGGCTAAATCTTGTAAATAAGGGTAATAAAATAATATTAAATAATATTAAATTATCATAGAACATGTCTTATTCCTATTTCTTGATTCATTTCCAACCATTTACATCATTGGGTTGATTTTGAGACCCCATGGAGCCACATGGAAGTGATAATGACGCTTTAGGTTAATTAATTTAAAGTAAAGACAAAAATGACTTAAACACATATGTTTTGGTAAATAAATTTTTACATGGGGTTATATAAGATTTATCTTTGAATATATATATTAATTTTAAATCTAAAAATATTTCCTACATCATGTTATATTGTTTATTATTTTTATACATCATATAAATAAATTTATTTATGACACAATAATGATGCAGTGTTTACCTGATTAGTGAATGATTTAAAAAAAAGATTATAAAAATTAAAACAATATCCAAAACCTATCCAATTATTATTGGATGATTTTATTTCAAACAATATTAATCTTATATTTTAATTTAATAAGTTTTTTACCTTTATAAACAGAAAATATTTATATAATAAAATAATAATTTGTACCTTTTTTTAATAGTCCATTCTCCTCCTTATAAAAAGACCTCACCTTTAACAAATTACTCACAACTCTCAAGCCCCGTGGCTCATCCAAACTCTGTGTGAATAAGCTCTCAAGATCCCAATCCTCCTCCTATAATCCATCCCCTATGAATATGTATATTCAAGTAATCCTTCCGTTTCAAACCAAGAAGAGTTACCCGATTTAAAGGTAACGTCTTCTCTTAAGTTATTTTCTTTAATTTTACTTATCCAACCCCCTAAACTCTTTTTATTCCATTATTTTATAACAAACCATTACCCTTAATATACTAGGTAATTTTATGATAAATATTCGAACTACACTTACACAAACCACTGTCTAATTGGTAATGAACATATTGTTTCTGTGGACGGCGGACTACTGCCTCACTAAACGATGATTGTTCAATCTTCTCTGACCACCTCTTATGGTGTCCATTAAGATGACACAATATTTATATATGATATATAATATATTTATATTGTCTATATAATTCTGTATTTCCCATTTATAACATATCTTTATGGTTTCCATAATGGGTAAACATGATAATTTCATTTGAGGAAGTGCGGAATACCGCCCCCTAAAAGTGATATGAATCGTTCATGGCATATGTGGAATGTATAAAGGATGGAGTCACAGAAATTACATATGATATTATACTATAATTATTATACAGATTTTATCATTATGTTTTCATTCCATTAAATAAGAAATAGAAATGAAAGTATCATTCATGCGTACGTACAACTTATCATCTTAATGAACGGTGCATTTAATTTCATACCTCCAAATGTTATGAACTATATTAAAAACATATATATAATGTATATAAAGGATATATATGATATCTAAATCATAAATATAATTTTTTATATAACGTAATTTTAACCACATGAACAACTTGAAATTATAAGAATTTTTTTTGACTCAAGTACCAAATATTGACCAAATAGCCATTATTAACTTAAATGGTTACATAATGTTTATAACCTGGTAATAAGTGATATAAATGGAATAATAATATTCCAAAATGTTATTAATCAAGTATAAAGTAACTTTAGTTTATTATTTAGGAGATTAAAGAATGAACGATTCTAGTCGGACACGAGATAAGTGACTTCGTCTCTATCTCCTTTCATTGAGTCATTTTTTGTTTTATACATGAATTTCTTTTATACGGTGTATAAAAACCTTTGACATTTAATTTCATTCAAAGGGAATCATTTTCTATGATGCATTTTACTAAATTAAAAAACAATTTTTCTTTTAACATAAGTGGTGACATGACCTTTTCTACCACCGCAAGTATTATTTGATCATTGTCTTCCTTAAAATGACATAATGTTTTGACAAGGAAAATAAATACCATATAATATATTACATATTATGGTACGGAAAATTGATTGGATAATGGTTATGTTTTGTCAATATATTGAAATTATATATTGTGATTAAAATATTGAAGTTTCATCTTTCCTTTATGTTTGTTTTATGTGATGTGAATATGTTATGGTTCTTTGGAATTGTTTACGTATACTGGTGGTTTCATGAAAATCCTTGGGTGGGTGAGCTCGAGATAGCTTTGCAATGCATTGGGTAATCTGATGGTGGTAAACATGAATCATTCTCCTAAGAGATTTAGTGAATATATAGTGATGGGTATTCAAAATGTAACTCCCTGCGTATATGTTAAAGCTACAACAGAAGTATGTTAGGGATGCCACATGTTAGCTTTATTATTTGTGATCACAATGTGTTATTCATAAATATTATGACTTCATGAGGTAAGTAAAAGTGTTTATTTGTTTTATGGATCAATGGAATAATTATTTATTTCTTTATTTTATAACCCTTACAGAGATTTTTATACTCATCCTATGTTTTGAAATTTTTTTCAGAGGACTTAAAGATGAATAGGGTCAAGGATGGGATCCTAGAAAAGTTATGATGTCTAAAACATGGAAGAATACATGACTCTTTTTTTCATGTATTTTTATATTATTAAAAAAATAGAAACTGAGTAGAAGTTTCAAATTTGTAATTTTTGAGATGTAATATAATAGTAATGTCCTAATAATCTAAATCTCTAAACCTAAAAAGATCATCATTGTGAATTATCAATTTAAATCAAGATTATATAATGTTTTATGGTTGGATCTATATAATAAGTCTACTAGAATTTCATATATTTATATATATATGTGTGTGTGTGTATACGATTATTTCATTCATGTTCTTCTATACAATATGATATGAAGATGGAAAGAACGTTCGTGCGTACGTACAACCTACCATCTCTATGAACAGTGTATTACATTTTATATACCTATCTGTTATATATACTTATATTATTAATATATATGAAATATAAATCATATTATACATTCTGGATGTATGTAAATCATGATCTATGAAATATGAAAATGAATAACTAGTCAAAACACTTATGATAAATAATGCAATATTACCCAAAATGATGCATTAACTTGGAGTTGTTAATAAATGTGTAATATAAAGTGATAAATGAAAGATATATGATATAATAAATATTATTAATCTATTAGATGTTAATAATATTTTTAATTACATTATACAAGAGTTTTAGACACATACTGTGAGTATCAGATCAATGGTAAGGGTTAATTCCTCAATCTCATTATTATCCAAGATTGATTATGATTAAGTATTTATTCTGAAATATTTATCATCCGTGTCCATGTTTCATAAAAATGTTTTTGAATGGAATATTTTAAGTTTTTATATATGGGAATATTTAATTATATAATCATATTATTGGTTTAAATGATATATTTCTAAATATAATTAATTAATGTCCATGTTTTCAAAAGTTTTGTAAGGATTAATTCGTACAGACATGTTTTTTTTAAAATTTTAGTTCTTCTCTGTTGTTTCAAAGTGGTATGGGACACTTGAATTCAATAATATATTTTAAATGACTTCCTTTATTAATAGTATGAATTTTAAATGATTTAATGAAAAAAGGATATTTAGCTGGAAGAGTTTTGTTGATTATTTTAAACTATGTCAATATCATTATTGGATATTATTCTGGATTGATGATTATTTATTATAATAAAATCTCCCATATTATATTGAATGAGTTATGTTATTTTTTACAATGGATGTTCTATTTTTATACCATCCATGGTTTATGGTTAAAGTATTTTCCTTTTTTATGATAGTTTTATTAGGAATGATTATGTTTTGTTTCACCATATTAATATACGGAATGCATTGGACTGATTATGTGATGAGCGTGACCCAATATATCCCTTAAATGAATTGGTAGGTCTCATGAGACAAACTAGTGTCTTGGAACAAGGTTTTGATATAATATTTTTGAATGGTCTTGGAACAAGGCCTTTCCATTGTATTTATTATGTCTAGCATTATGGATACCATTATTATGTTTTTAGTTATTAAAATTGATTATTCTTCTAGTATAATATCCATGTACATGTTTATTTGGTAATTTTTGATTTATTACATACAAGTTCATGTTTAAAAAGGTTGTTGTTTTTATTATACATCTTGCCTTAAATGTTTATAGCTTCCACTGAATTATTTACCCTTATTGAGTATCTTAGCTCACCCCTTTGTTATGTTTTATTTTATCTGGTTTCCAAGAAGTGTATGATTATTGATATGTAGGGTTAAGCTAGGGGAATAATGATGTTATCAAGGTATTATCTATGATGTATTTTATGTTTGAAATAGAAATGTAATGTTCATATATGTAATCTATTTTCCTAGACTGCTAAACCGGTTAGTCCTTTGTGACTTGATTCATTGTAATCATGCTAATTTATTAAAATAATGTACCAGCTCTGGTGTAACACCCCAATCTTCCATGGTATGCTACTCTTTGAATAATAGAGCAGTGTGTGTTGTACGCAACCTCCAGTTCTAACACACCACGTCCAACAAAAGCAACAGTTAAGAATAGTAATACCCACTTTCTAAAATTATGTATATTTTATATTTCAAAATGGACTTCATTTTTGGAATCTGAATATCGAAATTAGCCTATGTTGAATTTTTGGTATTTTTCTGAGAACTTCCAATTTTTTAATGAATAGTGAAAAATACATAAAAACAACTTTTTTAATCAAAATATTTTATAGTGATAAATTATACTATTGAGTGGTTTAAAGTATAATTAGAATATATTTTTACCATTTTATCCAATGGTGGTCATTATAATTTATTTCACTTTGAAATTGGACATAAACAATTGTCAATCATTTGATATATATTGTTTCTTAAAAACATGCAATTTGTTGCGACAGTGGGAATTAATTATAAAATTAATTAATGATACTAATATGTTTTTAATTTTTTAAAATAGATATAATTTTTGAATTCGGGATAACGATTAAAGCTTAGGGTGAAATTTTGGCATTGTTCTGAAAATCTTCAATTTTTGATGAATAGTAAAACCACTAAGTGGTAGTTAAAAAACTGATTTTTCATTTAAATGAAACATTACCACTTCTGTGATTTGATTTTCAAAAATCCGACATACATGGTTGTCATTATAAAGTAAAATGTGGATCAATGGGATTAAAATAATTTTTTGGTGAATAGTAACTTTTAAGTTTAATTAATCATGATTAAAGGTAATTAGTGAAATTTAAGGTAAAAATATATTATAAAAATATGAAAATACCTTTAAACTTGTCCTACACCTATTGGATGGGTCATGGCTAACCATGGAAATCCATGGGTCAACTTGGAGACCCCATGGAGCCACATTAGTAGGAAAATGACATAAATAACTTTTATTTAAAGTTAAAATAAAAATGTCACAAACTTAAGTTGTTTTACTAAAACAATTTTTAAATGGGGTTATACAAGTCATATTTTTTACTATAAATATTAATGAGAAATATAAAAAGATTTCCTACATCATGATATTTGTTTTTTAATTTTTAGACATTAAATAAATTAAATTATTTATGACACCAAGATGATGCAACGATTACCTCATTAATTAACGATTTTAATAAAATGGAAAGATAATGTAACATCTATGAATTAAACTTGTTCAAATCCTACTGGATGAGTATATTTCAAACTCTTATCACCTTAGACTCTAAATATATAAGTTTGGGTCCTTTAAAATCCGAAACTCGTTATATAATAAAGTAACATTTCATGACTTTCCAAGAGTGCCCCTCCTCTCCTCTTATAAAAGGCCCCCACCACTAACACCTTACTCACACCATCAAAGCCTTTTGGCTCAGCCAACCTCTGATCAAATACTCTCTCAAATTCCCTCTCTTACTCCTAGAAGCCTCACTTTGGGCATAAGTCTTCCCAAGGAAGCTTTTGGCTCAAATCAAAAAAAGAGTTACCCGATTTTAAGGTAATGTCTTCTCTTATGTTATTTTTTTTATTTTGCTTATCCAACCACTTAAACACTTTTTATTCCTTGCTTTTCTAACAAAACCAGTATCATCAATATACTAGGATATTTTTATGAAAAGGATTTGATTTACATTTACACACACCTTCATCTAATGGTTAAAGAACATACTGTTTCTGTGGTTGGAAAATTTATGCCTCACGAAATGATGATTGTTCAATATTCTATTAACACCTCTAATGGTGGCCATTATGATGAAACTATTTTTATATATGATATATATTATGTTTTTGTTTTTCTCAGGATTCTGTATTTTTCATTTATGGAATACCTTTATGATTTCCATTATGGGTAAACATGATAATTTCATTTTAGGAAGTGCGGACTACCACCCACTCAAAGTGATTTGAATTGTTAATGCCATACGTGGGATGTATAAAGGATAGAGTAAATGGTATTATACATTATATTATACTGGAATTATATTATACCTTTATATAATTATAACATCATTCCATTAAATACGAAATAGTAATGAAAGTAGCGTTCATGCGTACGTACGGCTTACCGTCTCCATGAACGATGCATTTCATTTATTACCTCTAAATGTTATGTAATATTATAAATGAATGTATATACTGGATATATATGATATATATGATATCTACATCATGGATATAATTCTGGAGATAATGGATAATCTATGACATAAACAACTTGTAATTATAAGAAGTTTATTGTTGACTCAAGTACCAAAGATCGACAAAACGACCATTATTAACTTAAATGACTACATAATTTTCGTAACATGGTACTAAGTGATATAAAAGGAATAATGAACATGAAAATTTTTCTTAAGAAAATATAAATTAACTCTAGTTTATTATTCAGAAGATTAAAGAACAATCGAGTCAAGTCGGACACGAGGTAAGGGAACTTGTTAACCCAATTTCCATTCTTTGAGTTAATCTCTTAATTTCAAATTATGTCATGATATTATTATGCCCTATCTTGTATTTGTACTTTATTTATGTGTACTTATAGTAAATACACATAATAGATCTATTTTATTTTAAAAATTATCTTTTTAATGACTTCGTCTCAATCTCCTTTCATTGAGGCATATTTGGTTTTATACACAACTTTCATTTATACAGTGTATAAACCCCCTTTGACTTTTACTTTTAATCAAAAGGATTGTTTTTATACGAAGCATTTTTACTAAACGACAAAAAGGTTTTTTTCTTACGTATGTGCCGACAACGACTTCTCCGCCGCCGTGACTATTATTTGCATTTCGCCTTCCTCTATAAGCCATAACTTTTTTTAAGAGAAAAATAAATACCATGTTTTAATTTTCTTTTATTTTGGTATTGAAAATGGTTTTGATAAATTTTTTATATATATAAATGTGTGGTATTGATATCTTTTGATTGAAGTGTGGAAATCGTATGTTTCCTTTTTTCATGTTTTATGTGATACAATAATGTTATGGTTTATGATATGTTTAAACATGTTCATATGAGGAATGCATTGGACTTAATAACAAACGGGTGGAGCCCGCTATAGCTCCTCAATGAATCGGTAGGTCTTATGAGACAAATTAGTGTCTTGGCACATGGCCGTGAAAAAATCTTATTGTAGACATTACATGAGGCCTTGGCTACATGGTTATGATAGTATGGGATTATGAATTCCATCATTATAAAAGTTGTTATTGATATTGGATTTGATTATTCGACTAGTAGAATATCCATGTGAGTAAGTAAATGGAATTATTTAATTTTATTTTTTCCATATTATGCTGATGTTCATGTTTAAAAAGGATTTTGTTTTAGTTATACATTGCCTTAAATGTTAATGTTTATTTATGAAAGCTTTCGCAATATTGTTATCTTTACTGAGCATCTGAGCTCACCCCTTTCAATGTTTCAATATTCTCCAGGATGTGAAGAAGTATTTTATGAATGACCTGCAGGGATAGTCAGAAGAGGATATGAGTGTGGACTATGGAGACTTTGATATTGTATATTTTCACTTTATGATGTAATGTAACATTTATGAATGTATCTAGTGTTTCCAAGTCTACTAAACTAATCGGTCATTCGAGGCTTGATCTTTTGTGATAATGCCAATGTTACATAATAATGCACCGACTCCGGGTAAATAGGGTCGGGGAATTACAGTTCATATCAGAGGTAGTTTAATACTAACCATGGAAGCTAGATTTAGATAAAATCGAATTAGATCACATAGCCCGAAGATAGACTTTGAGGATTAGTATAGAAGAACTTCCTAGAATTTTGGTATTATAGAGATTTTGTGAGTTTTCCGAGCAATACATCCATGTCTGGATACGAGCAGGTAGAGGAGGCTCTAGAATAGATGTACCTAGGGGTAAAACCCAAAAACACCACTTTGAGCTAGACTTGAACGGAAACTGGTGCATGACAATGGGTCTTGCTGCACTCTTGGTTACGACACTCCCGGGGGATATGCTTAGTATAATTATCATTTTATTTACAAACCATTATGAAGGGATTATGAGTATACACTTCCTCAAAGAAAACATTTTTATGATTACAGATTATATCCATAAATAGTTCAATTTATGTTAAGTTTTTTACAAGTATGGAATTATGTATTTTAATTCATAATCTAATCTAGTTTATGCCATTGTTTAGAAATGGCGCCTAGTGGGAGGAATGAAAACCGTATCAATGCACGCACTCCATGTAGGGATTACCCTCCTGCTCAAGATAATTATAGTGGATCTGGAGATACAACTAGTGCTGATCAACTTATTACCATACCGGGACAACTCACTCAGGTTATGAATAATAACATTACTCATATAGAGCACCCTGATCCGCAATGTGGAGGATCAATGATAGACTGCTCATGAGGCAACAACCGACAACATTTAATGGGGGTACAAATCCATTAGTAGCTGAGAAATGGATAAGCTCCTTAGAGAACATATTCCACGCCTTGAGAAGTAGTGAAAGGGAGAAGGTTGTCATGGTAGTCTACCGCCTCACTAGAGATGCCGCTCAATGGTTGTCGCTGATTCAAAACACAAAGGAATATGAAGAAGTATCAAGTATGGAATGGAGGGACATTAAGAAACTTTTCTTCGAAAAATACTTTCCACATGACCATCGAGCAGATATGGAAAGGCAATTTCGGAGACTGAGGTAGAAGGATGATGAGAATGTCGCAAAGTATGAGGCTAACTTTACAAGGTTAGCGAGGTATGCCACAGATTATATACGTAACCCAAGAAGTAAGATTCATCGTTTCTTTGATGGGTTAAAACCAATTCTCCGTCGAGCATTAGTCTCACAATATTTCTCAACATACGAAGATATAGTCTCGTGTGCTATCAAGACAAAAAAGGAATTCTCTAAATCTTATGACAATAAAGTGAAGCAAGAGAAGAACGGAACGGTGGAGCAAGAGACAGATAAAGGGAAAATGGGAAAGAAGGATTTTCCATTATGCGATAATTGTGGGAAGAATCACCCTGGTACTTTCCAAAAGGGAATGGGAGTTTGTTATAAATGTGGAGAAAAAGGTCACCAGGCTCATGATTGTAATGGAAAGAAAGAGGCTATCAATGTTGAATGCTACATTTGTAGGGAAATGGGGAATTATGAAAATGAATTTCCTAAGCGTTAGGGAAATTTACCTCAGAAAATGCCAAGGGATCAAGGACAATCTTATGATGTTACTAAAGTTGAAGTGGAATAATTAATGTATTGGTACTTTTGGAGTCAAGGATTATATTCTGGTTATAAGAATAATGTGATATATATAAGGATTGTACTGCAGTACTTGTTTTTTTTCATTATAGTTTTAATATGATAAATGTAATCAAATTTTTAGTATGTGACAATAAGAAAAAATTTACTTTGTTTGGGGGATCTAATGTTACAATTGATTTTGGAATTAAGAGAACTTTTAGAGAAAGTCTGGACAGAGGTATTTTGGATAACTATAAAGATTGGGATGGATTAAGTTGAACTTTGAATAGTATTGTTTAAGGTTAAAACATTTCTGAAGATTACTTTTGGAATATTATAATACTATATTTTTAGGAAAAGGACAACCTGCAGGTTGGGGGATAACCCGTCACGTCGGACAAAGTTCCAGGAATCGAACCCACAACCATAGTGCGACATGCCTTTATTACCTACCACTAGCCTACAAGAAGACCATGGTTATTAAAAAATAGTTTTCCTAATCTAAATGGTATGTGTTAATATTTTTAACCTTGTACGATTATGATAAATATAATATTTTTGAGTTTCGTTATCTTTTTGAGTGAAAGATGTGTTTGTGTTAGAAATTAGTTGAAGGTTGAAACTCTACTTGTCAAGCATAAATATATATATACCTATCTATTATTCAATGAATAAATTAATTCTTAAACATTAGTAAAGGGATATTAAAACACAAAATGTGTTATCCTAATACCTTATGTCTTGTTGAACTGATAATATTTTATATCAACGTAGATTAAAGGCTTTGAGGCCCTCAATTTTACACTTCATTGTGATTGATTACCTCAATCACTCCCTACAAGTATTTACGTTTTTCCTCCAATTATATGTCTCTAATTTCCACCAATGTTCTCTTAATCGAGATCATAATTTGGTGGTGACTTTTTCATTTCCCTTTCCATCTTATTAAGGCTAAATTTTATGAACCTTATTTTCGATGTGAGTTTTCCCCAATGGTATTTTCTATTTTCAACCTTCTCTTTTCGAAGAAAAAATTTAAATTACAAGGACGCAATTTATTGAAGGTGGGGAGAATGTAACACCCCAAGCTTCCATGGTACACTCCTCTTTGAATAATAAAGCAGTGTGTGTTGTACACAACCTCGAGTTCTAACACAACGCGACCAATAAAAGTAGCAGTTATGAATAGTAATACCCACTTTTTGGAATTATATATATTTTATATTTCAAAATGGACTTCATTTTTGGATTCGTAATATCGAAATATGCCTATGTTGAATTTTTGGTATTTTTCTGAGAACTTTCAATTTTTTAATGAATAGTGAAAAATACTTAAAAACAACTTTTTTAATCAAAATAATTTATAGTGATAAATTATACTATTGAGTGGTTTTAAAGTATAATTAGAATATATTTTTACCATTTTATCCGATGGTGTTCATTAGAAATAATTTCACTATGAAATTGGACATAAACAATTGTCAATCTTTTGATATATATTGTTTCTTAAAAACACGCTATTTGTTGCGACAGCGGGAATTAATTATAAAATTAATTAATGCAACTTATATGTTTGTAATTTTTTAAAATAGAAATAATTTTTGAATTCGGAATATCAATTATATCTTAGGGTGAAATTTTGTCATTGTTCTGAAAAACATCAATTTTTTATTAATAGTGAAACCACTAACTGTTAGTTAAAAAACAGATTTTTCATTTAAATTAAACATTTCCACTTCTGTGATTTTATTTTCAAAAATCCGACATTCATGGTTGTCATTAGGATGTAAAATGTTGTTCAATGGGATTAAAATAATTTTTTGGTGAATAGTAACTTTTAAGATTAATTAATCGTGATTAAAGGTAAGTAGTGAAATTTGAGGTAAAAATGATATTATAAAAATATGAAAATACCTTTACACTTGTCCTACCCCTATTGGATGGGTCATGGCCGACAAAGAAAATCCATGGGTCAACTTGGATACCCCATGGAACCACTTCGATAGGAAAATGTCATAAATAACTTTTATTTAATGTTAAAATAAAAATGTCAGAAACATAAGTTGTTTTACTAAAACAATTTTTAAATAGGGTTATACAAGTCATATTTTTTACTATAAATATTCATTAGAAAGCTAAAAATATTTCCTAAATCATGATAGTTGTTTTATACTTTTTAGACAATAAATAAATTAAATTATATTTGACACCATGATGATGCAGCGATTACCTCATTAATTAATGATTTTAATAAAATTGAAGGATAATGTAAAATATAAGAATTACATTTCTTAAAAGCCTATTGGATGAGTATATTTAGAACCCTTATCACCTTATCCTCGAAATATATAAGTGTGGGACCTTTAAAATCCCAATCTCATTATATAATAAAGTAACATTTCATGACTTTCCAAGACTGCCCCTCCTCTCCTCTTATAAAAGGCCCCCACTACTACCACCTTACTCACAACTTCAAAGCCTTTTGGCTCGGCCAACCTCTGCCCAAATACTCTCTAAACTTCCATCTCTTACTCCTAGAAGAATCACTTTGGTCAGAAGTCTTCCCAAGGAATCCTTTGGCTCAAATCAAAATAAGAGTTACCTGATTTTAAGGTAATGTCTTCTCTTATGTTATTTTGTTTTATTTTGCTTCTCCAACCACTTAAACACTTTTTATTACATTCCTTTGTAACAAAACCAGTATCTTCAATATACTAGGATGTTTTTATGAGAATTATTTGATTTACACTTACACACACCTTCGTCTAATGGATAAAGAACATACGGTTTCTGTTGTTGGAAAATTTCTGCCTCACGAAACGATGATTGTTCAATCATCTTTTAACACCACTAATAGTGGCCATTATGATGAAACTATTTTTATATATGATATATATTATGTTTTTTCCTATTATTCTTTATTTTTAATTTATGCCATACCTTTACGATTTCCATTATGGGTAAACGCGATAATTTCATTTTAGGAAGTGTGGACTACCACCCCCTCAAAGTGATTTGAATCGTTGATGCCATATGTTGGATGTATAAAGGATGAAGTAAATGGTATTATACATTTTATTATACTCAAATTATATTATACCTTTATATAATTATAACTTATTTACATTAAATACTAAATAGGAATGAATGTAGCGTTCATGCGTACGTACGGCTTACCGTCTCCATGAAAGGTGCATTTCATTTCTTTCCTCTAAATGTTATTGATTATTATAAATGAATGTATATACTGGATATATATTATATATACGATATCTACATCATGGATATAATTCTGGTGATAATGGATATTCTTCCACATAAAAAAATGTAATTATAAGAAGTTTATTATTGACTCAAGTACCAAAGATCGACAAAACGGCCATTATTAACTTAAATGACTACATAATTTTCATAACATGGTAATAAGTGATACAAAAGGAATAATGAACATGAAAAATGTTCTTAAGCAAATAGAAATTAACTATATTTTATTATTAAGGAGATTAAAGAACGATCGAGTCAAGTCGAACACGTGGTACTGGAACTTTTTAACCCAATTTCCATTCATTGGGTTAATCTCCTACTTTCAAATTATGTCATAATATTATTATGTCATATATTGTATTTGTACTTTCTTTATGTGTACTTATAGTAAATACATATAATAAATATATTATATTTTAAAAATTATCTTTTTATGGACTTCATCTCAATCTCCTTTCATTGAGGCATATTTGGTTTTATACACAACTTTCACTACTGGAAAACTAACCTTTACCAACGGTTTGGAACCGTTGGTATAGGCCTTCAAACCGTTGGTATAGCCTATACCAACGGTTTGGAGAACCGTAGCCAAGTAAGCCGTTGGGATAGGTCTATACCAACGGTTTTCCGAAAACCGTTGGTATAGACCTATACCAACGGTTTTGGAAACCGTTGGTATAGGTAATATGAAATCTATACCAACGGTAATGGAACCGTTGGTTTATAAATTCCAAAAATAAAACATCTGCTGGGATTTGATCCCAGGACCCCTCGTTTATAATCGAACGATTTAACCACTAAGCTAACATCACTTTGTAAACATAATTTCATAAATATATATATGTATTATCATAATTATTTAAAATTTTGATTTATATAATGTTCTCGGTTAGTAGGTCTGGAAAAAAATTAAAGAACCTATCCCAACGGTTTTCAAAACCGTTGGGATAGCCCTTTCCCAACGGTTTTCAAAACCGTTGGGATAGGTTTGGGTGGGTTGAATTTATGCTGGTCGAAGGTTGAAATCTTGGGTGGTTTTTTCCAGCGGTTTTGGTGAACCGTTGGGAAAGAGGACTCTTTCCCAACGGTTTTGATGAACCGTTGGGAAAGAGGAGGGAAAGAGGACCCTTTCCCAACGGTTTTGGTGAACCGTTGGGAAAGAGGAGGGAAAGAGGACTATTTCCCAACGGTTTTGATGAAAAGTTGGGAAAGAGGAGGGAAAGAGGACCCTTTCCCAACGGTTTTGGTGAACCGTTGGGAAAGAGGACTCTTTCCCAACAGTTTTGGTGAACCGTTGGGAAAGAGGCTCAAAACACACCCTTTCCCAACAGTTTTCTAAACCGTTGGGAAAGGTGGGGAAATCTATGGCTTTCCCAATGGTTTTGGTGAACCGTTGGGAAATGGTAGCTATACCAACGGTTTTTACAAACCATTGGTATAGAAGTGTTGGGAAAGATCATCTTTCCAGTAGTGTTTCATTTATATGGTGTATAAACACCCTTTGACTTTTACTTTTAATCAAAAGGATTATTTTTATACGAAGCGTTTTTACTAAATGACAAAAAGAATGTTTTTTCTTACGTATGTGGCGACAACGACTTTTCCGCCACCGTGACTATTATTTGAGTTTCAGCTTCCTCTATAAGCTATAACTTTTTTTTAAAAGAAAAATAAATACCATGTTTTACTTTTCTTTTATTTTGGTATTGAAAATGGTTTTGATAACGTTTTTATTATATCAATGTGTTGTATGGATATCTTTTGATTGAAGTGTGGAAATATTATGTTTCCTTTATGCATGTTTTATGTGATACAATTATGTTATGGTTTATGATATGTTTAAACCTGTTCATATGAGGAATGAATTGGACTTAATAAGTGACGGGTGGATCCCGCTATATCTTCTCGATGCATCGGTAGGTCTCATGAGACAAACTAGTGTCTTGGCACGAGGCCTTGACAGAATCTTATTGTAGACATGGAACAAGGCCTTGGCTACGTGGTTATGATAGTTTTGGATTATGCATTCCATCATTATGAAAGTGGTTATTGATATTGCATGTGATTATTCGACTAGTAGAATATCCATGTGAGTAAGTAAATGGAATTATTTAATTTTATTTTTTCAATATTATGTTGAAGTTAAATTTTAAAAATTATTTTGTTTTAGTTATACATGGCCTTAAATGTAAATCTTTATTTATGAAAGCTTCCGCATTATTGTTATCCTTACTGAGCATCTGGGATCACACCTTTCAATGTTTTAATATTTTCCAGGATGTGAAGAAGTATTTTATTAATGACCTTCAGGGATAGTCAGAAGAGGATATGAGTGTGGACTATGGAGACTTTGATATTGTATATTTTCACTTTATGATGTAATGTAACATTTATGAATGTATCTAGTTTTTCCAAGGCTACTAAACTAATCGGTCTTTCGAGACTTGATCTTTTGTAATCATTCCAATGTTACGAAATAATGCACCGACTCCGGGTAACTGGGGTCGGGGCGTTATATCCGGGCTTCTAGGGTTGAGGCGTTCCATACTAGCAATTTTATTTAAAGGTGGAAATATAGGCTACCTTTTCCACACTTCATTCCTATAATTATTATACATCATTGAAGAGAGGGATTTTAAAAACCATTGCCTCCAAAGTTAATAATCTTATAAATTCCATCAATTAACGGTGGTTGATGTTGGATTTGAGGTGATATTGAGTGGATTAAAAGATATTGGAATGGGTTACCTATTGTTTGAGATTTTGGTTCCATATTAAGAAGTTCATAGTCAGAAGATGAGTTCACTATTGATTAGTTGTGGATTATTGATTAGGGATTTTGAGTGACTCAATTTATCACCTGGTTCAAGTGAAGTGATAAAGATCAATTAAATCTTGTTTTCAACATTAACAAGAAAATATGGGTTTCATTCATTACCAGCTCTTTTGAGTTTTAAGAAAAGGTTTCTGTAAAGATATTTTGAGATATACGATCTTCCAATTATAGTTGTAGATTCATTTGTTCAACAATTAATGGTGTCTTTATATATTATGGGTCAATTCAAGGACTATATTTTTATTTTCTATGTTTTTTTAATCAAGGAGTTATCTTTTTTCTTATATTATTAGACTAGAATTAGAATTTAATTTGAGTTGATGGATGGTAAATAACATGTGTCCAATATAAGTAATTGGGGATTAATGATAGCTAGAGACATGATTTACTGGATGTTCATGTGTTATTGAAGAAGATGCCATAAATATATAAATCTAGGATTTATGATTGGAATAAGACTGTCACTATTTTCTGAAAAAAGGATTATGGTATTTCAGTATTGTAGATATTTAAATATAAGTATTGATGTTTTAAATAAATGGAGAGGATGATATATGTATGTATATATATAAGTTTAGATCACTTATATTTGAAAAAATGTATCTGTTTGTTGTCTTTCCCTGATTGAGTAGGTTTTGTCATGTTTGGAGATAAGGAGATGTTCCATGATACTCTTGAAAGGGGTTTACAAAGGCCATGTGTGAGTATCTAGATGTAGTAATACACTGTCTTATGGTGTAATTCAGATGGTTCGTAACCAATTTAGAAGTGGGAATATGAAATAGAAAAAAGGGAGTTCTTGAATTTGGGGATTTAATACTCCAATATTAAATTCTTGAAGTAACACATGTAGCTAGATAAGATAAAGCATCCATCACAAGGGAAGATCAGTATTGGGGTTAAGAGGATAGATATTTTACCTGATAGGGATAAATAGTTTCTATTCCAATCCATCTATTCTTAATTATTTAACTTTTTAAATTGAAACATATTTTCATTTTATGGAATCGAACATGTTTTTTTGGTAAAACATTTTTAGGAATAATATTGATATATTTTATTTCATTTTTACTAAATTATTGTTGTGGATTGAGTCTCTCATAAATCTCATTATTAACATCATATTTTTATTTAAAAAAATATGTTTAATTACAGTTCTCTTAATAATTTAATTAGATTTTATATATTTACTTTTATGAGACCCTTTTGACATTGAAGATGATATTAATCTAGTACTATCATTTAATATCTTTTTTAAAATAGTTTTTACTTGGAAATAACATTTAATTATCACTGAAAATCCATTTATATATTGAATAATATAGAATTGATCCAAGATAATTTTCACCCCTAAATAAAAAATTTATTATCCTACTATTTTGGTAATTTTAGTTACACCTTCTTTTTCATGACTGTGGGAATATATTTTCTCAAATTAATTTATCAAATTCCACATATTTATCCAGTTTTCCCGTGAAATATTTATTGATTAATAACCTAGTTTTGATTTTTTTAATTTTTAATTATCACAATTCCATTAGATTCATAATTTTTTAGATGATATTGCACTTCATTTTAGGACAATTATATCTTTATTTTTTTATAGTAATGTTTTGGTTTTTTTGGGTTTTTCTTTGATTTTGTTCCAAGAATTATTATGGGTAAAACCCATATTTTATTTTTAGATTTTTTTAATATGGAAACTGAAAAAATAATTGTACTTACCTATATTAAACCTATAAAAATTTTAAGTTATTATATAGGAAGTATTCATGCATAAAATAATAATTTTAAAACTAAAAAATATTAGTAAGGAAAACAGACATATAACTGAAGACTAAAATTAAAAGACTTTTAATTGGTATAAAATAACTGGAATATGTTTTTGCCTTGTTAGTATTTATAATGTGATTTTTATGAAGATCATGATGATGTTGGTTTAGATTATATATTAATTACCATTAAGAAAAAGTGTAATAATGGTAAAATAGGATTATAATGTAATGAAAAGTCATGTTGCATGCATTATTTCATGGGTTGTTATATTGGAATAAAAATTTGATATAGATGTTTATTTGACTAATACTCAAAAAAATTTACTTAACTCAATCCTCCTAGGTCTATTAGATCATTTTCAAACCATTATTTAATAATAAAGGTCAAATGATCAGTCAATTAGAAATACTAAGTTTGATTATTGTCCCATTAATGTGGTGGTAACACTCCCAACCCATTTATTCAAAATTAAGGATTCAAACCAATTAATATTGGAGTATTTAAGAGAGTAATTGAGACATATATTTCTGGTTAATTTCTAAATATCATCATTCAACTTCTTTTTAATCTTGAAAATCGGCTACTAAACATGAATTTTAAATAAAAAAATTATAAAAAAATCATAATGAATTGGTATTAAATGAACCATAAACTTTTCAAGTATTACATGAATAGTTTTTCCCCCAAAACTAGAATTCTAATCTTAGTATAATAATCAATTTTTTTAGGGTTTTGAGAGATTTTGTAGAGTAAGGATTTGAGGAGGTGGATATATACATAGATACACCCTTTTTTCAATGATAATGAAAACATGAAAAGGGGAAATTCATATCTAATGAATTAAAAAATAGAAACATATTCAATCCATTAAACGGGTTCTTAGAAATGAATTTTGTAGTTTAAAATGGAATTTTTTTCTTGTAGAATTATAATCTTATAAAATTGACGTTTTATTTCTTAAAATTTTTTATACAAACACATGATGGTTTCTAATAAGAAAACTAATCCCTCTAAGTTATTTTTTGATATTTTTCTACAGGGATTCGATCTTGGAAAATAAAATATAATGATAGTAGAGAGGAATCCTATGAATTATTATTTTAATAAAACCATTTATATGAATTCAATAAAAATATAATTGTTTTTATATTTTTTCAAATATAAAAATTAATCTTTCTGAACACTTGTTTTTTATTCCCGGTCATATGAGTTTCTCCCTAACATTAAATTGATTTATTATTTTTAATTTTTTTACATATGAAAATTAAACTATCTCACCACATCTTTTTAGTTGGTGGGAACATCCAACAACACTATGATTATTTGGATAAAAACTATGTAGATTAGAGGATCATGGACACTCCTTTCTCTAATTAAACCTTGTTTTATTCTTCTAAAAATAATATTTAATATAGTTACTGATTTTGATTCAATTTTATTCACAGTAGTGGGATAAAATAGGTTGATTTTAAAATAAAATGTTATGGATGGATGGAACATACAAATAGAGGGAAAAATTCAAATAAATGGTACTTTTCAATTAAATTAATTTAATTTAATTCATCTATGTCAATTCATTAAGTGTAGTTTTTTTGTAGAAAATCATTTTTTAATATATAGTTGTTTTTTGATAAAAAATTATTTATTTTCATGTTTTTATTCTTTATATAATAAGGATCATTTCACTATGTACGTACATCTTGGATATTGCAACATTTATTTCATTCATGTAGAGAAATAATATAATTTTTTTTAAAAATCATTGGTGTTATTCTTACATATATTTATCATGATATATTTCTCAAATTTCAGACTAATTTTTTTCATCAATAAACTTGTTTACCAAAAAATTAGTTATGAACACAATTTTGAGTGCATTTTTGCCTATTAATTTCAAATTTCTAGAAATAATCTTGATATGTAATGTGAACTCTCTACTTTCCACCACTATATTAACTAATTTTCAAATATGTTTAATGTAATCACATTATTGACTACATTATTTTTTATATTTTTTTATGGTTAACACGAAGATGAATATTTTAGGATCATTGATTTGGTGAAGTTACAGGGATAAAAATGATTAACAATGACCAGAAATATAATTTTTTAACTATTTTTTCTCATTGTTTAAAAATACTGGGCCCCAATTATTCTTTTTTATTAGTAGAACCATTTAAATACTAAATATTAATTATTCATATCAACATAGAATGTTATGAATTTTAAAAATTTACAATCACTATCTTGTTATTAGTTTATTCAATGTACATTGCCAATATGTTTTTGTAGATATATTATGATTTTTTTAATGATTAATGAATTATAACTTTTTAATGGAAGCATTAAGAGATTAATTTCCTTCAAAACATTCTTTTACCCTCCTCTGATTGCATTATTTTGATCATAAAGAACTATATTAATTGGTTAAACACCAACTTTTTATGTGTTTAATGAGAGAAATAATATTGATAATTAAATCAATGGGTATAATCAATTTGGACATTAATTTCATCATGGTTGTTTTATTTGAAGTATAAAACATGATTTTATATTTAAAGATAAAAAAGGATAATTTTTAAAATGTAACTATGATGTAAATGAATAATTTTTTAGGTTATTGTTTTATTCACTTATAAATTTTAAATTTTAATTTTTTTTCTAAATTAATATTTTTAGACTATTATTTTTTTATTGATCGTGACTATATAATGAAATTTTTTGTATTTTTATAGGATTATGTGTTTTCTATTTTTTTGTTGTTTAACATGATGTTTAGTTTTAAATTCCAATAATATGCACTATTAATATGAATTTATGAATTTTTTTAACAATTTAAATTCTTATAATTCTTCAAAATAAGTCAATTGTATAATTTAATATGTGATCAATTGAATACTAGTATTCAAATAGTTTAAAACTTGATTTTTTATTTTTGAATCTCAGCATTTTTTCTACTGTTCAAACATGTGTTGTATTTCATGTTTTAACTATCAGATATTTTTTGATATGATTACTACACAATACTATCTAGTTTAATTTAAATTTATTTTGAGTTTTCAATTATTAAATTCATGAAAATTGTGTAAAATTTTGTCTTTTGATTTCTAAAAAAATCACACTATAGACATTGGTTCCTAAAAATATAATTTATTATCTGTTCAATTTTTTCTATTTTTTTAAATGTAAAATTTTTCATTCATAAATATTTTAATTTCATATGTATATTTTTAGTCTATATTTAATAAAAATAAAAATATACCATCATTGAAATTTATATATATATATATATATATATAATCATTTTTTAAATTTACACTACAAGTTATATATTTTTTATTCGCTCATATGGAATCATAAAAGGACCCTAGAATTCATTGACTATGTCAGAAAAAAAAAATAAAAGGATGAGTATAATCATTATGATCCAATTTTATCAGTGAAACTACTTTTACTAGTTACTTCTATCCAAACTAGCACATAACTAATTTGGTATATTATTTTTTCAATATACCAATTATTTTTTTAATCTATTTGGTTTTTTCTTTCAAAATAACTATTTTAATTAAATTGATTTTCTATTTTTATAGTAATTATTATGTATGAAACCTGATCTGTAAAAACAAGGGGAATTAGAGAAGGTTTTTGATATTGTCACAAAAAGTAAAAATATTTAGATTTAGGGTTTTTTTCTATATATGATTATTTTCTATCGAATATTCTGCATAATATTATTTAACTTTTCATAGAATATTTGCTTTATATTTTTTTGTTAATTGGAATCACATTCGTGATAAATTATTAATGATCCACTAATAAAATTTTAAATAATACTATTGGATTTTGAATTGCGTTCTTGACAATTATTTTTCTTCTCCCAACATACTGAAAATTATGCTTTCCATTCTGATTTTCTATATAAAAATTCTTGTTGGTTTGGTGTTATTTAAATGGAGGGATGCATTTCCTACTCGTTACCAATCTATAATATTTCATAACTACTTAATTGAAATTAAATTTTGAAAATTTATTTATAAATTAAACCACCAAATAAAGGTTAATCATTGGAGAATCTTTTGAGTTTCATGTGTGGTGGGGGGGTCAGTTTTTATGTTAAATTATATATTCATTGAGGAAACATAAAAAATGAAACTATATATTTCAAAAGAAATAGTTTCCAGCCATGAGTTTTCAATTTTTTTGGTTGTGAGTTTTTTGGAATTTGATAAATTTTTTTTACTTGGAGTGGTGATTAATTTTCTTCATACAATTATCGCAATCATGTAACATTTTTACATTTCCAATTATTCAAACTATGGGTATAAAATTTAATATGTTAATTTTCTTATAACATTTGGTTCGGATTTAAACATTCAAGGTTTTAATTCGAATGGTCAATGAAATGAACACCTAATCATTTTGAACATGTATTCATTATGATAAAATTGGTGGATGAGTTAATTATGGTTATTTATAATGACTAAACTCACTAATACACTATATGGTTCATATTATATAATGGGACAAAAATATTTGAGTCTATTCACTGAGAATATAAAGGTAAATGTTAATGGAATATTTATATTCAATTTGATTTTGTCTAAATCAATTCAAATTTAAAATCAATAATTTTTGTAATGAATGAAACCAACTTATTCACAAATATTATTTTTTATAATTAGAGTAATAAATTCATTCTTAAAAGATTCAAAGTGGAAAAATGCTTTTAAAAATTCTTTTATACATGGAATGTTATGTATTACATATTCAATATTAATTATATTGCACAAAATTTGATAATATTGTTTGTTGAAGGCATACAAGGAGTTATGCAAGGGGGGATTTGATGTGGTTATTATTGGATGTTGTTTTCAAAAGAATTTCCATTATTTTCTGGCATAAATGGAATGATATTGGGATTTTTTGTGATAATTAAAGGGAATTGATTTTTTTTATGATAATGGTAGTTCTATGATATTTTGAATAAAATGGTGTGATTTTTTCCTAAAATAATCAAGGATATTTTCTTTAATTAATTAATTTTTTTGAAGAACCAACATTTCAATTTCTTATGGAACATTAATAGAAATAAAATTTTCATTCTTAATGCTTATTATTTTTTAGTTAATTATTTTATTATTTCATGTTATATTTTGAATATCAATTTATACACATTTTCATTATTACTTTGTAATTTATATTTGTAACATGAATGTTGAGAAATTTTGAAATAATTCCATATTTTAATAAAATTTAACTTTTTTCCTTAATAATTAAATCTTGAGACAATACTATTTATTTGTAATGGAGTCACATTATCTAAAATTTGATTTTGTATAATGAAATCATTCATCCAATGAATTATTAAATTATTAAAATTACTTTTATGGATTTGAATTTATTAAGTGGAAATTTAAATTTAATTTTAATTTTGATTTAGTATTTTGATTAAAAATTTTATTTTCAAATTTTACATCCTAAGCAGTGATTTAAATTTAATTGATATATATATATGTAGTAATTCATGTTTTATAAGGCATTTTGGATGATTTATAGATGAAAATGAAGGATCCTAATGGTATTATTAGGTTTTAGAGATAATAGATACTACATAATTAATCTGAAGAGGGAAATAAATGCTACATGATATACACTCTAGGGTAATAATTTTTACACCTATTCGATACAAAGGCAAATTGAAAATAGTTGCCTTCAATGAAAATTGCATTTTCCATTTATATCAATAACATGTTATCGAGGCCAGTGTTGAGCTGATATTTAGTTGAAATGTAGCCAATAAACATCGTTCAGTATTTTTTCTGTGTTTTTCTCCATGGAGGGATAATAGTGATCAATGTTTCAGTTCAATTTTTAATATTGGTTTTTATGGTATTATATGAGCGATTCAGGTGAGCCCCTATTTTGAGTGAAGGGGTGATGATAGATAAAATATGGCTTTCTACAGTTTAGAGAACCGAAGAGTGTGATATTTCCTCTAACTATTTATGTTTTAGATGAAGCATTGGTTGATGACAAATATGGTTGTTGGTTTCTGATTCAAAGAATATTGTAGGTGTGCTTTTCAGATAATACAATCTAATTTATGATTTGGTATACTTATGGGAAGGAGAATATTTCAATACTAATGTTATTGTACATGTTTGTGACACCTGGTATGTGATAGATGTGTTTACTGTGTGGAGTAGGTTGGGATGAGTTGGGATCTATGGATCGATTCCATGCGAATCATAAAAGTGTCTTCACATGGTCCCGTTCAAGTAAATGAAAATAGTAATAATGTTACATAGTGTTTCAAATATATATTATTCAATGGGTTTGGGATTCAAGATGCTCTCCACCTATGACTATTATGTAATTCTATTACTAGAATATTTCACATTAGGTTTTCTAGTATTTTTTTGGATATTCTAGTTTTTTCTTTGATTAATGTTGGATCAGTATAGTTTCATGATCGATGACATTTGTATGGTATATCCTTAGAAAAACCCAATAGTTTCCTCGTACATGAAAAATATGGTGGATCTTTCCAAAGTTATTTAATAATATTGGGTTACAAACCTATTGAATGTTTGGATTTCATATTAGTTGAAAGGATGGGAGGTCAGGAAAATCAAAACCTATTAGGTGGAATTATTTCCAACTTCGGGACTATCAAAATGATTTTTGTTATGTTTTTTAATCTCTCCCAAATATTTATATTAGATTGGTTACCCTAATAAAAAATTCTGGTGCTGAATTTGTCTATATGAAAGTTGGATATCAATTAATGATTCCATTTATATGTATTATCATTTCTCTATTTGGTTCCCATAATTTTTTAGAAATGAGTGAATTCCTATTCTTTAAAGACATATGACCAGACACTATGAAGTTTTATGTTGTCCATAAAGGCGATTGGTGGTTCAAGAGTTGAATGGAACATCGATACGATGTCCTATGTATCATCTTAGTACCTGAATCAAAACCTCTATAGTTCATTTGACATTTTTCAAGTTTGAATGACAAGACCAAACTGTTCACTTTAACATCATGTGACAAGGAAACACCTGAGATACCTTAGGAATTAGGTACGGAGCTTCGTACATATTAACAAATCCTACATATCCTACTTAAAACCACATTCTGATTCTTCATAGTTTTATCTTCCCTAAACCTACTGATGTGTTGGGATTTATAATTAATACACTTGAGGGTTTTTTAATGATACTTGATCAACATGAGAATTCCTTAGGGAACTACACCAAGGTGGAAGTCGATGTAAAGAATATTATGTATCATTTCATTTATTGTGGTGTACACAATAAGGGTTACCTAATTAGGGTAATTTTATTATGCTATATATAAGGTCATTGAAATTATATAATCCCATTTGAGATGTGATCGGTGTGAGAAACAATTGATAACAAGTAATCAATCTCACTACATATGGAAGTAGGGCATATTAACTAGTGTGTCCATGATAGAGTGTTTAATATGAATCTTGGGCATTAAGAAGGATTCCTTTTTATATAAGATTGTGTGAATAAGTGTCCTTGTAGTTCAATATCACCCCTAATCCTTCGATGGCTTAATATTACTTGAGGGTATAGTCAAGGCTTTCAATTAAGTGGATTATCGTGTATAAGCCTATTTTTTCATCCTCTGATGGACAAGGAAGGAAGATAGAATCATGGGTTGATCTCGGCCCCAGATATTAGGTATATGGGATATGGTGGTACATACACCAAGGTAGATTCAAATCAAATCTCTAACCCTAGAAATGTTTCTTATGTATCCTATTTGGATAGGAATTAGAGTCCACGTAGATCAGATAACATTCACAATTCACTAATGGGGGAGGACGAATGGTCTTCCCATAGAGGATGAGTCCTATGGAAAACCAAGGGACTTGGGCCTATGTGGATTCCCCTTGCTTATATTCAAATCTTACCCCAAAAAATATTTGTTAAGGACCATTATTGTTTGATGGGGTATTTTGTTTCTAAAATGAGTATCATATAACACTTATACATTTTCCGGTGATTCTATCTGTAGTCCATTATGTGTATTTCCAATATGAATGGGGAATTATTGACTAATGAATAATTTTTTGTGGTTTATATGGTTTGAGAGGACATGGACATGAATTCACCTAGACAAGGCTAACATGTCCATGGGTGTCTCCTGGACATATCTAGGTGTCGGCTTAACATGGTCAATGGACATCTCATGACCTGGTATACATGTCTGGAGGTCATCTCATGACCTGAATGACATGTTTTGAGGGTCTTACGAAAATTTCAAGAGAGTATTTTTGAAATGTATGCATGCTGTTGTGTGACCAAGTTATACATGTCCAATGTTGTTTCCCAAACCTGGCTAGCATGTCTAGCGAATGTCGCATAATTTGGAGAGAATGTCTGGAGGACTTCAAGTGACTAAGACGACATGTGCATTGGATGTCTCATGATCTAGGTGACATAGTCGAAGGAAACTATATTACTAAACTTACGTGTCAAGAGTAAATCCATAATCTATGAAAATACCATGCGATGTGTATGAATCCTTCACATGAAAATTAGTGTGTATGTATTTGTACGAATATTCCATAATTCTCAACAATTATCACATAAATTCATCAATGTTCCTTAGGCATTAACATGTTGAGTACTCATGTGATCATGTTGACATGAAGAAAATCTTTTGAATGATCTAAACAGAAGGAAATATGTCCTTTATGTGACAAAAAATGTGGCCATGTGAATTTCATAACCATACCCCATAATCATATAATTCATTCCCCATGATTATTTGGTGTGAGACTATTGTGATTTTGTGGTCATTTACTTCACAAAATACCTTCTCATCTATGTTCCCCTACATGTGTGTTTTTATGTACATGGGTGGTTCGATTTAAAGGCATCACCAACCAAAATTTATTCCAATGTAAGCTACACATAGACCACTTATATTTTCTTTAGTTGGTGGACAGAGCATAACATAACACATTCCATGTGATCCAGCAGAAAATCATCAATAAGGACATATCAACATTTCATGATAAACAATGACTGCATGATCATTCCATCATTTCCATATTTATTGAACTCATTTCATTTCGAATTTTCTTCATATGAATAAATGGATATGTTTAAGTGACTTCACATGATCAGGAAGATAATAATGGGGCCCTTTTTGAGATATAGATGGCATGTTTTTGGGCTTTCATGCGGTCTATATAATGATCACATGAAGCACCTAAACCCTTTAGTGAAACACTTCATTATATAATGTTACCATATTTTCCATCATTTATTGAAGAAATCCTATGATGTTTAACTATTAATTTTCTATAAGGGAATCTATCGACGCCGAAAAACTCTTAAGGGATGATGTTGGGTGTTCATGAAAAAGTGAAGGCATATTTAGACTCGACGATCCATTCTAGAGGGACCAGAAGGGTTGCGTGAAAAATATCAAGAGTGCGCAAAAATTGTCTCTCGCATGTGGAAAACCACGAGATCTGAGGAAGTATTCCACACGGGCCCAAAATCTTTTGTGCCACCGACCTCTCAACTTGCACACACGCTGACCATGAGCCCCGACTTTTTTTGCGCTGCCGACCCTATCGTGCAATTTTTTGCACGGTCTGGATTCCATGAAAATCTGGTGGCCCCAAGAGCCTATAAATAGAAGGGAACCCCTTCAACATACGATGGTTGAATAATCTGAACCACCACCCATGCACAACATCCACCTCTTTAGTGCGCAAAAATGGATTTCAGGTATGGGATTTTTCGCGATAGGTCGCCTAGGGGTCTACCTTCACGCAGGACCCCCAAGGCTTAACCCTCGCGCAAATCCGTTTAAGTCACAGACCTTGTTCTCAATCCTTTAACCTTGCTCTCAATTCATTCCCCTTGCGTGTAATTCATTCCCCTTGCATGCAATTTATTCCCTTTGCATGAAATTTATTCTTTTTTAGTGCAATTAATTCCCCTTGCATGCAATTCATTCCATATGCGCAAAATTCATTCCCCTTGCACACAAAATTTGACCGGTTCTGGCGCACGACTGCCATGACTTGTACGACCCATATTACGACAATCACTTCATTTTGAGCGCAAAACCTCGGCTCCCCTTCGCATGTGAATCTCTCTAATTACGTACACACTCAGTATCTTTTGCGCCTCTATTAGAGTTGCGCATCAATTGAATGAAACACTCTCCAATTGCACGTGGAAATCCAAAATGACCCTAGCCATTTCCTCACGTGCTCGATGTCCCTCTTTTGGACATCATCTTTGGGTAACCCTTATGCCCAAAATATCTACATCACAAAACCGTTTTTCATGCGACCATCATGGTTTGCACAAAACAATTTCAAAGTCCACTGGACAATAATTCACGTTACATTGCTTCATCTCATGCTCCTTTTCATAGGCATGAAAATGTCTTTTTCTTCTTTGTATAGCCACGCTAACATGTACCCCCAATGGGATCACCTCTCGACACCCCCTCACTAAGGCATTTCCAGTCCCTTCACTTGAGAAAGGTGTAAAGGGTGCAGGTTATGTAAGTTCTAGGGGTGTAGAGTGAACCCACCTCGTCCGAGCAATATCACATTAAACTGCCAATCACCATTGTCCTCAGCACCTGACATTAAACTATAACCTCACCCCGCACATCATACGCGGGGAACCCTGGCTCGGACATTCATTACGCCCTCTCGTCTCAACAGGAGTGAAATATTCCTCACATGGAATGATATCCTCTTTGCTGAGGTGGTGCCTATCTGCATAGAAGGGCCAACATCTTGGTGTAGGCCCCTTGCCTTTCTTCCAGGAGGTAGTACCCCTACTACTTCTTTAATTTTCCATGCCAAAGGCCCGCAAAGGGCATGATGGGCATCCACACTCTTATATCTTCTGCTTTGCTGAATCCCTCTTCTAATGGGCTATGTCACCATTGAGCCTCCAACTTGGAGTAAGTCCATATCTCCCTCTCCTTGGGATGAAACCCAAGTGTAAGGCTCACTCCACTTCCCACAGATGAACATTTCACAACATGATCGTCTGGTCTATGATACCTCTTGTATCTCACACCGAGGATGACTCACGTGGGCTTTGTGTAAGAATCTTCAATGACATCCTCTCTAGGCAGCTAAAAAGTGTAAGCCCGACACCCAGTCTGAACTACAAAAACATTGATCATTGCCAATGAAAGGTATGTAGAAAGCCTCCCTGAGGTTCATTCCCAACAATCATCAGTCCCAAACAACATCACATTGGGGTAAAAAGCCCAATCCTTCCCGAACTACGTGGACTTTGATACTTTCAAGGAAAGGTACGTTGGACACGTCCCTGATGTTCAAGCCCAACAACCATTAGACCATAGGTCCTCCTTCACATCAATTCGCCAACGCTCTGGGCAGCTCAAGAGTGTAAGCCCCACACCCAGTCTTGAACTACGTGGATTTTGATCCATGCCATGGAAAGGCACGTTGGAAGCCTCCATGAGGCTCATGCCCAATAACCATTTGATCTCGGGTCCTCATTCACATCAGTTCACTGAACCCCATACCATAGGAACAACGTAGGTTTGATCTCTATCTCCTAGGCATGGTACGTAGGAATCTTCCATGAGGATTAACCGCGTCTTGTGGTAAGATCTTGTGACCACATCCTATGGTAAGTTTTTGTGGACCCTATTCAGCAGTATGCCACTGAATCCTTAACCAACGGTAAACCGTTGGAACCACCAAACTATGTGGACTTTGATTCCCTACCACAACGAGACGTAAAAAGTCCCTTTAAGGCTCATGCCCAAAATTACCATCATCATCACAACGGTTCCATCTCATTCCATAGCCATTACATTCAATGGTCCATCATCCATCTTGATTCTTACGCGGTCAACCACGTCCTGGTGAGATCACGTCAACTGTCCCCTCCTAACTTTAGTTTTCCCTTAAGGGATCACCCCTGTCTGATCCACTCTCATCAGTGCTCTGATCAGTCTGATCCATCTCGGTTGGACGTTAAACCTGCATCATACCCGATGATTAACATGGGAAGCTGAGGAAACCCTCAGAGAAATTCTTATGAAATATAATTCCTCACATTCGACGTGGGATGCCTCAGGCTTCTGCACCCTAGAGAAACCCTATAATAAGGGACCAGCGACAGATGTTCCAATGTTCCCGTGCCAAGACACTGTAGTGATGCCCCAACGTGACAACTCCACTAACTGACGGTTGCTTCCCCGACCTGAACCTTTGGGATGTCCTAATAGAAGCAGCGTAATTAACCGGGTTCCATGAAAATATATCAATGGGAAGATCTTCACGAACACTGTCATAAATTTAAAATGGGATCCCAGACTAGGTAACGAATTTCGAGGAGGAATCCACTGAGGGAAGGGCCGACATCACATCATCCCATTTCGATCAAGGAGAAAACGCCCTTGATCAAGGAACGAATACCACCTACCATTGGAATGAGGGAATGTGGGGAAACAAATAGCACTGCCATCCTCGAACACGATGGACACGTGCGCCCTGACGAAAGTGACAGAAACAGAAATGGTGAACCTGACATGAAGATATTCTTTTTAATATTGAGATTAATAGTGTTTGGGGAATCAATAGATTAGTGTGTCACTAGATCCAGATATGCGGTGCTAGATCCCACCAAGAAAATAGTGGGCCTGGAATGAAACTCTCAGATGTTGGGGGCAGTAGAACGTTGGGCATCATGATCTGCGACGTTGTCACTATGGATCCCTCTTACCAGTCATGGAATATGGAATTACATTGGGGAACTAGTCAACAATTCTCTTTTTCTTTCAGTAATGATGAGTTAATATCCCTAATTTCAAGAACCAAGCTGTTGTACCCGGAACTCGATCACTGCCTGCCCACCGATGGTGGGGAAGCGGAAGTACCAGCGCAGCAGTCCCATGCAGTTCCACCTCCTCTGTGACAGTATCTATGGCCACGACATCTAGGCACCCACACCCCATATCTCCCTCAGAGTTTATACAATGAAGGGTGATCAATGGCCTCATATGATGGTACAAGGAGAAGCGTATTATCCCAAATCGGGATATGGCCCGCTTGGATTTAAAGGTGTATGCACCTCATCGTCAACACCGTC
Organism: Viscum album; assembly: GCA_963277665.1. Classification (NCBI taxonomy): domain Eukaryota; kingdom Viridiplantae; phylum Streptophyta; class Magnoliopsida; order Santalales; family Viscaceae; genus Viscum; species Viscum album. Next base: position 1,368,100,059 of record OY728131.1, on the reverse strand, counting down.
TCTAAGGACCTCACATGGTTCCACTTCTCCCCAATCAAACATATAAACATTTTGGGAGTCTCTACGTGGAATGTCTCGATGACTCCCTACACTATGAAGACAATGTAGGGGATATTCGGGTCATCCCAGCTAGGATCCCATTCCTGCGGCTCCCAGCAAGGGCTCCCACCCAGTAGCATCAGTGCCGCCACCCTATCTTACAGGTCGAGGGATAGCTAAGCCTAGTACCTACACCACCGGCTCTGGTCTGTATATCCTGATGCCAGCGTCAGGTGCAAGCCGAAGAGGAGGTCCGCTAAGGTGCGTTAAGGATAGTGACTACTGTGACCCTAGCCACCACTAATGCATATCGCCAACTCCTTATGTACACTGAGTAGGGACATTCATATGCCCAACCTGGATCAAGGCCCCAACTACCCCATGGGTAGGCTCGGTCGACTCTCTTGGTCACCAGCATAGGCAGTGGCCGCCACAGACTAACTCGTAGCGATACCAACGAGTATGGAGGTCCTCGTCGTACCGCTACCTTGGAGAAAGTGGGCCATCCCAGCTTTCCGGGATCGACATGGAGATCCGCCCCGTGCCACCTTCAATTCAAATTAGGGTCCTCCCTATGGCGGTTACGCTCAATACAGAAGTCAATCTCGTGGCCACTACACTGGATATAGAGTCATTCCTCCCACCACAGACTGTTGGTATGGGGATGTTACACATATGGTCACTCTCCCACATGGGGACCCTCACCGTGTCCTCGTAGAACCTGGTGAAGGTCCACCTCACTCAAGAAATCAGAGGAGTGAGGGTTGGCCTCACTTCACCAGCGCCCAGCACAGAGGTCTTACCCATGTTCAGCTCGACCAGTACGAGGACCCTCCTCATACTAATGACACTAGGGGGAAATAAGCATGAAGGTCCTCCCCATGCTTATACTAGTTCCAGTGAAGGTCTTACCTCATACAGTGCTGCCCACAGAGGTCCTCCCCATGACCCCTTTGATATCTGTCCCAGCGCTCCTTGCACCCCGGCTTACTCAGGCATAAACCCTCTCCGTCCCAGCACCAGTACGGCCGAAGGACCTCCTCATGTCAGAAATATACCCTATCATAAAAATCCATCCAGGTGCAGGATGGAAGTTCGTCACCACTATAAGAAGAATTTTGTGAAGGTCTGGGCAGAGATCAATCTAGTCTGCTTAACACACTCTAAAGAAAAGTAAAAATCAGTGCTAAAACCCTCCCGTCTCTCCTCCGAGTCAATTGGTGGGGCAGGAACAAGGCACATCAGCCTCATACTCCCAGAATGTGAGGTCCATTGGATCCCTACCTCCATTTGTATGTACATCCATAAGGATGAAATCTTGGCGTTTCCCCATGGACCAAACACGCAGTTGCCACCATCATCACCAGAAGCACCCCTTTCCTCAACTAGAGACCATAGAGATATGTTTTGGGGAGCAATGGTGGATGGGAGATTGTGTTGTACACCATCGACTACTGATGTTGTTCCAGAAACCCTGGTCCCCCGCCCATCATACCGTGACGTAGTGGAAAGGTCACTACACTCATTACAGGACAACCCGAGATTCGACATCTTGTCATCCCATTCACCGTATTCTCCACTAGCCATCCTGCCATCCAAGTGGTCTGCCTCAATACCATTGTCAGTTCCTTAGCCACCCCCAATCGATGAATGGTGCAATGAAGGGCCAGACCTTGAATCCGAAACAAGGATATTATGGAAAATCATCGCAGTGGAGCAATTTTCTGAGATGTTTTGGCCAGTTGCGATGCCGAATTTCAGTGCGCTGGAATCCCTTACCCCAAAAGAGTTTTAGTGTTTTCATCAATCCCTCGGGGCAACACACTTCTTCATTCATCACCAGCAAGTGGATTATCCTACGATCCAAGTTCAATTTGAGAACATTGGCGATCAATGTCGTCTGGTCGATCTAGATGAACTCCAACGGCCCAACACCCTAAGTCACCAGGCCGCTGTAGGTCCCTCCAACAAAAATGCATTTAGAGTTTCAAGGTACTTTTCATGATTATCTAGGAGGATTCCACCCCATGTAAAAATCCTTGTCTGGGGGAAATATGTTTCCCTCTTCTTTAGTACTCTCTGATGGCAGCCCGACTCGCTAGACAATATTGAAGACGTTCCCCTAGGAAGGGTCACAGTCAACATGGCCGACATATTGAACATGGAGAACGAGATGAAGCTTCATGATGGGGACTTACCCCCCTTGGGCTTTCCAGCACCACTAGATCCATCCAGAAGTGTTACTTTCCAGCATAAAAATCTACTAGGTCTCCATATTCCCACTGAGGCGTTAGTTCTCACCCAGAATTTTGGTAAGGGTAAAGAGAACCTCGGAGCCACCAACCACTCCGACCCATCCTACTTAGTACCGAAGATGGAGGAGGACCCTGATAAGGATGTGTTGATCCAATAATTTTCTAAACGGAAAATGTTTGTTGATGAACTCATTGTGGAACATGTTGTGGAATAATGTCCTGATTACAGGGATCTGAAACCAGTACAGTCGGATAAGATGCTACTCCACCCGATGAGTTGCCTCTGGGTGACCATGAACATCCTACCCACGCAGACAGGGTAAAGGCCATAACATACAGCAAGAGGGTGCAATAAGTATTTCCAAATAATTTTGAACGTAATGACAACCCATAGGTCTGAGCTTAGGTTCCCCCAGCTACTTAGCTGGCTGCCCCACCAGCTACTCCACAAGCCACTAGGCCATATTGTCATGTTTAAGAACCCACCAACACATTTGTGGTTAGGGATCCTCATCAAGACAAGGACCCCCACCCAGATGATCCAATGGCGGCACTCATCGCCTGCCTCGAGGTGTTGGAAACATGACAATCGACGCTCTACCCAAATATAAAGCCATATTCAGTGTGGGTGGATGATATGACATGACCCCTGGGTTTCAGAAATCCCACATTATTCCCCTTTAATGGGATGGGAGACCCCCCACCCCCACAAAATCTGGCCCACATAATTTTAAGTTTTGGTCCCATGTTAGGGACCCCAGCACCACAAGAAGCTTCCAAGATCTAACAGTATGTACAAAAATTGGAAGGGTCTGCATTTGTCTAGTATATCCAACTCTCCATCAGGTCAATAGTGTGATGGGAGGATCTCCACAGACAATTTATGTACCAGTTCTGCTCCACCACTCAGTAGACAAGTATCATAGACCTCTTCAATTGCAAATAGAGGCCTGATGAGGGTGTCACAGAAATTATTGCCCAGTGGAAAGGCCTCACATACTCTCTTAACATGCCACTAACTCAAGAGAATTTACTGATGATGTGTGTCAAAAATATTGAGACGAAAATGGATCCATCCCGGATCACCTAGAACAAACCTGCAGGATTCTGAGACTTCTGTAATAAGGCCGAATTCATAGAAAAATCCAGGAAACAGGCCATCCAAGCATGTCTGTTGCCTCCAATAATTCCCGTGACGAGGGATTTCAGAACCGATCCTGCCGTGGTGGCCCAAATATAGGACCCCAGACAGCTGGAATTATTACTAGTGGAGTCTCCTCCACAACCTCATAGAGGCCCTCCACTACATGCGTAGCCTCCAACCCCACAGTGGTCGCCTCAAGATCGTTATTTGACCCCACGTAATGTGCCGCCACCACCTAAGTGGGACACTCAGGCCCCACCTCTTAGACAGGATCATCCAGCCCCTCGTCAGAATTATGCTCCACATGCTCCCTTTTCGGATAGAAGAAACTGGACTTACTGATTCAACGAGAATCAGGTTCTCGACCATTTCTGAAGTGCCCTCTAATAGTGGATTGTGTGTTTTCTTGAGTGTAGGAGTCCAGATGAGGCAAACCTCAATGATCGCCCCAAAAACTGCCTCTATCGCTGTATCCTGGGAAAAACCTTCAAGTAGTGCTACGTTTTCAAATACTAGCTTCAAGACCTGGTCAATAAAAAAATAGTCAGGTTGGGTCCAACCTCGGTACGAGTGGAATGTGTCTTTATATGGCCAAATAGTTACTGCGACAGCGAAGGTGTGTCGCAGTAGGTTTCTTACCACGTGTCCGAGAAGTATGATGACTGGATGGATCACAAAACAGTTGCCTGTGACCATGGTATCATCCATGCAAGCCTGAATTCGTTGGATCCTTTAGAAGCCGCAACTACTACTTTTGCATCATTGTCTCAGCCATCCCCTTCATAGAAGATCAAGCATCAACGACGTGATGGAAATAAACGGGGCCCGCCAATGCCATCGTCGGCCCGTACTCACAGCAACATCATTCCCCCAGAGATGGAGATTCCTCCCTGAATATGCAAAGTAGTTGATGACTCTTAGAGTGATGTATCTCTTTTTTCCTCTTGTGAAGCCCCCTACCTAGATGCCGACTATTATAAGAGAATGGACAAGCAGATTCAGGCCAGTGAGGTTGAACCTGATACGGTTGCGACCGACCCCTGGGCAGGTCTGGATGACGCCTATATAATTTTGATCCATCGATTGGATGCCATGAACCTTGATATGGGAAACTTTTTTATGTCTTTGGTATAGGGGGGAAGCATATTCCCAGGTCTGGGCAATGTCGGATGGCAATTTTCATTCTCATACGAATAAAGCCTCGGTGATCCCTGAGCCCCCTACTCCCACAAGGTATCGAGATATCCACCCCATGGAAATTGAAATACGTTATACTTTCTTGTTTCACCGGGATGGGATCAACCGGCTCAAGTCGACGTGTCACTATTTCATTTATATCATCAAGCGTGGCCCGTTGGGATGAAGACCAAACGAGATCCGATCAACAACCATCATTGTTAGGGTTTCAGAAGCACATGAATTTCCCAATGTGATGTCCACTACCGCTCATGATGGTACCAGACTCTCACAGGGAGTGGTCGACCCAGTGGAAGCTCCTCCCGCTGAGGATCCATCTTCAACAAGAAAAAAAGTGGATTTGGAGGATGCTCCCCCCGCCTTTGAGGAGGGTATCTCCACCACGAATGATGAACTGGTACAGGTGAAGCTTGGTGGCGAGTCAAATCTGAGACCCAAATTGATCATTGTCGTCATGCTTCCCGAAGATCAGCAGCGGTATGTAGAATTCCTAAAACAAAATCATGATGTATTCTCATGGATGTATGATGAGATATCAGGACTAGATCCTCAGGCAGTCGTACACTACCTCGATCTTCTGACAAATCATTGCAGGTTCAAGATGCCTCCTAGAAAGAAGCACCCTTCTCACGACGTGATGGTTGTGGACGAAGTTGAAAACTCATCCAAGACAGTTTAATTAAGGAGGTCCAGTACCACATGTGGATGGCCAACCTTGTGCAATTTGGGAGAATGAATGGGCATATCAGAGTCTGTATTGACTTCTAAGATCTCAACCGTCAATGCCTAAAGGATGAATTTCCCCATCTTGTGATGTAATTGTTTATCGATTCAAGAGTTGGGTTCCAAGCCCTCTCCTCCATGGATGGTTACCTTGAATACAACCAGATCCAAATTTCCCCCAAGGATGAGGATTCCACATCTTTCAGGGTTCCATAAGGTACTTTCAGTTACCAAGTTATGCCCTCCGGCCTAATGAATGCAGGTTCCACCTATCAGCGAGCTATGCATAACATATTCAATAAATTCTCAGAATATTGGTGAAATGCTACGTGGATGATCTGGTGGTCAAATATCATCAATTCCAGTACCATCTCAAAAACCATGAGAAAGTGTTCAGCTTCCTCTGTTCTCACCACTTGAATATGAACCCATTGAAATATGCCTTTGGGGTCACCTCTGACAAATTTATTGGATTCATTGTCTGATATAGGGGCATCAAGATCGACCCGAGAGAAGGCCAAGGCCATCAGCCAGATTCCTCCCCTGGGCAATATTCAGGATATTCGAGGTTTTCAAGGCCACATAGCGTACACACGCCGATTCATTGTGAATATAGCCAGAATGTGTAAGCCCTTTTCTCTGCTCATGAAAAAGTAACCGCATACTAATGGGACGGAGAGTGCTAGACCATGTTTGAGAAAATCACGCAGTATCTGCTCGAGCCTCTGGTCGTAATGTTATCTGTCTCTGGAAAACCACTAGTCCTTTATGTGACTGCCTTGGAATGATCTCTTGGTGCCCTTCTCACCCATAATAATGATGAGGGGATAGATAACAACCTTTACTACCTCATCTACATGTTCCTCGATACAGAGACTAGATACTCCCCTATCGAGAAGAGTTGTCTCGTGCAGGTATTCGCAGTACAGAAGTTACAACATTACCTGTAGCACCACAAGGTACAAATAGTGTCTCGGATAGATCCACTGAAGTACATTCTGGGTCGTCCCATTCCGACATGCAGACTAGCACGATGAGCAATATTCCTCCAGTAGTTTGACATCATGTTCGTGCCTCAGAAGCCTATCAAGGGACAAGTATTGGTAGGCTTCCTTGCTACCCATCCAACCCATACAGACTAGCCTTTGGACCTATATTTTCTTGATGAGGAAATCCTCTTGGTAGATCATGCCATCCCATGTGGGCACATGTAATTCGATGGCACCTCCCGGATCCCCACCTGTAAGAGGCTCAATGATCCCAGGAACAACAAAGTAGGCCTGGGTATTGTCTCTATTACCTCGGTGCAAGCCATTCTAAAATACTCATTCCCACTGTCATAAGGATACCCCAATAATGGGGGAGAGTATCAGGCTCTCATTACTAGACACAATCTAGTCCTCGAGATTGATGTGCCCCATTTTCATGTCAAAGGGGACTTCGAACAAGTAATCAACCAGGTCAACGATGACTATGTCTTCAAGAAGTTAGATATTTTACTGTTATTGGAATGCACTCTCCAACTAATGGCCCAGTTCCCTCCTTGGATGAAGGTTACCCATTTCCCTCGGTCACAGAATGGTCGAGCTGTTGCCTTGGCCGACCAAGATGCATCACATGCAGAGCCTGAAAAGGATGACCCAATTATCCCTGTGTCACATAGGGGAGACATTTCTCTCATCATTCTAGATGATAATGAAATCCCATTGGTAAGCCATCTTACCACCGACACCTCCACATCAGGACCCATATTCCCCTGGATGCAGTGATTGAATTGACTCTTTATTGGAAGATACCTTTGGTTGAATACCTTCATCACGGTAATATCTCAGCAGATCGGGCCGAGCGCGAGTGAATACGATGTCGTGCACTACAGTTTACCCTCTAGAGTGTTCCCAGCAGTGATAAGATACTCTAAAACTATGGGTTTGATTGCTTTCTCTTCCACTGCGTCCAAAGAGATGAGATTTCACACGTCATTCATGCGGTTCATGCCAGTTCCTGTAGTGCCCACCAGACGGGGCCAAAGCTATCTCACAAGATCCTGAGATTGGGGTAATTTTGGACATCTATGATCCATGACATCTTTTAGTTTGAGAAGAGGTTCCACGCGTGCCAAATTCATGACAAATTTTTGTATCTTCCACCAGAGCCTCTCCACACTACCAAGTATGCTTGGCCCTTTCAGTCTGGGGACTGGATGTCATGAGACCATATCCTTCGGTGACAGATCACCAGTGTTGGTTCATCTTGACTACTACAGATATCATTTCCAAGTGGGCAGTGGTAGTTCCACTTGGGGATGTCAAGGCCCATTCTATCGTAGAAATCATGAGCTCCAATATTATCTATCAATTTGGAGTCCCTCATTCCGTTCTCACCGATAACGATACCAACATCCGGGCAGCCGAGTTGAAGAAGTGGTACACCAAGTACAACATCCGTTCTAACAATACCTCTTACTACCACACATAGGAAAATGGGAATATCGAGGCATTCAACAAAACCCTCTCTTACATTTTGCAGAAAATGGTTGGTCAGAACAAGAAGTGTTGGTCAAAAAAGCTCCCCAAGACCGACTGGGCTTATCAGATGATAAATCATAATTCCACATTGGTGACCCCATATTTTCTTGTATATGGAACCAAAGTTTTCTTGCCCATCGAGATTCGGTTGCCTTCATTACAGATAGAGGTCTATGAATAGAAGGCGTCAGGTAAGGTAGCTGAAATCTTCTTGGATGAGCTGGAAGAGCTAGGACAAAATAGGATTTGTGCCCTGCACAACCTGGAATGACACCAGAACAAGATGGCCAGAGCTTTCAACAATAAAGATCATCTCCTCTTCTTCTTGCAAGGTGACTTGGTATTGGCCCTCCAGACACCAATGATTCCTCACAAGAAACCACCCATGTTGGAGGCCAAATGGGAAGGACCTTACATATTTCACAGGGTTTACCCCAATGGAGAATACTCACTAGTGACCATGGATGGTGAGCGTATAACTCCCCCCACCAATGCCAAATTTCTCAAGCAATACTTTTCCTAAGCTAACTCGTCCTGCATGTCCCTAAACTGTCAGATCCTCCATGACCCTAAACTACTTCATCCTGCAAGACATTATATTTTTCATCATCCCACAAGATGTTAAACTATTCATTGTCCTATAAGACATTAAACTATATGGCTCTAGAAGAACTATGTTCCGATTGATTCCCATCCTTATGGGATACATAGGAATGCTCAGATGTTCGGTCTTGAGTCCAACCCCAAACACTTCTCTTAAACTATCTCCCCTGGGTATAGTTCTCTCGGAGGGTCATTTCATGGTATAGTGTAGGCTTCTTTAGCCCCACTCATGTTAGGATTATGACGGTCACACCTTGTTCTCCCTCCCCATTCTTCTATCCTCCCATGTCCTCATCGCATGATGTTAAATTTCCTAGCCTTCAAAACTAAATATGGCTGGATTCCCATCCTCATGGGATACGTAGGAACGCACAGAAATTTTGTCTGTCAGTCTATCCCTGAACTCTAGAATCTCCCCTTAGGTCAAGACATATGGTGTAGTGCAGGCTTTTTCCTCAATTCACATCGAGTTCATCATAACCCTTCCAAGTGTTACTCTCCTCAGACAATTCCACCTCTTTCACCGTTCTGCTTGATGTTGAAATGCACATGCACACATAGGCTTCACTCACAATCCTTATTTGGGACTCCATCAACTTTCACATCCGAAGGGACCCCCTAGTGGCATTGATGTTATGCCCAAGGGCTCTCATACCATTACTGGACAACGTCTTCGAGGATTTCAAACAACAAAATGACATGATCCCCATGTTGGAAATTTGGTCAGTAGGTGATAGTCATTTTTGTTCCCTTTCTAGGTCACACGATATGGATGTTGTGTTTCAAACATGGTCAATAGCTATCTTTTTTCGTTATCACCAGTCCCATAGGTCCCAAAATTTGAGTGTAGTGGCTTGTTCTGCCCAGCTATATCATCAGGCCGTGGTCTCCCTCGGGTGATTCCAGTTATCTGACCCTTATTTGATGGGAAGATCCAGGTCCTAGTCCTTGTTTCCCACACCGAGCATTGCTCATGTGGGCTTAGGAACTATGATGAGGCATCACCCACATAAGAGGTTATGTGGCCATGACTGATCGGGACGCCCAATCTCAGTTCCCTCGACCCTTTCGACCCCTCGGCTCATGTTCTCATTTTGGATTGCCTAGGGTGGTATGGACTCACCTCCATATTCATGTCGGGCTATCTGGCAGTGCCACACACATCCCCATGTGGTGTTCCTTCTCCACTTACTCTGCATCCTCAAGCACATGCCCTACCATGCTTTGCGGGTCCCATCATTTGGGATTACATTCTTATGTGTCTAAAAGGACCCCTGAATGACATGGATGGTCAGTCCAAGGGCTCTCCTACATCTCAGGCCAACAACCTAGAGGATTTCAAGAAATAAAATTATAGAATTCCCCTATTTTGAATACAGTAACTTGTTGACGCTCAATTGTTTTCCCCAACCTCCTCTCACGAGGGGATAGATTCTGTGTTGCGAATCTGGTCAACAGTTTTCCTCTGTCATCACTGCCTCTTTTAAACAAAGCTTCTATTGCCCGAGCTCTATGAACTAAAACTAAGATCACTATCATCCTAACTACAAGATGTTAAAAATATAATCTAGCCGTGACATTATTTATGTTGCCCAATCTCAGATCCCTGGGCTTTCTCCGACACTAGGCCCAATTTCTCACTTTGAATCATATGGTGTGGTATTGGATAAAGTCCACATTCACTTCGGGTTACTCATCATGCTGTAAATATCCCTTGTTGGGGTATCCTACCCCTATCTATGACTCTTCTAGAACTACGTATGGCTTGATTCCCATTCTTATGGGATACGTCGGACCACCCAAACATCTGGTCTTCAGTTCAAGCCTCATCTTGGCCCCTTGGCCTACATTTCTATAGGGAAATGGGTATATGGTGTGGTATGGGTTTACTCCCCCATTCACATCGGGTCCTTAACAGCCACGCCATGTGCCTCTTTCTCCAAGGATATCTCTATCCCCTTATTCTATATTAATATTTTAAAATCAGCCTCATTCATGTTGGGCCCCTAAATCCTCTTTGGTGATTCACCAATGTGGCCAAGATTACTCTGGTTCAGCACCTAGAGTGTCGAATTCTACCCGGACATGCTTTCACCAATTTTCCTAGCTTCGTTGTAACACCCCGAGATTTTATGAAAAATATTCTTTTTAATTTCATTAATGTCTTGTGTTGTACGCTACACCAAAAGGAGCTTGCAGAACATGCATCCTTGACTTTCCTTTCATTACACGCAATCATGACCTTCTTTGATACCATGTGTAGTACGCAATACCGAGTTTTACTAAACAACGATATGCTATTAAAATATTATTAAAACTAGCCGTTATGAATAGTAATAACCACTTTTTGAAATTTTGTAAATTCTATTTTTCAAAATGGACTTCATTTTTGGATTCGGAGTATCGAATTTAGCCTAAGGTGAAATTTTGGTACTTTTCAGATAACTTTCATATTCTGATGAATAGTGAAAATTACTAAATTATAATTAAAAACAACTTTTTTAATCGAAATAATTAATAGTGATAAATTATTAATTTTTGTGGTTTTAAAGTATATTTAGAATATATTTTTAAAATTTAACACAATGTTGGTCATTGGTTGTAATTTCACATTTAAACCAGACATAATCAAGTGTCAATCTTTTGATAGATATTGTTTCACAAAAACACGCTATTTGTTTTAACAGCGGGATTTAATTATAAAATTAATTAATGAAACTTCTATGTTATGAATTTGGTAAAATAGACTTCATTTTTGAATTCGGAATATGAAAAAGAGCTTAGGATGAAATTTTGGCATTGTTCTGAAAAACATCAATTTTTGATGAATAGTGAAACTACTAAGTGGTAGTTAAAAAACTGAATTTTTCATAAAACATAATTTTACCGCTTCTGTGAATGGAATTTCGAAAATCCGAGAGACACGGTTAATATCAAGGACTAAAATGTGGTTCAATGAGATGAAAATAATTTTTGGTGAATAGTAACTTTTTACTTTTTTTTTACCGCGGTTAATAGTAAATAGGGTAACTAAGGGTAAATATGATATTACTATTACCCTAACACATGTCCTAATTCTATTGGATAAGTGTAATTCGACCAAAAACAACCTTATGAATATAATATGACCATTTAGGCCCACTTGGATTAGATTAGGACATTTATTATTAATTTATTTAAAGAAGGGTTAAAATAGTTAAAATCAAAGTTTAATAAGTAAATGATTTTTAATATGGGGTTATAAATAAGATAAATTCGACTATAAATATTCATTAGAAAGCTAAAAGGATTTCCTACATAATGGTATTTTATTTGTAATTTTTAGACATTAAATATTTTAATTTATTTATGACACAATGATGATGCAGTAATTATCTTATTAATGAAATATTGACATAATTGATGTTATAAACCCCAAAATAGATGTAATTTGAGACTTTTTAGGAATTCCACTAATTTTATAGTTTACTATGATATATTAGTGTTGATTTAATTAACTTTTTTCGAACATATAATTCTGTTATGACTTTCACAAAAATCATATATCAAATAGTGTCAAAATTGACACAAAATAGTTTTTAAATCAAATATGATATTATTAATTGTTATTTTATTCCTAAAAATCTATGGTACGGCTAAATGACTTAGATAAGGATATATATGTTAATAATAAACAATTTGGGGTTCGTTTGGCATGTTATAGTAAGTGTATTAACCATATAGTAAAAGTTAAATTATTTAACTTAGAGTTAAATCTAATTGATAAGGTTAAAATAATAACCTAAACTTGTCTAAATCATATTGGTTGATAGGATTTCGACCCATCCCCACTTTAGCTTCGAAATAAGACCCTTTGGAACCATTATAAACTGATTTTTACTTTAATATAAAATAATATTTTGAGATATTCCTAAGGTGCCCCTCTCCTCCCTTATAAAAGGGCACCTCCTCCCCCTCCTCCTCACACCAATTTGAGCACTCAAGCTCGGCCAACCCCTGCCAAATTCCCTTCTCCACATCCCTAGAATAATCCTAGAGGTCCTAGACTTCTTAAAAGACCAATATTAGTTCCCTAAGTGGAGGATTCAAAGAGGCGTTTCAAAGAAGAGGTAATATCCATTACCGATCTTTTCATTTTCTTTCTTCTTAATCTTCTTCTTCTTTAGTTGTTTCATGAAAAAGTAATAACATCAGTATTAATTACATACTGATATGTTATTATAAATATTAAACAACCCTAATTCACCTTCTATTCATCCTACGGAAAAATGAAATCACCGCGCGTGCGTACGTACGGAATACCGTCTCCACGCCGTGGTGTAATCTATTTTCCACCACCACCTTAATAGGATGGGTATAATGGTGTAATGAGTAACTATATATTATTATTATAAAGTGATATTGATATTAAAATAGTCTACATACACTTCAACACAATTCCACGACCATGGGAATGATATCATCGCTCGTGCGTACGTACGGACTACCGTCTCCACGACGTGATGAGATTCATTCTCCACTTTAAACCATTCATGAATGATTATAAAGTATATATAATAAGTAATAATTAAATATATTAAATAACAATGATACTGGATTTATGTGTATATATATGAATGTCATCTACTTAATTCCATTCAATTCAATAAGGAAACGAAAACAGCGTTCATGCGTATGTACGGACTACCGTCTCCATGAATGGTGTATTTCTTTCTCTTTAATGATTTATTATATATATGTATATCCTGAATATATATATATATATAAATCATGTTTTATGTTCTGGAATTAAGTAATCATGATCTAAGTAATCATATGAATAATTAAAAGTCAAAACACGGATGACAAATGAAACAATTTTACCCAAAACGCTCTTTATCATGGAATTTACAAAAGAACGGGTAATATAAATTCATAAGTGAACCATATATGATATCATAACAATGAATATGATTCTATAATAAGTAAATGACATTATTTAAATCATTATACAGGAGGTTCGGACACTTACGAAGCAAATCGGACCTAAGGTAAGGGAAATATCACAATCTCATTTTTATCCGAGATTGTTTATACTTTGGTATTTACTGGGGTGTATTTTATCATCCACATCCATGTTTCCTCAATTGTAATATTATTTCCATTCACCTACAAATGTTTAAATCCATTTTTACCCTTCGGTGAGTTTTTAGTAATATGTATTAAAGGAATGTTTTGTCGTTTTTCGTACGAGGTACTTTTTGACTTTTTCGACAAAAGTATGAGAAGAATGTTTTTTTTAACTTATACGGCATGAATGGATTTTTAAAACATTTTTTCCAAGAAGATTCTTTTATATGTTTTCAAGTTTATTTTTAATCAACTTCGTTTAGTTTATAACTATATGACATGTCAAGAAAAGAAAAGTGTTTTTGAAGTAGAAAGAATATTTTCCTCAAGAATGGAGTTCAAATGTTTTATCAAAATTATTTTCCATCTAAGATAATATAGGGTTCTGTTTTTATCCCTATTATTACATTGAATTGATTATGTTGTGAGGGAATTATTTTTATGAAGTCATTTACCTTATATGATTTGTTTTATGATGTCATGTTGTTTAAGAATCCCATTTTTATTACATGGGTTATACAATGATGTATGATTTTTGATTTTGTGGCACACATAAGAATGGTATCATTATGAGATGGGTGGGACCTATATCTCCCTCCAATGCATTGGGTAAAGATTTTATATCTCATGAGATAGACAGGGCTGGAATGGTAGGTTATACCGGTTCAGTGAAACAGGACTGAAACGAGGGTTACTCGATTCAGAAAGGGACTTTGTCCACTAAGATAGTCTTGGCAATGAGTCTTGACTAACAAGAAATGATTCTCTATGATTATGTCTGAATGCCACAAAGTTTCATGTTTTATGTTATGATTATTGTGATTACATTTCACTGCCATGATTTATCCCATGTTATGAAATTATGCTCTCTTTTGCAGGTTAAGATTTCCAAAATGTTATGTTCTTATGAATACGATGTGATTGATATTTCTTTTGTTTACACTTACTGAGCATTTGAGCTCACCCTTTTATGTTTTCTTTTCCCCAGGATATAAAGAAAGGTTTTAGGTAAAAAAAAGGAAGATCTTTATAGGAGATGTTGAAGATATTTCACCACGATTAGAAGATTATGTTCCGAGTTTCCAAAGACACTAAACTATTACGATCCTTGTGTGTGTGTTTTTGTTATGTACTAAGTATTCCGAAAATGTAATGTAATGTCAATGTACGTCAAGGCTCCGGGTCTCTATAGTTGGTATCAGAGGAAAGGTTTAGTAAACCTTTGGAAACTAGGATGGGAGAACTTTAGTGAGATCCCTAGAGATATTTCTAAGGTGTGTCTAGGGATGTCTCTAAGGTTAAGTATACGTATAGGTTATAGTACTATAATTACGCTAACGATTATAGAATTAAACCTAAGATGTTAGATATTGAAGGTACTCCCCCTTTATTATGTTGTTTTCCCTAGCATGATTTTTGCCTCTCACACTACTCTTTTTGGGTTTTAGACGATGGTTGGAACCCGAAGGAACCGTGTTGATCAATGCAATGGAAAATGCAATGATTGCCCTCCTGAACAAACAAATTTTATGGGAGAGAGAGTGCAAAATCTTATTTCTATAATTACACAAGCTATGAATCATTCTGGACTTCCAAATGAACAGAGAAGGGAACAATATTCAATTGAGTCCTTCATGAGGCAACGTCCACCTTCTTTCAATGGGTCTTCTGATCCACTTGTTGCTGAACAATGGATCAGTACCACTGAAAAGATATTTTCAGTTCTTCAATGTTCTGAACATGATAAAGTCATCTTAGCAGTATATCGTTTGGATGGTGAAGCTGATCAATGGTGGAATCTTATCAAGAATACGAGGCCAAGAGATGAAATTGATTCCATGGAATGGGATGAGTTCAAGAACTTGTTTTTCAGTAAGTACTTCCCTCATATTCTTCGAACAAAGATGGAAAAGGAGTTTCTTGAACTAAAGCAAAAGGATGATGAATCTGTTGGTATATACGAAGCGAATTTTACAAGACTTGCAAGGTATGCATCTGGCGTTATCATCCAACCTGAAAGTAAAGTTGATCGATTTTTCAGTGGCTTAAAACCAAGTCTTCGAAGGGCATTAGCTATAAGAGACTTCAGAAGCTATGAATAAATTGTGCGTTGTTCTATCAAGGTAGAAATGGAAGTTGGTGTTACATATCCATCTCATGATTTTGACAAGAAACGAAAGATGGAGTTCAAGGAGAATTCTCAGAATAATGGTGAAAAGAAGATGAATGTTTCCTTATGCTCAAAGTGTGGAAAGAAGCATGGTGGAGATTGTCTTAAAGGGACTAGAAAATTTTTTAAGTGTGGAAAAGAAGGTCATCGAGCAGCTGAGTGTCGAAGTAATGGAAAAAGGGTTTCTAATGATGTGAATAAAGCAAACACTACAGGGAACGCACCACCAACACTTCAATGCTTCAAGTGAAAGGAAATGGGGCATTATGCTAATAAATGCCCTAATCCAAGGGTTACTGATGATCAACATGAGCAACCACTTAAGGCAAAGGACAAAGGGAAGTCACATGCGATCACTATTGGCGATGTTGAATATGACAACGATGTGGTGGAATGATTAAGTATTTATGTAATGGGATTCAAAAATAATGTTGTATCATAAAGTATTGGAATATTTATGTGTTGGTCTAATGTGGTATTAAAAGTGATTGAGATATTTTTGGAAATAAGATGATATGCACATAATGAAGGGATAAGGAGAAAATTAAATGTTTGACAGTATTCATGAGCTCATGATTGATATAAGGACTAAGTGATATCATGGTTTGAGTATATAGAATTTTGAGGATTTTGGTATATGGAAAGTGTTACCTTTTAACTGCATTCAAGTTTTCACTATGGTTCAATGGGTATTCAAGAGAGTACAAGATTAAGGCCTTTGAATGTTTGGAATGTGACCAATAAGATATATCTTATGATATATGGGGATCAATGATGGTATTAAATCTCTGAGAGTGGACGGCAGTATTATGGATAAGCCTAAAGATTGGAATGGATTATGTTGGACATATGTTAGTATTATTGATGGGATGTTATATTAAAATAGCATTAGAAAAAGGACAACTTGCAGGACGGGCGACAGCCCATCGCGTCAGACAAGGCTGTGGGAATCGAACCCACAACCGAAGTGTGACTGGCCTTTATCGCCTACCACTGGCCTACAGGAAGTCCCTGTTTAGTAGAAACTAGTTTTATTATATTAAGTAGTATGATATATGAAGTATACGTCCATTTTAGGAACCATATATGATTAATCTCACTATAGAATGACTTATGTATATTTAATAACTTTTGCTAACCTTTTGTTTGAGACAGATGGAATGACCCGTCATTCTATCAGATGATCTGCTAACACTTCACGAATAACAAATTCAACTTTATTTATTTAAGAGATGAAGTGGAAATTGTTCAACGCACAAACAATAGTGAGATTGTACCAAAATAAAGTAAGTATTTATTCTAATTCAAATTCTTCAACTTTAGGGAAATGATCTTGAAAACCAAAAATGTTCTCCTAGTGATCTTATACCTGATGAATCAGATGATACCTTATATCATCACAAATCTATGGATTTGTGATTATTGGATTTTCCATAGCCATGTTCTCTACCACTCTCCATCAGAACATGATGGTTAGATTTTTCTTCCATATCCATATTTTCACCTATGTGGAAACCCATTGATTAGTTTATTTGGGTAACCGTTACGTTTCATACTTTCGTTTTTAAAGATTGGTTTTGGTATTCCTTTTTACGATGTGGGTTTTTATTAAAGAAACTTTTGAATAGTAAACCATTTATAACCCTGACGAATTTCGAGGGCGAAATTCCTTTTAAGGGGGGTAGAATGTAACACCCCGAGATTTTATGAAAAATATTCTTTTTAATTTCATTAATGTCTTGTGTTGTACGCTACACCAAAAAGAGCTTGTAGAACATGCATCCTTGACTTGCCTTTCATTACACGCAATCACGACCTTCCTTGATAGCGTGTGTAGTACGCAATACCGAGTTTTACTAAACAACGATATGCTATTAAAATATTATTAAAACTAGCCGTTATGAATAGTAATAACCACGTTTTGAAATTTTGTAAATTCTATTTTTCAAAATGGACTTCATTTTTGGATTCGGAGTATCGAATTTAGCCTAAGGTGAAATATTGGTATTTTCAGATAACTTTCATATTCTGATGAATAGTGAAAATTACTAAATTATAATTAAAAACAACTTTTTTAATCGAAATAATTAATAGTGATAAATTATTAATTTGAGTGGTTTTAAAGTATATTTAGAATATATTTTTAAAATTTAACACAATGTTGGTCATTGGTTGTAATTTCACATTTGAACCAGACATAATCAAGTGTCAGTCTTTTGATAGATATTGTTTCATAAAAACACGCTATTTGTTTTAACAGCGGGATTTAATTATAAAATTAATTAATGAAACTTCTATGTTATGAATTTGGTAAAATAGACCTCATTTTTGAATTCGGAATATGAAAAAGAGCTTAGGATGAAATTTTGGCATTGTTCTGAAAAACATCAATTTTTGATGAATAGTGAAACTACTAAGTGGTAGTTAAAAAACTGAATTTTTCATAAAACATAATTTTACCGCTTCTTGTGAATGGAATTTCGAAAATCCGAGAGACACGGTTAATATCAAGGACTAAAATGTGGTTCAAGGAGATGAAAATAATTTTTGGTGAATAGTAACTTTTTACTTTTTTTACCGCGGTTAATAGTAGATAGGGTAACTAAGGGTAAATATGATATTACTATTACCCTAACACATGTCCTAATTCTATTGGATAGGTGTAATTCGACCAAAAACAACCTTATGAATATAATATGACCATTTAGGCCCACTTGGATTAGATTAGGACATTTATTATTAATTTATTCAAAGAAGGGTTAAAATAGTTAAAATCAATGTTTAATAAGTAAATGATTTTTAATATGGGGTTATACATAAGATAAATTCGACTATAAATATTCATTAGAAAGATAAAAAGATTTCCTAAATAATGGTATTTTATTTGTAATTTTTAGACATTAAATAATTTAATTTATTTTTGACACAATGATGATGCAGTAATTATCTTATTAATGAAATATTGACATAATTGATGTTATAAACCCTAAAATAGATGTAATTTGAGACTTTTTATGAATTCCACTAATTTTATAGGTTACTATGATATATTAGTGTTGATTTAATTAACTTGGTTCGAACATATAATTCTGTTATGACTTTCACAAAAATCATATATCAAATAGTGTCAAAATTGACACAAAATAGTTTTTAAATAAAATATTATATTATTAATTGTTATTTTCTTCCTAAAAATCTATGGTTCGGCCAAATGACTTAGATAAGGATATATATATTAATAATAAACAATTTGGGGTTCGTTTGGCATGGTATAGTAAGTGTATTAACCATATAGTAAAAGTTAAATTATTTAACTTAGAGTTAAATCTAATTGATAAGGTTAAAATAATAACCTAAACTTGTCTAAATCCTATTGGTTGATAGGATTTCGACCCATCCACACTTTAGATTTGAAATAAGACCCTTTGGAACCATTATAAACCAATTTTGACTTTAATATAAAATAATATTTTGAGATATTCCTAAGGTGCCCCTCTCCTCCCTTATAAAAGGGCACCTCCTCCCCCTCCTCCTCACACAAATTTGAGCACTCAAGCTCGTCCAACCCCTACCAAAATCCCTTCTCCACTTCCCTAGAATAATCCTAGAGGTCCTGGTCTTCTTAAAAGACCAATCTTAGTTCCCTAAGTGGAGGATTCAAAGAGGCGTTTCAAAGAAGAGGTAATATCCATTACCAATCTTTTCAATTTCTTTCATCTTAAACTTCTTCTTCTTTAGTTGTTTCATGAAAAAGTAATAACATCAGTATTACTTATATACTGATATGTTATTATAAATATTAAACAACCCTAATTCACCTTCTATTCATCATACGGAAAAATGAAATCACCGCGCGTGCGTACGTACGGAATACCGTCTCCACGCCGTGGTGTAATCTATTTTCCGCCACCACCTTAATGGAATGGGTATAATGGTGTAATGAGTAACTATATATGATTATTATAAAGTGATATTGATATTGAAATAGTCTACATACACTTCAACACAATTCCACGACCATGGGAACGATATCATCGCTCGTGCGTACGTACGGACTACCGTCTCCACGACGCGATGAGATTCATTCTCCACTTTAAACCATTCATGAATGATTATAAAGTATATATAATAAGTAATAATTAAATATATTACATAACAATGATACTGGATTTATGTGTATATATATGAATGTCATCTACTTAATTCCATTCAATTCAATAAGGAAACGAAAACAACGTTCATGCGTACGTACGGACTACCGTTTCCATGAACGGTGTATTTCTTTCCCTTTAATGATTTATTATATATATGTATATCCTGAATATATATATATATATAAATCATGTTTTATGTTCTGGAATTAATTAATCATGATCTAAGTAATCATATGAATAATTACAAGTCAAAACACGGATGACAAATGAAACAATTTTACCCAAAACGCTCTTTATCATGGAATTTACAAAAGAACGGGTAATATAAATTCATAAGTGAACCATATATGATATCATAACAATGAATATGATTCTGTAATAATTAAATGACATTATTTAAATCATTATACAGGTGGTTCGGACACTTACGAAGCAAATCGGACCTATGGTAAGGGAAATATCACAATCTCATTTTTATCTGAGATTGTTTATACTTTGGTATTTACTGGGGTGTATTTTATCATCCACATCCATGTTTCCTCAATATGTAATATTATTTACATTCACCTACAAATGTTTAAATCCATTTTTACCCTTCGGTGAGTTTTTAGTAATATGTATTAAAGGAATCTTTTGTCGTTTTTCGTACGAGGTACTTTTTGACTTTTTCGACAAAAGTACGAGAAGAATGTTTTTTTTAACTTATACGGCATGAATGGATTTTTAAAACATTTTTTCCAAGAAAATTCCTTTATAAGTTTTCAAGTTTGTTTTTAATCAACTTCGTTTAGTTTATAACTGTATGACATGTCAAGAAAAGAAATGTGTTTTTGAAGTAGAAAGGATATTTTCCTCAAGAATGGAGTTCAAATGTTTTTATCAAAATTATTTTCCATCTAAGATAATATAGGGTTCCGTTTTTATCCCTATTATTACATTGAATTGATTATGTTGTGAGGGAATTATTTTTATGAAGTCATTTACCTTATATGATTTGTTTTATGATGTCATGTTGTTTAAGAATCCCATTTTTATTACATGGGTTATACAATGATGTATGATTTTTGATTTTGTGGCACACATAAGAATGGTATCATTATGAGATGGGTGGGACCTATATCTCCCTCCAATGAATTGGGTAAAAATTTTATATCTCATGAGATAGACAGGGTTGGAATGGTAGGTTATACCGGTTCAGTGAAACAGGACTGAAACGAGGGTTACTCGATTCAGAAAGGGACTTTGTCCACTAAGATAGTCTTGGCAATGAGTCTTGACTAACAATAAATGATTCTTTATGATTATGTGTGAATGCCACAAATTTTCAAGTTTAATGTTATGATTATTGTGATTACATTTCACTGCCATGATTTATCCCATGTTATGAAATTATGCTCTCTTTTGCAGGTTAAGATTTCCAAAATGTTATGTTCTTATGAATACGATGTGATTGATATTTCTTTTGTTTACCCTTACTGAGAATTTGAGCTCACCCTTTTATGTTTTCTTTTCCCCAGGATATAAAGAAAGGTTTTAGGTAAAAAAAGGAAGATCTTTATAGGAGATTTTGAATATCTTTCACCACGATTAGAAGATTACGTTCCGAGTTTCCAAAGACACTAAACTATTACGATCCCTGTGTGTGTGTGTGTTTTTGTTATGTACTAAGTATTCTGCAAATGTAATGTAATGTCAATGTACGTCAAGGCTCCGGGTCTCTACATTCATGTTCCCATTCATTGGGGAATCCATCACCTTTCACATCTGAAGGGACACCCATGTGGAATGGATGCTAGGCATATGGGACATCCTACAATTATGGGCCAACATCCCCAAGGATTCTGTACCACAAATTTATACAATTCCCGTGTTGTGAATATGGTCAGCGGTCGATCCTCATTTGTTGTTCACATTTCAGGTCACACGATATGGATGACATGTTACGAACACGTCCAATGGTTATCCTCCATTTTCACACCAACACCATTAATCCCAAAATGTCGGTTACATGATTCACATCCTTGTCGACTTCATCATTCCCTAGTAGAACTTCGAAAATATTGGTATTATTCCCAAGTGTGCATTCACACGTTAGAAAAAAAAGCTGCTGTAAGGCATTATTCGGGGATCCACACTGATTTTCCCTTTTCATGTGCTCCACGTATTAAAAATAACATATCCGCCCTTGTTTCCTACACCGAGTTTGACTCACGTAGGATTGGGGGTTGGATCAAAGAATACACATACATGGAATAGTACTACTTCTCCATGGTCGGAGCTCTAAGACCTTAAACCAAGATCTCTTTTTGTACTAGGTTCAACTTGATTCCAATCCTCATGGGATATGTAGAAACTCTCTAATATCTAGTTTTCAGGTCTAGATTAACTGAGAGTGATTCTCTCTTTATTTCAACCCTCAAAACCTTTTCTCACCCCTTGTCTTGAGGATTCTTCCATGGAATCGCACGAGGTGTGATGTGGAACTCGTCCTCATCCACGTCTGGCATGCCTTATCGCACCGTGCACATTCCCCCTTTAGCCTCGTTTCTCTTATGTCTATACTTCATGACGTTAAAATGAATGATTTGTCCCATAAAATTAATCTAAACTAAGACAGTATAGTCCTGGCCGCATGACGAAAAAATGGAATCGCATTGTGATGACCTCACTCGAGAGTAAATCATGTTAATTATTGGTCATACGCCATACAATTTGTCAATGCCGGTATACAGCTTGATTCTTATGGAAATTCTTGGACATGCTCTTCTCGGTCCATTGATTCAAAAAGAAAACATCCATTCACCCTAAATGATAATCAAGACCTATCAAATGCGGCTTCTTTTGGTGTGAGGGATAGACGTGCACAACCTTATTATATTTAGGTGTTGGCATCTCACCATGCCATCCATCAAAAAATATGTGTGGCTTCATTCCCATCCTTATGGGATTTTTAGTATCTCCCTTGTACCAGGAATGGGTATAGCCCAACTTTCATTTTCGGTCTCTTGACCAAAAACCTCCCCAAGGAACACATGGTGATCTGGACTCCAGGTTCTCATTCACGGCGCATTATATACATACCTGCCATGTGTCTTCTACATTCTTTACCAATCCATCATCCATCTTGGGCCCATCCAAATTTTCACTTCTGGTCTCATG
Organism: Viscum album; assembly: GCA_963277665.1. Classification (NCBI taxonomy): domain Eukaryota; kingdom Viridiplantae; phylum Streptophyta; class Magnoliopsida; order Santalales; family Viscaceae; genus Viscum; species Viscum album. Next base: position 1,368,076,981 of record OY728131.1, on the reverse strand, counting down.
ACCTAAAAACACTCCCTCTAAGGATACATGGTGTATAGCAGACTCATTATGCCCCCATTCACATTGGGTTTGTAGCTACTACATCACATTATCCCCTTTTGGGATCCCCCCTTTCACTCCTATTCCTACCATATCACATTAAACTACACAGGTATATATTTCCTCAACACATGATATTAAAACTAATGTTCTACCCTGATTAAGTTTGGGATACCCCATGATAATCATGGTATGCATCACCTTCCTTGCTAGAGAGGATTCCCCTTACTAGTGTTGATCATTGTCCACGCTATCCCTCAAGAACTACATACAGCTTGATTGTCATTCTTATGGGATATGAAGGGAAACCCAGGCATTTTTCCTTAGGTCCAGCCCCAGTAGTCGTATATCCTGTTCGTCCTCATTTTCACCCCCTTGACCTGAACTCTTTTGGGGAACCATGTACTGTAACTTTACCTTGATCAAATTCGGGATGCCCTATGATAACTTTGGGATGCAATAGTTTCCTCATAAGAGAGGCCCTGTCTTGAAATATCAAAGAGCCATGATCAGACCGGTATGCCCACCTAATGTTCTTCCACCATAGTGGCATAATGACAATGTGTGTTGGATTCTATTCGATCAAATCACCACGCAACCTTCCACACTTTTCATACCCTCTATTCAGACCCTCGTCCTCTTCCACGTCTAAAGGAACCCCCTAACAGTATGGATGCTCGCCCTATGGATCGCCTACTATCCTGGGCCAACATTTATGTAGACTAATTGATGACATTCTGAGTCAGGCCCCATGTTTCGAGCATGGTCACCCGTCGACCCTCGTTTGTCATCCCCATTTCAGGCTAATATAATATGGATACTTTGTTTTGAACATGTTCAGTAGTTATCCATTATTGTCACACCATATTCATAGTGATCTGAATTTGGGGTATTGTAATTCACCCATTCCACTTCCTCATGTTCGTATTGATTTCCAACACCCCTAGTGTTACCCCACTCATGCACTAGAGTACATAGGGAAAATGGAATGTCAATTTTTTTATGGTCTGCATCCTCTAATTGGGTCTCTCCCTTCTCTTCCCAGAAATCCGGATTGGTTTTTCGATCCTCAGATGCCCGAATATTGGATGGAACTACTACATTCAAACGAAGTAATAATACAAGAATCCCTTGTTTATAAAATTTGGTATGACCCACGTGAGATTAGGAATGGATTACTATTTACATTAAGATTTTTTTTGGAAGATTTTTAACCAAAAGAACAGGTAAATAAATCTCTCCATGCATGCATTTCAGAACAAGAGGTAGTAAGGAGAAATGAGTTTATGAGTTCAACCAAAACAAGGCCCTTAAGGATTAGTATCTTTGATAGATCATTTCAGTGCTTCTACCTTTTGGCTTATGGCCTCCATGATTGCTTCTCGCCCCTTGACAACCCTTTCTTCACCAGTGGCCACAGAGTGCAGTGCACTTTCCCTAGACTTTGCTTGTGCCTGTTATGTGTGAAATTCAGTCATTTGATGACGTGATTCAACTAGCTTATCTTGGGCCTCCGCCAATGGGCCCTCAATTTCTCCATAAGCTCAGAACAGTTGCAATGAATATCTCTTTCTCTTTCTACTATTCTTTGAGGCGTCAGACCTCTTGTGCCACCTTTATTAATGCTTGGGTACTCCCCGACTCATCCAAACACCGTGAAATGTTGGGGCGTCAGTTTCTCTCACGTAGCTTCTTGGTCATGTAGTCGTGGACTGTCGAAGGAAGATGGTGAGAATCCACCCCTCCAACACAGAGAAAGCGCAGCCAGGTGGGTAGCGATCCCATCTATTTTAGCCATTCTTTCTAAGGATGACCGAGAAAGTGCTTGTTACATTTTCACCCATTGTGCCTCATTATACAGCTCTCATTAGCCGACGTGGAATTATAATCATCTATCTCCTCGGGATCTGCATGCCGATAGTTAGTTAAAACTAACACAAGACCAGCGACATTGACTTCTTTGGGTATTCCTCCAAAGGGGTTAGGCTCTTTAACTTCGGACTGACCATCCTCTCTTTCCTTGGTCTCGATAGCTCATTCTCCAACTTCTTCCCCTTCCCCAGCATTAATATCGCTGATATCTATAGCTCTTTGCTCACTGAGTGCCCAGTCCGACTCAATTTGGGAAGTATTCCCTATATGGGCCAGCACATTTTCCATTGAATCACTCATGAATGACCTGGATTCACCTGCATGACGAGCCTCCAAGGATATGATTAATGCTCAAAAAATGAACACCCTGATCATTTGTTCCCCACGATGGTAAATACCAGTGTCTTAGTAATGAACTTACAAGAGCCCAAGGCATCAGCCTCTGGTGTTCCAAATTCTACAGGAGTCATCATTGTAGGGGATCCCTCAGCACTCGTTAGCTCAATAATGGGTGTCATCTCCCCACTTGTTCTATTGGATCCTCCTTCCCCATTTGAATGGTGAATCTGGTTCGATTCCAATATGCACCTGAGTAGGATAAGAAGATCTAATTGAGGGATATGAAAACAAAACAAAGGGGCAGGAATGATAGATAATGGCTAAGACATACCTCACATAGCTTAGTTATGTCTACAACAGTGCCAACGATCTCACCGCTCTCCCGAAGACTCCCTTGGTGGGAGGTCCCCTGAGACCCTCCACCTTCAAGCTCCTCTTCTCCTTAAACATCTCCTTCTGCCTCCTCCACATCCATCTCACTACCCTTCAGCTCTTTGTCGCAGTCACCATCCTCAGAAGACATTTTTTCGGGATCATCCTTCTGGCCAAGCATTGCCTTCACCATGAGGGATAGTTCCCCACGCCGACCTCGCTGGTGTGCATATGCATCCATGGTGTTTAGGTATGAGTGCCGATGATGGATGTTCACCCTGTCGTCGATAATAATGAGCCCCACCTCTAGAAACTAGATTCCATCTCATATTATATTTTTCTAGAGGGCTTCAATACCCATCGACCGCCGTATGGTTAACCTGGCCGACCACAGAGCCGGTAATATTTCATCATTGGAAGGTTGAAGAAGATACCTTATTTTATTTCCATGAAGTTCCCTGACTGCTCTATAACCCCTCATACCTTGGGAGATGAGTGAATGGTCACGCCGTGTGACGTTCTAGCTACTATAGTCACGACTTGTGCAGGCCTAGTTTCACAACTTTCTTCTGAAGTTTCCTCCCCAAAAGCACCATGTCTACTCTCTCGCCGCCCAGGTTCTACACTGGCTACCATGAGATTTCAAACTCTCTTCTGCAAAAGTCCCTTAGGGTATGATATAGCCCAATGTTTCGTATATTCTTTCAAGAGGCCAGAATCAACTCTGGTGGGGGGAAAGGTAATGAAGACGCCAGAGCCATGGGTTTTGAACATCAACCACATTTGACAAAGAACAGAGAGATGCCTTCACTCCTAGACATCTGTATACATCTTCTTTGGCATCTGCTGGATACATCCAAACTGCCTGGCGAATCCTAATGACACGTAGGTCTCACAATGGATCTTCCAATCAATATGGGCCACAAACACCCCACCTCTGATGCCCTAGAAGTACTCCATTTTCTATTTTGAACCATTCCCATTGTCTTTCATTTGGCCAGTCAGAGTGGGGAATGGGTAAAAGTGAAATTGGCATGATTTCTAATTCTAATCCTTACCCCCACCTTGTTGAGCATCAATGGCATAACCCCCACAATATTCATCAAGGAAGGTTGCATGAAATTACCCGGAGGACGAATCGTGTTCGAAAATATATACCAGCTACAATGGGCCATGATCCAACCATGAAGGATTTGGAAGGAACCAAAGATCTTCCTTGGTGAACCCCTCTCGAAATACGCCCTAGAATGGCGTTCAAATATGTAAAAATAGTGAATCCTAGATTGAACCTCTGATTAGCGGCCATGACTCCAGTCATCACCGATGTACCTGGATGAACACCCATCCTTGTGTCCCTCACTGGTAGGTGCCACCCAATCTGGAAAGTTTCAAGAAATCCAGCGTACCAGAAGTTCGGGTCCCGACTCTCATTTATACAGAAGCCCCATGATTGATATTCCCCCACCAAAAGGATCCTCCAGTACGATCCGCTCTTTCTCCTCTATGCTGTGGCCGGACACCGTCTTCCTCGCCCCGACATCTTGACTTCTCGATCTCTTTGTAGAAACGAGATATACTATTTCTTATAGGTGATGTATTTTAAAAATTCCTTGACCCCCCAGACTCTCCTTAGCCATCTCCAACAGATGCCATGTTAGGATAGGAGTTCATGATCTATCTCCCCAGATGTTCATCATCGGAAGGAATTTATCATACTGCTACCCAACCAAAGGGATACCCCCGATGCAATGAATCTCCCAACGGCTGATACCAACTTACCCATGGTGAAGATGGATGTTATTGGAATCATGGGACCATTGGGTAAACATCACTGGCCCAAGCACATGCTGACGGTAGAAATGAAACTGTGACATCTACACCGCCTCGAACAAACTGATGTGCCGCTGTTCAGCCCCAAACTGGTCACATGTCTTGCATACCCAATATGCCCAGGCCCGTTCACCTATGAAATTACATCTAGACCGCAGGTCCCAATCCTACATCGAGGCTTTAGTTTCATTAGTAACACTCTGTTAGAATGTACATTCAAAATGGGCCATAGAATCCTTTACGACTGGGCCACTTCGTGAAATAGTCCTGGTCTAGGGATTCAAGCTGTAAAAATCCATATGTCTATTTTCTCTAGTATGATGGCCATTTTTAGTGATATTATATTGTGTTAGGTAATCCATGTGGGTCACCCATGACCGCGGTGTGTTGACATCAAAACCTGGCACGATTATATCTTCCAGAATACTAAAGTCTCATGTTATTAAGTTTTCAGACAACACATTCTCCTTCTAGGATAAGGAAAACATGCTGAATAATGTTTTGTTGTTGGATAAAATCTTTCGGGCACCATAATACTCAGGGTTGCTAACCATCTTGGCCCTTCCAGTGGTGAATGCTGTTTCTCTCTCACCATCAGCCTGATTAGCAGCCATCTTATTCCTGCAGGGTCCAAATGAGTCAGCACAAAAAGACTTCTACAGTGTGAAATTACAGATGGCGGTGCAAAAAATTAGGGGTTAGGGTGAAAAAACAGAGGCAGTGCCATGAAAAACCTTGGGTCTGTGCGTAAAAGAATGGCTGAACTCGAGGAATTACTTGCAATGGAAGTAGTTTTTCACACAAGAAAGGGTCCATTTTTTGCACGTGGGAGCTCAAGACTTATCATGCGAGAAAAACCTGTAAACACTAAAGGAACCGTGGGGGTTTTCATAGGCACAGATCAGGGATTTCGAATGTGTGAAAAGTGGTTTACGCACAACATCTCAGTTTTACGTGCATCTGCAGTTTTTGGCGTTCACTGACCCCAATTAGTTATGCATATTGGTGTTTCACTCAGAATCCAACCTTTGTATCCCCTCACTGATCTAATTCTAAGGGGGGGGGGATTTTTAGACACTGAATAACACTCAAGGGATGAAGGGGTTTGTTTCGTGACAAAGCGAAGGCATAATTTGTCCCGGAGTTCCATTATAGAGGGACTAGAACGACCATGCAGAAAATCTCAGGAATGCGCAAAAAACGCCTCTCATGCTCAGAAAATAGATGGATCTAAAGACTTTTTCTGTGCTGGTGTAGAAACTTCTGCGCCACCAATCCCAGGCGCAGAAACTTGTGCACTCGCCAACCTCAAGTGCTGACATTTTTCACACCGCCGGCCCGGTCGTGCAAATTTTTGTGCACTCTAGATTTTACGAGGATGTGGTGGCCTCGAGCACCTATAAATAGAAGGGCGCCCCTTGAAAATCTGATGATTGAAGAATCCGAACAACCTCTTGTGGGTGAAATCCACCTCTTTAGCGTGCAAAAATTTCTTTCAGGTGTGGGATTTTTCATGACAAGTCGCCTTGGGGTCTGCCTTCGCACAAGACTACCTGGGCATAAACCACAACCAAATCCTTTTAAGGCATGATCCTTGTGTGCAATCCTTTACCCTTTTGTGCAATTTATTCCCCATACGTTCAATTCTTTCCCTTTTCACTCAATTCATTCCCCTTACGTGCAATTCATTCCCCTTGCTTGCAATTCATTCCCATTACGTGCAATTAATTCCCCTTGAGTGAAAAATTTGACTGGTTCTGGAACATGAATTCCCAGAATTGTGATCCTCATCTTGGGTAAAAACCCTTGATTTCGTGCACAACACCTCTACTCCACTTCACGCGCAAATCTCTCCAGTTGCGCGCACACCCGGTCTCTTTCGCACCACTGTTCTAATTGTGCATCCATTGTACGCAACTCTCTCCAATATCACGTGGACCTTCGGGACCACTCACGCTAGCCATTTCTGCACATTCTTGATGTCCCTCTTTCGAAAATCATCTTTGGCTGCCTCTTTCACTCAAATGATCTAAATCACACCCCCTTTTACCGTGTGACCTTCTAGGTTTTCATGAGACAATTTCAAAGTCCCTTAGGTGATACTTCCCATTTCATTGCTTCTCCTCGTGCTCCTTTGCATAGGAACGGTAACGGTTATTTCATCCAAGCATAACCACACTAATTTGTATCCCTAATGGGATCACCTCTCAACACCCCTTCACCATGGTGTTTCCGATCCCTTCACTTCACCAAGGTGTAAAGGGTTCAGGTTATGTAAGTCCTAGGGGTGGAGAGTGAACCCACCTTGTCTGAGCTGCATGAAGTTTAACTGCCAAACACCATAATGCTCAACACATGATGTTAAACATTGACCTCACCCCGCGCATCATACATGAGGCACCCTGCTGAGACAGTGTTTACACCCGCTCGTCTTAATGGGAGTGAAATCCTCCTCACATGGAATGAGATCCTCTTTGCTCAGGTAGTGCCTGTCCATGGGTAACGGAAACCATCTTGGTGTAAGCCCCTATCCTTTATTTCATGAGTTTTTACACCTACTCCTTTATTTTTTTGTGCCAATGGACAGTCAAGGGTGTGATGGGAATCAGCACTCTCCAATATTCTTCCTTGCTGAATCCCTCTCCCGTTGGGCTCTATCAACATTGGGCCTATATCCCGGATTATGTCCCAATCTTCATCTCCCTGGGTTGCTAACCATGTGTAAGACCACTCCTCTTCCCACAGATTCACCTTTCATGACATGATCGCAAGGACTCTGCTGCCTCTTGTTTCTCACACCAATCATGGCTCACATGAGCATAGAGTAAGCATCGATCAGGACATTCCTCTATGGGAAGCTCAAGATTGTAAGCCCCAAAACCTGTCCGAAATAAGATGAATTTGATCCTTTCCAAGGAAAGGTACATAAGAAGCCTCCTTGAGGTTCAATCCCAACAATCATCTATCCTGACCAACTTCACGGCGGTGTACGGAGCCACATCCTTCCTGAACTACGTGGACTTTGATCCTATCCAAGGAAAGGTACGTAGGACACCTCCTTGAGGTTCAAGACCAACAACAATTGGACCCCAGGTCGTCATTCACGTCAGTTTTCTAATGATCTGGGCAGATCAAGAGTGTAATCCCCACACCAAGTCCTGTACTATGTGGATTTGGATCCTTGCCATGGAAAGATATATAGTAAGCCACCACGAGGCTCAAGCCCAACAACCATTGGACCCCATGTCCTCCTTCACGTCGGTTCACCAACCCCCATCCCACAGAAACTATATGGGTTTTATCTCTATCTACAAGGTAGGGTACGTGGGAATCTTCCATGAGGATTAACCCCATTCAGCGGTAAGCCTTTTAACCCCATCCCGTGGTAAGCCGTTGTGGTCCCTATTCAGCAGTAAGCCACTGAAACCTCAACCAATGACAAACTGTTGGAACCACTGAACTATGTGGACTTTGATTCCCTACCATGGGGATATGTAGGAAGTCCCTTTGAGGCTCAATACCAATATCACCATCATCCACAAGACCATTCCATCTCATTTCACATCCTTTCCATTCAACCATCCATTGTCCATCTGGATTCTTACCCAGGCCAGCACATCCTGGTGAGAACACGTCAACTCATCCCCTCCTAAAATCAGTGTTCTCTTAGGGGATCACACATGTCTAATCCACTCTCGTCAGTGTTATGATCAATCTGATCTGTCTCTTCTAGATATTAAACCTGCGACATACCCTGTGTGAAACCTGAGAAGCTGAGGAAAACCTCAAAGAAATTCCTATGACATATAATTCCCCGAATTAGATGGGGGATTCCTCAGGATTTCACGCACTCAAGAGGCCCAATATTATGGTTCTAAAGACAGACACAATAGTGTTAATGCACTGAGACTTTCCACTTATGCCCCTTTGTGACTACTCCCCCAACAGAAGGTTTCTGCAATAAATTGACCCTTTGGAATGTCCTGACAGAAGCAACGTAATTAACTAGCGTCAATAATGATATGGCACTAGGAAGATCTTCACAAACAACATCTTAAATTTATAAGGGCGGCACAGACTAGGTAACACGATCCGAGGAGGAATCCATGGAGGGAGGATCCAAAATCCCATCATCTCGTTTTAATCAAAGAGAAAAATCCCCTAAAATATAATGGATATCGCCCACCTTTGGAATGCGGGAATGTGGGGAAAGAAATAGCACCCCTTTCCTCGAACAACATGGATGTGCTCACCCCGACGGGAGCATCGGAAATGGATACACATGATCAAATGGACATATTGGATATCCTTGACATTGTGATTGTGACATGTCCTGTGGAATTAGTGTGATGAGGCCAACATATCCCTAAGTAATTTTCATGGTGAATGGTAAGATCATGTGAACTAAATCATCTATTTGAATGAAAATTAGTATATCTAACTTCTCATTCTAGTATCATCATTTTGATATTTTATTTATGGGTGGCATGGGATACTATCAAGAATTCATCCTCTAGGAAATCATGTGATCAATGTTGGAACTCCTCATAGATTGAAATTATTTTCATCGATAGCTTATCCCCATATAGGTGGATCCGAAGGGGTGTCCCTTGATGTTCATAGAGTTATGTGATTACATAATTGTGGTCACACGATCAATGTCATACAAGAACATCACATGATCAATGGGGATTGTTGAATCCATATGGATAAGGGTACATTACTGACATCCCATGTCTTATGAAGCCATCATATAACAAGGAGATCAATAAACATGTCTCAGTGATTTTCAAGGCCTTATATTTAAGGGTTTTGATATCAAGGATAAAATCAGACTTTATTGGACATGAGTTGCATGATTAAGGGTGCATGAAAAAGGATAAACGATCAAAGGTTCTCTTATAAAGGATGATATCCTGCATGACCAGAGGGGAGTCACATTGTCATGGGTTCATGTTCAAGGGATATTAATATTCTGACACTGTAGTTTTCATCAAGGTGGAATGAATATGGGTTCACCTAATCATGGAAATTTCATGACCAGGGGTGTGAGGCATCTTGTTTCATGTTATCATATGAAAGTGTTTCATAACCAAAGCTAATTGTAGGTGTTGTTTTTCTGAATGTTCCCATGAGGGCCTCGCATAACACTCATGGAATCATTCGATTGGGAAATGAGGTTACATTATAGGGAGTATTCCCTTTGTATGAATGAATATATGACATATTCTCACATAATCCTATTTATAGTTCACATGTTTAGGTAGATGATTCTATGTTTTTGGCACTCTAATCATCCTCACAAACCATTAAATGGGTCAAAGTATCACACTAACTTCATGAAAGAGAAATATTGAATATGAATAAAAATATAGATCATATGAACTATTTACACCCTCCCGTGCATGAATTCATATATTTGAAACACAATTCGTTGTTTAATAGGGTATGAAGTAACTCAATCTCCATCTTCACCAAGTAATGCCTATGATATATAACCACATATGTGTTCACATGATGGTGAATTAATGTAATATATTAGTATGATATTTGTGAGATAATTCCCCCAAGGTAGCATCATACATCATGTGATAGGTAACATGGTGCTTCAACCATTTGTGGGTTTGATTACATGGATCCATGGTTCTTCATGTGAATTCCAACCTTCATCAGGTAACCCTTATGATGTATCATGATACTCAGTTTTACAAGGAAAACAAGGGGTGTCCATATGGAATATAAGTCCCAAAAATCATGATCTCCAATATATATTTAGTGAATAATTATCACAGTATCAATAAACACCAATGAAATATTTCATTTATTATCAACAAGTTTGTTTGTTTATCACATTATCACCGAGGCTTGTTGTGATGCAAGTTCACAAAATCTTTGCTATTGATGTGTATAGTTTTTCAAAGTATTAAGGAATGTTCATAAATATGGTGTTATCTGTCAGTATCAGTGGAAATCTTGATGATGTCGTACAAGTGGAATTTTTGGGGGCGTGGAGGAGTTACACCCCTTATTGTTGATTCATTTCCAGTTCTACAGGACAATAGTGGTAAGCCATAAACATATCATAGAAGAGTAGGGGTTTTGTAGTATCCATCTTCTTCATGGTGTATAAATCTATGTTCCTATGATATTTTCATCTTTCCGGAGAACATAATCGACCATTCATGTGAGCTATACATTAGTGAATCCTGATAACATTATAACCTATTATTAATTTGTGTGATCGCATAGCCCCATGGAGGCTACATATCATTGCATTTTCTTCATTGGGATCTTTATAAGTGAACTACATAGTTTATTTATGTACATGTTACCTTATAAACACAATATATTCACAGTGGTTCCTATTCATTTATTGTATAAGCTCCCAATGTTGGAATCGGGTGACGTCATCACTCAATGTCCAATTTCATTTTTATGCTGAAAACATATTATCTACAATAGATTGATCATAGTCTCTTATTCACAATGATGTTGGACCCAATGTTTTTCTATGGTCCTAGAAAAGTATGTGTGGATATTCTCTACTAATGTGACTATGGATCATATAGATGATGCTTCTTATTCATGTTATAATATACATGGATTATTTTTATCTTAACATGAATGAACATTATGTTCATGGTATTCTTGCAATAACATTTATTATTGTATAATTAGCATGGCGATTTATGGTTTACGAATGATTATCTACTCAAGGATATACTTGTGCATGATATTAATTTTGGGCATGACAGGAAATTTGAAACCATAACATAGTGAGTTTGAAGAAGTCCATGTATGGTGCCATTTATCTATTTCTTAATATGCAGTTATTTGAAGTAAATGTGTTGTAATAATATATTTATTCTCCTTTATTTATTAGAATTACTAATATTTTCAAAAAAAATAAAACAATAATAATAAAAATCATTTATTTATTGTAAACTATGGATAAACTCCAACCTAACTATCACATGCTATTATGCATTATGATTAGTCATACACTTATCCCAAGTGTCACTCCATTTAAAAATTTCATGGACTATGTTTAATGATGCCGAAAAATGCCGGCATATAATTGGATTTTTTTGGAATGAAAATAATAAAATTATGAGAAAAATACATAACACCTTTATATATATCTGAATGGTGATGATGTCCACCTAGGTGAGGCTCATAGAGAAATCATACTCTAAATTTATATTAGGTCAGTGGACATATAAATCATAATTGTTTTCCTAGGGATAAATAATGATCCCTATAAGCTATATATCTCTTATTTTTATTTTATATCAATATCACTTTTTCCTATATTTCACAGGTTGAATTATTTTTAGTCTAGGTCAATGATTTTTCTTAGTAAACACTTTATGGGATTTTTTTCCGAAAATGTTTTTTGCATATTCGATTTCATAAGTTCCCAATTTTTCATGAACCACACAAAGGAACTTTCTAGTGAGTAGAGACTCCACCTTTTCCCTGGTTTACCATATCAGGTTTTCAATATGATAATAATTATCCACTTTCAATAGGATTTTTAATGTATTTAAAACTAGAGTATTTTTTTAGTTTTGGTAATTTTCTCTCATAACATCTATTACTATAGTTAAGGGTTTTCTTGCTCGAACAATCTATTTCAATGGTTTGTGGTCATCTAGCTGAAACCACCCATTATTTTTGTTTATGGAATTTTGGGTCGGACCATCTATTTTTTTAGTTTAGAGTGTTTCGGCATAGAACATAAATTTCAATATTTTAGGGTCTTCTAGATCTCACCATATATTCCTATAGTTTGGGTTATTTTTAGACCATAAATTATTTTAGTTTAGGGACATTTATGAGGAACTATATATTTATGTAGTTTAGGGTATTTTAAATTGTAACATCCATTACCATATTTTATATTCTTTAAGCTCAGACCATCTATTTTTCTATTGACCTAAGAAATATAATGGGAAAAGTATGAGTATTCATGAATGGTTTTGACACCCTACATCCTTGATGAAACGATGAAGAATGAGTACCCATAATTGTTTCTAATGACCTACAGCCATACTAAGATCTCATTTGATATATGGTGGTGTATTGTGATGGATTCCAAATCCACATAGATAGATGGGATATAGGTTATGTAAATCATGTCTCTAGGAGCCTAAATATATGGTAAATCAATGGTGTAGACCCATCGAGTAAGATCACAAAACACATTGTGGGGGTGAGTTCTACATTAATGTTTCCTATAGTCACACGGATTAGTTGACATTTTCTATTGGGAGAAGATTCCACAAGTAGATGTGTCTATGGAACCTATATAGATCTAACTCATACAATGTAAAATAGAGGGGTCCCCATTCCGTTCGAAGGGTTGTGGTATATTTATTAAGATTGAAAAACTTATTTGGTGAAGTATAATATGGAATTTATACTATATTAAGAGGGTTATGGAACCTTGGGGTAGTTTTGTTTTGTATTATAATTACTTGTCTCTACACTATATGGTATTTTATCACATGGTACTTCCCATCAAATGGTTCGAAAATGGAATATCAAATTCGTACTTTGAGAATGGGAATGATATATGATAACATAACGTTGATGATGTATAATTAGCTTGAATATTTTTGTTATAGCGATTTTAAATAATGGTATATGTATATCTGAGTCAAAAAATGGTGGATATTGGATATAGGTAGGCCATTAATAATGGTGGATACCAGTATCACACATGTGTTGGATAATACCTCAGGGATTTAAGGGGGGATCATTCCTATAGACCCAAACACATGCAAGGATAAATCTAAGAGGTGTTTCTTTATTCACCTATATCTCCTAGTGGGGTCTCTTCAGAGTAGCGAGTCCCTATTATCAGCACATGACTAAGAAGAATGAAGTGAAATAAATCAAAGACGTGTGGTTCTAGGAGAAGGGTATGAAGATAATAAATTGGTTGTTTCATATTAGGGTTCAATGATATGAAGGAAATTTTTGGAAATAATAATATCCACATAGTGTTAGAGAACCCTAAAAGTTGTACAACCACCTAGTGAACGTGTTAATGTAGAAAAAATATTACAAATCATTAATCTACTTCTTTCTTAGACCATGTGGTCTAGAGATCATGGATCATCTCTTTTTAGGTCCCTAATATATGTGCTATGAGCTTTATAACATTTTTTAATTTTTTTTTCTAACTTTTTCGTAATATTTATATATGGTGATTTTTTCTAGAAGAGACTTTAGTTATTCTTACACACCCCCTTTGCGAGTCCTTAGGATAAAAACAGTTATGTCACATCACTATCAGTTTTAGCTCTTACGATTTAGACCTTCAAATGCTTATTTTTAAAGTCAGGTATCTTTGACCAAAGTGTATGTGGTTTTAGGTCATGATGCACATTGACCATATATCATGGGAGTTTGACATTATAGGGGTGAATAATTTTACATTTCTATTTAATTTAGAAAAATTATTTGATATTTGAACATCACAACTTATCTTGTGGAAATAGGAATCAAGCCACACATAATTATTTATAAATCCCCTTATGCAGATCTGACACCCACATAAGGATGAAGGCATTTCATTTTTTTCTCAGCAATGATCAGGATCATGTGAAGTGAATAATTTATGATGTACCATATTTTATGCAATTTAACATCATGTTTTATGACATTTTCTATGCATATTAACGTCATGAGGTAAGGCTATAAGATGCTGTGTAATCTAAAGACAAAGCAATAGGACTTGAAATATGTTGTAGTGTAACATCATGCTTACATGGCATGGAATTAATTCCAATTTAAATTTTTACCACTAGTATTTAGAAGTTTGATGAATGTTATGTAATATAATACTTGAGAAGCCTCCCAATGTTTTTGGCATAATGCATGTCCCATCCACTGTGTCCTATGAGTAAGCTCTATTAGAGTAGTCCTTATATACGATGTAAGACCTTTCCCACTTGGGTTCCAACATTGAATGTTCCTCTACTAGTACAATACATGTTTGGAGAATGAATACCAATTCTATATGAATGAATGATCATAGGAGAACCTCTATCTGGAAGTATTACACAATATAATTCTATTTATGTCTCATGTTGTGTAGTGCACACAAATTTTTTTCATCAATATGTTCTAACTCATCCAACCACAAATAAGATTTTCCAACAGTTGATAGATATCCAAATCAATATATTTGGATGGAGGTAAACAAGAATTTGGTTATACAAACTACCTCTACATTATAAAATAATTCATATGTGTTCTCGTGTGTAGATGTGCTTGTGGTTGTACAATATGACCATAAATAATGAATGACCTTGTCAATTTTATATTTCATATAATTATCCACAATTTTATAGAGTATATTTGAATGATAATTATGTAAGGCCTCTATCTATCGATTATTCAATACATGATAGTAAGATAAATGGTTAGACTCATTGTTGTATTCCTAGTATATCTTCTTCAGTATGGAATAATAGAAATTGGTTCCATTTTCCATAAATATCATGAGATGGAAACAAAATATGGTGTTAATATTGGACATTAAAATGTTGATTATTTTCTTCAACCATACTTCCTTGGAGGGAGAGGGGGGGATATAACGTCATCACATTTGTATAATTAGTCGGTAGCGGTAAGGATTTACATAAACTACTAGGCTATGGTTTATGGATATGGCCCCACAAATTCACTTCCCAATACGAAAAACATTTATAAATATATAGTTTTTTGTAGACACTATATGCATTGAGGGATAAATTTATCATTGATCTGTCAAGTTGGACACCACATGGTTAATTCCAAATAGTCAAGAATCATTATTTTCCACTCATTGACAAGGATACTAATATATTGGGATATTTTGGTACCATAATGGTGAGAACTATAGGAGCCTGCATGGTGTTCTTCCATTAATATTGAAATCCCTCATGTAATTTAATTGAGGAGGATTCCATCTATGCCTCACTTATAGAGGGATTTATGCTCATTTACCCAATCCGGAATAGTGTATTTTTCTTTATTGTATCAAAATTTTCCCATTTAACATGATCTACCTGGATGATCCAATTTTTGAGGTAATATATTATGGGATCGATCCATCCAGTGGTAGGTGTTATCTCATTATGCTCTGGGGTAGTGTTTACCTAATTGATATCATCCATGTCAAAGATGATTTCTTATGACACCAACCATTGAATGGATGTGAAAACCCACTTTGTATGAAATTGGTCATCCATTATTGTGGAAGCAATGTATAGTGTATCAAAATGTGTATTTGGTGAGTTATGGAGATGATTCAGTGTTAGATACTCCAGTATTCAACTGATGTAATTGATGAGGGGACCAATTATTCCACTATGATGGAATACTGACTATTTATTTGTTTGAATACCATCTTTAAATCCCATTTGATGTTAATTAAGGATATCTATTTCTATAAGGAATGATCCTATCTAATGATAAGGACTTGGTATTTTCCCTCATTATAGGTGAGGCCATTGGGATGTAGGAAAGAATAGGTAAATATTACTTTTTGGGGGGAAATAAATAAAATCCTTACATAAACACTGTTTGGATTCAGAAATTACATTCTATTTCTAATAGAAATTACAAAGGCACTGTCAAAAAACTACTCCCAAATTTGGGGAAAAATATGGGAATAGGAAACCACTTCATTTGGATGTTTTTTGTCTACGAGCATGCTTTTCGAGGAGGGATGTGCTGAATGAAAATTAGATATGTCCTACCCATTAACTACCTTATGTGACATAATTTGGATGTCATAATGTTATAGGATAATATTCCATTTCTTCAAACACCTATTTTATATAGGTTGTCAAAGAATGTACTTGAGCAGGTTGATTTGAGAGACTATGTAGCCTTTATGATTCTTCCTATAATTCCATTATTTTTTTCTTAATGATAATATGTGTTAGGACTTATTTGGATATCATAATAAAAAGTTTCATTATCTTACACATTTTGATTGAGATATTAATACATTTTTTCATTACAAACTTTGTATTTCTAGGAATGAAGGGCACCAATAGATCATTCCATGTTGGCCACTCATATGATAAGGGGATTTATTTCTACTAGTTGTATCAATACGGACATGTACAACTGGTATTACATGGGATTCTCATAATCTTATTGACAGTCATAATTCCATCAGTAGGTGAAAGTCCAATTATAAGTGAGGAGTCTTTGGTTCCCCCTTAGTTAATTAATATATCTAGGGGTGAAATTTATAATATTTCATTATCCATATATAGAATATACTTGATACCATGATGTCATACCACAAAGATATGAAATTTCTACAACATTACTCTGAAATAACACTTTGATGGATTCATATTCTTGTTGTGCTACCAGGATTTATAGGGGATTTCATAACGGTCCGTGATGTGATCTCATCAGTGTTATGATTTTATTAAACTTTCATCAACATAACATTATACTATTCTTCCAATGAATGTTTTTTTATATATGATTCATGAGACATTGGTATGTAAAAATAGCATTCATTGATCAAAATGGAATTTCCAGGAACCAATAGATCATCTTTATGTTATCTGAAGGTAGTATCATTATCATATCCATAGTCCATTTTTATCAGAATATACCTTGAATTCCAATCCGTAAAGGAAAGGTATTGTAATCCATCATTAGCATCAAAAAAGTTCGATGATCGCTAATTAGAAATCTTCTTTCAGGAAGTGTCGATTAAGGTATCTAAAATCAATTCAAAACCAGATCTAGCCATTCTTTTTCTTGATGGGGATGATATTGCCAAGATATTTTGGGTACTTCACTTCTCTGAAAAAGTCATAATTGAAATTTTTTCCCCATTGGTTCTTAGAATAGTAGCATGAGAGGGGTGAATTCTCCTAACTGCATACATTTTACCTCGATGGGAATCAGGAAATTTTGTTATGAGCATCAAAAATGATGTTCATCTTGGAAATAACTATATAATTCTAATAAAAAAAATATTTATGAATATTTAGAATCGAAATTTACATCTCATGATCCTGAAGAGGCATGGTGGAACTAATCATTATAACACTTAGGTCTTATTCTATTTAAATATTCACCTGCTTGAGATCATTAATTTTGGTAGATACTCCTTCCTCAAATATAAGAGGAGCATTCATGAGGTCATCCTCTTCTTATTCGATTTCTAATTACATGATTGAATACTCTTGAATGATGGTTAATTCAATAGAATCATCAAAAATGTTGAGAAAAGAGATTCTATCGGATGACACATTGACATCTTAAACTTCTAGAGTCCACATAGAGAGATTCATGGGATGATTTTATTCCTGCACACTACTACCAAGGGATTGAGAGATATGGAAATCCAAATATTCATATAATTTAATGGGAGTATTTTATATTTTTTTCTAATTGGGTAATGGAATTATGGGATCCCAAAAATATAACTAGTTTTATTTTCCTCTGATTAACCTTGTTCATATGAGGAGAATACTATTACATGTACTTTGGGAAGGGAATTTTGTGGGTCAAAATTTCATGTTGGTATAAAATTTACTACCCCAAAAAAATTTATGGTAAGAAAATTGTATCAATTAATCATGCATTATCTATTCACAGAGGCATTCCCCAATCCTTTAGGAGAGGAATACATCATATCATCATATACATTAGGTTTTTTTCCTTCCCTCTTAGAGAAACTTGTCACAATGCATAAGGATTCAAAATAATACAAGGGGTTGCTATAACCATGTAGTATTCCAACAATTTGGTTAATGGGGGGTATTTTGAATAATTTATAAAATATTGATGGAACAACTATGTGGATATGTAGAAAAGGTAATTCGATAAGGACAATTAATGTTGTGTCATGTTAGATAACCATGAACTCAACATTATATTTGAGGTCTCAGAACTATTATTTAACCTTGATCTTTCTATGAGGCCTTTACATTCTCATTATTTGACCTTGAATGGTTAGATTATTAATATATAATTCCTATTTGGTATATCATGAATGTTAAGAGGGTCTGGATTAGGATTTGGTTGATCATAGAAGAATTTTCATCGAAGGATATTTAGATGTTGAAATTACTGATTTTTGTTGAAAAATAAAGGAGATAGATATGACCCTTGATACCATCTTTGAGGTACTATTCATTGAATGATATAGTGGTATAATATTTGGATGGGGAAATATATACTAGGTAAACCTCAACTGTGGCACTATCAATTTCAAACTCCTATAGACATTGTAGGTCCTCGATAAGGGCCTCTATGAGTTACTTAGAATGATGTATCCCATTTTCGATTGAGAATTTTTATAGGGTAACAATTAACAATTTTATTATGTCATATTTGTGTGCCTAGGGTCAGCACATCCCATATTGGTGTTTTTCATTATCATGAGACCTAGGATATAAATTTTTCGATGTGGATGGGTTTCTTTCTTGGGATGTAGTTGAGGGAGGATCTGTAATAGATAGTATACGCTATGCTGGGATACACATTTGTTTTGAATAATTGGGTTTTAATGAACAATGAATGGTTCTGGGGAATATTTAGAACTTTACTGGTCTTGTTGAAGTTCTCACCCATTGGTCTTAGCCACATATATGGAATCCGTATGTATGTGACCCAAATGTTCGGTTTGTCCATGACCATTCCATACATTGTTCCCTCATCTTCTACCTCATCATCCTCCTACTCCACTATCATGTCCGTGGAACTCATTATTAGAGGAATATGAGTCATTGGAGAATTGATCTATTAATTTATCTATATTAACCAAGCAAAAGAAGATCTCTTTACATGATGTGGGTTCTATTTCATGGGGTGGTTCTAGTTTCACAGATGTTGAAGTATTGTAATTTGGAAGATATAGAGATTATGTGGGAGTTGGATATGAATATTTTTCATATATAAATTCTTATATTTTATGATTAAATCCACCACCGGGAGGTGTATTCAATGAAACCTCCCTTTGTACAAAGATATTTATTGGTTTTCAAAGCTACGCTCTTAGGGAGGCATGATATAGGGAGACTATCTTGTGGGAGATCATGTTATTGAATTTTTATTATCACTTGTCCGAAACTTCTTTCCATTCACCACTTCCTTAGAGATAGGTGATGACCAAAAATTCCACATATTCTAGGGCCTTTCCAAGTACCACCTTTATAGAATAAATAATGATCTATAATACATCATTGAGGAAAATGATATTCGAGATGGTGTGCCACAACCTCTTATGAAAAGGGATGTTGTTTGGATGGTTAGTGAGGTTGACATAACTGGGTTTCATGGGCTTTGGTAGATTGATTTGGGTTTTAACATTGCTAAAATTATGTAACCAATGACTTTCTAATTTCATAAGGAATACAATTTATTCATCCATTCATCAAATCTCACGTGAACCTTTTCCATCTTCATATCGGGTTAATGGAAAATTTTATGTTGATGCAGATATTTGAGAGTCACCCTACAATTTGCGACCTTTATTGGTGCTCGAACAGGCAGTGAAACAAGTTTGAGGGTAACTACATTATTCTCTAACTTACTAGACCTTTATCATATAGTTAATGGGAGTGGGATTATATTTATATGGGTTCACCATATAAAATAATGTAGGTGTTTTTATATCTATGAAAACACATAGAATCTACAGGGATTATTCCTTAGGGTCAAATGTTTTTGAAGCTCGTCATAATGATTCTCAGCATAGATTTCCAGAAATTTCTCTTATGACATATGAATACTGCGTGAATAGGTTAAAATTTTCCAATTGTTGATAAATCCAAAAACCTCTTATTTATTCACTACATGAACTTTTTGAGTTCAAAGAACATTGTTTTCCAATGAATGGAGATAAAATGATAATGAAATTGAAAAGGATGGTATTTTTACACTGTGATAGACCTTACTGGATGGATTTTATTACCAAAAAATTGTTATCTTTACCAGGGTCTATTAAAAACATATCATTTAGGTTTATACCACATTGTACCAATGTCCTATCTTCGAGATGATTTGGGATATGAAGTGCATATGATGTTTTTCCATATCTCTTGTGGCATAAAAGTTTGATAAGATATGATTTTTGAAATTATGAATTGGAAAAGTGTCATCTATAAATTTAGGGTATGGATTCTAATTAGATTTCATGGTGGAATTCCCCCTCTTTATCTTCTATTTGAGTAAATAGTGATTCAATGGTACTGAGGAATTATGGAGGTATAACAATTTGAACAACATCATGTCAATGGGGAGCGAGTGAGTCTTGATGTGGTGGACAAGATTTCATACCCTATTGATTCCTGATATATTATATGAGTGAGTAATCCCCATGATTATGGAATGGATATCACTATAATAGATTAACATTTTGATCATCTACAACGTCATTATTTATGAATACTATTTTTCTAGATTTAGAGGTGTCATGGATATAAAATAGTACTCTTTTATGGGTTTTACATATCTCCTATTATGTTTTAGGATGGTATGTTCTTCTATTTGAATGTGGTACCTAGTAGGAATATTTGGTCGGAGTTGTGCCTCATTAAGTTGTCTGAGATTCTGTATCTCGTTCTTATATTGTGCCAATCATTCCTCTATAGAGGTTATATTATCTCCTTTAGGCGATGAGTGGAATGTATGTACAAATTTCCATTTATGATAGATAAAGGTCCATAAAGGAGGCAACAAATCATCATTTAATTGTTCCAGATTCTTTTTTCTTATCTAATTCCTTATTTGTGTAGCTTTAGTTTGTCTATCCAGATCACCCATCTCTTGAGGTATGGTTTCTACATTGCACGACTAAAAATTTATGTCTTGGTGCACATCATTTTATAGATATATGGAGACAAAAATCACTGAGTAGTATTGGGAAATTGTATTTATCCCACCACTCTCTACATAATAGTTATATTTTTTCCCTCTTTCTCTAGCTCCAGTGATTGTATCTGGTATATTTCAGTAACCCTTGGTAATTTTAGACTATCTTTTTTTATGAAACTTATAGGGTTTGACCTCTATTTCTTACATTTCCCCATTCTTTACTTGGGAATAGATACCATAAGGGAGTTTCCAATATAACATTCAAGACATGCCCTAAATAAAATAAGAATGTCTCACAGAGGGGGGAAATTCTAGGATGATGACCATTGACATTTAAATCATATCCTGGAGAAGACTAATACTTTACGCTATGATGATAACGAAAAAATATCCCCCATCCCCGTGGAATGCGATGATTTAGGCCCACTATTGGATGTTTTTATCCTATTATTGAGAAGATTATGACTCCGGTTAGGGATCTGGTGGATTTTGTGATGGAATCTGAGAATAAATTCCCCAAACATGCCAATTGGGGATTATATTTAACTACCACTGATTTCTAAAAGACCCATCATGGGTGAAATGGACTAGGTATTGACAATTTATGAAATAATTCCCCCATCCCTTCATGCAGGGTTTTCCCATAAAATACATTGATGGATGTTTCCACTATGACTATTTTATTTTTTTACAATATCATTTATTCATTGGACATGTGTAATACATGTCTGTCTTTGGATTCACTTTCTATGAGATATTGTTGGAAAATTTTTGACATTGGTTTCTTTGTTTGAGGTTTTCTCCCATTTTTTAGAGCCTTTTTTAGGATTCTTTTGGCGACCCCATCTATCATCTTGTGGTGTATTTTCATCCATAATTAATATTTACTTTGTTGAATTGAATAGCTTGTGTATGTCTTTCCCAGTCTATTGATATCTTTTGAAGCTTAGGAATTATATGATTTCCAATATGGGGAGCTTTTCTATTATGAGGATGTGGTAAAGTAAAACACCGAAAATCTCCAAATCCTCATATATATATATATATATATATATATGAAGGTGATTTAGTTATCATATGACAGAGAGTTGACATGCTATGGAAGCAAGCGTGCTGTTGGTTTTCATTATACTTTTATGGTCTTGGTTATGTTCTATAGAGAAGGAGGCTATGTCCAAATAATTATAGAGCATGTTTATGACCTAGAGGTGGCCCTCATATCCTGAATAATAGAGGTTTATAGAATTTAACAACTGAAAATATTCCAACAAGTTCTGCTGTAAATAGGGAACACACTCATTATTTATTCCATTTCTTCCTTTGTACTCAGAAGTTTACATGGGTTGAAACATGATTGTGAGGTTTTTTCCATCCAACTCTATCTATATATCCATTTCTTATTACTATTCATTAGAATCATACTCTTCAATACAGTTAGAACACTTATGTATTTTATATGGGATTCCTAATGAATGAGCAACGATGTTATTGATAATTAACAGTGCACTATATATTGTAAATCCTTGTTTTTTGAGCACATCTATATATAAATTCATATAAGAAAGTGGTGGATTCCATTGTCCATAATAGATATTACAATGTATGATGTTTCCCATGATGAATATCAGTTGTAGAGTTCTTGTGATCAATATTTGTCCAACTGGGAGGAGTATTATCAAGGTAGTTTTCATCTATACATTAGTTGAAGTGCCAACGGATGTTTGAGGCTTTGCAGGTATGTATTGTAGAACCACAAGGAAATCGAAATTAACTAAAACTAGGATATGATCCTCATTATACCTCATGTTTAGAATATTCCATCATTCATTTTGTGTTTGAGTGGGAATATGATCATGTTGCTGAAAGACCACATTAATATATTGATAAACATCTATTACTACAGGAATATGATCCAATTGATAAGAAACAATTAGTTTATGCTATTTAGAATCTGTATTGTCAGCTTTTATATGATCATACCATTGATTATTTTCAAGAATATTTTTGTTATTCCTTGTTAAATATGGGTATGAGCTCGATTAATATATTCATTCCTAAATGTGATATGATGATGTACCTTTATGATGGGAGAAGGTATATAATCCTCCTCTTATATAACCTCTGAAGGATGTTGATATAGTCTTTCATTAGAAGAAGTAGGGATATGATAAGAACCTCCATTCATAGAAAAAAAATTTTGAGTAGCTTCATCGAATGTTGTATGAGCCTACATTAAGGTTATTTTGATGGTGTTTTGATGAAGCACTTTTTGAGTGGGGTTATGGGCCTGATCTTGTGCCTTTAGCTTTTGTCGGTCGATTTCTTTGATGGGAATTTTTTCCTATCCTGAGGCATGTTAAAAATGAGGTTGGTGATACCATGTTGTAATAGGAATATGAGCCACATACTGTGGATCATTATTTACCAGAACATGATAATAATCCTATTGAATTACAGAAATAACGTGCTCTTACTCATAATTAGCCAACTATTCATGATGATCATGGGGATATGCCACTCTAGCTGTTCAGATAAGAATATAATGCTACCCCTTTATTTTTAATGGTTTCAATACATGCCAATATAAGTCATCAATAATTTCCTAGATATAGTGATACTTCATTATAATATTTTAAGGGGTATAAGTTTTCATATCTCAGTCACAATGATATGTTGGAATGTGTACTTGATTAAAGTAGGGATATAATCTCACAACGGTCCTCCTTGTGCCATCCAGAGATACTGATGTAATTAATTCCTAGATGTACAGGTATGTACCTCCCCCATGCTATATGCCTAAATATAAAAGCATACTTGACCAGGGTGAGAAGGGATACAGGCATGCTCAATGGACACCTCCAGAATATGATGATGGGATTCATTAATTGAAGTAGGAATATGATCCAACTCCATTAATTATATATTATATCATTATAAAGGAGATCTCCTAGGATTCCATGTGTGAGATTCCATATTTGTGATCCATCAGGTATATATTTAGCAGGAGACTAAGGGGCACTGTCGGGATTCCATAATGATGGCGGTTGACATGAGCTCCCTAGATATCTCCTGAAATGGTATGGATATATAGATGACTAAATGATCCACATTCTCAAGGTAAGTATGGTTAATATTATCATGTAATGGGGATAGGGTTATGATGTGGTCAGTAGTGGTGACATGTACATGTAGTTTCATTGCAGTATTCTTTGAGAAAAATAGAGATGTAAGATTCAACATCAATAGATTTGAACATTTTCCTCATGTTTCTGGATCATACCATGTTATTGGTATTATTATACCATCATTTTTTCCACCCATAGTAGAATCCATCTGGTGGGTGATGTTATTTTGAAAATAGTAGAGGTTTATGTCATAGAAAAAGTTCCAGAATATTCCATTAACAATGACATGATCTTATGTCAATGTGATCTTTGTGAGAGTAGTACCTGGTGAAAAAAAGAACAAATTCTGTAATAATTTCATCTTAAAAACTACAAAAAAGTATCAAATTGATATTAATGGATGACAAAAGTTTTAGTTCTTGTTGTCCGTTCAACTATTTTTATTACAAAGAATATGAATTGATAAATGTCATATCCCATAAGAACCCTGATTTTTTTTCACTATTATGATAATTTACAGCACGATCAATATTTTTTTATTCAAGCGGTTCAATAAAATATTTTCCAACGTATGGTAAATCAATAGTTTTATTTATTTGAATGATAAACATCACATTTAACTCTTTTGTTTCATCTATATAATGTCCAGGTTTTGGAAAGAGGATTCCCAAAAACCATGATGATTCAATAATTATGTTATCACTAGATTGAATAATAGGTTCCACCTATTTTTTTAGATCTTATATTTTAGAGGATTATTCCAAGGGGCTGACCATAGTTTCACAATGAATGATGTCTATAAGGTATATATGTAGAAACACCCAACAACTCCTTGATCCAAGATATATCTAAGACAACATTCAAAATAACGAAGTTAATTCATAGGTTCAAACCCAATGAAACATAGTAACCCACATTGATTATTTGTAGAATTACTTCCTACAATGGTACATTCTTATTGATTTAAAATTAGTACATGAATATCTCTCAAATGTTGATAGGGGATCAGTTACCTCATAAAAAATTAGGTGTGGAATGTAACACCCCAAGTAAATAAAGAATATGATATTTTCATATTTATCCATATTTTTGAATAAAATATTAATATGACTTTAAAGGGGATGCTATGCTCGATGGCGTACCCAACACACAAAAATGAGTTTCTTGGGAATCTTACGTTGCACTCTAATAATAAAATAATATTATTTTAAATGGTATTTAACATGTAGCCGTTGTAATGGAGGGAATGGATATAAATAACTAAAATATGATTATGTATGTTTTTAAATGTTTTTACATTTATCCAATAAAGGATAGAGGCTTAAAATACGGAAAGAATTCAATTTTAGGCGTATATGCCCTAGTTTTCACTAAAGGTTCACTTATCACCTTTTGATGGTGAACCATAATTAAATATAGTTTTGTTCACTCTTAAACATTCTTTTGGACCAAATAAAACTCTTATTAATAATCGGGACATCAAAATTTACTTTGTGTAAATATTTGGTATCTTTCCGATAAAGTTCATTTTTTTAATGAATAGTGTAAAATGTTGTATTTTAATTCAAAACCTCTTTTTAATCAAATTTATTTATATGATTAGATTATATTTTTGGTTTTAAAGTGAAATTAGAATATATTTTTACCATTAAATCCAATAGTGGTCGTTGGAATTAATTTCACTTTGAAATCGGATTTAAACTAGTGTCAATCTTTTGATACTTATTGTTTCATAAAAACACGCTATTTGTCATGACAGCGGAAATTAATTATTAAATTAATTAATGTGACTTATATGTTTTGAATTTTGTAAAAATAACTTCATTTTTGAATTCAGAATATCAAATATAGCTTAGGGTGAATTTTTGGGATTTTTCTGAAAAACTTCAATTTTTGATGAATAGTGAAACCACTAAGTGGTACTTATAAAAGCTGATTTTTCGTTTAAATGAAATTTTACCACTTATGTGTTTTTAATTTCAAAAATCTGACATACATGGTTTTCATTAATAAGTAAAATGTGGTTCAATGGGATAAAAATAATTTTTTGGTGAATAGTAACTTATTAACTTTTTAATCGCGATTAGTGGTAATTAATGTAGTTTAAGGTATAAATAATGCTTTAATAATATGAAATGACCTAGAAACATGTCCCAAACTTATTGGTTGTGTCATGGCCGACCAAGACAAGCCATGGGTCAACATGGGGACCCCATGGAGACATTTTGGTTGGGAAATGACATAAATAACTTTTTATTTAATGTAAAAGTAAAAATGACACAAACATGATATGTTTTACTTAAATAATTCTTAAGTGGGGTTATACAAGTCATCTTTTTGATTATAAATAGTAATGGGAAATATAAGAAGATTTCCTACATCATAGTATTTTTTTTATAATTTTTAGACATTAAATAAATTAAATTATTTATGACATAATAATGATGCAGCGATGACATCATTATTTGACGATTTAAATAAAATGGAAAGATAATGTCAAATCTATGAACTACACATGTCCAAAACCAATTGGATGAGTGGATTTCAAACCCTTATCACCTTATCCAGGAATTATAGAAATGTGGGACCTTTTAAAACCGAAACACATTTTCAAATAAAGTAATATTTCTTTACTTTCCAAAAGTGCCCCTCCTCTCCTCTTATAAAAGGCCCCCACCTCTACCTCATTTCACACACTCCTCAAGCCTTTGGATCGGCCAACCCCTGCCCATTTACTCTCTACACATCCCTCTCCTCATCCTAGAGGATTCCCTTTGGGCATAATCCTTTCAAAGAAAGCCTTTAGGCTCAAATCAAAAGGAGTTACACTTTTAAAGGTAATTCATTCTCTCATGTTCATTTGTTTTATTTTGCTTCTCCAACCCCCTAAACTCTTTTTATGTATTTATTTTGTAACAAAACCAGTATCTTCAATATACTAGGATGTTTTTATAAGATTTGTTCGAGCTAAACTCTTACACAACTACATCAAATGGTTAAAGAACATACGGTTTCCGTGGATGGCGAAATTCTGCCTCCCGAAACGATGATTGTTCGATAATCATTTAACACCTTCAAAGGTGGCCATTATGATGTCACTATTTTTATATATGATATATAATATGTTTATGTTTTACTTAAGCTTCTGTTTTTTTCATTTTGGGCACACCTTTATGGTTTCCAATATGGGTAAACGTGATATCTTCATTTAAGGAAGTGCGGACTACCGCCCCCTCAAAGTGATTTGATTCGTTAAATACCATATGTGGGACGTATAAAGGATGGAACTATGATATTATATATTATATTATACTGGAATTATAATATACCTTTATATCATTATTATTCCATTCTATAAAATATGAAATAGAAATGAAAGTAGCGTTCATGCGTACGTACGGCTTACCGTCTCCATGAACGGTGCATTTCATTTCTTACCTCTAAATGATTATGTAATGTTATAAATGCATGCATGTACTGGATATATATGACATATATTATATCTACATCATGAATAAAATTCTGGATATAATAAACTTTTGGCCACATGAACAAAATGTAATCGTAAGAAGTCCACTTTCGACTTAAGAACCAAATATCGGCAAAACAAATATTATTAACTGAAATGATTACATAATGTTTATGACATGGTAATAAGTGATATAAAATAAATAATGAACTTGAAAAGGGTTCTTAATGATGTATAAATTAAATCAAGTTTATTATTCAGGAGATTAAAGAACGATCGAGTCAAGTCGGACCTGAGGTTAGGGATCCTACTCCTCTCTTTCTTTTTAAGTACACACTTTATGTCATTCCTTTTAAAGCTCATCATTCTTGTTATTGGGATGATATTTTATATTAAACTTACTGTAATTTATATTTTCATGTGATGAGAGACCCTATTCTCTCTCATCAATCCTTTTTGTAAGTTTTGAGTGGCGTCGTTAGGCTGCCGAACTTTCGTAAGAGATCTAACCTCTCTCTTTCTTTTTAAGTACTCTCCTTTATGTCACTTATTTTAAGCTCCTCTTTGTAATGCTGGCGGATGTTCTTTTATATTCCTATTTCTATAAATTTTAATGTAATGTGATGAGATACCCTATTTGATCTCATCAATCCATATTCGGAAGTTTTATGTGGCGCTGTTAGGCTGCCGAGTTTTCATAAGGGATTTTTCATCTCACTTTTATTCCTGTGAGATTTATGCTACATTTTCCACAAATTACATTGAGTGGTCAATGTACTGTCCATTATTCTACTCTTTGTGTAATATACTTTCGTTTATGATTATTTACATCAATGATCTATTGTCCTTCTTTCATGGGGTGTATGTTTTGAAAGATACCCAAGTCGGTAAGGGAACCTTTCACCTTCCTTTTTTTTAAAAGACTTCTTTTGTTGGGCCTTTTAATTTACATATTGTTATGTTGGGATATGTTCTCATATATCCTTATTGATGTAAATTTTATGTCCAAGTGATGAGATACACTTTTTATCTCTCATCAACTCATTTTGATGTGATGTCGTTAGGCTGTCAAGGGAACTTTTTAACCCAATTTCGATTTCTTTGGGTTCAACATGTAGTCATTGAATATGTCATCCATTGAATATGTGTGAATGGCCTTTTATTGTTTTACACTTAATATCCACTTATATTGGGTGAATTTATATTTGTCACACATATTTTTGAGATTGATTTGTCCTTAATTTAAGGATACCTTCTTTATAAGGGATTTCATCACATTTGACATTTCTATTGAGGGTTCATTGTTGTTATGCACCAATTCACTCTTATATGGTGTATATACTGTCCTTTGGAGTATTATATCATGAATACATTTATCCTCATGATATTATAAAGTTCTGACTAAATGTTATTCCTCAATTATTGTATTCAAGTGTTTCTAATTTTTGTAAAACCCCTTTAACCAAAATGTCATTTTAAATGTTTTAATTATTTGTTCTTATTAATATCCATGTTTTCAAAATGGTTTTAAGGATTTATTTATATGGATATTAATGGTTTAAAATTTTATGTTTCAAGGTGGTATGGGACACTTTGATTCAAAAATCTCTGTATTAAATGTTTTAAAGGGTTTTGAAAATGGTTTTGATAAAGGATTCTATTATGATATATTGTGATGTGGAAATGTTATCATTCATTTATATTGGTTTTATGTTTTATGATTTTATATTGGTACTTGGACATTTTAACGGGTGGTTACGTTATAAACCATATGACGGGTGGTGCCGTGAATACCAGGACGGGTGGTTACGTTATAACCTCCAATGCATTGGGTATGGAAGTCGGTCGTATGGCTATTCCATTAAGTATGTATGGAAATTGGCCGTATGGCTATTCCATTAAGTGATATGTGTGGAAGTCGACCATATGGTTATTCCACTTAAGTATGTTTATGTCCCAAGTTACCTTTATATATGTTATGTGTTCTTTATATGGGTTTTATGGTAATACTTTGGTTACAAAAAGGAAAGTAATGATATTTTATTCAGTGAAGAGTTTTTACTACTTCATAAAGGTGAAAATTATTACCTTGATAAAGTATACATGGTTTACTATTTGTTTTGATAAACTAACAGTTTCTATTCTTTTTGTATCCCTTACTGAGTTTTTATGCTCATCCCAAGTTTTTGAAATGTTTTTCGCAGGACTTAGCATGGAATAGGGTCAAGGAGGGGATCAAGGGAAAGTCATGCTACCTAAAACATGAAACTAGACATGTTTCTTTTTAGGAATTTTTATTTTATGGAAATTTAGTAGAAGAGACTACTTTGTAATCTTTTGAGATGTAATAGTTATGTCCTAATTCTCTAAAACTCTAAACCTGAAAAGATCCTCAATGTGAATTATTCATTTAATTCAATTTTAAGTAAGGTTTAAGGCTGGGGCCTTATAGTTGGTATCAAAGGTCGGTTTAGATAACTTTAGAGGTTAGGGTATTCTTTAAGCATAAGTGACATTACCATAATGGTT
Source organism: Viscum album (assembly GCA_963277665.1). Lineage (NCBI taxonomy): Eukaryota > Viridiplantae > Streptophyta > Magnoliopsida > Santalales > Viscaceae > Viscum > Viscum album. The sequence goes on along the minus strand of OY728131.1, from coordinate 1,368,046,552 downwards.
AGGATTTCAGAAAGAGTACTAGTTTTAGATAAAGTAAACGAGTAAGTGTATCTTAGTGTTTACCTTCCTCATTAGTACATGATGGTTTTTTTGATATACTCACACTGACATTTCTGTTTTTAGTGAATGGATGGATCTAGCAGGCACCAAAGAGACAACAGGTTTGAAGGAAACTGTGGTGGTTCTCTGATTAAGAGACTAGATAAAATGGAGGATTCAGTGAGGAAACTCATGGTTTTTCTAAACCAAATATCAAGGAGTCAGGATCAACCACTTGAACCTTGGTGAGTTCTCTAGTGCATCATGTACGAGATGTCCAACTCGATGTGGAAATTCAGGTAATAATTATTAAGGTAACCATTAGGGTTTATATGATCCTTAATTTTTAGGTAATTATGGGTTACTCTATGATATGATGGAAAATGAAAGGAATGATATAAACATGAGGTTAAAATATGTTATGATTATTCTTGAAGATTTTATCTCATTTTGGGGAATGTTTTATGAATTATATAGTTTTGGAAAAAGGACAACACGCAGACCGTGTGACAACCCGTCGCGTCGGACAAAGCCGTGGGAATCGAACCCACAACCAAAGTGCGACTGGTATTATCACCTACCACTGGACTACGTGAAGTCCCTGGTTAGTTTGACTGATTGTTTTTAGTTATATGATTTTATGAATTAAGAGTAAGTTGATTTTGGGTTATATATGAAAATTATTAACCTATCATCGATGATATGTGATTAGGTTAATTACTTTTCAATACGAGACTTTAGGAGCAACTGATGTTGTTTGGAGATAAATTTTACGATTTAACTTGAAAGACTATGTGACTAAATCCTTCAAATATTTGGGTTTAAATCTTAGTTTGGTTTACTTTGAATAATTTTATGGACAAATTGTTTATCTAATGGTCTTCGTTGAACTTTGGGTTTTGTTGGACAAATTTTGGAGATTAAGCATAGATTTTCTTTTTAAAGGGTTATCCTTTTCTGGATTATCTGATCTTGTAGTAACATTTTTTGGTTTTAGTTTTGGTTAAGGTTTGAAGACATGGGAATTGTATAGTTCTCTTTTGTGGATTAGGTGATTCTCTAGAAGTTGATTATAGTACTCTTAATGCGAACAATTCTCCCTAAATACTCGTCTTTTGGAAAAACAATATGAGTTTGATTAAGGAATCTAGTAAAAGTTGACAGTTAACATGATAAGTGATTATGTTTCCTTATGAATAAATTCCTCAATAAAAAGTATCTTAAAACAAAAATGTTGTCTATTATCTTTTCCTACTGGGGAATCGAATACCATTTAACCCATCACAAGTTTGTGATTTTCTCATTGTTAACTTTCTCCTAGACATGTTTACTATCACTCCCCCTCAAGAACATGACCCTTTGCTTTTTCTTCCATTTCCATGTTTTTCTACATGGAATCCTAGTATGGGTTAACTTGGGTGACCTCTGTACTTATCTTCCTTTATTTTAAAGTGATTTTTTTACCGACTCTTGTTCCGATGTGGGACGTTCAAAGATGTTTCCAAGCTCAATTTTAAAAATTGCGAGGATGCAATTCCCAAAAGGGGGGAAGGATGTAACACCCCAAGTAAATAAAGAATATGAAATTTTCATATTTATCCATATTTTTGAATAAAATATTAATATGAATTTAAAGGGGATGCTATGCTCGATGGCGTACCCAACACGCAACAATGAGTTTCTTGGGAATCTTACGTTGCACTCCAATAATAAAATAATATTTTTTTAAATGGTATTTAACATGTAGCCGTTGTAATGGCGGGAATGGATAGAAATAACTAAAATATGATTATATATGTTTTTAAATGTTTTTACATTTATCCAATAAAGGATAGAGGCTTAAAATATGGAAAGAATTCAATTTTAGGCGTATATGCCCTAGTTTTCACTAAAGGTTCACTTATCACCTTTTGTTGTTGAACCATAATTAAATATAGTTTTGTTCACTCTTAAACATTCTTTTGGACCAAATAAAACTCTTATTAAGAATCGGGACATCAAAATTTACTTTTTGTAAATTTTTGGTATCTTTCTGATAAAGTTCATTTTTTTAATGAATAGTGTAAAATGTTGTATTTTAATTCAAAACATCTTTTTAATCAAATTTATTTATATGATTAGATTATCTTTTTGGTTTTAAAGTGAAATTAGAATATATTTTTACCATTAAATCCAATAGTGGTCGTTGGAATTAATTTCACTTTGAAATCGGACTTAAACTAGTGTCAATCTTTTGATACTTATTGTTTCATAAAAACACGCTATTTGTAATGACAGCGAGAATTAATTATTAAATTAATTAATGTGACTTATATGTTTTGAATTTTGTAAAAATAACTTCATTTTTGAATTCAGAATATCAAATATAGCTTAGGGTGAATTTTTGGGATTTTTCTGAAAAACTTCAATTTTTGATGAATAGTGAAACCACTAAGTGGTACTTATAAAAGCTGCTTTTTCATTTAAATGAAATTTTACCACTTATGTGTTTTGAATTTCAAAAATCTGACATACATGGTTGTCATTAAGAAGTAAAATGTGGTTCAATGGGATAAAAATAATTTTTTGGTGAATAGTAACTTATTAACTTTTTAATCGCGATTAGTGGTAATTAGTGTAGTTTAAGGTATAAATAATGCTTTAATAATATGAAATGACCTATACACATGTCCCAACCTTATTGGTTGTGTCATGGCCGACCCAGACAAGCCATGGGTCAACTTGGGGACCCCATGGAGACATTTTGGAAGGGAAATGACATAAATAACTTTTTATTTAATGTAAAAGTAAAAATGACACAAACATGATATGTTTTACTTAAATAATTTTTAAGTGGGGTTATACAAGTCATCTTTTTGATTATAAATAGTAATTGGAAATATAAGAAGATTTCCTACATCATAGTATTTTTTTTATAATTTTTATACATTAAATAAATAAAATTATTTATGACATAATAATGATGCAGCGATGACATCATTATTTGACGATTTAAATAAAATGGAAAGATTATGTAAAATCTATAAACTACACATGTCCAAAACCAATTGTATGAGTGGATTTCGAACCCTTATCACCTTATCCACGAATTATACCAATTTGGGACCTTTTAAAAGCGAAACACATTTTCAAATAATGTAATATTTCTTTACTTTCCAAAAGTGCCCCTCCTCTCCTCTTATAAAAGGCCCCCACCTCTACCTCATTTCACACACTCCTCAAGCCTTTGGATCGGCCAAACCCTGCCCATTTACTCTCTCCACATCCCTATCCTCATTCTAGAGGATTCCCTTTGGGCAGAATCCTTTTATAGAAAGCATTTAGGCTCAAATCAAAAGGAGTTACACTTTTAAAGGTAATTCATTCTCTCATGTTCATTTGTTTTATTTTGCTTCTCCAACCCCTTAAACTATTTTTATTTATTTCTTTTGTAACAACACCAGTATCTTCAATATACTAGGATGTTTTTATAAGATTTGTTCGAGCTAAACTCTCACACAACTACATCCAATGGTTAAAGAACATACGGTTTCCGTGGATGGCGAAATTCTGCCTCCCGAAACGATGATTGTTCAATACTCATTTAACACCTTCAAAGGTGGCCATTATGATGTCACTATTTTTATATATGATATATAATATGTTTATTTTTTCCTTAAGCTTCTGTTTTTTTTCATTTTGGGCATACCTTTATGGTTTCCATTATGGGTAAACGCGATATCTTCATTTAAGGAAGTGCGGACTACCGCCCCCTCAAAGTGATTTGATTCGTTAAATACCATATGTGGGACGTATAAAGGATGGAACTATGATATTATATATGATATTATACTAGAATTATAATATACCTTTATATCATTATTATTCCATTCTATAAAATATGAAATAGAAATGAAAGTAGCGTTATGCGTACGTACGGCTTACCGTCTCCATGAACGGTGCATTTCATTTCTTACCTCTAAATGATTATGTAATGTTATAAATGCATGCATGTACTGGATATATATGACATATATTATATCTACATCATGAATACAATTCTGGATATAATAAACTTTTGGCCACATGAACAACATGAAATTGTAAGAAGTCCACTTTCGACTTAAGAACCAAATATCGGCAAAACAAATATTATTAACTTAAATGATTACATAATGTTTATGACATGGTAATAAGTGATATAAAAGGAATAATGAACTTTAAAAGGGTTCTTAATGAGGTATAAATTAAATCAAGTTTATTATTCAGGAGATTAAAGAACGATCGAGTCAAGTCGGACCTGAGGTAAGGGATCCTACTCCTCTCTTTCTTTTTAAGTACACACTTTTATGTCATTCCTTTTAAAGCTCATCTTTCTTGTTATTGGGATGATCTTTTATATTAAACTTACTGTAATTTATATGTTCATGTGATGAGAGACCCTATTCTCTCTCATCAATCCTTTTTGGAAGTTTTGAGTGGCACCGTTAGGCTGCCGAACTTTCGTAAGAGATCTAACCTCTCTCTTTCTTTTTAAGTACTCTCCTTTATGTCACTTCTTTTAAGCTCCTCTTTGTAATGTTGGGGGATGTTCTTTTATATTCCTATTTCTGTAAATTTTAATTTAATGTGATGAGATACCCTATTTTATCTCATCAATCCATATTCAGAAGTTTTATGTGGCGCCGTTAGGCTGCAGAGTTTTCATAAGGGATTTTTCATCTCACTTTTATTCCTGTGAGATTTATGCTACATTTGCCACAAATTCCATTGAGTGGTGTATGTACTGTCCATTATTCTACTCTTTGTGTAATATACATTCGTTTATGATTATTTACATCAATGATCTATTGTCCTTCTTTCATGGGGTGTATGTTTTGAAAGATACCCAAGTCGGTAAGGGAACCTTTCACCTTCCTTTTTTTTAAAAGACTTCTTTTGTTGGGTCTTTTAATTTACATATTGTTATGTTGGGATGTGTTCTCATATATCCTTATTGATGTCAATTTTATTTCCAAGTGATGAGATACACTTTTTATCTCTCATCAACTCATTTTGATGTGATGCCGTTAGGCTATCAAGGGAACTTTTTAACCCAATTTTGATTTCTTTTGGTTCAACATGTAGTCATTGAATATGTCATCCATTGAATATGTGCGAATGGCCTTTTATTTTTTTACACTTAATATCCACTTATATTGGGTGAATTTATATTTGTCACACATATTTTTGAGATTGATTTGTCCTTAATTTAAGGATACCTTCTTTATAAGGGATTTCATCACATTTGACATTTCTATTGAGGGTTCATTGTTGTTATGCACCAATTCACTCTTATATGGTGTATATACTATCCTTTGGAGTATTATATCATGAATACATTTATCCTCATGATATTATAAAGTTCTGACTAAATGTTATTCCTCAATTATTGTATTCAATTGTTTCTAATTTTGGTAAAACCCCTTTAACCAAAATGTCATTTTAAATGTTTTAATTATTTGTTCTTATTAATATCCATGTTTTCAAAATGGTTTTAAGGATTTATTTATATGGATATTAATTGTTTAAAATTTTATGTTTCAAGGTGGTATGGGACACTTTGATTCAAAAATCTCTGTATTAAATGTTTTAAAGGGTTTTGAAAATGGTTTTGATAAAGGATTCTATTATGATATATTGTGATGTGGAAATGTTATCATTCATTTATATTGGTTTTATGTTTTATGATTTTATATTGGTACTTGGACATTTTAACGGGTGGTTACGTTATAAACCATATGACGGTTGGTGCCGGGAATACCAGGACGGGTGGTTACGTTATAACCTCCAATGCATTGGGTATGGAAGTCGGCCGTATGGCTATTCCATTAATTATGTATGGAAATTGGACGAATGGCTATTCCATTAAGGGATATGTGTGGAAGTCGACCGTATGGTTATTCCACTTAAGTATGTTTATGTCCCAAGTTACCTTTATATATGTTATGTGTTCTTTATATGGGTTTTATGGTAATACTTTGGTTACAAAAAGGTAAGTAATGATATTTTATTCAGTGAAGAGTTTTTACTACTTAATAAAGGTGAAAAGTATTTCCTTGATAAAGTATACATGGTTTACTATTTGTTTTGATAAACTAACAGTTTCTATTCTTTTTGTATCCCTTACTGAGTTTTTATGCTCATCCCAAGTTTTTGAAATGTTTTTCACAGGACTTAGCATGGAATAGGGTCAAGGATGGGATCAAGGGAAAGTCATGCTACCTAAAACATGAAACTAGACATGTTTCTTTTTAGGAATTTTTATTTTATGGAAATTTAGTAGAAGAGACTACTTTGTAATCTTTTGAGATGTAATAGTTATGTCCTAATTCTCTAAAACTCTAAACCTGAAAAGATCCTCAATGTGAATTATTCATTTAATTCAATTTTAAGTAAGGTTTAAGGCTGGGGCCTTATAGTTGGTATCAAAGGTCGGTTTAGATAAATTTAGAGGTTAGGGTATTCTTTAAGCATAAGTGACATTACCATAATGGTTAGGATTTCGGAAAGAGTACTAGTTTTAGATAAAGTAAACGAGTAAGTGTATCTTAGTGTTTACCTTCCTCATTAGTACATGATGGTTTTGTTGATATACTCACACTGACATTTCTGTTTTTAGGGAATGGATGGATCTAGCAGGCACCAAAGAGACAACAGGTTTGAAGGAATCTGTGGTGGTTCTCTGATTAAGAGACTAGATAAAATGGAGGATTCAGTGAGGAAACTCATGGTTGTTCTAAACCAAATATCAAGGAGTCAGGATCAACCACTTGAACCTTGGTGAGTTCTCTAGTGCATCATGTACGAGATGTCCAACTCGATGTGGAAATTCAGGTAATAATTATTAAGGTAACCATTAGGGTTTATATGATCCTTAATTTTTAGGTAATTATGGGTTACTCTATGATATGATGGAAAATGAAAGGAATGAGATAAACATGAGGTTAAAATATGTTATGATTATTCTTGAAGATTTTATCTCATTTTGGGGAATGTTTTATGAATTATATAGTTTTGGAAAAAGGACAACACGCAGACCGTGTGACAACCCGTCGCGTCGGACAAAGCCGTGGGAATCGAACCCACAACCAAAGTGCGACTGGTATTATCACCTACCACTGGACTACGTGAAGCCCCTGGTTAGTTTGACTGATTGTTTTTAGTTATATGATTTTATGAATTAAGAGTAAGTTGATTTTGGGTTATATATGAAAATTATTAACCTATCATCGAGGATATGTGATTAGGTTAATTACTTTTCAATACGAGACTTTAGGAGAAACTGATGTTGTTTGGAGATAAATTTTACGATTTAACTTGGAAGACTATGTGACTAAATCCTTCAAATATTTGGGTTTAAATCTTAGTTTGGTTTACTTTGAAGAATTTTATGGACAAATTGTTTATCTAATGGTCTTCGTTGAACTTTGGGTTTTGTTGGACAAATTTTGGAGATTAAGCATAGATTTTCTTTTTAAAGGGTTATCCTTTTCTGGATTATCTGATCTTGTAGTAACATTTTTTTGTTTTAGTTTTGGTTAAGGATTGAAGACATGGGAATTGTATAGTTCTCTTTTGTGGATTAGGTGATTCTCTAGAAGTTGATTATAGTACACTTAATGCGAACAATTCTCCCTAAATACTCATCTTTTGGAAAAACAATATGAGTTTGATTAAGGAATCTAGTAAAAGTTGAAAGTTAACATGATAAGTGATTATGTTTCCTTATGAATAAATTCCTCAATAAAAAGTAACTTAAAACAAAAATTTTGTCTATTATCTTTTCCTACTGGGGAATCGAATACCATTTAACCCATCACAAGTTTGTGATTTTCTCATTGTTAACTTTCTCCTAGACATGTTTACTATCACTCTCCCTCAAGAACATGACCCTTTGCTTTTTCTTCCATGTCCATGTTTTTCTACATGGATTCCAAGTATGGGTTAACTTGGGTGACCTCTGTACTTATCTTCCTTTATTTTAAAGTGATTGTTTTACCAACTCTTGTTCCGATGTGGGACGTTCAAAGATGTTTCCAAGCTCAATTTTAAAAATTGCGAGGACGCAATTCCAAAAAGGGGGGAAGGATGTAACACCCCAAGTAAATAAAGAATATGAAATTTTCATATTTATCCATATTTTTGAATAAAATATTAATATGAATTTAAAGGGGATGCTATGCTCGATGGCGTACCCAACACGCAACAATGAGTTTCTTGGGAATCTTACGTTGCACTCTAATAATAAAATAATATTATTTTAAATGGTATTTAACATGTAGCCGTTGTAATGGCGGGAATGGATAGAAATAACTAAAATATGATTATATATGTTTTTAAATGTTTTTACATTTATCCAATAAAGTATAGAGGCTTAAAATACGGAAAGAATTCAATTTTAGGCGTATATGCCCTAGTTTTCACTAAAGGTTCACTTATCACCTTTTGTTGTTGAACCATAATTAAATATAGTTTTGTTCACTCTTAAACATTCTTTTGGACCAAATAAAACTCTTATTAAGAATCGGGACATCAAAATTTACTTTGTGTAAATTTTTGGTATCTTTCCGATAAAGTTCATTTTTTTAATTATTAGTGTAAAATGTTGTATTTTAATTCAAAACCTCTTTTTAATCAAATTTATTTATATGATTAGATTATCTTTTTGATTTTAAAGTGAAATTAGAATATATTTTTACCATTAAATCCAATAGTGGTCGTTGGAATTAATTTCACTTTGAAATCGGACTTAAACTAGTGTCAATCTTTTGATACTTATTGTTTCATAAAAACACGCTATTTGTCATGACAGCGGGAATTAATTATTAAATTAATTAATGTGACTTATATGTTTTGAATTTTGTAAAAATAACTTCATTTTTTAATTCAGAATATCAAATATATCTTAGGGTGAATTTTTGGGATTTTTCTGAAAAACTTCAATTTTTGATGAATAGTGAAACCACTAAGTGGTACTTATAAAAGCTGATTTTTCGTTTAAATGAAATTTTACCACTTATGTGTTTTGAATTTCAAAAATCCGACATACATGGTTGTCATTAAGAAGTAAAATGTGGTTCAATGGGATAAAAATAATTTTTTGGTGAATAGTAACTTATTAAGTTTTTAATCGCGATTAGTGGTAATTAGTGTAGTTTAAGGTATAAATAATGATTTAATAATATGAAATGACCTAGAAACATGTCCCAACCTTATTGTTTGTGTCATTGCCGACCAAGACAAGCCATGGGTCAACTTGGGGACCCCATGGAGACATTTTGGTTGGGAAATGACATAAATAACTTTTTATTTAATGTAAAAGTAAAAATGACACAAACATGATATGTTTTTCTTAAATAATTTTTAAGTGGGGTTATACAAGTCATCTTTTTGATTATAAATAGTAATTGGAAATCTAAGAAGATTTCCTACATCATAGTATTTTTTTTATAATTTTTAGACATTAAATAAATTAAATTATTTATGACATAATAATGATGCAGCGATGACATCATTATTTGACGATTTAAATAAAATGGAAAGATAATGTAAAATCTATGAACTACACATTTCCAAAACCAATTGGATGAGTGGATTTCGAACCCTTATCACCTTATCCACGAATTATACCAATGTGGGACCTTTTAAAACCGAAACACATTTTCAAATAAAGTAATATTTCTTTACTTTCCAAAAGTGCCCCTCCTCTCCTCTTATAAAAGGCCCCCACCTCTACCTCATTTCACACACTCCTCAAGCCTTTGAATCGGCCAACCCCTGCCCATATACTCTCTCCACATCCCTCTCCTCATCCTAGAGGATTCCCTTTGGGCATAATCCTTTCAAAGAAAGCCTTTAGGCTCAAATAAAAAGGAGTTACACTTTTAAAGGTAATTCATTCTCTCATGTTCATTTGTTTTATTTTGCTTCTCCAACCCCTAAACTATTTTTATTTATTTCTTTTGTAACAACACCAGTATATTCAATATACTAGGATGTTTTTATAAGATTTGTTCGAGCTAAACTCTCACACAACTACATCAAATGGTTAAGGAACATACGGTTTCCGTGGATGGCGAAATTCTGCCTCCCGAAACGATGATTGTTCAATACTCATTTAACACCTTCAAAGGTGGCCATTATGATGTCACTATTTTTATATATGATATATAATATTTTTATGTTTTCCTTAAGCTTCTGTTTTTTTTTCATTTTGGGCATACCTTTATGGTTTCCATTATGGGTAAACACGATATCTTCATTTAAGGAAGTGCGGACTACCGCCCCCTCAAAGTGATTTGATTCGTTAAATACCATATGTGGGACGTATAAAGGATGGAACTATGATATTATATATGATATTATACTGGAATTATAATATACCTTTATATCATTATTATTCCATTCTATAAAATATGAAATAGAAATGAAAGTAGCGTTCATGCGTACGTACGGCTTACCGTCTCCATGAACGGTGCATTTCATTTCTTACCTCTAAATGATTATGTAATGTTATAAATGCATGCATGTACTGGATATATATGACATATATTATATCTACATCATGAATACAATTCTGGATATAATAAACTTTTGGCCACATGAACAACATGAAATTGTAAGAAGTCCACTTTCGACTTAAGAACCAAATATCGGCAAAACAAATATTATTAACATAAATGATTACATAATGTTTATGACATGGTAATAAGTGATATAAAAGGAATAATGAACTTGAAAAGGGTTCTTAATGAAGTATAAATTAAATCAAGTTTATTATTCAGGAGATTAAAGAACGATCGAGTCAAGTCGGACCTGAGGTAAGGGATCCTACTCCTCTCTTTCTTTTTAAGTACACACTTTTATGTCATTCCTTTTAAAGCTCATCTTTCTTGTTATTGGGATGATCTTTTATATTAAACTTACTGTAATTTATATGTTCATGTGATGAGAGACCCTATTCTCTCTCATTAATCCTTTTTGGAAGTTTTGAGTGGCACCGTTAGGCTGCCGAACTTTCGTAAGAGATCTAACCTCTCTCTTTCTTTTTAAGTACTCTCCTTTATATCACTTCTTTTAAGCTCCTCTTTGTAATGTTGGGGGATGTTCTTTTATATTCCTATTTCTGTAAATTTTAATTTAATGTGATTAGATACCCTATTTGATCTCATCAATCCATATTCAAAAGTTTTATGTGGCGCCGTTAGGCTGCCGAGTTTTCATAAGGGATTTTTCATCTCACTTTTATTCCTGTGAGATTTATGCTACATTTGCCACAAATTCCATTGAGTGGTGTATGTACTGTCCATTATTCTAATCTTTGTGTAATATACATTCGTTTATGAATATTTACATCAATGATCTATTGTCCTTCTTTCATGGGGTGTATGTTTTGAAAGATACCCAAGTCGGTAAGGGAACCTTTCACCTTCCTTTTTTTTAAAGACTTCTTTTGTTGGGTCTTTTAATTTACATATTGTTATGTTGGGATGTGTTCTCATATATCCTTATTGATGTCAATTTTATTTCCAAGTGATGAGATACACTTTTTATCTCTCATCAACTCATTTTGATGTGATGTCGTTAGGCTATCAAGGGAACTTTTTAACCCAATTTCGATTTCTTTGGGTTCAACATGTAGTCATTGAATATGTCATCCATTGAATATGTGTGAATGGCCTTTTATTGTTTTACACATAATATCCACTTATATTTGGTGAATTTATATTTGTCACACATATTTTTGAGATTGATTTGTCCTTAATGTAAGGATACCTTCTTTATAAGGGATTTCATCACATTTGACCTTTCTATTGAGGGTTCATTGTTGTTATGCACCAATTCACTCTTATATGGTGTATATACTGTCCTTTGGAGTATTATATCATGAATACATTTATCCTCATGATATTATAAAGTTCTGACTAAATGTTATTCCTCAATTATTGTATTCAATTGTTTCTAATTTTGGTAAAACCCCTTTAACCAAAATGTCATTTTAAATGTTTTAATTATTTGTTCTTATTAATATCCATGTTTTCAAAATGGTTTTAAGGATTTATTTATATGGATATTAATGGTTTAAAATTTTATGTTTCAAGGTGGTATGGGACACTTTGATTCAAAAATCTCTGTATTAAATGTTTTAAAGGGTTTTGAAAATGGTTTTGATAAAGGATTCTATTATGATATATTGTGATGTGGAAATGTTATCATTCATTTATATTGGTTTTATATTTTATGATTTTATATCGGTACTTGGACATTTTAACGGGTGGTTACGTTATAAACCATATGACGGGTGGTGCCGGGAATACCAGGACGGGTGGTTACGTTATAACCTCCAATGCATTGGGTATGGAAGTCGGCCGTATGGCTATTCCATTAATTATGTATGGAAATTGGCCGAATGGCTATTCCATTAAGGGATATGTGTGGAAGTCGACCGTATGGTTATTCCACTTAAGTATGTTTATGTCCCAAGTTACCTTTATATATGTTATGTGTTCTTTATATGGGTTTTATGGTAATACTTTGGTTACAAAAAGGTAAGTAATGATATTTTATTCAGTGAAGAGTTTTTACTACTTAATAAAGGTGAAAAGTATTTCCTTGATAAAGTATACATGGTTTACTATTTGTTTTGATAAACTAATAGTTTCTATTCTTTTTGTATCCCTTACTGAGTTTTTATGCTCATCCCAAGTTTTTGAAATGTTTTTCACAGGACTTAGCATGGAATAGGGTCAAGGATGGGATCAAGGGAAAGTCATGCTACCTAAAACATGAAACTAGACATGTTTCTTTTTAGGAATTTTTATTTTATGGAAATTTAGTAGAAGAGACTACTTTGTAATCTTTTGAGATGTAATAGTTATGTCCTAATTCTCTAAAACTCTAAACCTGAAAAGATCCTCAATGTGAATTATTCATTTAATTCAATTTTAAGTAAGGTTTAAGGATGGGGCCTTATAGTTGGTATCAAAGGTCGGTTTAGATAAATTTAGAGGTTAGGGTATTCTTTAAGCATAAGTGACATTACCATAATGGTTAGGATTTCAGAAAGAGTACTAGTTTTAGATAAAGTAAACGAGTAAGTGTATCTTAGTGTTTACCTTCCTCATTAGTACATGATGGTTTTGTTGATATACTCACACTGACATTTCTGTTTTTAGGGAATGGATGGATCTAGAAGGCACCAAAGAGACAACAGGTTTGAAGGAATCTGTGGTGGTTCTCTGATTAAGAGACTAGATAAAATGGAGGATTCAGTGAGGAAACTCATGGTTGTTCTAAACCAAATATCAAGGAGTCAGGATCAACCACTTGAACCTTGGTGAGTTCTCTAGTGCATCATGTACGAGATGTCCAACTCGATGTGGAAATTCAGGTAATAATTATTAAGGTAACCATTAGGGTTTATATGATACTTAATTTTTAGGTAATTATGGGTTACTCTATGATATGATGGAAAATGAAAGGAATGAGATAAACATGAGGTTAAAATATGTTATGATTATTCTTGAAGATTTTATCTCATTTTGGAGAATGTTTTATGAATTATATAGTTTTGGAAAAAGGACAACACGCAGACCGTGTGACAACCCGTCGCGTCGGACAAAGCCGTGGGAATCGAACCCACAACCAAAGTGCGACTGGTATTATCACCTACCACTGGAATACGTGAAGCCCCTGGTTAGTTTGACTGATTGTTTTTAGTTATATGATTTTATGAATTAAGAGTAAGTTGATTTTGGGTTATATATGAAAATTATTAACCTATCATCGAGGATATGTGATTAGGTTAATTACTTTTCAATACGAGACTTTAGGAGCAACTGATGTTGTTTGGAGATAAATTTTACGATTTAACTTGGAAGACTATGTGACTAAATCCTTCAAATATTTGGGTTTAAATCTTAGTTTGGTTTACTTTGAAGAATTTTATGGACAAATTGTTTATCTAATGGTCTTCGTTGAACTTTGGGTTTTGTTGGACAAATTTTGGAGATTAAGCATAGATTTTCTTTTTAAAGGGTTATCCTTTTCTGGATTATCTGATCTTGTAGTAACATTTTTTGGTTTTAGTTTTGGTTAAGGTATGAAGACATGGGAATTGTATAGTTCTCTTTTGTGGATTAGGTGATTCTCTAGAAGTTGATTATAGTACACTTAATGCGAACAATTCTCCCTAAATACTCATCTTTTGGAAAAACAATATGAGTTTGATTAAGGAATCTAGTAAAAGTTGAAAGTTAACATGATAAGTGATTATGTTTCCTTATGAATAAATTCCTCAATAAAAAGTAACTTAAAACAAAAATTTTGTCTATTATCTTTTCCTACTGGGGAATCGAATACCATTTAACCCATCACAAGTTTGTGATTTTCTCATTGTTAACTTTCTCCTAGACATGTTTACTATCACTCTCCCTCAAGAACATGACCCTTTTCTTTTTCTTCCATGTCCATGTTTTTCTACATGGAATCCTAGTATGGGTTAACTTGGGGGACCTCTGTACTTATATTCCTTTATTTTAAAGTGATTGTTTTACCGACTCTTGTTCCGATGTGGGACGTTCAAAGATGTTTCCAAGATCAATTTTAAAACTTGCGAGGACGCAATTTCCAAAAGGGGGGAAGGATGTAACACCCCAAGTAAATAAAGAATATGAAATTTTCATATTTATCCATATTTTTGAATAAAATATTAATATGAATTTAAAGGGGATGCTATGCTCGATGGCGTACCCAACACGCAACAATGAGTTTCTTGGGAATCTTACGTTGCACTCTAATAATAAAATAATATTATTTTAAATGGTATTTAACATGTAGCCGTTGTAATGGCGGGAATGGATAGAAATAACTAAAATATGATTATATATGTTTTTAAATGTTTTTACATTTATCCAATAAAGTATAGAGGCTTAAAATACGGAAAGAATTCAATTTTAGGCGTATATGCCCTAGTTTTCACTAAAGGTTCACTTATCACCTTTTGTTGTTGAACCATAATTAAATATAGTTTTGTTCACTCTTAAACATTCTTTTGGACCAAATAAAACTCTTATTAAGAATCGGGACATCAAAATTTACTTTGTGTAAATTTTTGGTATCTTTCCGATAAAGTTCATTTTTTTAATGAATAGTGTAAAATGTTGTATTTTAATTCAAAACCTCTTTTTAATCAAATTTAATTATATGATTAGATTATCTTTTTGGTTTTAAAGTGAAATTAGAATATATTTTTACCATTAAATCCAATAGTGGTCGTTGGAATTAATTTCACTTTGAAATCGGACTTAAACTAGTGTCAATCTTTTGATACTTATTGTTTCATAAAAACACGCTATTTGTCATGACAGCGGGAATTAATTATTAAATTAATTAATGTGACTTATATGTTTTGAATTTTGTAAAAATAACTTCATTTTTGAATTCAGAATATCAAATATAGCTTAGGGTGAATTTTTGGGATTTTTCTGAAAAACTTCAATTTTTGATGAATAGTGAAACCACTAAGTGGTACTTATAAAAGCTGATTTTTCGTTTAAATGAAATTTTACCACTTATGTGTTTTGAATTTCAAAAATCCAACATACATGGTTGTCATTAAGAAGTAAAATGTGGTTCAATGGGATAAAAATAATTTTTTGGTGAATAGTAACTTATTAAGTTTTTAATCGCGATTAGTGGTAATTAGTGTAGTTTAAGGTATAAATAATGATTTAATAATATGAAATGACCTAGACACATGTCCCAACCTTATTGTTTGTGTCATGGCCGACCAAGACAAGCCATGGGTCAACTTGGGGACCCCATGGAGACATTTTGGTTGGGAAATGACATAAATAACTTTTTATTTAATGTAAAAGTAAAAATGACACAAACATGATATGTTTTACTTAAATAATTTTTAAATGGGGTTATACAAGTCATCTTTTTGATTATAAATAGTAATTGGAAAGCTAATAAGATTTCCTACATCATAGTATTTTTTTATAATTTTTAGACATTAAATAAATTAAATTATTTATGACATAATAATGATGCAGCGATGACATCATTATTTGATGATTTAAATAAAATGGAAAGATAATGTAAAATCTATGAACTACACATTTCCAAAACCAATTGGATGAGTGGATTTCGAACCCTTATCACCTTATCCACGAATTATACCAATGTGGGACCTTTTAAAACCGAAACACATTTTCAAATAAAGTAATATTTCTTTACTTTCCAAAAGTGCCCCTCCTCTCCTCTTATAAAAGGCCCCCACCTCTACCTCATTTCACACACTCCTCAAGCCTTTGGATCGGCCAACCCCTGCCCATATACTCTCTCCACATCCCTCTCCTCATCCTAGAGGATTCCCTTTGGGCATAATATTTTCAAAGAAAGCCTTTAGGCTCAAATCAAAAGGAGTTACACTTTTAAAGGTAATTCATTCTCTCATGTTCATTTGTTTTATTTTGCTTCTCCAACCCCTAAACTCTTTTTATTTATTTCTTTTGTAACAACACCAGTATCTTCAATATACTAGGATGTTGTTATAATATTTTTTCGAGCTAAACTCTCACAAAACTACATCAAATGGTTAAAGAACATACGGTTTCCGTGGATGGCGAAATTCTGCCTCCCGAAACGATGATTGTTCAATACTCATTTAACACCTTCAAAGGTGGCCATTATGATGTCACTATTTTTATATATGATATATAATATTTTTATGTTTTCCTTAAGCTTCTGTTTTTTTTTCATTTTGGGCATACCTTTATGGTTTCCATTATGGGTAAACACGATATCTTCATTTAAGGAAGTGCGGACTACCGCCCCCTCAAAGTGATTTGATTCGTTAAATACCATATGTGGGACGTATAAAGGATGGAACTATGATATTATATATTATATTATACTGGAATTATAATATACCTTTATATCATTATTATTCCATTCTATAAAATATGAAATAGAAATGAAAGTAGCGTTCATGCGTACGTATGGCTTACCGTCTCCATGAACGGTGCATTTCATTTCTTACCTCTAAATGATTATGTAATGTTATAAATGCATGAATGTACTGGATATATATGACATATATTATATCTAAATCATGAATACAATTCTGGATATAATAAACTTTTGGCCACATGAACAACATGTAATTGTAAGAAGCCCACTTTCGACTTAAGAACCAAATATCGGCAAAACAAATATTATTAACTTAAATGATTACATAATGTTTATGACATGGTAATAAGTGATATAAAAGGAATAATGAACTTGAAAAGGGTTCTTAATAAAGTATATATTAACTCAAGTTTATTATTCAGGAGATTAAAGAAGGATCGAGTCAAGTCAGACCAGAGGTAAGGGATCCTACTCCTCTCTTTCTTTTTAAGTGCACACTTTTATGTCATTCCTTTTAAAGATCATCTCTCTTGTTATTGGGATGATCTTTTATATTAAAATTACTGTAATTTATATTTTCATGTGATGAGATACCCTATTCTCTCTCATCAATCCTTTTTGGAAGTTTTGAGTGGCGCCGTTAGGCTGCCGAACTTTGGTAAGAGATCTAACCTCTCTATTTCTTTTTAAGTACTCTCCTTTATGTCACTTCTTTTAAGCTCCTCTTTGTAATGTTGGGAGATGTTCTTTTATATTCCTATTTCTGTAAATTTTAATGTAATGTGATGAGATACCCTATTTGATCTCATCAATCCATATTCGGAAGTTTTATGTTGCGCCGTTAGGCTGCCGAGTTTTCATAAGGGATTTTTCATCTCACTTTTATTCCTGTGAGATTTATGCTACATTTTCCACAAATTCCATTGAGTGGTGTATGTAATGTCCATTATTCTACTCTTTGTGTAATATACTTTCGTTTATGAGTATTTACATAAATGATCTATTGTCCTTCTTTCATGGGGTGTATGTTTTGAAAGATACCCAAGTCGGTAAGGGAACCTTTCACCTTCCTTTTTTTAAAAGACTTCTTTTGTTGGGTCTTTTAATTTACATATTGTTATGTTGGGATATGTTCTCATATATCCTTATTGATGTAAATTTTATGTCCAGGTGATGAGATACACTTTTTAGCTCTCATCAACTCATTTTGATGTGATGCCGTTAGGCTGTCAAGGGAACTTTTTAACCCAATTTCGATTTCTTTGGGTTCAACATGTAGTCATTGAATATGTCATCCATTGAATATGTGTGAATGGACTTTTATTGTTTTACACTTAATATCCACTTATATTGGGTGTATTTATATTTGTCACACATATTTTTGAGATTGAATTGTCCTTAATTTAAGGTTACATTCTTTATAAGGGATTTCATCACATTTGACATTTCTATTGAGGTTTCATTGTTGTTATGCACCAATTCACTCTTATATGGTGTATATACTGTCCTTTGGAGTATTATATCATGAATCCATTTATCCTCATGATATTATAAAGTTCTGACTAAATGTTATTCCTCAATTATTGTATTCAAGTGTTTCTAATTTTGGTAAAACCCCTTTAACCAAAATGTCATTTTAAATTTTTTAATTATTTGTTCTTATTAATATCCATGTTTTCAAAATGGTTTTAAGGATTTATTTATATGGATATTAATGGTTTAAAATTTTAAGTTTCAAGGTGGTATGGGACACTTTGATTCAAAAATCTCTGTATTAATTGTTTTAAAGGGTTTTGAAAATGGTTTTGATAAAGGATTATATTATGATATATTGTGATGTGGAAATGTTATCATTCATTTATATTGGTTTTATGTTTTATGATTTTATATTGGTACTTGGACATTTTAACGGGTGGTTACGTTATAAACCATATGACGGGTGGTGCCGTGAATACCAGGACGGGTGCTTACGTTATAACCTCCAATGCATTGGGTATGGAAGTCGGCCGTATGGCTATTCCATTAAGTATGTATGGAAATTGGCCGTATGGCTATTCCATTAAGTGATATGTGTGTAAGTAGACCGTATGGTTATTCCACTTAAGTATGTTTATGTCCCAAGTTACCTTTATATATGTTATGTGTTCTTTATATGGGTTTTGTGGTAATACTTTGGTTATAAAAAGGTAAGTAATGATATTTTATTCAGTGAAGAGTTTTTACTACTTCATAAATGTGAAAAGTATTACCTTGATAATGTATACATGGTTTACTATTTGTTTTGATAAACTAACAGTTTCTATTCTTTTTGTATCCCTTACTGAGTTTTTATGCTCATCCCATGTTTTTGAAATGTTTTTCACAGGACTTAGCATGGAATAGGGTCAAGGATGGGATCAAGGGAAAGTCATGCTACCTAAAATATGAAACTAGACATGTTTCCTTTTAGGAATTTTTATTTTATGGAAATTTAGTAGAAGAGACTACTTTGTAATCTTTTGAGATGTAATAGTTATGTCCTAATTCTCTAAAACTCTAAACCTGAAAAGATCCTCAATGTGAATTATTCATTTAATTCAATTTTAAGTAAGGTTTAAGGCTGTGGCCTTATATAGAATCTCTCTATTTGAAAAGTGGGAGGGGTCTATTTTTAACAACATCTGTATGTATATATTGTTCATTCTGGTTTAAATCATTTCTTATAAATGAGTGTCTACTTTTTTTTGAAAGGAACATGGTGAGTAAATAAATATTTTAATTACATTTGGGAAAGAAATTTGTTGATCTAGTGTGGTATTGAATCTCTATGAGTCATCATATGCATCATGTGAGAAAAAGAATCAAAACCTATGTAGTTCATTTGACATAGTTTGAGGTCATATGATAGGACCAAAATGTGAAATTTAAAGTCATGTAGAAAGGACATACATGAGGGCACATAGGTATTGGGTATAGATCCTAGGATATAAGAAGGTTCCCAACTTTTCCTTATTATAAAAGTATATAGTTTCTTTATAGTTTGATCTAAGGTTTGTTCCCATGCAAGGGGGAGTTTTTATCATGTTATTGAATGTGGATTACACAATGATGCTTCCATAATTAAGGGAATTTGATGAATCCAATTATATGATCATTGGAAGTACCTCAACCCATGTGTTTCATTCATGGTGTGGGAAATAAGAAATCAAAATTAATCAAGCACATTGAATTTGGATGTGAGACTTATTCACCATGGTGGCCTTGATGAAGTGTTTCAAATGGAATTGTTATTTTGGAAGGTTTCCTACATATACCTCTTGGACATGAATCAAGACCCTCAGAGTTAAAGGTATTTCCAAATCCAGTGATGGTTTTATAGTCACTGAGGGCACATTGTGGGATTACACATAAGAATATTCCAATATATAATCCTCTTTATAGTGCATTGAGGGAAATGAATGAATAATAGACACATTAGAGGATTTAGCTCCCATGAGATCGAGTGTCTGGGATATGAGGGGACATACCCCAAGGTGGATTCCCATTGGAGTTCGAACCTTAAGAATGTATCCTGCCTATCATGTTTGGAAAAAATAAGATACCACATAGTTAAGTTAAATTCTCTAATATTCTAATCAAGGAAGAGTAATGCTAGACAGATATAGAGTTTGGTCATGTTGAATATCAAGGGACTTACACTGAAGTGGATGCTCATTAGTGATATACAATTTTTATCCTCTAATAGATATTAGGTAAGGACCATGAGTGGTCAATGGGGCACATTATGGTGGAATGAGGATACAATATAAACAATAAGGATTGTTAAGTCACTAATCCTAGTCCATAATATACGTTTCCCATAAAAAGGTTCTATACTTTGCCAAAGACTCATAGTTGGTGGTTCACATGGTTAGATTGTCGATGTCCAAGTATTCATTCTGGACAAGGCTACCATTACCTTGGGTATCTACCTAAACTATTTTGGATGTATTCCTGAAATTCTTTAGGGATCTCACATGAACATCCTAACATGTCCCGAAGTCATCACATGAACTAGATTGTTTGTTTGGATTGTCTTCATGACAGGTCTAGAGTGTCTACTTTACATGTTTTAGGTTTGTCGCATGAATAAGGTTGACATATCCAAAGGGCTTCACATGACATGTCTAACATATCTATAGAACATTGCATGATATGGCTGGTATTTCAAGAGGACCACATGTGATCAGGCTGAATAGTCTAGTGGCCGTCAAATGATTTGCTTGGCATGTTTGGAGGACATCACATGATCTAAATGGCATGTTCAGTGTACATCACATGTCCTTTGAATAGATCATGCAATTTGTATAACCATTCAAATAAAAATTATCATGTTAATATTTTCATGATGTTTTCTTCATTCACATACCTTTTCAAATAAGTGCCTCAATTTTCATTATTAGTTGAGATTTTGATGCCTCTTGTGATTAAGGAAACTCACAAAACTCACTCGTTAGATCAGAATGTAACGATGGTATTCATTCACGTGATCAATGGGGTTATCACATGAAGCATATGAAAATGAAACATAACCCCTTAAGTCATTCTCCAAACATACCTGGTGGAAGACTCTTACGATTTTGTGGTTCCTTTATCCAAAAAATCGTCTCTCACCTCTAATACCCCATGTGTGTGTTTCCATGAGATGGGGGGGTGGAGGATTTATAATCATCACCTCCCTGAATACAATATTATTTTTATGGAGTCAAAATCATATACATGGTATTGATTCAGTGGATGGATAATCACATCACATATTCCATGTGATCCAACTGAATGTGACCCATGATGTCATCGGTGTGTCGCATGATAAAGAGTGATCGCATGGTCCTTCCATCATTTCCATTTTTATTGAAAACATGATAATTCTATGCAACTTCTCATGATCATATCGACATGTAAAAGGGATATAGAATGATTGTGATGACATGTATTAGGCCCTTCGTGAGATCAAGTTAGAATATTGGAGGTCCATTTCCTGATAAGTATATTGATCATGTAATGTGCATAATACTTTATCATGAAAAAAGAATAACTATTATTTTTATAAGGTGATGTTTTTTAAATTTAAATTTTATAAATACTAGGATTTTCTTCAATATTTTTTCATTACAAAGTTGCATTATCAAATAGACATGTTTCGAATCCTTCAGATGATGAAGGTAACAATTATGATGACCTTTTCATTATGAGGTCGACATGTCCCTATGGGATTTCATGATTAATAGATTTGTCATGTGAAACCAAAAACCCAAAATTTTAAAACTATCTTAACTCCTTTTACATAATGATCATGTATTTTTCAAATACAATATATGGATGGATTATGTGATTTTCATTTTTTGGTCCAGCATGGCATCATGTGATCAATCATTAACCCTATGAAAACCTGAATGAATTTTCAAGGATAGTCACTACACATATTCATGACTCAAAAGGGTTTTTTATGTTGTTAATTGTGTCATGTGATCATATAAATAGGGTGACATAATCAATAAAATATGAGTACATCACATGACGATTGGGGATTTTTCAGGCCAGATGGACACGAGTCTTATGAAAGACATCCCAACACATATGAAGTCGTCACATAACAAGGGGTTTGAGTTACATGCCTTGATGCTTGAAAATGATACATGGTTAATGGTTTAAATGTCATGGAAAAATTACCACGTGAATGGCAAGGGTTCACATGTTCATGGGTGCATATCTATTAATGGATTTTTAGGGGCTCTCATATCAAGGCTGATATCCTTATTTACTAGAGATTAGTTGCATGAACATGTGTGCATGTACAAGGCATATAAAAATTCACATACCGTAGTTTACAAGGATGTGTCATGACATTGGGCTAACATGATAGAGGGAGACTTATGACCCTTTTTTCAAGGTTTCATGTTTCAATTCATTTCATTAATTCCTTTCATAAACCAAGATTATTGAAGGTGTTGCGTAACCGATGGTTCACATGATTGTGATACATGAATCTCAAGCATTCATTAAATCGTATAAGGGGTGACACACTGAGGTATGATTAAATTGTATCAATTATTATGTCAGGACTTCTTGCATAATCATTTTATGTAACCCTTGGGCTGGTTGGAGATGTGTTATTTTAGAGAATAAATCATCCTTTAAAACTATTCTTAGGATCACAATTTCACTCTCCCATCATGAATGTGAAATCTTACAACATAATACCCAAGAAAAATTTAACATTTTTCCAAACTCAATGTCATAAATTCATATTTATGAAACAAAGTTCCTCATGTAATTGGGTGAACAACAACCCAATCTATTTCTTCTACAAGGAATTCTTGTGATATGTATTCTCTTGATTGTTCTCATGATAGTGTATGTATGTGATAGCTTAGACCTATCTTTTTAAGAGCATTCACTCATATTTTGAGAGTACATCACATTATGGGCAATGAAGTGCTTTATCCATCTTATTGACAGGTGATGTAGTAATATATCTCTTGATGTGAAATATAACATTTTTCATGTAACCCTTTGGGTGTCTCAAATTGTTCTGTTTATAAGTAAAATGATTGATATCCCACAATAATTCTATAACCCCCATTTCATGACCAATATTTTGAATTTATAGAATATGTTTCACACTTCCAATATACATTTGAGAAAGGTGGTGTATCCTATAAACACATCTTTCCATTCATCAAACTAAATTACTCAAATCTATGGATACTATTGAATCAAATGATTTTTACATTATGATGAGGTTTGTAGTTTTGCGATTTCACAACATATTTTAGGCTTTCATATATTATTCACCATGAAGTAATCAATGGTCATGAATCTATGGTACTTTATTGACATCGGAGGGACCCATAATGGGGTTAGACTATTAGAAAGTATGAAGAGAGTGTATGAGTTATACCTAATGCACCCAGTTCTCTATAATTTCTATAGTATTATAAAATTAAGGAAAAATATGATCCCAGAAATCGAGGGGTTTCAAAGTACCATTCATCATTACAGTTTATGGATCATCAGAAAAGTTATATTCTCAACCCTATAGACTTCGTAGCAGATCTTGTGTTATTCCCTAGACCCTGAAAGCTCAAAAAAAAGGTGGATTGTATTATTACATTGGAATGATTACATAGAATCAAATCCATACGGACTAATAAGTTTAATATTATTGGAGAAACTAGATACAAATATGGTTCCCATTAAACATTGATAATGAAATGAAATACAATACATAACAATAGATAATAAACTCTATCCATGAATACTCAACAAATGATCCCGTCATCATAACATGTGGAAGGAAAAATGAAAAGGGTCAGATAAAATGATCCATAATGTTTACATATAGCGGAATCATGAATCAATAAAATGTTAATAATAATCAATTAGACATAACTAAATTTAATTATGAATAAATGAAAACACTTTCAATCCATAAAAAATGCATCCATAGACTTTTTCATTGGGAAAACCTCATGTATAGTAATTAAAGAATATTTAATAATGATAATTCTTATTATTTTTATGTCATGTATCTAGAACATGAACCATTATTCTATTGAGATGGTTTAAGTCAATGGGTAGAAAGCCATCTGATTTTTGCAAACAAACTTGATGGGGTATCGCCAACCGATTTCTCTCATGAGACCTGTCGATACATTAAATGGTTATATGAAGCCTCACACATTAATTAAAGTCTTAATAATAATTTATACATATATTTAATATGATAAAAATATTCTTCTTTGATATCTTCATTGAATAGAGAATACAGATTCATCAATATTCCCTAATTTGAAATATCATTCAAAATAAGCACCGAATGTGAAATGGTATATGGATAAAGGAAATAGTAATATCCATAATAAAAAAAATGGATTTTTAACAAAATTATAATTTAAATTAAGAAATTATCTCAAAAAGTTATTATATACCCCACACATAAAATATTAGGTGCACAATACCGAGTAAGTCTCAATGAAATGGAAATTGAGACAAAGTCCCTCACCACATTGTAATCAATAAAATCATATGAAAAAAAAATCACCATATGAATCATATAATACCATGAGTTTAAATAGAATCATGATATTATATACCAAATGTTAGTACACATAGAACACACATAAGAAATAAGTGGTAGACAATGGAAATCTCATAGAATAAAAAGTTAGATGAGAAACCTCGTACCTTATGCCTGAATGTGTTCATTTAATCTTAATAATGTAAATAATATAATTTTACTTGGTTAACTAATAATTATATAACCTCTTATAAATTTAATTGATTTATTTTAACCTTATGAGGCTCATTTATGGCCTTTTGATGGGTTAAAGAGGATCTATTTTATTGTTTTGGAAGTATTTTCTTCGGTGGTTTTCATGATCTGTTTAATTGTATTCATGAATGGGAGTTACTTTGAAATGTGGCTAAAAATATAGAAATTTTAATATATATTATTAGTGAAATTATAAAGATATAAATTATTTTATAATTATTTTGGTAATATACCCTAAGAATGACTCATTAGATAATAGTTAATGATAAATGCTTGGATTAACTTAGGGGTTTTGTGCATAATGAACATGTTTTTTATTATTTTGTAAATTATGAGTGTTCAAGGATTCAAAATCAATACATAAAATAAAATTCATATATTCAAAGCTGTTTCAACCAATAGAAAGGTTTCATGACTCTTCTTGAGAATAGTAATTCAAATTGAAAACATGTCTTCCTAGAATGTGATAATTAACACATCTTAAATGGTGTTCTCATATACAGTATAGAAGGAGGTAAAATAAGAGATATTGATGGAATATTAAATTATCATAAAAAATTCTATTACATATAAGGTACAATTTTTTATAACATTTATACAAGAAGAGGAGATAATAGAGAAGATAACCATGGAACATAGAATGAAAAAAATAATTGAAAAGATGAATTTACCTCTTTAATCTATATTCCATTGAGAGCCTCTTTAGGGGAGATGGGTTGGTCTTTTGATGAGACCATCTACTTCTAGACATGGGGGAGTAGAATAGGGAGATATTTGAGAACAATTTATCCATGTCATAAAGCTTGAGAGGTGTGAAGAAATTAGGGTGTGAGGGGTGGTATTTACAATAGAGGGGATGAGGGTTTTCTAAATATTTAAGTCATTAGTTTATTATTTTTCCCTAAGTCAAGTAATAATGATGATTCCGTGATGAATATCAGTAATAAGTCCATGTTAGTTCCAAATAATTGTTTCATACATCATCCATGATTCATGGAATAAAGTATTTATCTCATAATGTATTTATATCGTAATTATAGTATTTTACTATTCATCAAAAATTAGAGTATTTTAGAAAAATACAAAAAAAATCACTCTAACCATTTTTCAACATGCGGAATAAAAATAATTAACTCCATTTTTCTAAAATAATTTTATAAATCTGATAAATTTAATATTAAAATAAAAACATCAGTTAATAAAAAAATACCAACACTTAAAATATTCATCTTCATTTTTAACGTGGAAAAACATTATTTAAGCATACTTGGGTAATGTTACCATTCATAAAAGTAATATTTTTATTAAATAGTGAATGTTACAACTCACAAAAAATTAATTTAATTTTATAATGCTCCAAATATCTCACTAAAGGCGGCCGTGTATGTCCGTTTTTTGAAATTCAAATCACAGAAAAAACAAAATTATGGTTAATGGATATGATATGAATAGCTCCTATAACAAAGTGGTATATTATAGAGACTTAATGTTTCATGTATTATAAGATATATAATTAATTTAAATTATTCATACCATAAAATATTGGGGGTGTTATATTCTTCCCACCATTGGAAATTTCAACCGAAAAATTATTCCTATATAAATACCACTAAAGATGTTTGTGGTTCTTCTATTCTTGTCCTAAAAGTCCATATTAGGGTTATTTTCACAAAACTATGTTTTCTGAATCATGTTCCCAATGTTTCTACTATACTTTATATGATACCAAATGTAAATCCTTGAACACAGAAATCATATAGCCGATGCATGCCTTTATTACATTGGGATGATTATAAGGAATCAAATCTAGACGTATTGATTACTTTTGTAGTATTGGAGAAACTGGATATATACACGGGTCCCATTTTACATTGGAAATGAATTAAAATATAATACATTATAAGTATTGATAAACTGCAACCATAAATATTTAATCAATGATTCCTTCTTCATAAACAATGGAAGTTAAACAGATAGAAGGGGTTTTCTCAAATTCCTAGTATGGTTTATATATAGTGGAATTCCGAATTTGTAATAAGTGAATTATAATCAATGAGGCATAACTAATATGGAATTTTTAATAAATTATAACACATTCCAACATTAAAAAATGAATCTAAAGATATTTTCATAGTGAAAACCTCATGGATTATTATAACTGAATAATGAGTAAGGAAAATCATATTATTTGGACTTCATTTATCTAGCACATGAACCATTATACCTTTGAGAGTGTGTTTTTTCATGGGTTGGAACCCGTCATATTTTTGGAAACAAACTAAATGGGTTTTTCACTAACTGATATGTCTCATGAGACATACTGATACTTCGAAGGGATATAGCGGGCCCCGCCCATCACATTCAATCCAAAAACATCTTTATAAAATGATTTAATATAAGAAAAATTTTCCTTTTTGATATCAACATTGAATAAAGGATACATATTCATCAATATTTCCCCAGCTAAAATAGCATTCAAACAAAGTACAGTATGTGAAATGGTATGCAACTCAGGAAATAATAAAATTCATGATACAAGAAAATGGATATTTAATAGAATTATAATTACAAATGAAAAATAATCTCAAAAGAGAAGTAGATAAACCACATAAGAATTATTATGTTCACAATACCATGTAAGTCTCATTGAAGTGGAAATTGAGACCAAGTCCCTTACCACATTATAATAAAATGAATCGTATGAACAAAAATCAATAATCTCCAAATTTATCACATAATTAAAAGAATATAAATAGAATCAAGATATTATATATCACATCTCATTACACATACACCACATATAATAAATAGGTGTTGAACAATGAAAATATCACAGAATTAAAATTTAGATGAAAAACCCCTTACGTTATGTCCAAATGCGTTCTTTGTTTGATCCTAATGACCATTATAATCAAATATAGCCTCATTATTTAATATGTCTAGAAGCACCTAAAAATATAATTATTTTTTTAACCTTATTATGTTCATTTATGGCCTTTTTATGGGTTTATGAGGTTTAATTTTATTGTTTTGGTATCATTTTTCCTTGGTTTTCCTGATCGATTTACAAGTATTCATGAATGGAACTTCGTTTGAAATTTATTTAAACATCCATAATTGTTAATAAATATTTTTAGGGAAATTGCAGATATAAAAATTATCTTACAATTATTTTGTTTATATACCATGAGGATGACTCATTATATAATTGTTAATGATAAACACTAGGATTAACTTGGTTGTTTGGTGCTTAATGAACTAGTTTTGTATTATTTTTTTATGTTATTAGTGTGTAAAGATTATAGAACACGACATAAGATAAAATGAATATATTATTATCTGGTTCAACCATTATAAGTGTTTCATGACCAGGATTGAAGATAATAATGAAAATTATAAACCTGTCTTCCTTGAATATTGTAATCAATTGTTTATTATTTTTCTTTAAGACAATAAATATAAATGATACCATGAAAAAAATAGTAAAAAGTGAATTTGAGTTATAAATAATGGTTTCTAACATCATCCATGATGAATTGAATCATGTGTTTATCTCATAATGTTTTATACCATAATTACCGTATTTTTCTATTTAGAAAAAGTTATTTATTTCAAAAAAATCCCAAAAATTCACCCTAAACATTTTTTGACGTGTAGAATAAAAAAATGTACTATATTTTGCATAAATAATTTTATATGTATGATAAATTAAATTTTTTTAATTAAAATAATTATTTAATCTAAAAAAAATAACACTATAAATATTTATCTTCTATTTTATGCTTCCCCAATTTTATTTAAACGTTCATGGGTAAGGTTACCATTCCTAAGGGTCGTATTACTATAGATAAGGGTATGTTACTATTCTCTTAAAATTATTTTGACTCGATCAGAATCCAAATATCTTACTAAATTCAACTGTGTATGTCATTTTATTGAAATTCAAATCACAATTGCAGAAAAATTATGTTTAAGTGATAAGTTATGTCTATCTCTTATAAGAAAGTCGTATATCACAGAGACTCAATGTTTCATGTATTAAAATCTACCTAATGAGGGGAAATTTTTCATGCCATAAATTAGTGGGGTGTTATACCATGCACGTGATCTTGAGAGGTAGTCACGATTTTTGGGATTAAGTACAACAAATATTTGTTTTTGGGGACACACATTCTATAAGATTGAAGAGATTAGTAATTACAACGGTAGTGCAGTAAGGTGGTATAGAGGATGGATATTCAACTCAATTAGAAAGAATAGTTTCCCTTCAAACACCCATATAACAATTCATTTTTCTCATGCCCAAGAATCATGGAATTATTTTACTCATTCTAAATAAAATAGCTATAAATTTTATCTGAATAATATTCACTCATTTGATTTCCTTTTTAAAAAATTATAGTTTTTGGATTGGGATTCACATCATTCACATATTTTTATTTAAATTTAAATTAAAATAGATTATAGTTTATCTCAATACTTTCATTTAGTTTTCTGGAATAAATTTTTTGATTCCCATTTGATATATAATAGAATTTAAAGAAGACTGTAGAATTTATCATTGGTTGAAAAATTGTTATTTACCTAGAATTATCAATTCATTTTCATAGTTCACCCAATTCTTTTGTTGAATGATTTAGAATTAAGGGGGCATCATGATCACCTCTCAATAGAAATATTATTAACCTTATTTATTTTAAGTCCAGTCCAACCCTCTTTTATGAAGCCATAGGAAACCATATTATTAAATTTAATTTTTAAAATTCACCAAATTAATCTAAAACTATAATTTTACATTTTGTTGATTTAATTACATTTTGTGATATTTTTTCTTTTTCATCAGATCAATTCCATTACCCTCATCACTATTTTTCTAGATTTTAAACTTCATTAAATCACACATATCTCAATATATTTATTTATGTTTATGTATATTTACTTATTAAATTTTATGAAAAACTCTTTTAGGTGTTTCAGCCATATTTATCCTTGAAAATATTTAGTAAAAGAAATGAAATAATTTTTATTTTCTCAATGAAACTGGTCACCTATGGGAAATAGCCATATATATTATAATGGTGTGGTTTTGATGTGTTTTTATATTCAGATACATTATAATTTTTCTTTTAATATCAGATATTTATTATGTGTGATCTTAATGAAGTATAAAAAATCTCTACTAATATTTTATTTTTTGGACCAGAAATTTGAGATATAATACAATTTCATGGAAAATAATTTAATTGAATTATCACTAAATGAATTTTTTATTGGGTATAAATGAATTATTTCAATGGATACCCAATTATAAATATGTTAACTATTAATTTTATTTACCACTAAGTAGAAACATCATAGATGTATTATATTATAAGTTTATAGGAAATGTTGAAATGCTGATTTTTTTGTGTTTATTATTTTAACTTTAAGGTGGATATTTATGCGTTTAATTGTGAACATAATTTTTTTTGTTTTCTTATAATTATATTAATTATATTGGTAAAATTAAAACAAGTTAATTAAATTTTTTTTATGTTTTCCTTTATAATAAAAATAGATAAGGAATATTTAAAATCTATTTTATTTTCACTCATTGGAGTACTGTTTTTGGTCTTTTAAGAGAATTGTTAAATAGTAGACATTTATTTGGGGTGTTTCTTTCATTTTACAATGCTTGGTTTTTTATTAGAATAATTGTTTTATTCAATTGAGGAAATATATATATTTTGATTATTTTGTATTATTTTAAATTGAGAATTACTTATATGTTAATAATTATTTATGTATTCATGGGTATGATAATATGATAATGTATTATAATAAGATATATTGGTTTTTTGAATTTATTTAATTATTATTTTATATTTCTCTTTTTGAGTTTTCATTGGTTAAATTATTATTTTGATGAATTATATATTGATGTACTAGGTTTGGTTATTCTTTTAATCATATTTTGTTATGTATTATGGTTATATAAATTATGAAGTGGAGAAACCTACCTTGGTTTGATGTCCAAATAACTAGTTTTATGATGTTTTTGAGAATATTTTTACTATATATATTAATCTATTTTTTTGTTAGTAATTTCATATAACGGAAGATCAAAAGGAAATTTTTTCATAATGTTTCTATGTTGGTTTTCTAATGAACAATTGTTTCATTATTGGTTCTTGAATGTATGATGGAATTTGAATTGTGGGAATAGAATTGGGCATTTTGTGTTTTGGTAATTTTTTGATTTGGGATTTTTATGTTTTGTGTGTATTAGCTTGGTTGAATGACACCCAAGGTGTGTTCTTAGGTTTTTATGGTTGAAACTCTATATTTTATTAGAGGTTGATGAAATTGGGGATGATGAGGTAGTGTGGTGTTTGTTGATGGAAGGTGACAATGGTGTAGTGTTAGAAGGATATTCCATCAGGATCCAATGAGGGTGGTGGGTGTGGGGATTTAACCATATCTAATTGTTGATGTGATTTCACAAGGATTTGTGAGACACACATCATCATTGACGAGTCCCTCTTAGACAAATCATAGTCTAGGTGAAATGGGTTTTTACTAGGGTGTTTTGGTAATTCTCAAGGGGTATATATTTGGAACATGATTTAGTTCCCATCGTCATTGTTAATATCTCTACTCCAGAAAGACTACAAGTAATTTTTTCGTGAGTGTTATGGCATCTCAACGAGACCCTCTTAGACAAATAATAGTTGTGGTGAAATGGGTTTTTTTTCTAGGGTGTTTTAGTAATTTACAAGGGGTATATATTTGGAACATTATTTAGTTCCCATCATAATTGTTAATTTGAATATGGGGAGAGATACCTTTTAATATATCTATCTTCTCACTATGGTATCCCCTTGATCTGAATGCCTTTAAATGGTTTTTTTGATATAGATTCATGGTTAGTATTATATCTGTTTTTTATTTTTTTATTATTCCATGATTGTTTTTATTTTTTATCAAATTCTTAGTGTTTTTTGGAGATTAGTCAAACAATTCATGGTGTAACCATCCCTCTTTACATGGCTCTATCTAGGACCTATTTAAGAAGTCCAAAGTCTAGATGTTAACACTACCATTTTTCATTCAATGTGATATTTTTCTTCTAATGATTATGAATAAAATTCTAGAGGATTTGGGTTAAATTTTTAATTGGTTCAATGATATTAATATTGGATTTGGTTTTTCAGAGGTCATGTTGTGTGTTAGGAGTGGACCACACATGATTGGTTATGGTTTGATTCCATAACACCAATAAATGAGTCTGGAATTTATTATTACATCATGGTATATATTTTTTTATTTTTATTTTTTATTTAATGGTTTGTATATTCATGTTCAGTGATTAGAGTTCTATAAGAGGTATATATTATATTTAGATTAACATTGGGTTCACTGGATGAGGTTTGTGGATCCGTAGACAACTCTTTAAATTTAAAACCTTGATTTCATTTATAATTTTAAACCATTATTGAATTTAATAAATGATTTAAATTAATACTCATTTATATATTCATATATATGTATACATATTATGCTTATGAAGTGTTTTCCAAAAAATATTCGGGCCCATTTATGAAGAAATACTTTCATTGAATGGTGTTATTAGTCTAGATGTTTTCAAAAAGGCTTTAACTCTGGTTTTTAGGGAAATGTTATGCAAAATTTGTATTATTTCATGTACTACTAAATTTCATTATTCCATAATAGATTTATGAGACTGTTTAGTCATTGTTTTGGTATATTTTGACAATATTGCGGGCTTGTATTATTTAAAAAATATACTTAGGTTTCTAAATTGGGTTTTAATAAATTTCCATGTAGTTTTTTATGAAAATAAGTATTAATTTAGTTTCAAAATTTTGTTTCTTGAAGTGTCAGTTATTAGTTTAAAAAAAATCATCATAAAATTATACCATGTTTTCCCATTAGTGATGCATGTATTCCTAAATATTGATGTTATAGCATCACTTTCCACTATTATTTTGTGTAATCATGGGTAGTGATGCTATATATAACCATTATACGATCCCATTAAATAGACCAAGAATCTAAATGAATAATAATTATTTCCACCAGGACATTTTTTTCATCGTGACTCTAGATGTTTTAACACTAATTTTCACCCAATAAATCTTTTTATTATCTTGTGAATCAATTCTGTCAGCCATTATTGGAATCAAGATAATAGTAAAGATATATGGTTTTTATATTATTATGTATATAATCTAGAACATGGTTTTTAGTTCACCACGATCTTATATTAATAGGGACAACCCATTGATTTTTATTACATTAAGTTCTCTTATTTTATTATTTATTAATTATTCCCATTTATATTATATTTATATTTTTACCTCATTGGAGTAGATGTTATAGATATTTTTTTATTTTTAAATTTATCTTTCACCTCTAGGGATGTTATTTATATTGACATTTATTCACATGTATTATTTTATTCATGCTTTTATATTTTTTTTACATCTATTTTTTTTGTGGTTTCTAGGTTTTTTTATATCATAGGAATTCCATTTGTTTTGAAAATATATTTTATCCCACAATTTTTTTTAGAAATTTGGAAAGGAGTATTCAAAATATCTTCTTCCTTATAAAATGTTGTAATTCGTAATGTCTTGGTTTTGAAATTGTTTAACATCATTAATTGTCCATCGTTCAAAAAAATTAATGTGAAATATGATTCTTGATTATCTGGGTGAATGAATACCTGGATAAAATATACTAATGTTAGAATTTTATGTGACACGTTTTAATATAATATAATAATTTTATTTTTATAATTATATTTCCAAACTACAATGATAATATTTACATGTAATGTTTTTGCATCTTGTATGGGGAGGATATCAAAAAGTTATTTTTCTAACACATGTATATTTTTTGGGATCAAATTGGGCTCTATCTAGATAGTGGTTGATCTTGGGTTTCATGTTCGTATATGACAATGGATATAATAAATGGACCAGATTTCATGACGTATGGATATGAGTATCAAAAAACATCATTTAATTATTGTATTTAATTCATTTGGTGTTTTTCCTCTTCAAACAAGACTTAAATATATTCTTATAATATTTATTTGATTTCCTTTATTTATAATTAATTACATATTACTTTTATACCTCATTCATGTTTTCTCATTATATTAAACTAATTTTTATATGTTTAATCGTCCAACTAATTGAGTAGTCCTACTGATTTTCCATATGGAATACCCATTGTTTTATTACTTGAACCAACTAAATTTTCTCACCTGTATACATGTCATACACAAGAATTAATTTATTTCCCATGGATATTGGGAACTCCCTTTAGTCCGTACCATTGGTTTTCATAGGTAACTATATTAGGGGTGTCCTAAGTTAGTTCATGACAATAATGTTTTTTATTGTTTAGAATGTGCATCAAGGAGAAATTCTACAATTTCATTCTAGAATAAAAATATAATGAAACATAGATAATATGATATATTTTTATCTCATTTGATTATATTTATCTATGTAGTTTATCATCATGTAGTAAGGAATTTTTTTCATTAAATGAAATGAAAAGTGTAACGGATGGGGGTTATGAATTAGGGTACCCAATTTGTTTTAACCTTGTCGATGGCTCAAGTTGATTTACTTTTCAAGGTTAACTATCAATAAAATTCCAAATTGGAGGCTTAGTTTGTTCAGTGGAATAAGGATATGACAATCAATGAGGGTGTGGTTTGAGGCTACATATAGTAGGAGTCCCACCTCTTATGTGGGAGTGGAAAATGTATGTATAGGGATTGCAAAAAAACTACCTAGATGGCCATATTTATTTTCATGCCTAAAAAGATTTCATGAGTGGATCCAGATTGAAAAAATGTGGGTCCCACTTTCCTTAAAATCTTGTTGAATTCGATCTCATAGTAGATTCAAGGAATGGGTGGACCAAAATATGTTTTATACAACTTTAGGTAAGAACGAAACATTGTCTCAGACGAGGAATTATACCCCAGTTTTAGAAGTTTCATTCATGGAAGTGATTTTTAAAAAATACATATCCAACTCTAAAAAATACATTTAATGTCTTGAATAAGGTAATTAGTTTATTATTATCATATTTAAGAATCAATATATATATCATTCATCATGTGAGGGCATGAAATAGTTGATGTTCCCTTAGTAGTGAGTTTCAGAGACCATAAAAATCCAATTCAAAATTCCAATCCCTTGGAATGGAATATTGAGGATTATAAATAACCTTCTAGATTGTGGAATCTGTAATATCACTAAAGACTAATATGCATGTGTAAAATCATATTTTTATAAAACCATTATAAATGTAGTAAAAAAAGTATAAATCTCATTGAATAGTTGCATAAGAAGAAAATTTATGACTTCAGCGGTACTAAAAGTTTTGATCTCTTTGAAAAATAGTTGTGTAAAAATATAACAATAACCATTATAGAATTTTGAATATGGGTAGCCATATCTTGTAATCCATAAGTCTTATTTAGCTCTCTGAGAAGTAAAATTTAATCCATCAAAATGAAATACACCCCCAAATACAAGGCTTCCACATTGTAGGTGTTTTGTAATGCCAAAAGCGGTCAAAATTCCTTTAAAAATCATTTTTATGTAAAACAACATAATTTTATATGATATAGATGGAACACATAGCCTACTTCTAGTGGGGGTCTACCACCACCATTTTACCTAAATGTGAAAATATTTTGAGGGACATACTGTCTCTGATGAGTGTGAAACAATGAAACACATGGATATCCCATTTTCATGTTCATTAAGAATCAATGTACATTTATTACCACACAGGACTAGTGTTTCCAAAAGTGTGACCATACCATGTATTTTTACACAAGTATCAAAAAACTCATTTTTCAATGTCAACAGACTCCTCAAAGCTATTTCAAGGTTGGTGATTCCGAACCAAATGGAATTCATGTGTATTTTCTTTTGTATTTTTCTACCATTATTTTCTCAGATTAGAAAATATATTATCATATGTTTGATATAATGTATTTTAAAATTTTTTCAAAAAAATATTATATCTCCAAATGTGCATTTTTCCACGAAGTGTTTCGTATGTGATTAAAATAATTTAATTTTATCTTCAATATAAATTTTGAGTTCTTAGTTCATTAATGTTTTGAGGAATGTATAACATTTATTTTACATTTTTATTATGTATTCACTTATCAAGTTATTTAATCCTCTAACTTCTGATATGAATTAAATAGAATTAGAAGAAACTCTTTTTCCTTACTCACATACCAAAATCTATAATGCAAGGATTAAATTGTGTTTGAAGGTTTTATTACTTGATACTGATTAGTAGATGGCTCCATTATCCACTAGCAACTTATGTAATGTATCTATATGACATCAGAACTTTTAATATAACTTCTAGGATAAAATTAAATTTATTTAGATTAAAATTAAAAAGGGAAGTGTCCTAGAGATTATAAAATTTGTGACAAATTTTATTGTTTGATAACATGGATTAAACTATATGTGTGGAATTAAAGATTATTTAAGACATTAATCATGATAAATTGTGTTAAATAAAATACATACTAACTATATAAATTTATTAAATGGATAAAAAATTAAATTAGGGGTTCTTATATTAAATTAAAGAATAAATTACCTTGTTTAGGTAATAAGAGTACCTAAAAAATACCGAATTTTAAAAACAAGTTTATGGAAAAAATAATTAAATCAATAAAATATAATTCAATGTTATATGATTATAAATGGATTTTACCGAAGTTAAAAACATGCATAATAATTTAATAATATGAATTTTTAATTGGTCACACATAAAATATTATAATTAAATTACTCGGTTGTGTTAAAATCATTGGTCTACTAATTATTACTCCATAATTTTCAATGAATTATTAGATCAGCCTTGAATTTACTTAATAATAATATTATAATTTTTTACCTAATGAAATGATTCTTATTCCATTCCACTACAAGATTACCAAAATGAATTATATGTCAATGATCCACACAAAACCATTGGGTAATAATGTCTTTTTATAGTAAGGAAAAAACATGATATAGATGGGTAGTAGTAAATAGTGTTCTCCACAAACTATATAATCGATAATCATTGGTTATGTATTTTTATACTATAGATATCATTTTTTATTTGGGTATTTATTTCCATATTCATTTTATGGATAGAAAAATCATTTCACACCACTGTCTGAATCATGATGTTTCGTGCACCTTATATTCTTTTTTATTAAACTATGAAAATTAGTAAAATTTATGTTAGGGTTGGAACTATGATTATACACTACAATAAAATTAATGAGGGATTAATATTGATATGTATATAAATATATATATGTATATATAAAGATGATTTTTTTATAAGAAGTTATGTTTATAACTCATTTTCCAATATTTCTAAAATAATCAGCAATAAAGGGGTTTCTGATTAACAATGATTAAAAACACCACTAAATAGTGATGTTTATAACATTGTTTACCCAAACTATTGAGATATGTATGTAAATTTTACACCCATTTAAAATGTCATTAACTCAAAAAAACATCTCTAATTTACGTTTTTCATCTTTTGATACTTCACATGTTGGAATTCCATGATTTATAATGTCAGGCATATTACATGATTGGATAAACATAAGAGTGTTATGGGTATTCAAATTGTAGTGAATGATTTAATTATTAAACATGAACACCATATTGAATAATTTTCTAAAAGTATAAATTGAATATATTAATAATAAATGTTTTATTCTAAAAATATATTCCTTGATTTAACATATAGTAATAGTATTCATATGTGGAGTTTGTGGATAAGTATTTTAAGGGGTATCATATGCATGTATCAAAAGGTTAATAGGTACACCTTATTTCAGGGAAAATGTTGAAAAAATAGGATAGTTTTATAACACATGGTTTTTATTATAACTATTTCCCAAAACCTGAAATGTAATGTGGATATCAGCTTCCCTAACTCTATTATCTATGATACCCATTCACCCAAAAGTGAATGGTGTATCTTCCATACTCATTGTATAGATGGTATTAGAATCATGGTTTCCCTAAATGGATCATAATATGTCAAAAATGATAGGCTACAAAAGGAATTGATGGAATAGACCCTACTATTATAGGTATGTAACATATTTGAAAACATTTCCCAAATAGAACCCTATTAATTTTTCCACCATCCTTAGGAATCCCTATCGATATAATAAACACTTTTTAAAAGGGATAAGAATGTATAACCAAACTTTTTTTGGGATAGTAATAATAGTATAAAATCATCAGGCAATTATATTATATAACCTTTCACATAAAATTGAAATATGAATATCATACTATGGGTAATGTGAGAAATAAACCTTAACAAGTAACGACCAATATAGTTATCTTGATATATCCTAATATTTTATGTGTGAATTGGTGGAAAATAAATATACAAAACCCTAGAATACATATCAATTCAACATGTTCTAGCTAGTCCACCACAATTCCCGACCATTCCTATTTAAGACAATGCTGGTGGAATAAGACTTCATGAAATGTACAAAATCCAGGGTCTCAACTCCCATGGATCGGACTATCAACCAAGTCTCATCCACTACACTCTTACTAAGTATAGTTTCCTACATAGTGTCTCTATATCATGTCCATCACATACCACAACCCTCTCAATCAGGGAGAGGTCCCACATCACATCTTATCCAGCACCTTATCACATAGGGAGAGGTCCTACCTTAGATATTGACCACCCCCATATCACTTCTGGTGAGGTTTCATATCATATCTCAGCCACCAACCTTTCATAAAGGGTAATGTCCTATATTATATTTAAAAGACCACCCGTATCCTCAAAGTGATGGTGCACATCATATCTCAATAACCTCATCTAACTCACGATGAAATGCCATACCGAATCATGTTATCTTTAATCATATCAAGATATTGACACACATTAACACAAACACACAATGAAAAAGAAGAAATAAATACAATAATGTCCCTTCCCATTCCCAGATGAGACATTGACACATATCTAGCATGCGATAAAAGAATACCCAAAAAAATGCTCATCACTAACTACTATTTTCCAGAAATATATACTCAACAATAAAAAATTATCCTGGGCTACACAATATCCAATGAGTGACCCAAGGACCAAGGAACAAAACACAATAAAAATAATAGGATTTCAATATCTATTATATATACAGAACATCTACCTAAGGAATCACACATCCATTGAAACTATAAGAGTTTTGTATCATTATATCCACTAATCAATATAGGAACACAACATTACCTTTATGTGTAACTAATCCCTTATATAATTTCACATATCTTATAGGAAAATTTAAGGTTTCACTTCTCTAAATATAGACGATAAATTATAATAGCCCACCATTAGATAAGTATAAGGAATTCATAATGAATGTAAATAAAAAATCCTCCATATGGTAATTCCCTAACCTGTACCCATCTATCATTCACTGATAACAACCTACATGACATCCCCCATTAATTATCAAAGAATTAATCCAATATAACATCCTTAATAATGGGATAAGTATTCAAAATAATGCACATCACTATCAATTAACCCCTAATAAGTGGATTTGGTGTCTATAAGGATCATTTTACCCATATTCCTTACAAATATTGAAAAACTTCACACTTTGAAACATATATAAAAGGCCCCCCATAATATAGACTATAAAATATATCATTCATCCTAAACCTAGTATCATTCATCAATAACTACATGATTTCCATGAACTATAGGGTCCATTTTACTCAACTACAAGGTGTTCCCCTAGGCGTCATAGCCACTGGGCTGCACCAAAATCACCAAAAGAAGTGTGTCTCACATAATTCATACTATTTATATTATACCCAATCTTACCACACTCTTTAATACTCACCAAAACACATTATGAAAATACCAAACATCAAACCCTAGGTAGTTTCATGCATGCCAATTATAAATACCTAGAATATAGTCAAATATTTAAAGAACCACATACCTTAATCATAGGGGATTACTCTACTATAATATCATGTATTTGTTAATACTTTTTGGAATTAAATTTATATATCATTCAAGCATACACTAAAAAGAGGATTAGCAAAAAAAATTAGTAATACAAACAAGGTATTGAGATATAACCTAGATATTACTATAGCCTTTTCATGAGTAGCCTCTTCCATAAGAATACATAGTTGTTAGTTGATAGATGATTATTTAGGAGCCAAATGAGGGAAGGGGAGAGCGGAAAATCGAGTGGGAGAAGTTTTTTGGGAACTATTATCATGTGGAATATTTACTATGGGGGCACACTATTACATGACCACCAGTTTCAAGTCGCAACACCCTTTCCCTTGGAAAAACCTATTGCTTTATCGTTAAACCATGGTGGAATGACTGTCTTCCCTAAACAAAATCATACCAATTAGGGGTTTCAAAATAATATTTCCATAAATAGGATCATTGGTGAAACTCCCAAAGGATTGATGAAACACCACCTTTTAAGAATCCTTTATGGTGTAGTGCATCATCTGAAATGTGATCACAGTCGATTCCAGAAGATTTAAACATATACCACTCAAAATAGTGAAATACCCTAATGTTTTGGAATGATATATTTTATAACTATATAATATGATCTATCTATTTGATACACCACACCACCCCATATTTTTTTCATGGCCTACCACCTACACCTAAAAACACATCAAAACTCTACGAAAAACTACTCTAATATTTTCCCAAATCGGCTAATAATCAATTGATCACCAAAAAATAGATAAAAACCCATTTTTTTCCTTAATATTATATTTATAATAGAAATAATGATTCTAAAATTCTCCCTTTTATTTCAAAAATTATCATTCCTCTTAATCACACAGCCCATAAAGACATTGGTTGTTACTATTGGAACATGACATGTAATAGAAGAAAAATATCATGTAAAATTAAAATGTTTACATCAATAAATAGTTTAACATAATAATAGATTTGATACACCTTAATCAAAAGAAAATTTCCTTTATTAATTTAATTTAAATTGAAAATTCATAAGAAAACTATAAATCAAAATCAACACCATACCATATTTGATTTTGTTTGAATGTGTGTCAGAGTCTCTATTGTGATAGTTTCTTGAATGAAATAACACTATAACCATATATATCATTCATACCCACTTGAGGATCCTATTGATATATATTTCTTTGGTCTCTTTGTTATAGTGTTGGGAACCCAATTTTTTTTCATCCATGTGACCAATAAAGTACAATTCCTTCTTTCCATTGGATCAATGTTCTCAAATATCGTATTTCCCACCCCATAATTTGGGATATAAGAGGGGGATGCTCTAAAATTAGATTAAATTAATAGTCACTCAAATTTTGGATTGTCATTTATCGTAAAGGTAAGTCTAGAGTTTCAGAAATTGCACTTAGTCCCCCATATAAAATTTTAATTATAATAAATCCCATAGTGAAACTAAGTCACATTGTAACTATATTATAAATAACATTTAAAATTTATCACATATATGTATTAATAAATATATCAGGGATAAAAAAACATATCCATTTAATCAATTCATTCATCTCATTGAATATATAATAAACCCTGAATAATAATATTGATATGTAATATATTTGTCTTGTTGTAACTTTATTACTTGTGAATACGTTGAGTAAATAAATTCAAAACATACAAATCTAAACTCAAAAAATATTGAATTATTAATTTTTTAGACATTGGTTAAACTGATACATTACTCAGACCATGTGGTGGGTAACATCATGTCCTAAAGTATTATTTATCAAAATTATATTTTCTAAAGAATATGCATAGTGTATAAATATCTTGGACCTTATTTTTAAAGAACTTATTACAACTCATAGACTACGATAAATGTCTAGAAACACATCAAGCCCTATATAGAGATATTAAATCATCATTGCAATAACTACTGTCCATTTGAGAAGGCATCATGAAATAAAATCACTTTGACATACGATATCTCAGAAATTTATATGTTTACGTTTTGTTAGGATAGTTTCTTTATTGGTTTATTCTCTTTATGTCCTTACCAGCCATAATCCCCACTTAAACTATGGCCATGTATTTTGTGAAGGTACAACCATCACGGTAAATGTGACACTAGATATATATTCATCTACAGGTATGTGAAAAATTATGCATTGATCATTCAATTAATTCTATTCCATTTAGGATTCACCAAACACAAGATACACCTTATATCATAAATTATTTGGTTTTCATATTTTATGATGGTGTTTGATTAGATAGAAAACACTGATAGTGTCTCGTGTCAAGATACTAATAAACGTGTTTGTCGATAGGAGTAACCAATGACTGTTATTACATGTAGTATTCATATTAGATTGTTGTTCCTTATGATCTCATCCACCTGAGATCACCATGTGAAAAATTCATGTGAATAAATCTCAATTTTTATGATACCCCAATAGCACATATTCATTCATCATTTGTGTCCTAGTAGTAAGATGCATCTAGAAATCCAAATGTGTGTTTAGGACTACTGTCATAGTATCTCATGTTTCTAGTTATATTTTGGAATCAACATAACCTTTTTATCTAAAATTTATTATATGGACATTACTATTTACATAGAACATATAAATGTAATGTTTCTATCATGGTAAAAGAAAAAATGTGTATATATCAAACTATATTCAAGGAATTGTAATCAAATTACATAAAATATTTTGGTCTAAGACACCCACTCAATAAAATCTCACATTTTACAAAATCAATTTCCAATGACTCTCAAAAAACTATCTCTCACACGAGAATCATTATTATACTAAGACATGCCATTTTTTGGGGGTATTCCTTTGTTATTTGATGTGGCTGCTTTTCTATCTATGAATTCACCTATTTTAGTAAAATTTCTCAAGAGATGATTGTTTTATAGTGTATTATTTATCCTCTAGTGTGACATGGTGTCCTTGGGAAGTTACATTTCAAT
This sequence comes from Viscum album, assembly GCA_963277665.1. Classification (NCBI taxonomy): domain Eukaryota; kingdom Viridiplantae; phylum Streptophyta; class Magnoliopsida; order Santalales; family Viscaceae; genus Viscum; species Viscum album. The sequence goes on along the minus strand of OY728131.1, from coordinate 1,368,003,218 downwards.
AGTATTATCATAATATAAAATTGAATGTTATTCAATATTATGTATAATGTCAATATATTAAAGAAATCTATATATCAAGGATGATGTCATATAAATATTATAATTTATTGTATACTATGATTCCATAGTATAAAGTGTGACCATATATTGTTTCATGGTTCTCTAGCTCACTACACCACAATTTTTAAAAAATACATATCGTGGATGCTTTTTCGAATAATGATGATCTTTCTAGAAGATGGAATTAGTGTATTCCTACAATACCAGCTAATAGTCCCCTCCATTCACCAATAACTTATACATTATAAATCTTAGGTACTTCAAGAGATTTTATAAATTTACAAAATTAATTTATCATCTATTATCTTGATACATTACCACCACGATATAAGGAAATGTAACATTAATCATATTATATATCATGTTATACATTATAGATACCTCTATTTATGAAAATTGGATTCTACATACCATCTAAATATCATCCTATATCTTTGGAAAATATTTATTGTTGATATTGATAGCATCTGACTTTGGGAACCATCCTCTCTTGAATTATTCCATATTAGAATACCTTTTAAATATATATTTTTCATATATACCAAGAATATTTGGACATTTATCTCTATAAATTTTTTCCTAAGGATACATGTTTCATCACCCAAGACTTTCATGAAGAAGAATTCATTTAAAAATTCCTTTTTCAAATTTTTGACCAGAAATATGTTTACCAATAATATTTTTTCATTAATCCATAATTATAGGAACATGATGGAAATACCACTGACCATCTTGTTGAGACACCACTCAATCCCACTCCAGACAATACCAAATTCTCTAATGTCATCATTAAATTGAAAATTAAATTATCTGGATTCTTTATTCGATCCACAAATACCTCTCTCTATTTTAAATATTTTATAAATACTATTTTATATGATAAACCATTCAAGTTTTTTTATATAGAAAACTTCGACTAACTAATCATTTAGAATAGTAATTATAGAATCCATTTTAAAAATCACATTATCATGTAATGAAACTATTGCATGTAACATTCTATATAATTTTAGAATAGTTAATGGTGAGAATGTATCATCACAAATAATAATGTGATGTATCATGAAACCCATTAAAACCATTCAAGATTTATAATTACATATTAATTCCTCCACGTGTATCCTTTTCTTGAATATAATTTAATTTAGATTTATTAAACATCAGTTGGAGGGGAAATCCAAAATTGGTTTTTTATATAGAGTGGATCTAATAATGAATTTATTATTTCAATTTAGCACCAACGATGACATCTAATACTTCCTTTTTTTTAATACATTCATCACTATCATTGAATGTTGTGTCACCATATCAATGATAAAAAACAATATCTATTTCAATCCCTACCCTCTATAGTGGACCTACTCAATAATCATTTCTTTGGAATGACTCTATCTCCAACTATCTTTTATGGAGAATTATCTATTTGCAACAATAGTTGATTTTTAACATAACCCTATTAATATTAATCTATCCTCCACTATTTCCATTAAAATTATGTTCCCTTTCAAGTAATATTTAATGTATTTCGATAAAAAATATTCATTATGAAGGATTATATAGGTAATATCCTTTATTTTCATTATGCTATATTATAAATAAGTGCATCATGATTTACGATTCATTTTTTCATTAGGTTTGATTTTGATAATTTGAACATATTTGTCAAAAGGTATTCATGATAATTTTGGTTTCAATTTATCTAATAACCGATACGATATCCATTATTCTACTTTGGATGGTATTTGGATTAGTGTATATGACATTATTTATAGTTACTATCCAAAAAACATGGTTGTGTTACCTGACACATCATCGATCTAATGATGCATAGAGATGTATGATTCCACCTATCACTGACACAATTATAATAAGATGTATAACGATGAGTGATTTGGGAGATCCACACTCCGTTAATTCATTAATGAATTATTAGTTTAGACATTATCCACAATAGTGTGAGTGTTATTTCATAATATTCATTCCATGATGGTTATCCACTTCGTTTTGATATTATTTATACATTTTTATGTAATATTACATATAAATCATTATGTAGATATAGATATATCTAGTAAATTCATAATTAAATGTAAGGATGTAGGAAAAACCCCATATATCTACCCAGAATATTAAATATATTTCACTATGAATCAATTCTAATACTCATACAGATATTTTTACATTCCCGGTGAATTTGTTTTTGTATTTTTATCTTTTAAACAAGTGTTGTCTATGTCCATGGTTTTTAATTCAATATAATCTAATCACCCATATTAACATAATTCTATAAATACTTATCATTAATGTTACCATGTCTAATGTTTCATATGTTGTTAAATTACTATTCATTTTTTTGTAGATTTTTCATTGAAGAAATACTATATTTTATTGTGTTCAATTATATACAATAAATTTTCATGATGTGTTATACCATTACATGTGTTTTCCTTATATAACATTACAAATTTATTTCTAAATGTGAAATAATAATCCATTATGCCTATACTTTAAACTGAGAAAGTGTTTATGGTAATGTAAGTTATTTAATCACAATTAGGTAATAAACGAATCATGAATCTAGGAAAGGATAGAAGATAATATCTAACTACTAGTGTTTCTAGTCATATACTATTTACTACTCAGAGATACACTACACCCATTCCAATCATCATAAATATACATAGTACATTATTTTAATAAATGGTTGACAAATAAGATATATTCATTAAACTAGTATAGATTTAGATATAGTTGATTTAATAAAAAATATACCTAATGCCGAATCATCCCCTTGCTTATTTCCCTACAAATGGAATTATTTTTCCAATTGAGCTTCTTGCCACATAAATTATTTACTACACCCTTTTCATTACAACCCCTTGTAACTTTGGATTCTTAAAGGGTTTGTGCATCAGAGTCTTTGGGTTTATATTATCCTTGGATACCTTTTCCATTCCCTATTTCCTTTTATAATATATAAGGAATGAATTTGTGGTATTCTTCATATCCTTCTCATATTAGAGAACTAAAACAAATAATTTTTAGAGGGTTATTAATGTTACTCATATTAAAATTAGTAATTATTATTTATAAGTAAGCATGTAAAGATAAAAAAATGAGATATGTTTATAGTTTTTTAGTTTAACAGGAACCTAAGTGACTCTTTTCACTTAATATACCCAAAAATATAGAGTACATGTGGTCATTGATAATTTCATTATGTTATCTTATATCTTTTAAATGCAAGTTAAATCTCGTAAATTTGATATTGTTCCCTCTCTTGGTATAGTTCTAGGATATGAGATTGTATTTTGAAGGCATATTCACCCTTGGCATTTTTATAGCTCAATAGACATAAATGGAAACATAATAAATTGGACATTTAATGTATCTTATACAAGATTTTTATATTTATATTTATTCACCTTACTTTTTATCATATATAGATTCATAGAAATGGGGTATTCCAACACATATATCTTCTTCTATTGGTGTAATATTATGCACAATGTTATGTACCCATCATAGATGTTATTGTCAATCAAGATATTCTAATTATCCAATATTGATTACAATGAAATTTAATTAGTGATGGATTATGATTGATCAGAATGTAATGAAGATGAGATAATTAGTACTTAGGTTGATTAAAAATATACATTCATGATTATTTAATCTATAAATTTCATGAACTATTCCATCAAATCCATATAGACCTTGAATACAAGATTATGAATTCCTAGTCTCTTGAAAATTCTTTTGGAAAGTATCCTTAATACCAATCCTCACTGACCAGGATAGGGATATTTCAAAACTCATAGAGATGAAATGAATTATTTTGAATGTCCAACCACATTAACTCAAACATACTTTATAGGTAGAACGAATAACAAGATTTTAGAAATAGTGACATTGATTTACTCAACACTAGGCCTATAATGATGACGCAATATAGCTATGTATATTTCATTATTTCAAAATTTATTTAAGTTATCTCACCCATTTTAATATAAATTACCTAGATGTTAGATTAATCATTAACTAGGAATCATGGGTGCCACATTCTTATTCTTTGGTTCAAACCTAGGTGCTGGAAAGAATTTTGGATTAGTATAAGTTTTAGTGAATTTTAATTATTATCACATAATGAAATCATTTTAATTTTCTATTCATATTCTATTTTATCACATTCACAACATAACAATTATTTAAATAGAAAATAGTTAGCATTTTTTAATTAATTTTATTTATACATGTCGATTTAATATTCAACATGATTATTATAAATAAACAAAAATAAATAATAATAATCCATGAATAAATAAATGAATAATGTAATAGATATTTATTTTTGTTAATTAAGGATTTTATTAATTCTATAAATATCTAATGGTAATATGTTCAATGATATATAATTTAATAAATCATTCTTAAGATGTTTTAATTATGGATGGTCTATAGTGGGTCACTTAGGATAATATAAAACCTATTATTTAACAATTATATTTTTATCCGAATATCTAGTTTTATGGGTCTGGACGGTTACAATTTGTATCACTCCAAGGTTCATATAACTTTAAATTTTAGATGTTTAAAATTGAAGACAATTTTAGAGTTTTATGTACCATCACAAGATAACACGTCTAAGGATGTTCATCCGTTTAACCATATATATATATATATATAGACATCCATGAGAGGTTTCATATAGTGTAAGATTTTAATGATTAATGAAATGTTGGGAGACATTTTTTATGTTTTAGAAGGATACAAAATTTAAGTATACATAAAAAATTGGTTTACCAATAGATTTTTTTATGAAAGTAATTCATACAGAATGTGATCTTTGATGATGAGGTAATTCTGGAGAGAGACATGTTATATTTTTTAAAAAGCAATTTTTTATATATATAACATTTTCATTAAAAATATGTTCAAATTATTTTTGGAACATTTTAAGAATATTGAGAAATGATAAATTATGGGATAATACAAAATTATTGGTCAATGTGGTTGATATTTTTAAAAGAATAATGCTTGAGTTATCTTTGAGAAGAATATATGATGGGGTTACTTGTCAGGGTGATTCAGTTTACTTTTAGAATATATTTTTATATTTTATAGATGGTATTTCTAGAGAATATTTATTTTTTAAAAGTGACTTTATTACTGGATAATATTGATTAGATATAAATGTTAATTTTATTATGGAATAATATGTGATCCAATATTTTTTATTTTTTTGTATATGATTTGATAATTATTAGTTTGAAATTTTTTTGGGGTTTATTTATTTGGGAAATCATTTTAGTGGATGTTTGGGTGTTATTGGAGATCAATGTATTACATCTTTATAATAATGTATATTCATATTAATTATTATTTTAATTGTTTAAAACAATATTTAGTTTTAAAAAATGTATGAGGAAATTTTGAATAAATTTTCATCCCTCTTTTGTATATTATTTTGAAATTAAAGTTATTTTTATTTCATTAGGCATGAATAATATATCAGGATATATATCATTTTGAATCTGAAACAAAGCATAGATTCAGAAACTTCTTGAAACAAATAAAAAGGGAAAAAACGGTTTCTATGGAATGGAATGAAATCTTGTAATTATTTTTTATCATTATCTATTTCAATTGAAATATATTTCATAAACTCAAAGGAAGAGAAGATAATTTTATCCTGACTTATTTGGAAAAATATGCACAACTATTAACGTATGTTTTTGGAAAACTATTGATGATTATGTTTATTATAATGTTACACACATGGTTTAAAAATATTTATGCGATACTATTATTCTTATTAATAACATTGATATTACTTATCATGGGGAAATCCATATTCAAGATTACACTTATGCTATGATAAATTAAATTTAGTAAGAACAAATCCAAATTGTGAGGAAAAATTTTTGTAAGAAAATAAGAGTACAAGACACTTATATGTAAATATATAATTGAAAAACAATTTAATACCATGTTCAATATCATGTACCACATGTAACATTTATCTCAAACCAACCACAATATACAATAGAAATATTATACAATAAATATGAATGTTTTAACATTGTCATTGGTTTAGAGTGTATGAATATGAGTAAACACATAATGAAATATAATTTTAATGTTTTAATTAATAGAAATTATTTATTTTTGAGTAATATGTAATTAATAAATTAATTATATTAATTATTATTAAATCAAATATGGTTAAAAATATTATATTTATAGATGGTAATTTTTCTAAAAACAATGGACTCACTTATATTTTTTATTTTCATATAAATGAAAATTTAATCAAATATATAAAATCTATTTTATAAAATGTAAATAATTAATTATTTTATAATATCAATTATATATTAAGGTGAGTTTTGTGGATTTCTATAAAAGGATTGATTTTTAGTTGAATAGTCAAAAATAATGTTTTTGAAAATTTTTTCATTTATTTTAAATTATCTTCAAAGAAAAATTGATTTTTGGATTTGTTTCTTTTTAAAATTAGAAAAAAAATTATAAATAAATAAATTAATTCAATATCAATCAAAATTTTACAATATTTTGGTGTAAAATCATTTTTAATTATAAAATGTGAATTCTTATAGGAAAAATTTTTTCTTGCATTATGCATCCTTATAAAAAAATTTATATTTACCACTTCTATATTATAATTCATGGAAAATGAATTCCTTATTTGGAATAACCATATTCAAATTATATTATAAATTCAACTTCATTTTAGGGACAATTAATAGTAAACATGGTATAAATTTATCTCCACAATGAAAGATGACACATGGTAAAAGTGTTAAATCGAGGGCTATTGCATTAATATATAAAAAAATTTAATTGAGTTTATGATGTTATAATTGATTAAATATTTTATTATATTCACTAATGGTCAAAGTGGGAGACACATTCAATGAATATGAAATCCCTATTATATTAATAAAAGTATTCATCAAATAATGTCACATTCTCTAAATTATTATACTATTACTATATGAAAATAGATATAAACAATAGATGAGAAAATATAGATGTTAAAATTTAAAATACATAAATTATATTTTTAATTTATTTTTTAATTTTTTGGACAAGATTGAATTTATTATAATGTTAAGGCATTTTCAATGCCGAACTAGTGCAAGTGAGTGAAGATTCAAAGTAAACAATTTTAGAAATATTAAAAGTTGAATTTTTTTTATAATATAAATTATTTGATAATTTATATTGATCAAAAATAAAATTAATAAATTTTCTAAAGAATATTATTCACCATCTATATTCATCATTGTGTCTTTAAGGTCAAATTTTATAAATAGTTCAAAAATGACTGTAAGTTTAATTAATTTTATATAAAATATAATAAAAGGAATTTGAAATAATATAAATCCAATAATAATTCATGTGGTTATTAAAATGGATGATAAATGAACATATTATATATTTTGGACAACTTGTTATTTTTAAATTAAATATTGATCCTTAGATACTATGTATTTTTAAACACTATATTGATTTTTTCCTACAATAATGTACACAGTCCAATATACTTAAAGACACAAATGAGTTTAATTTTATCTAAAAAATATACACAAATAGCTATCCACACTTATAAAACCATGTATATATGCCTCTTTAGTAATCAAATACCACTTGTCCAAGGTTATTAAACTCAATCAAAACGTTGTATTTAAAAGATCTAGGTAAGGGTTTCCAAGCCTCATTCACCATTATTGATTATGATCATAATAATGTAACCATATTAAAAAATCACTTATTTGGATAATATTATTCCATTTATATGTTATTGTAATGTAATTTATAAATTAATTATGTGGAATTAATTTTTATATCTCAACAATCTCTCCTCCATATGTCATTATTATGTTGAAATGCATGTTTTTAAAACAAGGTCATTTCATTTAAATTATCCACTTACATTTTCAATAATGAATATAATAACTAAATAATTTATCAAAAAAAGCTTTCTAATTTATTATTTATTTGGGATTCTATAACACCGGTATTTACTATGAGTACCTTCTTTTAACACTTTCAAAAAACATCATTCACCATGGTGGTTTTACAGAACCACCATGAATGAAAATGTTTTCATTAATTTAATTCCATCCTGGGATGTCTTCCAAATATATTTTTTGATTTAAAGTTAAATTAAAGTTTAATAAATTATATAATTATTATTAAATAATTTTAATTTATACAATACAATAAAAAAAGTAAAATTAAACTGACATGGTTAGTTTTAACCATAAAACTAGCTTTTGGGAGATGATTTTTTGGATGGTGCCAATATGATGACTTGTTGAACATCCAAAATATTTATAATTATTTGTAACATATTCCTTTATTCTTCCACAATTTATGAGTCCATTTTACTAATACCATTTACCATTAAAAATATACCTTACATGTTTGGATATTATGAATAGAACAATCCAAGTAATAACCAATATAAACTATAGTGAATTTGTCCATGAAAAAAAATGACAATAATTGTTAATATTAAGGTAATAAACATGAAATATTTTTTTAATTAAGTATATAATAATATTTTTATTAAATAAATTAGTGCATGTAATAAGGTTTTCAGGACTCGAGGAATGATGTTTCTTAACAAAATTATTTTTCACTAGATAATATTAACATTCCATTGTCTTCATTATTCCAATATTATGTGTGTAATGGAATAATTTTATTTAATGTTATCTTTATTATTTTTAATAAGTATTTACTTCTTTCACATAGAATCACTTCATTAATTAACTATCAGTTTAATTTTATGATCTTCATTAGGGTTTCTCATATTCAATTTCCCTTCTTGAGAAATATTTAATATTTCACATAATCTTTTCGTTTATATGTTGTATTTACTACCATGTTAACATATACTGATGTGATATTTGATGTAATTAACTATATTTTGAGAACTGTATAATTTTATAACATTCAATGGCCTTTAATTCAAATATTATCAAAGCCATAAGGGTTTCTGTTTCAATCTTACATTTAATATTGATTACTTATGCTTGAATATTTTTTGTGGAATTATAAATATATTATCTCTTAAATTCCATATATTTTCTTATAACATAGTGAATTATTTTTCTACAAGGATTATATTAATATCCCCATATTTTGTACTCTAATCCCTAGAATGGTTTATAAGAAAATCCAACCTTATTTCTCCTTTTCAGTATAGAAGCATTTTCTTTGACATATATATTATTTATTTTGTTTTCATAAAGTGATTGAATATAATTTATTTTGGTCAAAAGTTTAATTTTTATACATTAAACTATAATTTTTTTTAAAATAATTCCTTGTAATTTTTTCCAAACTAGTCATTTCTTCAATATGTTTTCATTAATGTGAAGAGAGTCGGTTTGTATACATTTTATGACTTAATGAATATTAACACATCATGGTTATTTCTCATGATTGAGATTATTTTATTTGTTTCTATAGTTTTTCAGTATGTATTTTCTATTCCCATTATTTTATGATAATTATGTAAATTGTTTTTATTTTCATAAAAATTTTGCAAGGGGATTTCACTACATGTATGAAATTTTTTATCATCAACATTACACTATCTTACAAAAGTATAGTTTATTTTTTTTATTATTTTAAAGTATATTATTTTTAAAATAATATTTTTTTGTTCTTATTAAAAGATCATAAATAAATATTTTTAAAGGATTTAAATTTATTTTATAAAAAATATTCACCAAAAAATCATTTTAAATGTTTTTCTTCCATTTTCAAATAAAAATTAAACTGGACATGTGTCTACTAAAAAGAAATTTTTTTAATTAAATTAGGTTTATCATCATGTCTATGAACTTTATTATAATGTATGTAGTTTTTATAGTTTATATTTTTGAGTTAACTATATTCTCATCTCTCTATTTATTTTAAACACCAAATTTTATAGAAATCCATAGGGGGTGCATAAAAATAATGAACTCACATTTATTAATTATATAATAATTGATAATTTGATAGAATTTTTGTTCTATATTTATTAAAAAATATTTTGAAGGTATGTTGAATTTGTACTGAAAAATTTCTAAATTTTGTGTATGATTTTTCCAATAAAAATGATTATTATTAAGGAATGTTAATTAGATATTGATTGGTTATTCAATTTTTTCATAAGATGTATTCATTGGGTTTACTATGTGGTCGATCTAGATATAAACTAGAAAATCCCATAGTGCATCAGTAGGCCTCATGAGACATACAATCTTTGTTCTTTGGAAGCTGAACTGACTATCTATATATGATGTCATGGAATGAGGCCTTAATGATATGATTATGATATCTATAATTATTCTTTATATCATTATGTAATTAGTTATTGTTATCCACATATATATTCTCCTTTCATGATTTTTTAAATGAAATGTTTAATTATTTTTTATCTCTACTATTTCTGTATACCTAATGTATTCTTAATAATATCCCATATAGGATCTCCATTACTGATCATTTCAGCTATATCATTCTTATATTTCACTTCCCCAGTTTTTGAAGAATAATATTTTGGATGATATCTGTAGAATATTATTATTATTTGGGATTTTTTAGGTGAAGATAATGAATTATAATAGTGTAAGAAAATATTATTATAGTGGAAAAAATTCTATTATATAAGAAAGAAATGGGTTTTTTTAATAAATTATTTTTCTAATTTTATAAACCTTTAATACCAAAAAAACTAATTTTTATGTAAGTGAATCAATCATTTTATTGATGTTGTAATTATATATGGTCAAAATTAGGTCACTTGATACGATATAAAAACCATATATATAGTTTATGTTTTATGCACTAGATACATGTATATAAGTGTTGGATACAATAGTTTCATTATCTTAATAACATTTACATGTATGTTGGACACAAATTTTTTTATTTAAAAATGGAAAAAAAATATTTGAAGTAGGTAGAAAAAGAAATAATCTAGAAAACAATGTGTTATTTGTTATACAGATTCATTGGGGAAACTCCTTTGGTTCACATCCTAATCCTTATAGGATTTTACTTTTTTGAGACCAGGACCTATTGGATATGGGGATTCTTATTTGCGATTTATTTAAGTAGTATTTTCCATGATAAGATTATTAAAATGTGTGATGAGTAGAAAACGAGAGGTTACATTTTATAAGGAATATGAATGAAAGAATTGTCATATTTATAATAATTTAATATTATAAATATATTACTAATGGCATCGTTTCCCAAAAATAGTGAAATATAGAACTTAATTTGATATGAGTTTAAATAAAATCAACCAATAATAATTAAGATGATTTTTTGGTTCCTTATTACATTTTTTTACTAAATTACCTTAATTTATGTTTTATTTTGGTGACACATTTTTACCAAGGTTTCTATTCATAATGAAAAATTTAAATTGAAATTAGTGCGAAATTTGAAGCACTTAACCAAAAACATGGAATAAATTTGTCAATATTAAATGTCTAGAAGTGGAATAAATCATGTTTAGCATATGTGAACATAATTTAATGAAACAAAAATTCTTTAGAATATTGTGTTTTAAGAATAGAAATGATATTATACCAAAATGAAATATATTTATCATCACTATTAAATTTTATAGATTAAATTTATTAAAATATATTTTATTTTTATTTTAAAAAAACAAAACAAATTAGTTGGATATTGAATTTACATTGTTTAATGAAATAAGTGACATTTTTCAAAGAAAAAAACAATCAATATTCAGAAAAAATAAATTTTTAGACAAATACAAACAAATAACCATAATGAGAATTTGAAAATGTGATATAAAGTATAAAATAAATTTTACCTAATTAAATTTCTAAAATTCATAATTTTATTTTTTTAACTAAATCATGTAGTTTATGGAAAAATTATGTAGTTAAATAATACCTTTCCTTTTTCAATAATAATTTATTATGAAATTAATTTTAAATCTATGATGATTATAACTCCATAAAATTAATTATTATGAATCATAATTTTTATTTATCTCTATCATTACATAGTATTTCACATAATTCCTTCTTATGAAATTACCTCATTGGGTCTTTATTCCGTTATTAAAATATTTTTGGATACTTTTCCCTTAGAGGGTTTTCTTATTTCAGTGTTACATTCTCAATCATTTGATTCTTAAATAGTATCATTTTATGGTGAATCACATTATTTATTTAGTTGTTTCCCTACTAGAACAAAAATATAAATCATATTTTCATGATATTAAATATAGTCTTCCATTTGTATAACCTCAGTTCTAAAAAATGAGATACATGAAGTATATATGTCATTTACAATGAGTAATGATGCACATCATATACCAAAGAGAAACATAGTGCTAAGGATAATCAATAAGAAACTAACCTTATATTCTCTATAATTTCATAGGGTCCAATGAATCATGGAATAAAATTTATCTTATAACCCAAATGATTGCACTTTTCTATGATTATAATTAAATAGAAACATGATAAACTGCCTCAAATGAAATAGATTTACTCCTGTTATATGTGTAAATACTATGTCAACACTAAGATACACTTAAATGTTTCTGATCACAATTACATCCTTTCACCAAAAATATCCAGACATGACATATTTCTACACCAGTTTTCATATAATAAATCAAATTGTTCCATCCATATATCATAATAAAAAACCATATTATATGAAAAATCCACCAATAAAAGATGTAAATTCCGACATCCCTGGTTATATGATGAGAAAGCATGAATATTTTCTTTAAATTTTTGAATTGTTCATTCCAAAAGTCCATCGAATGACTGATGAAATATTGTTCAAAAATTTGATTCATCAACAAATGCTTTTATAAGACCATTCAAAAAATTTAAACGTATTATGGGATCCAAATGAGATATAATAGAGGGGGGAGACCATGTAATATGATTAAATATTTAAAATAATTTTTTGAACGACAATCCAATGATACAATATATCATATTGAATGAAAATGTAATTATTTATTCAAATGATTAGAATTAACACAAATCACATTATTATGTAAAGTTTATATTATAATCCCATAGAAAAATCCATGGATACACATTTGAATTTCTATTATGGAAATTGAAAAAATAAATAACAACCCCTCCATTAGTCTACACTCAACTTTATCCAACAAGTAAGTAAAATATTATGTGGTAAAATTAGAAAAATATTTTCTTATACATTCTTACCAATAAAATTACTGATGGTCGTTACAAATAATATTATTTGATAGTTAATGTAAAAAAATAAAGAGCTACGATATTCACAAAATAAATATTCATTATAATGGGTGTCACTTGGAATACATTTCCTTTTTTCAAATTTGATAGCATATATGTTATAAGCATTAGAATCAGGTAACTACCCATTCATGATTGATAATATTCTTTCTTACAAACAAATATATTTTTTCCAGTCTTTTTATTTATTTTTGATACAAATGACTACACTTTTTATTTATTTTTTTATTTATTTTTTGTTACTAATTACTAATTGGACAAAATTACACAAATAATTTTTCAAAGGATAATGTTCTAAACATACCAAGGTTATTGATAAAATTTTTATTCAGATTATTGTTTGAGTTACTATGTTTTCATAGCCAATATGATATTGAATCATGAAATCATAATCCATTATAAGTTCTAATAATATTATATACCATATTTCAACTCTTTTCATATTAATATATAATTTAAATTTTTTTGTTAATATATATTAGAAATTTTACCGTATATGAAATATTCCAGTAATTTTTATATGAAAAACATTAAAATGTCATGATCATGCATAGGTTATTTATACTCATGGAGTTTTAAATGAAACAAAGGAAATTCAATTTCCCAATTATATTGTATTAATAATAAACCATGTTCATTAAAATAATTATAATTGTTAATAAAAAATTGTTATTTCTTATTTGTAATGATAAAATTAGAGAATTAACCAAACTTATTTTCAATTCACGGAAATTATCTGAACCTTACTTTTTCTAGATGAATTTAAATTATTTTATAGTTAACATAGATAATGGGATAGATAACCAAGAAATTTTTTCCCAAAACTCTCAATAATAACCCACTAATTCAAGAAAACATTGATTCTCATTGACACTTGTAGGCCATTGACACTCTTCATCCAATTTTAGCTTTTGTTGGGTCAAATTGTATATTTAGAAACAATATGTTCAAGGTATAAAATATTTTTTAAAAATATAATATTTAAAGAAAATTCAATAAAACATTGAATAATTTGATTTTTTCAAAATAACACATACTTTTTTATCATGTTTTTTGTAAATTCATAAATAAATTAGAATGAAATCAATTGACAGAGAAAACAATTATCCCAACACTCATGGAAAAATCTATTCATATGAATAATAAATAAAAAAAATTAATTTTTAAACCCAAAATGCATCACAATAATCTCAAAATTCTCATTCCTAGTACATAACATTTCCCTTGTATTGTCTTCCTCCTCCACTTTTAGCTGTCGATACCTCTACTTGAGATCAATTTTTAAAAAACTAGAAGGACCTTGGATATAATAAATCATGTTATTGATATTAGGTAATACATACATGTTTTTAAAAATGATGTTATTGGTTTCTTTGTATTCTTTCACTAATGGCCCGAAGGTCTTCAATTTTTATTCATTTTTGAAAATCCAAATTTTAAGGGTAGAAGAGGAACCCTTACATGGCTTGTAGTATTTCTTAAAATTACATGACCTGTTGTTCATAGAGGAATCAACCCTGACTATGAATACTTAGAGGTTCCCCTCCCCAACATCTACATCGTTATCTGATCTCTAAATTCACATGGATGTTTGGCTAGTTATCTTCTGTAAATATGCACAGACCTGGTACTAATGGCAATGTCATACCATCTAATTATACAATATATGATAGCTCTTCTCTTGTGGATATTCATTTCTTTGAACCTCTTCTAGAGTTGGTTGATTATAGAATCTGACTAGTATGTATCTGAACATCATGTGGTGTAATTACCTTGAGGTGGCCCAAATGCCACGAGGTGGTCTGAAGGCAATGAGGTGGCCCTAAGTCCTCACTAACTCGAAGGCATGGTGGCCTAATGGCCTGAAAGACTCTAGGAAAAACCGATAGTGTGGAGGTGAATAGTTCTTGTTTCCATAGTACTAAACATTTCATTCTATAGTATTTATACGATGCCTTAAATTTTATATTCAATAGTACTTTGACATTACTATTAAAGTACCCATAAATATTCATCTTCCTAGATTTGATCTGGGGTCTTGTGGATTCAATTGAATATTCCTCACCAATCAAGTTTATGTTCATGAGAAATTGATCTATATTCAATGATATGTCGCTTGAAAACATCATTGTTTTTAAAAATTACACAATATCATCCTAAGATATCATTTTAGGGAGAATTATATTCTTATAAAAAACTTATGTAATTACATTTTCACTTATAACTTCTAAAATGAAGGTATTCAATAAGGGGGTTTTGAAATTGGATTTTCTTTAGGAACCATGTCAACCGTATATTCAACATCCCATTCATGAATAAAACATGGAAATTTATCAATAAATACATTCATATATTCATTTACCCCTAGAAACTCACTAATTTAAACACTTACGTTGTTTTCAAGAATATTTGTATGATAACTTTTACTACAAAATTTTATTAGTTTATAAAATTTTGGATATATTCAAAAAAATTGAACATATTTCTTTTTATAAAAATTAATAATCACATTGAAAATAGATTCTAAATTATTTTTATAACAATGTATCTTTACCTGATAAAATGAAAGCCAGTTCATACACATATAAACATCAAACTGCATAATGTGTAAGACAATAAGGTTTTCAAACAATAATTCCACATATTATTATAATAAGATTTCAATAAATTATTATTTCCTTTATACTACCCCAATGATTTTTAGAAAATTCTATTACGTTACTTGTTAAATTTTTATTTACATTTTACTTGTTAATTTTCAAGAATTTTCTGAATTTTCTGATCCCAAAACAAAAAAGTTATTGATATAATTATAATAAAAAAGTAATATACCTGAAACCATATCATTCATTGTTCAATCAAACCCATTAGTGTTAGAAATTAATTTTGTATGATTTTATTTTCCAATCCTGATTATTCCCACCATGTGTAAATAATTTTAGACACACATTAACATAATTAACCATCTCATTTCCACTAAAATATCTCATTAATTACTTAGAAAATTTGTTTCCATATGTAATCTTATTATAATAATTTTATATATAGTCACAAGCCAAATGAATGAGTGTACAACATTTTTAGAACTTTACAGATCCTACAAAATATATTTTATACATTATTTTACCACATTTGAGACATTTGGGAAGATTTCTTTTAGATTTACTAGTTAATGGATTCCCCATTTCGTACATCCCAAATAGCTTCATTCTTTTGTTTTCATGATGTATATAAGTTTTAAAAACATTATATCCACTTTCTCCACACAAAGAACAATATTCTCAAAAATTTTAAATTCATCAGTGTAATTTCATGGGTTTTATATTTATTATTTTTAAATATTATATAGATTTTATTCACGAATTGGTGTTGTGATGGATGTGATTCTGAGGAGCAGTGAGCCCTTTAAAGAAGTTTCAAATATATTAAAATATTTAAAAAAAACCCATGTGAAAAAACTAAAAATTAGAGTAAATTCTATATTTGTTTTCAGATTAGAAATATGAGGTCACCATTGCATTCAGTGGATCAACTTTACCCTAAGCATGACTTAACATTTGCTGACAATGGTACATTTTGAGAAGTAGTCACGTGAATTTTTAGTGAATTAAATAAATTTAGAATTTATTTTATATTTTTGATTCATTGATGTAGTGACACATTTTCTTTTAAATAAACTAGTATGCATGGATCCAAGGTTATGATCATAACCCTGGAATTCCGTAGAGGCTCTAGAGAGGAAACCTTAAAATTTATCTTTGTAGGAGATGACATAACTGTGGATCAAATATTAAAAAATGACGTTCTTCATGGATCTCGCTAGTGGGAATAAATCATCAATAGTATGCAATCCAATATCCTTGTAGGTTGTATTATTTTAGACTTCCTTCCCCATTCATTAATTATACGATGAATGTAAACCTACCAATGAATAGGTTGATACATGGTTCGATCGTTCGTTGCAGGACAAGTTATAGTGTCCAGGATTTGCGGGGTATGATAATAGAGATTACTATTTTGAGTATTTATTGTTATTCTAGGAACAGATCAAGTAAAGAACATACAATTAATGATTTTCATTCATTGTATTTTATCCTTTTCAATTTTCTCTCCCTCGATAGTTCAACCCGTTCTTCATCATTCATCAGGTTTTGAATGAACGATCATTTCACCTTCTTATTGTGGCGCAATAATCCAAAATTGATGATCCAACATCAAGATGACTTGAAGAAGGAGAAATGATGATGAAGATAGATGAATCAAATCAAATTGGGGGTATTCGTTCTTTGGGTAAAATGTGTTGGATTTTATTTAATCAGTTTTCCAATATGAGTGATGGCCCAAAACCCTTGTTATGGTGTTATAGTGGTGATAAATATCTCAATCTTGAGTTTTGAGGTGTACCAATAATCAAAGAGGAACCTGAAGATTGACTAATGAGGGTGAGAGGAAGAAGATGGATTAATGGAAATTTCTTAACACAGAGTGTGTAGTCCATTATACATGGTGTCTGTTCATCCCCGGAGCACTCGACATGTACTCTGGGATGTATAAGGGCATTGGGCGGAGTACATGTGTTTCCCACATGGCGTGTACACCACCACATGTCCTGTCCTGAACCTAATACATGGGCTACCCCCATGTACTCGTACATGGGCATGTTTAAAAGGGTGGATGCTATGAAAGGGCATACAAAAAGAGTACACGGATGGACGCCAGATAGAAGGAAATGGTGTGTTATATCTTCTATACACTATGAACTTATTTTCTACCTGACATGTTCTAAAGACATGATCCATTGTACACAATAATTACTCGGGGTAACGGGATACTTTGTGTGACCCTACTACATGCCATGTACCCCTTTTTACATGGTTTGATTCCCTTACCCTATGTATCTTGGACAAGTTTTTTTTGGTTTCGTTCCATTTACCATTTTCTCTGAAAGTAGGTATGCATCATTTCATACTCATAGGACAATTATTCCATCAACAGGTCTTCCAGGATAGAGATCTGTAATACCATGAGAGGCTCGAATCTGGATCCTTTATTAATTCTTCATGACCTAGGAGTAGTTCTCTGTATCGATGTGACCACCACTATGCTGACGATGATCCTATACTTGGAGTGTTAATCCCCATTTGAGTTTTCGGTATCACCCCATGGCCTTGGATATGATCATAATAATTTTATTTTATCTCTATATTCATATCTAATAGTGAATCACTCTTTCAAGATGGTTCTTAATGAACAGTACTTCTTGGATGGACGTCATCAGTGCTATCAGAATCAGGAGTGTGTCCTCCCAGATGAGTTCATTGTGGAATCTTCCCATTGAATTCATAGTGTTGGTATGTTGTAGTCAAGAATTACCTCTAGAATATTTTTATTGGATTGAGTATATATATAGATATTTATATATGTGTTGTTGACATATAATTGTGTAGAGATTAATGTAATTTCCTTTTTTATTTTTTTGTGGTTTTGGGGTGTCCTATTGAGTATTGTTATACTCACACCTTCACAGGATATCCCGCATGTGTCATATCATGTGATGATGAGCGATCATTTGATGCATTTCTAGGAAGACCAGGAAAAGATGGAGCTTTGTGAGATTAGGCATGCCGAGGTGTTCCTACTGCTACAAACAAAAATCCCAGTACCATTTGTTTATTGGTTGGACTGGGGGTTTACACACTCTTTTTTGTGGTCTTGTATTCTAGCATGGTTTTCTATCCATGTATTACATTCATATCATACACTTTTGGTTGGCATATAGTGGTATTCATTCACACTTTACGTAGTGGTTTTCACATTGAATAGTTTTTTTGGCTTGGAGATGGGTTTGTGTGTACAGGTACATAAGAAATGCCTCCCATGTTGGTGATATGTCTACATGGTTCTAGTCAACATTCCCTGGTCTATTGGAGGAAGGTTTGGGGAGTCACAACATGATCCCCAATGGGACATGTGATGATAGAATGGTATCAAATATGGTCAATTTTACATGTGAGATTGGATTTGGGCAGTAGTGTTAAGTGTTTTGAGTTATCATTTCAAGCATGGGACTCCAATGTCGGTGTGAGTGGCCACTGTATCCATGTACCAAGACATCGAGGAACTAAATTGTGACTCAGTACATGAGAGAATTGGTTTCATGGAAAATAATGGTATATGAATCTTATAGGAATGTTTTTTGTTTTCCATGTCCTTATGATTCATCCCTCGAGATATACTCATTTGTTGAGGTACATTTTGTTTATTTCAGGACACCTTTACAATGTATATCAGCTTTGATTCAACAAACTGATCATGAGTTTGACCCCCTTAGTGACAGGGCATCTATACAGGTACCCATATCACATATTTCAACTCCAGGTGGTGAACTAGCCATACCAATACTAGTGGATTAGCACGTGGTACCCATAATTCTAGTAGATGAGGAGCACAGGCTGAGCAGAATTCACGATATTCAAAGATAGATACCCCTCATGTTTCTAGGAGAGGTCGACCCTTAGGTGGGTGAGGAATATCTTCAGGCGGTTATTGATTTTTCCCACATAGTGTGGATACCCTTAGATTAGATGGTGGAAGTGAGCCTTATGCATAGCTCAATAGGGCGATGGTGGTGTTTGGATATCAAGACTCACGACGAGGCGACTCTTTCCTGGATAGAGTTCGATCATCTCTTCATAGAAGAGTTTTCAATAGCTACGCTGAGAGATGTGAATATACAGGAGGTTATTTAGCTTTAGAAGGGTTATCATGATAGTTTTTTATTATTCATTAAGGTTCACTAACCATTCCATTTAATCGATGGATATGGTTAGAAATCAGTACTTGAGTGATCAGGTCATTGAGAACGGTCTATTTAGAGACATTCGAGATAACATTATTCCTCTATGCATTCATACTTTTGATGGGGTTATTGAGTGAGTTTTGGTGGTTAAAAGCTTCTTGGAAGAGTATATACAGCCAGTGATAGTCAGTAGTGGATGAGCATGAGAAGAGACCTCAACAGTAGAGGGTCCACATCAGTCCTAGGGACCGTGAAAAGGGATATGTTTCTAGAGGAGGTACCTGGCCATCAGATCTATAGTTATGGACTCATAGGGAGGGTCTAATTAGTATAGGGAGTGGTGGTGTTATTCATGTGACGGTAGGGTAAATCTCTCTCGGGATCGTCCGACCTGTTGTGCTGCTGATAGGGAGACTATGGAAGGAATACCAAGACAAAGACAATGACATTAGCAAGCAGATTTGTAGGGTAGTTGATGTGGAAGAGGATCTTAGAGAGAAGTATGAGTTGGTCGAAATTTTTACTTACTACCACCACCACCCCTGGGAAGTCCATTCCAGGCTTAGGGAACTAGATGATAGGTAAAATAAGAACAACGTTCGATCGAGGCATATGAACCAGGGGATCAATAAATGATTCATTGTATGATCTGTTTGTTTTATAATTTATTTTCCAAAATTATTGAACCATGTTCTAGTCATTCATCTCTCACAACATATCATTTTAAATCCATATAATTCCCATTAAATCATTAACTCATCCCTTATTCTTTGATACACCAATTTTAGAAGACTCAATGATCAGAAATATATGCCTATAGTGTGACTTGACCCTTTTAGTAGAGAGTTTAAATTGGAGGCTATTCGGGGTAGCTTCAAGAACACAAGATTTAATTATTGTTTGGATTGGTTATCCATATCCCATGGATAAAATTTCTTTTTAGTTTAATGGTGAGGTGATTCCGCAGAAATGGATCACATTTTTCATTTTTTAGAGAAAATGGAACAGAAGTTGCATAGGATGGACTCATGCACAAGAGGGTGTAACTGATTACACATCATTTCGCCGGCCTGATCCTAATTGTAGCAGATTTCATGAGCTTCATGTTCTAGTTCTAGTGGTGGATTACAAGGATGTATTTCATCAAGATGTTCTCGTAATAGCTCCGGACTGGGAGATAGAATTCTCCCATGATTTACACTATGTTATGACACCCATATCTATATTATCTTAGTGGATGTATCCTATAGTGCCTCTAATGATTACGGTGTAGTTGGAGGACTTTTAGAAGAAGGGCTTTGTGAGACCTATTATTTAACCATAGGAGTCCCCGATTTTGTATCCTAAAAGGCACACTAGATCTAGAGGTTGGGAGTAGAAAATAAAGACATGATCTAGGTGAACATTAATAAAATTAATCCAATTAAAATGATTAATGAACTCTTTGATCATTTGAGAGGGGCACAGTGGTTCCAAAAAGTTATCTTTAGATTAGGCTATAACCATTTGCGAGTACAAGATGAGGATATACTGAAGATGTATTTCAGATGTCGTTATAGTCATTATGAGAACATGGTGATTGAATTTTTCCTGATGAACACCCCAATAGTGTTCATGGGACTCATGAACCAGATCCATCATCCTTACTTTTATTGGTTTGTGCATGTATTCATGAATATCCTTGTGCACTCGGTATCTGAGGAGGAGCACTCGAGACACATAAGGATGGTTAAAGAAATACTTTGAGAAACCATATTTATGGAATACTCTCAACGTTCCAATTCTGAAATTAGTCGGTCCAATTTCTGAGACATGTTATATCTGCAGATGGAGTGGAAGTGGACATGAACAAGTTAGAGGCATTATTAGAATGGGAGCCACCTAAGAACGTGACAGAGGTGGAGAGCTTCCTCGAGCTAGCAATGTAACACCCTAATATTTTATGAGAAGTATATTTTTTTAAATCTTATGTTATATGCAACATCAAAGGAATCTTTTACTTCCCACAACACTTACTTGGCTTGCGTTACACACAATCTCGACCTTCCTCGATAGCATGTGTAGTACGCATTACCAGGTTTCACTAAACACCAATATATTGTTATAATATTATTATGGACTTTCCATTATGAATAGTATTAACTACATTTTTAATTTTATATCATTATTATTCATCTTATATATTTTCTATAACACGGTATGAGAACAAAATAAATTTTTCGGGAAAAATAATATTGTTAAAAAAATGAAGTTTTTCCACTTTTAGGTGGTGCATCCATTTTAAATCTAGTTTTTGATATGTGGATAAGTTCAATTTGAAAAAATAAAATTCTTCCTTGGAATATGGATATAAAAATTTAATTTGGATAAATTTTTCATATTATTCTGATGACTTTCGTATTTTAAAGAACACTAAAAACACGCTATATTTTAATTAAAAACAACTTTTTTCATCGCAATAATTTATATTATTAGATTATATTTTTAATTGTTTTGAATGTTTAATTATAATATATTTTTACCATTTAATCCAATGTTGGTCATTGGAATTAATTTCACTTTGAAATTGGACATAAACAAGTGTCGATCTTTTGATAGTTGTTGTTTCTTAAAAACCAACTATTTGTTTTGATAACAAGAGTTACTTTTAAAATTAATTAATTCCACATATATGTTTTTAATTTGGAAAAATAGAAATCATTTTTTAAATCATAATATCAAATATATCTTAGGCTAAATTTTTTGTATTTTTCTGAAATACTTCAATTTTTGATGAATAGTGAATCCACTTAGTGGAAGTTAAAAAACTGACTCTATTATTTAAATAAAATTTTACCACTTTTGTGAATTTAATTTCAAAAATCCTACATACATGGTTGTTATCAAGAAGTAAAATGTTGTTCAATAAGAAGAAAATAATTTTTGGTAAATAGTAACTTTTGACTTTTATTTACTGCAGTTAAAGGTAAATAGGGTAATTGAAGGTTAAAAGAATATTATCATAATTCAAAATTATCTTAACTCTTGTCCTAACCTTATTGGATGAGTAGTGACCGACCATGGGAATCCTTGGATCTATTTTGGGACCCCATTGTGCCACTTGGTAGTGATAATGACAATTTGGATTAATTAATTTAATTTAAAGATAAAATTGAAATTAACAAAAATATTTTAGTAATTAATTATTATAAGGGGTTATATAAATTATCTTTTCGTATATAGATATTAATTGGAATGATAAAAATATTTCATACATGGTGGTATTTTTTTTATAATTTTTAGACATCAAATAAATTAAATTATTTATGACACAATAATGATACAGTATTTACCTCATTAATAAATGATTTAAATAAATAAGATTATAATGATTATCATATTATCCAAAACATGTCCAATTATGATTGGATGGTTTTATTTAGACAATGAGTCATTATATCTTCATCCTTATTGATTTTTGGACCTTTTGAAACTGATGATAAGTTTATAATAAAATAATATTTTCACACGTTCCAAAGGTGCCCCTCTCCTCCCTTATAAAAGGGAACCTCCTCTCTCTCCTCATTACACAAGTTTGAGCCTCCAATCTTGGAAAACCCCTTCCCATTACTCTTCTCAACACCACTAGTAATATTCTAGAGGTCTTGGTCTTCATCAAAGACCAACATTAGTGCCCTAAGAGGAGGTTTCAAAGAGGAGTGTCGAAGAATAGGTAATATCTGTTACTGATTCTTTCAAATTTATTTCTTCTTATACTTCCTATTATTTAGTTGTTTCATTATGTTGTAATATCATAAGTATCACTCATATAATTAAATGTTATTATAAATATGAAACAACCCTATTTCAGCTTTTATCCATCATATAGAAAATGAAATCACCGTGCGTGCGTACGTACGGAATACCGTCTCCACGTCATGGTGTAATCTGTTTTCCACCACCACCTTACAAGGATGGGTATAATGGTGTAATGAATAAATAAATATAATTATTTTAAATTTATATTGATTCTGAAATAGTATACATACACTTCAATACAATTCCATGATCATGGGAACGATATCATCCCTTGTGCATATGTACGACCTACCATCTCCACGATGTGATGCGACTCATTCTACATGATCCTCATTGAATAATGATTGTATAAATTAATTGAATAAATAAATATGATATATATTACACTAATAAAATTCTGTAAATGAGGTATCTATAACCTAAAAAGAAGAATAAGAATTTATTCGACAAAACATGCATAAGAACATAAAGCAATGAACACCTGAATAACAAGTAGCAATGAAATATTACTAATAAGAATATAAGAATATGACCATATATGAAATCATAACAATCAATAGGATTCTTTAATAAGTCAATTAATTTATTTAAATCATTATACAGGAGGTTCGGATACGTATGAAGCAAATCGGACCTAAGGTAAGGGAAAATCTCGCCAACTCATTTTTATACGATATTGTTTATACATCAAAATTTACTGGGGAATATTTATCATCCACATCCATGTTTCCTCAATATGTAATATTATTCCTATCCTCCTAAAAATTTTTATTTCCAGTTTTATCTTCCATTAATTAAAATATATGAAAGGAATCTTTGTCGTTTTTAGTACAAGGTACTTTTTTACTTTTACGGCCAAATTATGAGAAGAATCTTCTTTTTTAAATTATATGGTATGAATGAATATTTATGATTTCATAAAACATTATTTCATGAGTCTTACTTTACAATTCATCAAGATTATTTTTAATCAACTTATTTTAGTTTAATATTGTATGACATGATAAATAAGGTAAAATGTTTTCGAAGTAGAATGGATATTTTTCTCAAGAATGGAGTTCAAGTGTTTTATCAAAATTATTTTCCATCTAAGATAATATAGGGTTCTATTTCTATCCCTATTTTTACATTGATTTGATTATGTTATGATGGAATTAATTTTATGATGTACTTTTATCTTATATGGATTATGTTATGATGGTATGATGTTTAAGAATCCCATTTTTATTACATGGGTTATTCTATGATTTATGATTTTTTGGAACACATAAGAATGGTTTCATTATGAGATGGGTGTGACCAATATCCCCCTCAAATTTTTTGGGTAAAGATTTATATCTCATCAGATAGACATGGCTGGAATGGTAAGTTAATCTGGTTCGGCGATACAGAACTGGAACAAGGACTGAACTTGTTTCAGTAATGGACTTTGTCCGCTATGATTGTCTTGGAAATGATCCTTGACTAATATGAAATGATTTTCTATGATTATTTGTGTATGACAAAAAGTTTTATGTTTTATGTTATGATTATTGGGATTACATTTCACTACTATGTTATAATATGAAATGATTTTCTAGATCCACCCACTCTTTTATTTCTGGAGAATTTTCTAAGGGTATCGTTGTACTACCTCAACAATTAGATGTTTAGTTAGCTGTGAAAAATCCTAATGGCACAACGGTTGCATCAAATGTTTATAATTATTCTCCAATTGAAGTTTCTGGGAAAGTGCTTCCTACAAATATTGTGATCCTTCCTATAGTGGAATTATATGTGATTCTTGGCATGGATTAGCTTTCTTTATTTGGAGATCATTTCAATTTCCAAATAAGGGAAATCACATTTAATATTCCAGATCAATCTACTATCATCTATCGATGCAAGGATTAATATAACCTTCACGTGGAAATTTCTTCTATCTAATGGGTCTTGATTCCAATAAATGGATGTTATTTATCTCAAATGGTTTCAGAGAAACTCATGATTAAGAATACGCCCATTGTACGGGAGTATGATGATGTCGTTCTGGAGGAATTTACAGGTCTTCCACCGAATCATGAAGTTGAGTTTTCAATAGAACTCATACCGGGTGCTATGCCAATTTCAAAGACACCTTATAGAAGGGCCCCAATTGAGTTTCAGGATTTGAAGAAGAAACTCCAAGAGAATCTTGATAAGGGATTCATACGCCCTAATGACTCACCTTGGGGAGAACCTGTTATGTTTGATAAGAAGGAAGATGGATCAATGAGACTTTTCATTGATTATCGAGAACCTAACAAGATCACTATCAAAACAAATATCCCCTCCCACGCATTGATAACTTATTAGACCAACTACACGGAACTCAATACATATCCAAGATTGATCATCATTCAGGGTATCATCAATTAAGGGTCTAAAAGAAGGAAATACCAAAGCTGGCTTTCCATACAAGGTATGGACACTATGAATTTATAGTGATTCCATTTGGTCTTACTAATTCCCCTGATATCATCATGGATATAATGAATAGAGTCTTTAGAAAATATCTTGATCAGTTTGTGGTAGTCTTTAGAGATGATATTCTTGTTTATTCAAAGAGAATGGAAGAACATGAAGATCACTTGAGAATTGTATTAGAGACCCTAAGAAAGAAGAATCATTACGCCAAATTTACCAAGTTTGAATTTTAGCTTCAAAAAGTTTCATTTTTGGGTTACATAATCTCAAAAGATGGGATATTTGTGGATCCAGCAAAAACAGAGGTTATCGAAAGATGGTCGAGACCAACAATAGTAACTGAGATCCGAAGTTTTCATAGTCTGGATGTATATTATCAATGTTTTTTGAAAGATTTTTCAAGGTTATCTAATCCACTCACTAGGTTGACTTGAAAAGGAGTTAAGTTTGTTTGGACGGAGGAGGGTGAATATAATTTCAAAGAGTTAAAACGAAGGTTATCCAGGGCACCTGTGCTCACACTGCCGTTTAGTGGAGAAAGGATTGTGATCTATAGTGATGCTTCCAAGAAGGTATTGTGGTGTGTTCTCATGATACGGTGATAGCTTATGCCTCACGACAGTTGAAAATCCATGATCAAAATTACCCAACTCATGATTTGGAGTTATCCGCAGTAATCATTGAATTAAAAATATGGAGGCATTATCTTTATGGTGAAAGGTGCGATATTTATACAGATCATAAAAGTTTAAAGTATATTTTCACACAAAAGGGGCTGAATATGCACCAAAGAAGATGGTTGGAGTTGATTAAGGAATACGACTTCAAAATTCATTATCACCATGGGAAATAAAATAAGGTGGAAGATGCATTAAACCGAAAAGACTATGCTAGATTATCCATGATGAGGATCACAAAAGATCTAATATTTATGGATTTACAAAGGATGGATCTTGGAATTATAATGGAAGGGGGGAAATCTTATCTTTCTCAAATGAATGTTCAACCATCTATACATGTGAAGATTAAAGAGGAAGAAGAAGAAGATGTAGAGTTATAAAAGAAGGTGAAAAATGTTCCTGAATTCAACCTTGATTATGGTGAGATAATAAGGTTCAGAAATCGGGTTTGTGTTCCTCCCATACCAGAATTAAAGAAGAAGTTACTAGATGAGGCTCATAGTTCATCATTCTCTATTAATCCCGGAAGCATGAAGAGGTATAGGGGATTTAAAGAGTACTTCTGGTGGGATGTCATGAAAAGAGATGTTGCTGAATATGTCACTCGATGCTTGGTTTGTCAGAATGTTAAAGCTAAGAGACAGAAGTCTAAGGAGATGTTACAACCATTACCCATACCAGAATGGAAGTGGGAAAACATCACTATGGACTTTTTCATTGGACTTCCTAAAACATCCAAAAGCAATAATTCTATATGGGTTATAGTTGATCGTCTTACGAAGTCTGCACACATCATTGTTATTAGAGAAGATTTCTCTCTGGACCAGCTTGCCAGGATATTTGTGAAGGAAGTGGTAAGATTTCATGGAGTACCACTTTCCATTATATCTGATTGGGATTCGAGGTTTACATTGAAGTTCTGGCAAATTCTTTAGTATACTCTAGATACAGAGTTGAATTTCAGCACTGATTATCATCCTCAGACAGACGGTCAGTCTGAGAGAACAATTCAAACTCTAGAATATATCTTAAGAGCTTGCTCTATGGATTTCAAATGGGGTTGGGATCAACAACTAACTTTGGTGGAATTTTCTTATAATAATATATTTCACTCCAGTATTCAGATGGATCCTTATGAAGCTCTCTATGGAAATAAATTCAGGACTCCAACTTGCTGGGATGAATTTGGGGAAATAAAGCTATTAGGACCTGATCTTGTTGATGAGATGGCAGAAAAGTTCAGATCTATTCAAAAACACATAAGAGGAGCTCAGAGTCGACAAAAAATGTTTTGCCGATAACTGAAGAAAAGACATGGAGTTTTAAGTGGGTGATAAAGTGTTCTTATTAATATCTCCTTGGAATAGACTAATGAGATTTGGAAAGAAGGGAAAGGTGAGCCCTAGGTATATCGGTCCTTTAGAAATACTAGATCGTGTTGGGAAGGAAGCTTACTGATGGGAACTTCCACCGAATCTCCCTCAAGTTCACAATGTGTTCCATGTATCTCTCCTAATAAAGTACATACCCGATCCTTCACATGAACTAAGATCAGAAGTTGTACCGTTGGAGCAAGATCTCTCTTACAAAGAAAAGCCGATAGAGATTCTGGATCATAGAGAAAAATTTCTACGGAACAAGACCACTCTCTTGGTGAATGTTTTATCGAGGAACCACCAATTAGAATAAGTTATATGGGAGCTTGAGGATATGATGATGGAGATGTATCCTCATCTATTTGTTACGAAGTGACGAATTTCGAGGGAGAAATTAATTTTAAGGGGCGTAGAATGTAACACCCTGATATTTTATGAGAACTATATATTTTTTATTATGTCTTATGTTATACGCAACATCAAAGGAATCTTTCATTACACACAACACTAGATTGGGCTGCGTTACATGCAATCGTGACCTTCCTCGATAGCATGTGTAGTATGCAATACCGTTGTTATAATATTATTATGGATATCCGTTATGAATATTATTAACTACATTTTTAATTTTATAACATTATTATTCATCTTACATATTTTCTAGAACATGGTATGAGATGAAAATAATTTTTTTGGGTAAAATTAGTATTTTTTAAAAAAATGCAGTTTTTACGCCTTTTGATGGTTCACCCCTTTTAAATATAGTTTTTTACATGTTTATAAGTTTAATTTGAAAAAATAAAATTCTTCCTTGAAATCAGGGTATAAAAATTTAATTTTGATAAAATTTTCATATTATTTTGATAAATTTTATATTTTAATGAATAGAAAAAACACGCTATATTTTAATTAAAAAACCCGTTTTTCATCGCAATAATTTATATGGTTAAATTATATTTTTAATAGGTTTTAGAGTGTAATTATAATACAATTATACCATTTAATCTAATGTTGTTCATTTTAATTAATTTCACTTTGAAATTGGAGATGAACAAGTGTCGATCTTTTGATAGTTATTGTTTCTTAAAAACACGCTATTTGTTCTGATAATAAGAATTTACTTTAAAATTAATTAATTCAACATCTATGTTTTGAATTTGGAAATATAGACATAATTGTTTAACTCGTAATATAAAATATATCTTAGGCTGAATTTTTGGTATTTTTATGAAAAACTTCAAATTTTTATGAATAGTGAAACCACTTAGTGGTAGTTAAAAACGGACTCTTTCATTTAAATGAAAATTTACCCCTTTTGTGAATTGAATTTCAAAAATATGACATACATGGTTGTTATCAAGAAGTAAAATGTTGTTCAATAATATGAAAATAATTTTTGGTGAATAGCAACTTTTGACTTTTACTTACTGCGGTTACCTTTAAATAGGGTAACTCAAGGTTAAATGAATATTATAATAATTCAAAATTACCTTAACACTTGTCCTAACCTTATTGGATGAGTAGTGGCCGAACATGGTCATCCTTGGATCAATTTTGGGACTCCATTGAGCCACTTGGTAGTGATAATGACAATTTGAATTAATTAATTTAATGTAAAGACAAAATTGACATTAACAAAAATCTTTTAGTAATTAATTTTTATAAGGGGATATATAAATTATCATTTAGACTATAAATATTCATTGTAAAGCTAAAAAAAGACCTACATGGAGGATTTTGTTTATAATTTTTAGACATTAAATAAATTAAATTATTTATGACACAATAATGATTTATTAATAACATCATTAATAAATGATTTAAATAAATAAGATTATAATTATTAAAATATTATCCAAAACATGTCCAATTATGATTGGATGATTTTATTTCGACCATCAGTCATCTTATCTTCATATGTAATTATTTTTGGATATTTTGAAACCGAAGATAAGTTTATAATAAAATAATATTTTCACACTTTAAAAAAGGTGCCCCTCCCCTCCCTTATAAAAGGGCACATACTCTCTCTCCTATTTAATCAACTTTTAGCCTTCATGCTCGGCCAAACCCTGACCATTACTCTTCTAAACACCCCTATTAATGTTCTAGAGATCCTGGTCTTCCTTAAAGACCATCATTAGTGCCCTAAGAGGATGTTTCAAAGAGGCATGTCGAAGAAGAGGTAATATCTGTTACCAATTCTTTCAAATTTAATTCTTTCTCTACTTCCTCTTCTTTAGTTATTTCATTATTAAGTAATAACTTCAGTATCACTCATATACTGATATATTATTATAAATATTAAACAACCCTATTTCACCTTCTTATCAGTCCTATGGAAAACAAAATCACCGCACGTGCGTACGTATGGAATACCATCTCCACGCCGTGCTGTAATCTGTTTTCCACCACCACCATACTTGGATGGGTATAATGGTGTAAAGAATTAAAATATATGATTATTGTAAAGTGATATTTATTCTGATATATTATACATAAACATTAAAACAATTCCACGATCATGGGAATGATATCATCTCTTGTGCGTACATACGGCCTACCGTCTCCACTATGTGATGTGACTCGTTCTACATGATATTCCTTGAATAATGATTATATAAATGAATTGAATGAATAAATATGATATATATTACACTAATACCATTCCAGAAATGAGGTATCTATAACCTAAGAAAAATAATATGAATTTATTCGACAAAACATGCATAAGAGCATAAAGAAATGAACACCCAAATAACAAGTACCAATGAAATATTACTAATAAGAAGATAATAATATGACCATATATTATATCATAACAATGAATATGATTCTTTAATAAGTCAAAGACATTATTTAAATCATTATACAGGAGGTTCGGATTCGTACAAATCAAATCAGACCTAAGGTAAAGGAAAATCTAACAATACCATTTTCATCCAAGATTGTTTATACTTCAGAATTTACTAGGGAATATTTATAATCCATATCCATATTTCCTCAATATGTAATATTATTTCTATCCTCCTAAAATTTTTTAAATCTAATTTTATCTTTGGGTGAGTAAATGATATGAAAGGATTCTTTTGTCATTTTTAGTATGAGGTACTTTTTGACTTTTTCAGCCAAAGTATGAGAAGAATCTTCTTTTTTAACTTATACGACATGAATAGATTTTTATGATTTTAGATAACATTATTTCCATGAATCATCCTTTACAAGTTTTCAAGTTTATTTTTAATCAAATTCATTTAGTTTAAAATTGTATGACATGATAATAAAGGTAAAATGTTTTTGAAGTAGAATGGATATTTTCATCAAGAATGGAGTTAAAGTGTTTTATCAAAATTATTTTCCATATAAGATAATATAGGGTTTTGTTTCTATCCCAATTTTTGAATTGATTTGATTATTTTATGATGGAATTAATTTTATGATGTCCTTTTATCTTATATGGATTATGCTATGATGGCATGATGTTTAAGAATCCAATTTTCATTACATGGGTTATGCTATGATATATGATTTTGTGGCACACATAAGAATGGTTTCATTATGAGATGGGTGAGACCTATATCTCCCTCCAATTCATTGGGTAAATATTTATATCTCATGATATATACATGACTGGAACGGTATGTTAATCATGTTCAGTGATACAGAACTGGAATGGGTAGTGAACTTGGTTCAGTAATGGACTTTGTCTGCTATGATGGTCTTGGGAATGAGCCTTGGCTAATATGAAATGATTTTCTATGATTATGTGTGTATGACACAAAGTTTCATATTTTATGTTATGATTATTGGGATTGCATTTCACTACTATGATTTATCCCATGTTATGATATTGTGTTCTCTTTTCCAGGATAAGATTTTCAAAATGTTATGCTCTTTTGAATATGATATGATTGATATCTCTTTTTTTACCCTTACTGAGAATTTGAGCTCACCCTTTTATATGTTTTCTTCTCCCCAGGTCAAGAATAAGGGTATTAAGTAGGATATGTAAAAATGGACTCTAGATATGATGAAATAAACGGGAGACAATGTAGATGATTTATGAACCAGTTGTTTAGGTTTCCCAGTTTCTAAAGACACTATACCTATACGGTCCTATCATGGTTTGGTTATATGTTGTAATAATTTTGATTCAATTTTGAATTAATAACCATGTATGTAAAGTATGGGTCATTATAAGCAGGTGATTATCGGAGATTCATACATAATTTCTCCAAGATATCAGCACCTATTATAGCTTAGACATAAAATGGGAAGCCTTTAATATAGAAAAAGATGTTCTAGAATGATTTTTAGTGGGTGAGGAAGAGTTGGATGGGAGCTCAAATCATGACATTGATGGCGGAGGGTGTTGTGTACGTAGTTTTTTGTGATTCCAAAAGAACCATGCTGGTCTACATCTA
Organism: Viscum album; assembly: GCA_963277665.1. NCBI lineage: Eukaryota > Viridiplantae > Streptophyta > Magnoliopsida > Santalales > Viscaceae > Viscum > Viscum album. The sequence continues at coordinate 1,367,970,320 of OY728131.1, read as the reverse complement.
GATGAAAAAGTGAGAAGTGTTTTCCTGCTGTGTGTGCCAATTGAGACAACATGCGAAGAACTACATGACCCATGATCTTGAGTTAGTAGCTGTAGTCTACACATTGATGTTGTGGTGACACTACCGGATAGGCGAGTGATTTATCATCTACTCCGACCTGAAAATTCCCATGTATATATTCTTTAAAAAGGATACTATCATGAGATATAGGTTATGGATAGAGTTTCTCAAGGTCTCTGAATTTAGATTTTGAATTCTTCTAGGAAGGGGAACATGGTGGCAAATTCTCTCAGTAGAAGGTCTAGTTCATAGCTGTTGATCAAGGATTCAGAGTAGTTGGTCACGTTGTAGTTATCCCTTGTGGATGGAGATAGAGTAGATTATCTCAGTCGATGGTTGTTACCCCAGCACTCTTAAACTGATTTAGGGAGGCATAATTTATTTATACCGATTACGAGACACTTGTGATCCGATATCTTCAGGGCATGCTTGTGGGAGATATTAAAAATGTAAAGATCGTGTAATTCTTTTCAGAGGATGAATAATAGTACCAGTGATGTCACGGGAGGAGGTTTTATGGGACATTCATGCACCCCCTTTGGTGGTACATCCAATTGTGGAGAATTTGTACAAGGACCTTCGACATTAGTTTTATTGTCCAGTGATGAAGAAATGAGTTGAATATTTTTATCAAAGCCTTACTTTTCATCATGTGATGGCTGAGCACCAGGTTCTATTTGCTTTATCTCAACACCTTGATGATCAAGGATGGAAGTGTGATTGGATATCAGTAGACATTGTGATGGGTTTTCCTGATATGTCTAGGGGACATGATGCCATCAGGGTGATCGTTGAATTACTCACGATGTCTGTCCACTTTCTAGATATCTGAGGGAAGAGTTTAGTTGATAGAATGAGACTCTTCTACAAGAAAGATATAGTTTGACTCCATGGATTCCCATCCAAAATAGTTTCAGACCATTATGCGCATTTTATATCCCAATTGAGTAAGGGATTATAAGTGGAATTTGGGACCCAGTTATTCATGAGAACAATGTTTCACCCATAGACCGGGTGCTAGTTGGAGTAGAAAATTCTGGTCCTTGAGGAAATTTTATGAGCATTCATTTTGGACTATGGTGGTAGTTGGGAGGTTAACATTTCACTAGTAGAGTTTTCATACAAAAAAAATCTAACATTCCACCATTTGTATGATCCCATTTGAGGCTTTGTATGGGTGACCATACAAGTAATCACATTGTTGGGATGACCTAGGAGACTTAGGACTCATGGCCCTAGAGATGGTATGAGTACTACAGAGAAGGTTCATATCATCCAAGAGATGATGATTGATGCAAAGAGCCATCACAAGTCATATGCTAATTGGAAGCAGATGTGCTTGTAGTTATATGAAGGAGACCATATGTTTCTTTAGGTTTCTCCTCGATGGGGATTGTGGAGATTTCGTAGGGGTGATAAGATATCTCCATGGATTATCATCCCTTTTATGGTATTGTATAGTGCTGGAATGGTGGATTACCACTTAGCTCTATCCTCACAGTTGTACTAGTTTCATGAAATCATCCACGTGTCATTTATGTGGAGATACGTACATGAACTATCACACGTCATCAAATGGGGAAATCTAAACATCAGTGGTGGAACTACATTTTCTAAGTACCTAGTGGAGATGGAGGATCGGTATGAGAGGATTTGTAATGGGAAAGTGATCCATTTGGATCATGTTCTATGGAATTGTGAGAATCTATAGGATAGAATATGGGTTTGTGAGGCTCATATTTATGCACAATACCGCCATATTTTTGGGTATCCATTGTTTTGAATTTTAGGGAACGTAGAGCCCCAGTGTAGGGGAAATGTAATATCTCATATTTTCTATATATTATTTTTAAATATTATATGAATTATTCTTGAGACCAGAAAATGAGATGGAATGTGATTTCAAGGCTCAGAGATCTTGGAAAAAATGTTCGAAATAAAAAAAATATTAAAAAATCACACATGTGTGGTTTTATAGAAAATGTTATAAGTTATAAATAGGTTCCCAAGTCAAAATATTAAGGGAACCATTATGTTCAGAGCAATGGATTAACCCTTTGAGTGACCTAACATTGGTCGTTGTGGGTCAACTATGAAAAGTAGTCACATATGTTTTTAATGAATAAAATAAATTGAAAATTTATTTTATTTTTCAGCTTTGTCGATGTAGAGACAGAAAGATTATTTTTATTTTTATAAATAATTTGTGAAGGGATCGAGGGTTAGGATTATAATGACAAAATTCCCCCGAGGCTCTGGAGAGGAAACCATGAATATTTCTCTTAGTGGGCGATGAAAGAGCTGTGGATTAAAGATCGAAGAATGCCACTTTTGATGGATCTTGCTTGCAGAAATCGATGTTCAATAGCAAGTGATCTAGTTCCTAGGTAAAAAGTGTTGTTTCAGATTTACTTCCCCACTCTAGAATTCAACTTCAAACATGGACTAACCGATGAACACGTTAATCTTTAGTTTCATCATTCCTTGTAGGATGGGTTATACATGGAACCAATTATGGGGTTTTATTGTAGTGATTTTTATATTTTTGATCATTTTTATGGAATGGATTGAGGCTAGAATGAAAAAATGGCTAAGGATAATTCCTTGTATTTCTTACCTGTGCATTTTCTCTCCCTTGATTGTTATATGCATTCTTCATTCTTCAACTGTTTTTGAAGTAATGATTGTTTCTCTTTATTTTATGGAATATCAATCCGCAATTGAAGATCCAACATCAATAAGACTCAATAGAGGTTCAAAAATTATGAATATTGATGAATTTAATGGATTTTGGAGAAATCATTCTTTGGGAGAAATGCATCAGATTTGATTTAATCAGTTTTCCTGCCGATTGAAGGAACAGACCTCATTGATTTTTAGGGTGGTGAGACAAACCATGATCTTGTGTTTAAAGGTGAAATATTCTCTAGAGTGGAACTTTATTATTTTTTGAGTCTAGAAAGAGGAAGAAGATAACTTTTTGGAAATTCCAGAACATACATTGTGTAGTCAATGATACATGGCATGTGTTCATCACTAGACCAGGAAACATGTATTCTAGGAAGTACATGAGCATGGGGTGGAGTAAAAAGGTTTCCCATACAACATTTACTCCACCACACAGATTGTAATTGATTAGAAACATGGGATTCCTCATATATTGGTATATTAGAATGGTTACATGGACTAAAACTGTATACAAGAAAATGACTAGAGTACAAGGGTGGAACCCAGATGGAAGGACACAATGTGTTATCACTTCTATATAGTGTGTACTTCTTTTTATACACGACATGTTATAGGGACATGGGCCATTGTAAAGAATACGTTTATGGCGTCAAGGGATACAGAGTGTGACCATAATACTATCCATGTACCCATTTAAACAAGGATTTATTCTCCTGTCATCAATATCATAGAAATGTACCCTAGGGTTTATTCTATTTTTCTTTTTACCTGATGGTAGGTATGAATCATTTAATAATTATAGGACTATGATCCATTCTTCAAGACTGCAAGGATAGTGATTTTCAAACCCTCGAGAGGCTCAAAGAAGGATCCTCCAATCATTCATCATTCCTTATGTGGAGTTCTTTGTATTGATGTGACCAACACTGCGTGGTTGATGATCCTCTACATGGTAGGTTAATCTGTATCATCCCATGTCCGTATCTATGATCTTCATCTATGTATCATATCTCCCTCTTCATATCTATCAATTTATCTTTCTATCATGACAATTCAATATGAATATTACTTCTCGGATGGATGTCATGAGTGCCAACAGACATAAGAGTGTGTTCTCTTACATGTGTGCTTCATGGAATCTTTGACCTGAATAACTTGGTTTTGTATGAGGTAGTCATGGAATACCTTTAGACTGTGTGTCTTGGACTCAATTTAACTGGAAATTATTATATGTTCTTATAGAAATATTCTTGTGTAGAGATGACATTAAGTTTTTTTATATTTTTTGGTTTTTGGGTTTCCTACTAATTATTGTTATACTCATCCTTACATGAGATTTTCCAGAACATGTTGTGTGTTGTGAAGAAGAAAAAACTTTTCAGTGAGTCCAAGGAGGCCCAGGATAAGATGAAGCTTTGTGAGATTAAGATGTCTGAGGTGATCCTACAGTTAGTGACTGTAGTCTTAGTAACTTTTTTTTTGTAAATTGGACTTGTGGTTTTTAGACTTCGCTTTGTGGGATTTTATTCTTGATCGGATTACATTACTTTATTTACATTCTTATATTACTATGTTGGTTTGGATATAGTGGTATGCATGCATTGTTTACATATTATTTTTAATATTTCATCATATTGTGGGATGGGATATGGGTGCATGTGTACAATTACATAAGCAATTCCTCCCACGTTAGTGATATACTTACTCTTTTTAGTCACCAACGATTGGCCTACGGGAGACGATCATGGGGAATCATGTACTATACCCCACCAAGAAGGTTTATAACAAATAGAGGATAAAACACTTAATAATATTTGTTTTATACATGTATATAACCAATCCATTTTACCCCATTTTCCAAAATGAATTTTGGTGCAGGATTGGGATGTCAGAAAACATTATCCTCATAAGCATCAATTGAGTCGTACTCTATTTTATTCATTAGAATAAACTGTATTACCATTCTAATTCAATGATATTGTGGTAAATAATTATCAAGAAAAAATGTATTTAATTCTTCAAACTCTATAGAATCAATCTCATATTTTGGATTAGTATTTATAATTAATTACCACCTTTGATCAAGTGTACCATAAATATTTTAAATAAAAAGGTTTTACTTTTATTTCTTTTACTATACTAATTCTTCAAATGAAATATTTAGTGAATTTAACCATACTTCATGTTTAACCGGGTCCAATGATCCTCGAAATGTTAGAGAGATATTTTTCCTGAAATCCTCCACTATGGACAAGTTCGACTAAAGAGTGTCTGGTCACTATATTTCATGGGAAACAATGTTAACAGATTATTCCAACTATGTTCACACTATAAAAAATTATATATCCCAATCATTCTAGTATGTTTATTTAACATGTTATTATCCTCTTTATGCATCCCAAATTTAGTTACAATATTTAGTTATAAGAAGACTAGTATCCACTGAAATGGATTAAATGATGTAACATAGAAATATTCAAAACAAATATGATATTAATAATAACATAAATTTGAGTCTCCCTAAACTGGATCAGAAAATTATCATTATCATTAAATTAATTTAAATTTTTATTCTAATACCATCTATAAAAATTGGGGAAATAAACGACTTATAATTAAATTCCTTTTAACACGTGTTGTAATTTTTAAAATATTATAGGCCTTTTTGATTTAGTATTTAAGGTAAATATGTAAATAAATACATAAATAAGTTTTTACTTTCACACAATAAATTTTTTATCCAAAATAGTAGTTTTACGTTTACATGCATGTTTTATTCAACAACCTTTCTCTAAATTTAATATGAGTAACTATTATAGATATATTGATCATTATAATAATTATACTCATCATTATATTATATGAAATATATTTGTAAACATCGGATGACTAAAAAAACAAATTAAGGTACATAAACTTAAAATAATCTCGTTAGTTTAGTGAAAAAAATTAAAATCAATGAATTAATTTACGTTTTTCCACATTAAAACGTTGTATACATTAGTAAAACATTTCTAAAAGTGAAAATAAATGATTTCAAATGATTAATTTGGAACACATTAGATTGTATAGGAGAAACTATAAAGGAATCATATGGAATATGGGAATGTATGAAAATATACCTTTGAAGAAAAAGCGTTCACATTTAATGTTACGTCATTAAATGAATTGATTTCTATAAAAACACTTTTTTATAAGATAAATAAATATAACATGGAGAAACCAATTTGAAACCCATTTTAACTCATGATTAACTAATTTAGAATTTATGAATCCTATTTAAATTATTTAGGGAAACATTCCCAGTAACCTTTCACATTTTCTTGTTCAAAAACTACATTACCACCCAATGAGTTTGAGATTCATATTGATCTCACCCACAATCATTTTCTATAAAAATATTTGTATTCAGAATTTATAATGATCGTGTACCATATCATGTACAAAAAAATAATAATATTTACAAATTTTTCATCATAAAACACATTAAAATTTCATTTAAGCCCATATGTGAAACACCTTAAATTATGACATAATGATAAATATATAAAACCATTTTTTATATGAACTCATGAAAATGCAAAATTTATAAAATAGAGGGAATGTTATATTCTTTGAAAACAAATTTTAAAATTTTTAATGATATTGAAAATAAATAGTATTTATGATGGCGGGGAAGGGGGTAATGTGAAATAAATTTAGAAAATCATTCTTATAAACTTTGTTAAAAAAGTAACAGTACAAATAATGTTCAATTTTTTTATTTTAAAAAGAAAGAAAAAAATTGTTGAAAATGAATTTTAATATCCTTTTCTGTATAAATATAAAAATTAATGGAAATTTTAAATGAAACTAAATATAGAGGAGTAATTTTTTTAACATTTAAGGTAACATTTTATAAAGAATTACCTTACCTTTGGACCCATTAATCATCATACATTCCCTAAATATTGAATAAAAATATTATATTTCTTTCCTAAATGTTTATTGACCACTTTCATTTTCATTTCATTATTATTATTATTATTTTATTTATTTACATGTTTAAACTAAATATTCAAATGGTTAAGTTCGTGATGGACATTTTAGGGTTATCTAGTTTAAATACTCAAGGCTACATTAGGGCATTGACCATTTTGAAATATTTTTTGATTCCATTACCTTATGAATTTTAAACATGTTATAATTATCATATTTATTAATAAAATTATCATTTAATACCAATTATGAAAAGGGGTTGTGAATAATTAACCATGTTATTTCAGGGAGACGGTAGTCATACGTTTTTAAGGATGGGGATATAATTATTCTACTGAGTATATAATTAATAAAATAGTTTACATTTTAGTGTTAAATAATAATAAATATGTTATTAATATCATATTTATTGATTAGTTCCATCCCTAGGAAAATCCATTTATGGTGGAAATGAAAATTGAATCACTTCTCTTCATGGTGGTGGTATGAACACATATGCACAAGAAACATTATCAATTTATAATAGATGAAAATAGTAGGATAATAATTAATATATTATCTTCACAGAAGAATAATTATGTCATAAATATAATATATATTATGTTTTCCCATCGTTATTACCTTCTATATAAGGAAAAGATAAAAAGAAAAACACACCACTAAATGGAGACGATATTCCGTACATCCACATGATTAATGATGTAATTTTCAATAGGATGGAGATGAAGATGAAATTTTTTTGTATATTAAAATTATAACACTTAAATATATATAGGGAACTTAATTTATTATATCATATTGTACAACATTGAATTTAAAAAATCGAATAGTAAATAATCATGGAACACTCAGTTAAGAGTTATACATCATATTTAGGAAAAACCCATTGTAATATCTAAAAAACTCACTAATTTTATCAATTTTGGTTTTACAAGAACAGATAGGTTGTGGTTAGGGATGTTAGGGATATATTGTTTCTGGTATTTTATGACCTTGAGTACTCAAAATTAGTGAGCTATAGTGAACATGGGGCGGCCTCTTATAAGATATAGGAGTGTAACACTTGTAATTTTACATATCTTATAAATATTATAAATTCCATAACCCTAGTAAAGAGACTCAATTTTTTTAAAAAGAAAATATGTTATGGATTTAAATTCCGTAATCCAATGGGAATTAATAACAAATTTTGTGGCCTTATCACAAACTATATACCATAATTGTTGGAGTTGGTGGCCAAGAACCAAATACATTGTACATTATTTATTAAATAAACACCTTATCGCATCTTTATTGTTCCTCTGCGTCACAATTCATGTGATAATGTCCCAAGTATCATTGTTGCATTAAAGTGTTATAGCAGATCCCTACAAGGAAGAGAACCATATAGTGCCATAAGACTGTTCGTGAATATATATTCTATGGTCGGATGATGTTATTTAAGGGACATAAATAATACAGGCCATTAGGGGTGGGGACTCATAAACCATTTAGGCAAATTATCATGTTATGCACCCTTGGTAATATCCCGAAGGATATTATGAGAAAAATACCGGCCAGTAGGAAATCCACATTTCATAGTGTAATTAGATGTTCCTATATATGGATGTGTTTATTGGTTCTTGGACATTAACATTATTATTAATGGGTATTAAAACTCGCGCACTTATATGTATTGACATAAACTGTAACGACGCACTATTTGATGTGAGGTAGGATACGTTGGGGGCGTCACGAGTAATACTCCATTAATATATAATGCGAGAAAGGATTTGTCCCTTCAGTTCCATAAAAAAAGGAGATATCTCAGGCCCTTCGATGGAATTGTTATATCCTAAATAAATCTATGGCCATGGTAATTAATGGGAGAGTTCAATTCTGGAAAGTCAAAGAATGAATAATCGAGCACATGGGTTGATGGAACTAGCATGAAACCTCCTTGATTCTAAATATCGTTATAATGGGACTATATTACATGGTAAGTGTTCGTATGAGGTGACATGTCATTGCAGCATTAACTTCATTCACTATGGGTTCCATGGCATGTTTCCAGATGCTAACCTTGGACATTAGGTAGGCTCTTCCTAATTCCACTGAGAAAGAGGCCTAGAGGGTCACGCACTAAGTGTGTCCATGTAACTTAGTTAAATATTAATTTAACAAGTTAAATAAAGATTATTCCCGACTATTGATTAATAATTATTTAAGGATACCTAATAGCATTTATTTTGACACTTGATATTTGCGTGAATATATTGTGGGTGAAATAATGTATATTTATTAGTGAGTAATGAAGTTACATTTATTAATGAAATAAATATCCATTACTCGAGGTCTAATAAATGTAGCGGAGGAAATAACAGAAAATGAATACAAGATAAACACTCTGTGTACATTGAATGTACACGCCATATAGTTTTCATGGAAAAGGAGTACATGCCATGTATTAATGATTACAATCCATGTAGTTTTTTTAGTCGGTATTTTGAGGAAATAATAACGTTTTATTTAATGATATTTATTATAATCATCCTGGGAACATGTCAAGGAATTAATCATTCGACATAGGGGGTTTAAATAAGAGTTAATGAAATAAATAAAATGTGTAAAACGTTTATTTGTATTCAGAACTCTATAACCTCAAACCTGATTATAAATATCCTCACAACCCCAACACTTTTCCAGATAGAATCGTTGTGCACAATAATACTGTAGAATTATCTCAAGGCTGATAGAACTACTTCATCCAAGAATGCTCTCATGAACGAGAGAGATCCTCCTCCATTGGATCAAGGAGATCTAAGGCAGAACACACAAGCCAAGGCTTTTTCATGATAGCACTGAGACAATCCTTTGGCGAAATCCAGATATACAGGGTGCACATGTGGATCACCGCTAGATGAAGTCCACACTTTGCAATTGCGACACAACGATGAATCACATCAGATCGTTACTAGAGACATCAATGAAGAAATAATTCCATCAAGTTAATTCATTTCAGTTAATTAAATTAATTATAACCAACATATCATGATCTTGTCTTTATGGTTTTGGGACTCCCTTTTTCTTTTTTTTTTGTTCTTCATTCTATTATGAATATATTGAATTTTATTATCATGACAGATCTCGGATTGATCATTGTTAAAGCTAAAATTAAAGTTGGGTACACCCACCAACGCGCTTCCACTGCACCTAGAACCTAAAAGTGGTATCAGAGTGGTCATATCGATGATTACAAATATTTAGTTTTTCATTGGTAATTTACGCATTTAATAATTTAGTTGTTTCAATTCAAGTTATTCGTTATTTAAAATCTAAATCTCGAGATCTGTTCCTCCCCTCTCATTTCTCTTTCACCTTACAGAAACGATTTTTTATTTTAATTCTGATTAAAATAAAATAGATTAACTCATCGGGAGGTGCCAAATGCTCATGGAAGTACAACACCAGAATACACGGTGTGTATTTGAAAGTACACGTCGTGTAGTCTAGGTTTAATGCATTGATTGATCTGCCATATCATGCCGTTTATTGGATCATATCTAAGTCATTTATGACACCGTGTGATGACCAAGAATAGGTGGCACATGGTTTCTGGATTACACACCGTGTGTTCTAACAGAACACATCATGTAGTCCCTTCGGGTTAGGTTTGGACCATGTACCCCGTACACAGCATACCCGACTGGAAACCATGTAACGCGGATACTACATAGCATGTGTCCAGTTGAACACGCCATGTACTCCGAATATTTCCGGAGTATATATACACACCATATCCCCAGGTGTGTACTTCGGATAGATGGTGAAAAAAAAGTACACTTCGTGTAGTCAGAACTACATGATGTGAACTCATCCCAATTTTGAAGATTTATTAAAATTTATTATTATACTATACAAACCCTTGAGACGTGTACCATAGTGCAGGCATAAAGCTAAGGCAGAACACATGATTGGTGTTTTATATATATATTTTTAATGTAACATCAACGTAATGAATGGGAATTCATTAGGTTTCCTCCAATGTACAAGTTATTTACAACGATAATTTTAAATGAATATGTTTTTTTAAAATTATGATGGATGATAATCTCAAAAAAATTATGAAAAATGGATTAAGTTAAAAGGATTGATTAATTAAAGATAATTAATTGATTCAAGAATAATTTATCTTAAACATGAACGATGAAATAATTTAATGCTTGTTTTATTAATGTGTTATATCATTGCATGTATGGATGATCATGAGCTAGAACAAGACCTTTGTATGTGAATGGTTTCATTTAATTTATTTATATCAATTAAATTTGTTGGCATGTGAGCCTTCTCTTCATTAATATGTAGGGCCTACATGCCCAAGGTTTATTTTATGAAAAACCTCTTTTACCCCTCACCTATGAGTGAGATAAATGCATATGTAATGGATGGAGCTCCCAATATAGTGGAGGCGGCTCAATTTATGATCCAAGTAGAAACCAATCCATTTAGATACATTGGTGGACATGTGGGAAGCTGTAAACACAAACATGAAAGGATCAAGGTGTTTCTCCCCTAGGTCCTGGGTTATTTTATCAACTGCTAGATAAAATAACCAAAAGAAAAATCCCATGATAATATTTTTTTTATTTCTGTCAGTTGCATGGTTTATTTATTGTGGGTGTGTTGTCACTATCACACAATTAATGAATTAAACAAGTATGCAAGATGTAACTAAAATAAGACCGACTTATGCGTAAATATTATCTTATACATGGTTATTCACTTATGTATATCCCACATAATATTAAAAAGAATATAATTAAAGATAATAAAATGGACATTTATGTATAAGGATAAAATTCCCCAATGAAATATTAAGTCATTATAGCATTCCATAAACTTGGTTAGAATCGAACCATAGTTCAAAGTGTTTAACCAAACCTAGTTTGGGTGATTTCAATTATCGAGGAATTATAATTCAAGGTTTTAGGTTGACTAGATTTGGTTCGCATCAAGGGATGAATGCCACAGTAAGACATGGTGTGACCAAGCGGAAAAGGTTGTGGAAATCCAAAATAAAGGGATTTCAGGACTGGGGAGTCCAATAAGCCGATCAAGGAGTTGTGAGTTAACGCAGTTGGCATTTGGAATGCCTACCTAAAACCCTTAAAGTTTCTTGACCAACCCTAGTAGGCATAATGCGAAGGGAAATATGCATCCTAGCCATTAGAATATTCAGGCAACAGAATATTCTGAATTCAATGGTGGGGGATATTGGATTTCGATAAAATAGTGGGAGACTAATAAGTATTAATTTATCTATTTGTCTTAGTTTTGAAATAATGTACTAAACCTTTGGTCATATTAATATTTACAAACGACAAGAAAAATGACTTCAAACATATCATTATGAACCATACTCGAGATGGAGAACCTTTTCACCAGCACTAATATCCAATAGTGGCAGAGGCGTTTACGTGTCATCCTTTGCCACGAAAGGAAATTGTATGTGATGAATGTTCCTATTCTAGTTGCACCTCGAAAAGAGGCCAGTGATGAAGAAATATCTCTCTATTCGTAACATATGTTTGATGCCATAGATGTCCGATGATTCATGTTATAGGCCATGTCTAATGAGCTCTTGATGCAACATAAAAACATGGATGCATATAAGATGATGTCTTAACTTTATGATATCTACAAAGAGAAGGTGAGATAAGAGAGATATGAGATCTCCAATGATTTTTTTACAACTATGCTTGGAGATTCTGCCCCTGCTGGGCCTCATGAAGTCATGATTGTAGGCTACATCGAATGCATGGACATCATATGGATTAAATTCCCAGGTAAGTTGATCATAGATATCATCCTATCATCACTTACCAAGACCTTACCAAACTTTATTGTCAGCTAGAACATGAGAAATAATGATAAAAGTCAATCAGAACTATTGAAATTGATTCTCAAGGTAAATATGGACATGGGGCATGACAAATTCACATTCCTAATGGTGAATAAGAAATGTAAGGACAAGGAAAAGATTCCAAAGACTTATAAATGGTATGAATCCCTCGATCATCGTCCTTACAATAAGGGGAACATACAAAGGCAGGGAAATGAATGGGTGGCAAAATGTTTTTCATGTGGCAAGCAAGGCCTCTGGAAGAGGAACTGCACCCAGAAGCCTGGGGATGATAAAGGTTCATTCATTATCATGAGTAATCTTTCCATTTCTACACATTGGGTATTAGATACAGCTTGTGGGGCTCACATATATATTCGATTTCAGTAACCGAGTAGATTTTGAATGATTTCTAGAGGAGAGGTGAATCTTCGAGCTTCCAATGGCGTGAGGCTGGCTGTATTGGAAATTGCAGATTACCACTTCTCATTGTTGAATGGGATGATTTTTGTTTTACATAACTGTTATTATGTGCCTAGTGTTACCAGTAACATAATTTATGTATCTTGTTTGGATATAGATGGATTTATTATCAGGATTGGAAATAAGGGTTGTCTCTTTTATAAGAACAACGTATGTTATGGTATGTTGAATTTAAATAATGGTTTGTATGTATTATATTATGAAAACCAAGTATTATAAATCAATAATGAAACAAAATCACATGACACGTACATCACCTAGTTGTGACATAACAGTCTCATTCATGTAAACAAGAAAGGCTTGACAATGCTCTGCCAAGATGACTATTTAGACTCTACTGAGAAACCACTTGATAAATGTCACACTTTTTTACAAGGTAAAATGACTAAGCCACCTTTCGGTGGACAACGTGAAAGGGCCATAGAGCTTCTAGGATTGGTGCACATAGATGTGTGTGGACCACATTCAGTATAAGCCATAGGTGAATATTCTTACTTCATTACTTTTACTGATGATTTGAGTAGATATGGCTATGTATACGTAATGTGGTATATGTCGAAAACCTTATAAAAATTTAAAGAATTCAAGAATTAAGTAAATAATTATCTTGTAAAGAAGATAAAGAAAATTCGATGGGGTCAAGGTGGACAATATATGAACCAAGAGTTCATCGATATTATATGGGATTCTGTGATTATATCTCATCTTACTCTACCTTATACACCACAGTGAAATGGTTTTAGTAAAAGGAGGAACCGCACCTTGTTGGACATAGTGCGGTCAAGGACTAATCATGCAGGTCATTCATTATCCTTTTGGGGATATGCATTAAAAACTGCAGCATACACATTAAACTGGGTACTAGATAAGGTGGAAAATGTAATTACCATATAGTTATGGAATGGAAAGAAACCCATTTTGTCGCATACACGTGTATGGGGATGGAAGTAATTTGTTAAGGCCTTCTAAAGAAACAAACTATCACCCTGGGGCATGAGGTTTATTCTAATAGAATATCCCAAGGAATGAAAGGGATATTACCTATATATCCCTCAAGACATGAAAGTGATTATCGCCAGACAAGCCTTCTTTCTTGAGAGGGTGCACGTCCTCAAAATGGATTGTGGGAGAAATATTTACTTCGATGAAGTTGATTCTAAAGATACACATGAGTTGGTACAGGAACAAGCTCCACAGGTCCCCGTGGAAGAGCTTCCGAAAACCCAAGTACTGGATAGGAGCTCAAGAGAGGTAAGAGAGCTAGAGATATTTGGTTTCCTAGTCACTGATAATGGTGAATCGTCATTGTTGGACAATCATGAACCTCTCTCCTATAGGGAAGCAGTATAAAGTTTAGAAGCTCCAAGATTCCTAAAATCTATAATTTTTGAGATGGATTCCATGTAATAGAACCAAGTCTGGGTTCTGGTCGATGACCTAGTTGATTTTAAGCCTGTTGGATGAAAATGAGTATTCAAGAGAAAAATATACATGGGTTTTCATCTTAGCACCTATAAACCAATGCTAGTGGCTAAAGGATTCAGACAACATCAAGGAACTATCTATGATGAAACCTTCTCTCCAATTTCCATGTTGAAATCCATAACAATCATTCTTTCCATAGAATCTTACAATGACTAAGAGATTTTGAAAATGGATGTCAAAATAGTATTTCTAAATGGGAATCTTTAGAAAGATGTCTATATGATACAACTAGAAGTGTTTGTGACAACATGTGAAGCCAAACAGGTTTTCAAGTTACATAAATTCATTTATGGATTAAAGCAAGCATTCAGGTCATGGAACATTTGCTTTGATAAATTCATAAAGGAATTTGGTTTAATTAGGAACGAATGTGATCCATGTGTTTATAAGTGGTTTAATGGGAATGCGATCGTTATCCTAGTAGTATATGTTGATGACATATTGTTTATTGGAAATGATGCACAAGTCTTACAGTCAGTTAAGGATTGGTTGAACATGTGTTTCTCCATGAAGGACATGGGGGAAGCAGCCTACATTCTTTGGATCATGATCATTCGTGATAGATCAAAGAGGCTTCTTTGACTAAGTCAGGGTACATACTTTGACTAAATACTAAAGTGATTTAGTATGGAACAATACAAGAATAGATTGGTTGCACTGTCACATGGCCTACATATTTCTAAGAAAATGCGTCCTTAGACACAACATGAGAATGATATAATGAGTAATATCCCATATGTTTCGGCTATATGATCCATCATGTATGCCATGTTATGTACCAAGATTGATGTTGCCTATGCACTGAGCATGGTAGGATGATATCAAGCAGATCCGTGAGAACAACATTGGACATCTGTTAAGGTGATCCTTATATATCTAAGAAGAACTAAGGATATGTTCTTGGTTTATGGAGGAGATGAAGAACTTGTCATCAGAGGTTATGCAGATGCTGGTTTTCATAGAGATCAGAACGATCTGAAGTCATAATCTGGATATTTTTTCTGTCTCAATGGAGGAGTTGTGAGCCAGAAGAGTTCAAAACAGCTAGTTGTCTCCGATTCTACCATAGAGTCCGAATATATAGCAGATTCTGATGCATGTAAGGAATCCTTATGGATTTGGAATGTTGTCCAGGAGCTTGATGTGGTGCCTAGCCGTAAAGATCCTATCACGCTATATTGTGATAATACTACAGCGGTGGCTCTTGAAAAAGAACCAAGGTCACATCAATGGACAAAGAACATAATATGAAAGTATCACCTATAGAGGTATTTCTAAAAAAGGGGTGAATTAGCAGTGATCAGAGTTTTCATAGAAGAGAACAAGGCAGACCCCATTACTAAAGGCCTATCTCAATAGAAGCATGAACCTCATTTGAGAGTTAGCGGGTTAAATGTTGTTAGAAGTTGGATCTAGTTCAAGTGGATGTCTGTTGGAGTTGGTGGCCTAGAACCAACTACTTTGTACATTATTCATAAAATAAACAACTTATCACAACCCGATTGTTCTTCTTTGTGACAATACATGTGATAATGTCATAAGGATAACTATTCCATTAAAGGGTCATAGCGGACCCCTTCTATGATGAGAACCTAGAAGTGCCATAAAATTTTTCTTGAATATATTTTCTACGGATGGAGGATTTTATTTGAGGAAAAATACATTCCCTAAGAGGAGAGGAATCATAAAACTTTGATGCCCCTTCTCATGGTGTGTTCCCTAGGAAATATCCTGGAGGATATTATCAGAATAGGACCCGCCAGTAGAAAATTCACATTTCATAGTGTCATTAGATGTACCTATCTACGGACATGTGTATTGGTCCTTGTAAAATAAGATTATCATTAATGGGTATTACAACTCGCACACATAGATGTATTGACAAAAACTATGACGACACACTGTTCTGATCGAGGTAGGATACGTTGGGTACGTCATGAGTAATACAACATTAATAGATAATGTGAGAAAGAATTTTCCCCTTCTGTTCCATAATGGAAGTAGATATCTCATTCCCTTTATGGAATAGATATATCCTAAATAAATTAATCGCCATGTTAAGGAATGGGCGAGTTAAATTATGGAATGTCAAAGAAAACAGAATCGAGCACATGGGATGATGGCACGAGCATGCAACCTGCTTGATTCGAGATATCGTGACAATTGAATTATATTACATGGTTAGCATTTTTATGAGGTGACATGTCATTGCGGTGTTAGCTTCTTTCTCTATGGGTTCCTTGGTGTGTTTCTAGATGCTATCCTTGGAATTTAGGCCGGCTTCGCCTAATTCCACTCAGAATGAGGCCTAGAGGGTCACACACTAAGTGTGTCCATGTATCTCAGTTAAATATTAATTTAACAATTTGAAAAAAAGATTATTCCCGACTGTGGTTTAATAATTATTTATGGATGCCTGATGACTTTTATTTCTACACTAGTTATTCTAGAGAATATATATTGTTGGTGAAATAATATATATTTATTAGAGAGTAATGAAGTAAAATTTATTTAAGAAATAAATAGCCATTACTCAATGACTAAAAAATATGGTGGTGGAAATAATGAAAAATGAAAACAAGATAAACAAACCATGTACATTGAATGTACACACCATGTAGTTTTCATGGAAAATGAGTACACAACATGTATTAATGATTACAGGACCCGTAGTTTTTCTAGTCGGGAATTTGAGGAAATAATATCATTCTAATAAATTATATTTATTATAATAAACATGGGAAAATATCTTGGAATTAATCATTTGACATGGGGGTTTTCAATAAGAGTTAATGAAATAAATAAAAGGCACAATGCATTTATTTATTATCATAACCCTCTAACCTCAAACCCGATTATAAATATCTTCACAACCCCAACACTTTTCGAGATATAATCATTGTGCACTAAAAATCTGGATAATTCTCTCAAGGCCGAAAGAACTACTTCTTCCATGAACACTCTCAAGACCGAGAGAGATCCTCCTCCATCGGATCAAGGCAATCTAAGGCAGACAACACGAGCAAAGGCTTATCCATGCTAGCACCCAGATATTCATTTGGGGACATCCAGAGATACGTGGTGCACGTGTGGATCACCACTAGAGGAATTCTACAATTGTCTTCTAAGATGCAATGAAAAATCACACCGGATCGTGATGGGAGACATCAACGAAAAAACGAATTCCATCAAGGTAATTCTTGTCAATTAATTAAATTAATTATAACTAACATATGATGATCCTATCATTATGGTTCTGGAACTCCCTCTTTCTTTTTTTATTCTTCATTATATTATGACGATCCGATATTTTATTATCGTGACGTATCTCGGATTGATCATTGTTAACTCTAAAATTAATGATGGGTACACCCACCAACACACATCCACTGCGCCCAAATCCTACAATAATTAGTTGGATTTACCCTTTCCCATGGTGAAATTTTTTACAATGGTTTATATTAATAATTATTGGGACTATGTTGGTTTGATGTTGGTTTTCAGATGCTGAATGAATTTTGTGGTGATTTTTTGTTGTATTTTTTTCATTATAAAAAACTAATTCACTTTTTAAGTGTTTATGATTAGATGAAGGATGTACTATACCTATAATATCAAACACAAAGTTATTAATAAAACCCATCGGTTTTAGTTTTATATTCCGAATATTTTTTTTGGTGGAATTTGGATTCTGTAATCAAATTTATTTTGGAATGAAGTATTTTAATTGAGTGACATGTTGTATCAATGTTTGAATATCATTTATGATATTCTATATCAATTCAGATGATGATTTTCAGTTTTGTACATTTTTAATATCATATTGTTTTGGAAAATACTTGTAAACTAAGCTATATGAATTAATGGAGGAGAAAAGGTTTCATATGTCAATGTATTCTATGATGATTATAAGGTCCTAAAAATCATGAATACATCATTATACAAGAAATATTTTTTGGAAAATGGGTCATTATGAATTCAAAAATCTTCGGACGTAGTTCATCAGTGTTAAAATCAGCAGATGTATATTTTTTCAAAAGGCTAGGAAGCATGAATTTAATGTTGTCTAATATAGTAATGAAGTGATGATCATATGATTAATTAGAAAATATGATTTAATAAATAAACAATTTTCATAATGTTTAGAATTTTAATGGGGTTCAAGACTCATCATCCATGAATTGACACCGACACATCGAATGAGATAACAGATCGATCAATCTGAGGATGATAAATAAATGTACACAACCATTTTCATAAAAACTTGTTGTTTTTTAGGTGTTTCATGTCTCATCAGTCGCATTATGACACTGGTGATTAATCATATGTTTTAATTCATAAGATTTAGTTTTTCAGTTGGTCAGAGGATTACTTGAGAAAATAGAGAAAAGGTGAAATGGTTTGATTTTAAAACCAAAGTATTTTCAAAGGGGGTTTAGAAGTCATTTGAATTTGCAATTATAATTATAAAATAATGGGTTCAGTGGGAGCATCTGAACAATAATTCAATAGTTTTTCATATTCTGATTTCATTCAATAAAATTGGAATGAAAATCCTTATCGGAATGGGAAATTACATCAGACTAAAGATATTTTTATGTTCAATGTAGACTGATGTTCTTACGATATTTGAGATGTATTGATAGGAACACATAAGAGATGATATGTTCTGAATGGTCAATGATAATGCTAAAATGAAATTCATATTTTGGATCTTATTAATCATATTTAGTGGGATAAAGAAGTGTTTTCCCACCCATTTAATTTCGAGAGAACCTATAAATATAAGTCAAAACATTAAATAATATGAAATTATTCACGTGATGGAGAGAGTGGGAATGATGATTGTTTTTAAAAATAATTGTTGGAATATGATTTTCTTAATGAATTTTTATATTGAAACATCAATGTAAAAAATGAAGCATGATGAAGGGAATATGATCCTGTTTTCTGGACCAGGACAAGAAATCAGACTGGAAGAAGTGTCTTAGAATTGTTTCCAGATTATCTTTTTAACTTATTTTTTAGGAAGAAGTAAAAAACTAAATAATTAGATAGATCTATTATAGTAATCATTCAAAAAAATTCCACAAAGTTTTTTCCTCCTTATGTAGGGTAGGAAAGTGAATTTTTTTTTAATTAAATAAAATTGAATTTAATAAATCATCATTGTGACTTGTTTGGATCTATGATGTTAAAGGTTTCATAACATGATAAAAATTATTATTTACATCATTCATTCTAAGTGAAGCACATGCATTGTTGTATTGATAAGAGTGATACACAAGTGATAGGGTATTTCCTACATGATTTTGCAACACAAAAGGATCTACTAATTGTGAATTTTATGGTATTTGATTATTTATAATACCTAAAGAGGACTTGATAATCGTATTGAGTACTAAAACTTGTAAATACTGGTGTTCCAATGGGTAAATGAATGTTTTTTTATTGTGCTATTTTTTATGTAGATGTTAGGGTTACTATACATGAAATAGATAATAAAATAATAAGAGATCACCGATTTACCCCTATCCCCTCTTAGGGATAAGTTGATCAGTAGTTTGGCCTTTTCAAGTGGTATGAGAGGATTTTCCCTTCATTTAAACATTTTCTGATGATTTTGAAGATATTTTTATGGATAATTTTTTTTTGTGTTTATACTAATGGGATTCAGTCATTGATGGATAAAATTAGCATACATTGAAAGATATAGTACTTTCATATCTTATCTATCATTGGTATTATGTTTTATAAGCTACTATAGATGGATTTCCTCCTCTCATTGATAATGTTCCACATTCATCTATGGATAATAATAATCTAGAGAATGATCAATGAGATTAGAATTATTTACTATAATCACATTATGAAAGTGAGTTTCATAGAGTGATGTGGGTTTCTACTACTAATGGGATCTCGTATATGTTAAAAATCATCGATGAAGTAAATACATAGGTGATGAATTCCAAGTTAAAAAAAAGAAGGATGATGTTTAGAGATCTCAAAATGGTTGAGTATGACTCTTTTGTATAAATATATAAAAGGATGAATGAAATTTCCATCCACAAAAGATGTATCAGTGATACTTAAGAAGATTAAACTAAAACTGAAAAGATTGTGAGAATTATTCCTGACAAGTTTGATGACAATGTTTCATTTTTTGATAATAGATTTCCTGAAACTCTATGTCTGTATAAAATTTTTAGTAATCTCATTACTTATAAAATGATATGGGATAACATTAGGGAAAAATAAAATTTTGATCAAGAAATGTACTTCATGACTTCCAAGAGTGGAAATTGTTAGATGATTCTAAAAGTAGAAGAAGGTGGAAATTCTAATTCCAAAAATGAGTTTAGTAACAATCTTGATGATTTTTTAATCATGTTTTCTTAAAAAAATTGAAACTATTAATTTGAAGTATAAAAAGACACTACCCCTAAAATGTTTTTAATATTGATATGTTGGTTAATTTTTTGCTAACTTCACTCCATTGTAATGAATGAGATAGTGATGAATTTGATATAAGGACAAGAATATTGTGGAAGAAACATGGAAAAAAATAAAAATATTATTTTAAGGGAAAAGATAAAAAGGTCTACTAATCCAAAAGGATATTTTTTATAGATGATGAATATGATTATAGTGAGGTTGAATATGACAATTTTAGTGATGTTTCTATAAAGAATATGTTCATTGAAATAATTATGGATGAAGAGTTTTTGAAGAATTAGTTATGAAGAAGAAGTAACCATGGGATAAATTTATATGAAAACAGAGTTGATAAAATGAGTCAGAATGATTGTAAGACATGAAAGATAAATCAATATGTTAAAGAAGAAAATTACTACAACATGGTGGAACTGGTCACCCAGCAGAGGCCCAAAATGTAAGATTTTAAATTTATTTCACATATGATCAACGTGAACTTTTCAACATCGGAGAATCGATACACGTTGACCTCCTCCGGATAAGATATGAAAGAATTTTATCACAAATTTAAACAATGATATATCTAGTTTGAATTTAAATCCACTCATGACGTCTAGTCCTGGTTAGTGATCACTTCTAGAAGAACCTGAAGCTTAATTCTACTATATCTTCCACACAAGATTCATAATTATGTGAGAGTGTCGATCTCCAATATCAGAGTTCT
The DNA here is from genome assembly GCA_963277665.1 of Viscum album. NCBI lineage: Eukaryota > Viridiplantae > Streptophyta > Magnoliopsida > Santalales > Viscaceae > Viscum > Viscum album. The sequence goes on along the minus strand of OY728131.1, from coordinate 1,367,948,586 downwards.
AGCACGGGGTTCCGATGATGCATTCGACGCTCCAATGATCATTTCATCGCTCTGGTTGAGATGCATAAGAGACAGCTTGTTCTGAGATCCGTGGATCCAGAGCCTCTTTCTAAAACATATTAGAGATAAGATGTGAGATAAATCACATTAATAGTCACTGGTTGGAGGCTCTCTTATTTTATATGAATTGTGTAATTAAAATACCCAATATTTCCTCTCCAACACCTGAATACGTAAAACACTATAAATGACATGTTATGACTACTATTACGAGTCGTATATATTATTATCAATTTCTAGGAATATATTAAATATAATATGTGATAATAAATGATTCATTAACTTGCCTCATCGTTCCAAAAAATATTAATTGAACCTAGAATATATAATTTTACTATTCATTCAAGGAATATTTTTATTCTATTTAGTTAAAATTTCTAAATACATTAAATAAATAAATTCAGTTCCCATTATTCGTTACAAGAATAATTTGAATTTATTTATTTTATTGGTTATTGTATCTCAATGGAGAAATCTCAAACCCATGTGTTGGGGCCCACCGTGTCCAAAACTTCTATTCAACTAAATAGGGATGATTCTCAAATACACTATTGTGTGTAACCCTCTAAGACCTTATCCCGATAGTAGAGAATTGTAACCACAATACAACAGTAGGATATAACAACCCATAAAGGCCCTAAAAGAGATATGGATTGTCACAATAGTGAAAAATAGCCTATAAACACACATTTTTTAATCCAATATCTTTGTATTTAATATATTATAATGTAGGAAGCACCCCCGTGTCATCATCCTCTTCTTGTTTTATTATTTGTTGATCCAACTTGATGGATTTACCATTTATTACCATGTTTATGTTCTTATAAAGGTACTACCGTCCTTATCAATATGGAAAATGATATATTTCATCCATAACCTCGAAGAGACATATACATTCTTGACCAGTCAACCAATTCCGTTCCACCAATGATGCATCCAACATGAACAACCTCGCCAAAATTTCAGTAACATTGTTTTTTTCATTAATCAAGGTATATTGTCGAATGGAATACATTGACAATGATCTCAAGTAAGGAGACCATTACATATGATAGTAGATTGGAACATCCAATGACAAAAAAACATATAGTGTTCTTATTGGCGAGTCTATCCTCATGATCTCCCTACTAGAGATCACCATGTGCAAACTTCAAGATAATAAGTCTCAATGATTTTGATCCCCATATACCAGATAGCCTAATATCTACTATGTCCAATAAATATGATGTATATAGACCATAAAACCTATGTTTAAGATTAATTTCTAAGTATCTCAAGGTTCTCATGAGAGCCTAGGAGATGCTATAACCTTTTGATATGACAGATAATCTATTGACATTACCATTTCTATAGTGGGAAGAAAATATTATACACTATAATGGTAAGAAGACATCATCTATAGCTAAATATATATACGATTTGGTAATCAAATTCACTGAATAATTGGGTCTAGGAAAACTACTAGTTCAACACTCTCACTTGAACCCGAGCCAACATACAAACCAAACTTCTTAGCTTCTCACATGATAATAAGAATGCTTCTACTGTGTCAAGGATTTAGCTACAGGACATGCCCCGATTATGCTGCATTGCATATCTACTACATGTTACCAAATCTCTTTGAGTATTACTTCTTGAGAGACTGTATCCCTGAGTATATCCCCTTTTTCCACTATCAAAACATGTCTTCTAGGATATTAATAATATCATAATTTATATTAGGAGAATAATTTTCTTACCATGTTCAATTCAAATTATTGGAAAAAAACATGGTGTATAAAATCTTCTAAGATACCATAGAAAATTCACTGTACTTGTTCTTCGTAGGTTTGGATACCACTGGATTTTATGAGATGAAATCACTCGTCACCTAATCCTAACTGCGATACTAGATCACATTGGATCTTTGGAAGACTAGTTTGTGACCCCTAAAACTAGTATATGTTATTATCAACATACTAATTACATATATTTTTTCACTTGCTAATGTACAATATGATAGTTATAAATGATTTACTTATAGTGATCCTAGATATAATAGATATTTTCATAATATAAGGGATATCATGGAAATATAAATTCATGGAATATATCATGTCTAATTTAAATAATTCATTGCTAAAGCTTATGGATTTCAACGCACCACATTTAATTACACCCATGTTTCAGACATGTGATCTTGGAGAGATTATGCCATGTGAAAGTATAAAAAATTCATCTATTGAATGGTTTGAACTTATATTCTCAATACTATGACACTACATGTATGATTGAATAGATATAAGAAACTTATAGATCCACCTCAGAAGATCATATTCTCTATAACTCAGGTTGCTTCTTTAAAAGAATCACTTTAGAATTAATTTTTTTCTTGTATTAACTAACTTGAATACCAATGTATTTTTTATATGTTATTGAACATATTTTACATGGAAAACATAGAACTCCCACTAGATTCTGGTAGAAACAAGACAATCATTCATTGCAAATGTATATTTAATAATCTTATTTCTTACTTCGACCCTAAATCAGATATCATTAACTTGTAATCATTATTAGTACTATATGAGGTGACCATCAATTCTAGTTGCGTCGTATAGAGACCTTCCATGTTTAGTGGTCATGACTTCTAATTCTTAATAACATTATCATTGAAATTTTATATTAAAATAAAAATTCAAATGATTTTAGGCATAATGACCTAGTATTTCCAATCAAGCATTATTGGTATTAGACTTGTACCGTCCATGTATCAACTGAATTGAATACCCACCGAAGTATAAAAAATAAGAACCTTTCCATTTTGATACATGAAATTAATTATTGAATTTTAGTTGGACTTTTCCATCTTAGAAAATTGTCATATACTGATATCTCGTTTGACTTATTATTCCTAATGAATATTGTATCACCACCTATAGTGAACTATAAACCATCACCCTGGTTTTTAACCTTCATACATTGTTTGTGTCTGTGGATCATTCATCTTCCAAATTTGATTAGGGAACATGTTCCTATTCCAAATATTTGTGAATCTTTAATACTTAGTAACGAAAGGTTATCCTCTCTCCCGCTATCACTAATAGAGAAGTGAACCATTTTATTGAATTGTAGTTTATCTGATGAATAAAAATTTCTTATCTTTAGGATTTAGGTAATATCCTAAACATCTGTTAGGATATATACAATTGATGCATGATGTGTTTGTTCCTACTAAAAGTTTTTTTAGGTCCTAACAAACTCTTTGCATCCAAACATATGTTTTATGACATAGTGATTTTTCACCATACTATAACTCATTTGGTATTAATTTTTCATTTTAGTTGGCATATGATACCGGGATATTTCTGTTATTTGCAAATAATTTCATAAAATATATTTTATGTTTTAAAATATTATGACATTGACACTCCTTACATCATAACCATGTTGTATAAAATGTGCATTTAAAAATTACATCATTGTAAATTTTGTTCATCAATGTAAACATATAAGAATTTATCATTGATCCACATTATTTACATCAATTACGTGATGTAGATAAGGTAATTCGCATATAGTAATTACTCCATGATACATTATGATTACTGATGAAAGCTTGATAAATATATTAATCAGCATGACGACTCAAAGAAACTCAAATCATTTGAACATGTAAAAAACATTTCATTCCATAATTAAATAAAATAATCGTATGATGTTTCTTAACAACTTTATTTACATTAAAAAACTCCATGCCCTCATGTTGAAATAGTTTAAAAATGTAAAGACTCAGAAATTTAAAGGAAATTTTTTTCATAAATTTTATGGAATTTTACGAGTCCGCAGTTTCTAATGGAACCTGATTCCGAAGCTCGGTGTGCCCAGAAACAATTTTTGAAGTTTTGTTCGTGTATGTATAGTAAAAGTACATTCAAGTTTTTCTATCTTCTGAACAAGTGCTCGGAATAGAAATCTGAGGACAGCGATGAACTCGCTGCGCCGATATTCACTTAAGGAGCCGTTACCGCAGTGGTGTTTGGTCGAGAGTAGATGTTTTCTTTTTGGGATTCATTCTAAATTAAATAAAATTTTTGTGTACACAATTTTATTGTTAAGAGGTGGTTATTTTCTCCAAGGGGAGTCGGAGGTGGGGCCCACATCCCACACAACCTCCAATGGGAGAATAATGTGTGTGGGGCCCACATGAGCCTAACCCCTCAACTCCCCCTTTAAAATCTCTTGAAACCCCCCAGTGATGTGGTTAAACCCTCCACATTCCACCATCCTCTCATGAATGTGCCAACGCACTCTCCATTAATGAAAATTTAGTTAATTTTCTTCTCTAATATTTGATTTAATATGAATTGCATGGCATCATTGTTATTTTGGAGAGCCTATTATTTCTTTTGGACTTGGCAGATATTTTGTTGAAAAGGCTTTGGAGAATTCACCTTCTATGATGAAGAACTCAAGGAAGTATTCTCTCGGTGAAGAAAATCTCCCAAGAAGAACATCACCAATGACTAGCGACCTTTTTCCTCAGACGTTGATGAAACGACATCCATCATACATGATGCTATCTTTAGCGACGCCCGACCTCCACGGCGCTCTTCTTCTGCAGCTCGTCAATGTGCAATGTTCTTGAAATCGAGGTAGGGGGTTTTGTATAATTTTATTTATGGGAATTATACACTCATACATTGGAGGATTATAGTTTGAGCTACTAACACGGAGGGCACAGACTAACAAACAGGTCCAGACCATCTGCCTTTTTTTTCTTGATGCGCGGTTCGTTGGGAGATGAGTGAATAGAAAGTAAATGGTGATTTGAGGCCGACGTAGTGAAGGGAAGGATCCGAGGAGGCCGTAGGGATAGGCGGAAGGCCAGAAGAACCACCAGAATGACTCAGGTGGCCCGCAGAGAAGTTGGGAGGTGCCAAAGACTAGAGGTAGTGGCCGACACTGGTCAGCCGCCTGGGGAAAGCGGGGCCCCCAGCGGGCCGCCGACAGAAGACCACCGCCGCCCCGGCCGCGGCGGTGGCAGAGCGGAACCCGCATCCGCGAGCTCTGGGAGACATGGGCGGCGCTAGCTGGAACTGCTGTTACAAAACCGGGGGGTCGCCCCCCCCCCCCCCCCCCCCCCCCCCCGCATCATGCTTGGCCAGCTGGCCGAGCCACGACCGGCCACGGAGCTGGGCCACCGATGTGCGGGTCGGGCCGCCCGCGCGCAGGTCGGGCCTCCATCCGTACAAGCCGGGCCCCCGTGCGCGGGCCAGGCCTTAGCCGCTGGGCCAGGCCGCGCCATACCAGGCCGGTCCCGGACCTGGGTCGGGTCGACCAGTTCGGTCCAACCCAGGGCTGGTGGGGCCGGGTCAGACCGGACCCAGACCCCCCTCTTTGGACCCCTTTTTGGTTTTCCCCCATATCTTGAGCGACGGACCTTCGGTCGACGCACCTTCAGTTGCGTAGGATTCCATGGATCGAGAGGGGCGTTTCGGTATATCTCACTCAATGTTTTGGAGAAGTTTGTTTATGTCTAGGTTGGTTTGAATCTGAATCCAATCAGGCCCTCGGAGCGGAAACACTTATAACAAAAGGACCAGATGCCTGATTGTCATGTCGTCTACTACATTGGTTTCCATTGATGAGACGATACTTTAGGCATACTCCACATGAATTTTGGATGAATTTGGAGTACGATTAGGTTGGTTTTAGCTTAAAAACCAACTGGGCCCCAAGAACGAAAAATCCAATAACTCTCAGACCCGGGGTCCGATTGATGCACTGTTGTTGCGTTGGGTTTTTTTGACGAGACAGAACTTATGGATACATAAAGTCAAGACTTCGTGATAGTTGATGTTTCAACCTTTGACTCGATGATTGGACCCTCCTGGAAGTGAGCATGTTGTGTGCAGGAACCCTAGAGCTTCCTACGATGACTACCGTACTGGAATTCTCCGTGGGTTCGACGATGATGGATACTGTACTGGAATCCTTCGAGGGTTTGACAGCAACAAAACTGGACTGAATCCTCAGTGGGTTCAATAGAAACGAGACTGTACTAAATCCTCTGTGGGTTCGACATCAACAAGACTGGACTGAATCCTCTTTTGGTTTGAAATCAACGAGACTGGACTGAATCCTCAGTGGGTTGGATAACAATGAGACTGGACTGAATCCTCCATGGGTTCGACAGCAACGAGACTGGACTGAATCCTCCGTGGGTTCGACAGCAACGATACTGGACCGAATCCTATGCGGGTTCAATAACATCGACATTTTGCTCTTTTAGTTTTCTGCGGGTATCAGCTATTCGACAGTGAAAGTTGATTCAGTGGCTACAACCAATCATCTCTTACTCTCTCTAACTTGTGTATACCTGGTGTGAGCTAAGTCATTACCTTCATATTAAATCATTTATGAGGTGTGTACTCTTGATGACTTAGGTATATGTATGGGTATATACATAAGTAAGGATGGAAGTTTCTTCATGGATTTTTCTTCATGGATGTGTTGTGGTAAAGCTCATGTGGCTTTCTTCTGTGAGTTGTACCTATGGGATACACCCTGTGTTGTACTTTCCTTGTGGAGTTTTCTACACTTGTGGAATGGGATGTGGTTGGGCTCAAGTGTTGGACCCAGACAGTGACAGGTAACTTAGGTATATGTATAGGCATATACCTAAGTAGGGTTGGTTGATAATTTGTGATTGAGTCTTTCTACTGGCGTTTTTCCATTGTGGATTTTGTGAGACTTTGAGGGTATCAGGGTCCCGACTGAGTATCGTTATACTCACCCCTTCACGGGCTATGCTCACACCTCATTGAGTTGGATGTAGATGACAGACATTGTTGATGGAGGCCGAGAGCCAGCCGGGACTGGACGGTACACAGAGCGGACCGATAGATGTGGACTGCTATGGTGGACATTAGTACCTAACCATCAGGTACGATACTCGGCAGACATTCTCGAATCTTCCCTTTTTTCCCTTTCAGCTTTTGTCCCTTTTCCAGTTTTACTAGCTTTTCGTTGTAACTGTACATTACTGTTGGGCTTGTATTTCCGGCCCCATTACTTTTGGAACTACTTTTTGTATATAGTATTCACTTATTGATTTTCTTCCAACTTACTCTTTTTTTGTGTGTGTTACTTCTATAAAGGAAATGCCTTCCCATCTTAGGTATTTATGCCTCTGGTGCTTGTCGCTAGCCCCTGGCCTATGGAAGGTGAGATTTGGGTAGTTACGACACGAGCCCCGAGGACGGGTCGTGAAAAATTGGTATCAGTTGATTCGGTTCTACCTCAGAACTCATCACTCTTGTCATTCTTATCTGTGAAGAAATATTATTAAGAGTATGGAGTGTGGTTTTTAGACTAGGGAGTCCATTGTTCGTGCGGAGGCTGACATAACCATACACAACGACCTTGACCTCTAATTTCTGACTTGGTGCACAAAAACACTGATTGTGTGTGTGTTTCCTTTGAAACGTTTTCTTCGTGATTACTTTTTGACGGATCATAAGGTATAATTTTATATCATGGAGAACCTATTTATTTTCAGGATGTCTTCACCTGGTCAGTCAGCATGGGTTCCGAGTGGAGAGCGTGATGGTATCCCACCAAGCAGCGAGGCCACGGTGCATGGCCCCATCACAGCGGAGGCACCATCGGTACCACTAACCGCTGGGATACCAATTCCACCAGCCCTAGAAATAGAGGGTGTGTGCTGCTTGAGCACGTTTCATGGGTTCCTGCAATAGAGGCCTTCATTTTTTTGAGGCGAGAAAGATTTTCATGCAGCCAGGTGCTGGTTGGAGGTTGTAGCATGAGTTTTCCACACAGTTGGGACACCCACTAACTTGATGGTGTACCTAGATATTAGTCTCTTTTAGGGAGAAGCTGATAGGTGGTGGAGCATGATGCTCCAGTTTTACGATGAGGTGACTCTCACCTGGGGAGACTTCAAGTGTATTTTTAGGGAGGAGTTTGTACCCGTGACTCTACGCTCTGTGCGGGCTCAGGAGCTACTGCTCTTTCTGCATGGCTTCCTGACCGTAGCAGAGTCTTCTGCCGCCGAAAGTAGACATATGACATAGAATTCCAAGAGGACTAGGACAACAGGTGGGAAACACCAGGATACAGGTATGGATGTGAGGGACACATGAGTTAGATCCATCCATACGAGGAGCAGACAGTGCTATGCATGCGGTGAACAGGGTCACGTGGCTCGAGACATCCCGACCCATCCTGAAGATGAGCAGAAGGCATTAGAGGGACATTCCAGGAAAAAGAAGTGGATTGACTGTGGAGGTCCGCCGAGAGCAGGCAGACGTGACAGAGGAGCTGGTTGAGCATCAAGTGGACAAGAGCGAGACTAGCTCCAGACATGGAGGCCTTTGTTTACGATGCTTCTAGCTTTGTTGATGTCGTTGTTTGTGGATGCTTTATGTCTTTGTACATGGAGCTTCAGTAATAAAAGTCACTTTTCCTTGTGACGTTTTCTCCCCTATCCTTTTTACGTGGTTGATTGTGAGAGGTTCCGGTTATAACCATTGACTTGACCCTCAAGATTGAGATTCCTACTAGAGGAGACACAGTGACCACACACAGATTCCGACAATGTGACTCAACCCTTAGTGGTGAGAGTAATGGTTGGAAGTCTTGGTAGTAGCGTTTAGGCCTTTCGACGCCATTCATGGAATGAAATAGTAATGTTCATGTCAGGATAGACTGTATTAGGCAATGGGCATGGTTCGTCTAGAAGATGAGACCGAATTTCTCTTTTCGGCAAAGGAGAAATATTATTAGCTTTTGTAGGACGTAGGCGAAGAAGGGTGTAGAAAAGTTTATTTAAATTGGATAGTCTCACCTATAGTTAATTGTTCGAATGATTTTCAGTCTACTCTAACCACCAGAGTCTCAGGTATATCTTCTCTTGGAAGGACCTAAACCTAAGACAACGATGATGACTTGAATTCCCCCAGGACTATGACTTCGATATAGTCTATACTCCTAGAAAGGGGAACATTGTAGGAGATGATCTCAGTAAGAGATCAAGCATTCAGCTTCTAGGAGAGGCAACATAGAAGCTGTCCACATTGCAGATATTCTTTTTGCATAGAGATGGAGAAACCTTTCTGCAGTCCCTCATAGTCACTCCTCTACTACTTCAGTGAGTCAGAGAGGCACATCACGTGCACATTGATTGTGAGGCATGACGTGCTCAGATATCCTTTGGGTAGGAACCTGATGGGTTTTCTGAAGTTGGGGAGCATGTCATCCACATCAGAGGACGTACCATGGTACCCATTGCACCCCCAGAGGAGGTGTTAAGGGTGTTCCACACTTCCCCTCTAGCGTTACATCCAGGAGTGGTAAAGATGTATCAGGACCTCAGACGGTAGAACTAGTGGCCGGGTATGAAGATGGTTGTAGCAGAGTTTGTCATGCGATGCCTCACTTGTTAGAAACTGAAGGTGGAGCACCAGGTTCCAGAAGACTTTGTTAAACCCTTAGAGGTCCCAGAGTGGAAGTGGGATGAGATATATTTGGATTTTGTGACGGAACATACACGTACATCCGGGTGACACGACTCTATCTGGGTGATCGAAGACCAACTCACCACGTCGGCCCACTTCATACTGATCAGAGAGCAGGGATTAGTAGTGATCTTGGGACGCCTCTATATTCAAGAGATCGTATGGCTTCATGGTATGCCATCGACTATCATCTCCGATCGAGATGCTCATTTCACTTCCCTGATATGGAAGGGATTGCAAGAGGATTTTGGGACGCAGCTTCGCTTGGGAACTGCTTTCAATCCTCAGATGGATGGTCAGACTGAGATGACCATTCAAAACCTCGAGGACATGCTCCGTGCATGTTTCCTCAATTTTGGTAACAGCTGGGAGGATCAATTACCCATGGTTTAGATTCATACAACAACAGCTACCACTCCACCATCGGGATGGACCCTTACAAGGCACTATATGACTGATCTTTCAGATCACCTCTGTGTTGGGCAGACCTTGGGGAGTCAGCACTTGTAGGACTAGAGATGGTGCAGGCTATGACGGAGAAGGTGCAGATCATCCAGGAGTAGATGAAGACTGCACAGAGTAGACATAAGTCATATGCTGATAATAGACGGAGACCACTGGATTTCGAGGATGGAGACCACATCTTCCTACGGGTCTCACATCAATGAGGTCTACGGAGATTTGGTCAGGGTGGCATGTTATCTCCACGATTCATCGGACCTTTCCAAGTCCTCAGCATACTATGAAAGGTTGCTTATCGCCTGGCCCTTCCACCTCAGTTGCACCGGGTGCACGATGTCTTCCATGTATCTCAGCTGAGGAGATGTGTGCACGACCCATCCCACATCATCGACCATGTGGAGCTGGACATCGTTGACGGGGTGATATTCACGGAGGATTCAGTGGAGATCAAGGATCGACAGGAGCAGGTCCCACATGGACGGTCGATTCCTCTAGTGCGCATTCTCTAGCAGCACGGGAACCTCGAGGAGAGAACATGGGATAAGGAGGCTCAGATGCGTGCTCAGTACCCCCATTTATTTCTTTAGTGTGTGTTGTAGATTTACGGGGACGTAAATCACTAAGGTGGGGGTAATTTAAAGACCTGGAAATTTTAAGGTTATTTTTTTCTTAAATTCTTTGGAATTTAACAAGTCCGTAGTTTGTGGCGACACCTGATTCCGAGGCCCAGATTGCCTGAAATCAATTTTTGATGTTTTGTTCGGGCACGTTCAGTAAATGTACGTGTGGGTTTTACTATCTTTCGAACCAGTGCTCGGAATTGAAATCTGAGGGCACCGATTAACTCGCAGCACCAGTATTCACCTAAGGGGACCTTTACCGCAGTTGTGTTTGGTCGAGAGTGGATGTTTTATTTTAGAGATTCATAGTAAATTATATAAAATTGTTGTGTACACAATTTTATTGTTAAGGGTTATTTATTTTCTCCAAGGAGGAGTTGGAGGTAGGGCCCATATCCCACATAACCTCCCATGGGAGAATAATGTGTGTGGGGCCCACATGAGCCTAACCCCTCAACTCCCCGTTTAAAATCTCTCGAAACCCCCCATTGATGTGGTTAAACCCTCCACATTCCACCCTCCTCTCATGAGTGTGCCAACACACTCTCCATTAATGAACATTTAATTAATTGGCTTATCTAGTGTTTGATTTAATTTGAATTTTAAGGCATCATTATAATTTTGGAGAGCCTATTATTTCTTTTGGCCTTGGAAAATATTTTTTGGGGAAGGCTTGGGATAATTCCCCGTCTTCAATAAAGACCTTGAGGATGTATTCTCTCGACGAAGAACATATCCCATGAAGATCATCACCAAGGACTAGCGACCTTTTTCCTCCGACGTTGATAGAACGATATCTGTCTTATGCGATGCCATCTTCCACGATGCACGACTACCGCGACTCTCGTCTTCCGCGGCTTGTCTAGGTGCGACGTTCTTGAAATCAAGGTAGGGGGTTTTTTATAATATTATTTATGTGAATTATACCCTCGTACATTGGCGGATAATTTCTTGAGCCTATTACGTGGGGGAACAGACTAAAAAACATGTCCGGACCCTCCGACTTTTTGTTCTTGATGCGCAGTTTGTTGGGCAATGGGTGAACGGGAGGGCAACAATGATTTGAGGCCGACGTAGTGAATGGCAGGACCCAAGGAGGTCGTAGGCATAGGCGGAAGGCAAAAGGGACCATTGGATCAAATCTGGTGGCCTGAAAAAAAGAGCGATGTCGCGGGTCGCTGGTATGGTGGTGCTGACGATAGAAGGCCACAGCCGGCAGCTGCCGGCCGCCTGGGGGCAGCGGTGCCCCTTGCGCGCCACCTGCGGAAGACCGTTGTGGCACCGGCCGCGGCAATGACGGAATGGAACCCGCATCTGCGGGTTCTGAGAGAGACGGGCGGCGCCAGCTAGGGCAACCTTTAGAAAACCGGTGGGTCGTTCCCCCCGCATCGTGCTCGCCCAGCTGGCCGAGCCACAACCGGCCACCGAGCCGGGCCGCCTGCGCGCTGGCTAGGCCGACTGCCGCACGGGCCGGGCAGCATGCCCCGCGTGCCAAGCCGCCGCGCACGGGCCGGGTCTCAGCCGCCGGACCAGGTCACACCCAACTGGGCCGGACCCGGAACCGGGTCGGGTCAACCCAGTTTAGGCCGACCCAGGGTGGGTTGGGCCGGGTCAGACCGGACCCAGACCACCCCTCTTCGGACCCCTTTTTGGTTTTTCGCGCATATCTTGAGCTACGGACCTCCGATCAATGTACCGTCAGTTGAGTAGGATTACTTGGATCGAGGCGGTCATTTTGGTATATCAAAATCATGTTTTTGGAAATGTTTGTGTATGTCTAGGTTGGTTTGAACCCGAAACCAACCGGTCCCTCGGAGCGGAAACGCTTATAACATAAGGATCAGACGTCCGATTGTCATGATGTCCACTATGTTGGATTCCATTCATGAGACGATACTTTAAGAATACTCCATTTGAGGCTTGTATGTAGTTGGAGTACGGTCAGGTTGGTTTTAGTTTGAAACAAAACTTGGCCCCTAGAACGAAAAAGCCAAAAACTCTCAGACCGGGCGTCCGATTGACGCGTCGTCTGTTGCGTTGGGTTACTTTTGACGAGAGGGAACCTCTGGATACATCAAATCAGGACTTCATGGTAGTTGATGTATCGAACATTGAATCGAGGAGCGGACCCTCCTAGAATCGATTGTGGTGTGTGCGAGGACCTTAGAGCTGGCTACGACGACTACCGTGCCGGAATCCTCCGTGGGTTCGATGACCATGGCTACTGTATTGGAATACATTGTGTGTTCAAAAAAACAAGACTGGAATGAATCCCCAGTGGGTTCGAGAGCAACGAGACTGGACTGAATCCTCCATGGATTCGACAGCAATGGGACTGGACTGAATCCTCCATGGGTTTGACAACAATGAGACTGCACTGAATCCTCCTTGGGTTCGACAGCAGCGACATGCTATTGTTTTAGGTTTCTACTGGTATCAGCCATTCGATAGTGAAATATGGTTTAGTGGCGACAACTAATCATCTCTTACTATCCTCAACTTTTGAATACCTGGTGTGAGCTGAGTAATTACCTTCTTATTACCTCTTGTATGAGGTGTGTACTCTTGACGACTTAGGTATATGTATGGGAATATACCTAAGTAAGGATGGATGTTTCATGTTGGATTTTTCTTCATGGATGTGTTGTGGTAAAGCTCATGTGGATTTCTTCTGTGAGTTGTACCTATGGGATACACCCTGTGTTCTAATTTCCTTGCGGAGTGTTTCTACACTTGTGGAACAGAATGTGGTTGGGCTCGAGGGTTGGAGACGGACTATGAATGATAACTTAGGTATATGTATAGGCATATACCTATGTAGGGTTGGTTGATACTTCTTGATTGTATATTTTTTACTTTGGTTTATCCATTGTGTATTTTTTGAGACTTTGTGGGTCTCGGAGACCCTACTAAGTGTCGTTATACTCACCCCTACACGGGCTATGCCCGCACCTCATTGTGTTGGATGAAGATGATAGACATCATTGACCGAGGCCGAGCACGAACCGGTACTGGACGGTACATGGAGCAGAACGATAGGCCTGGAGTGTTGAGGTGGACATCAGTACCTACCCTTAAGGTACGATACTCAGTGAACATTCTAGGAGCTACCCTTTTTTTTCCTTTCACCTGTTATCCTTTTTCCAATTGTACTTTCTTTCCGTTTTACATGTACTTTACTCTTGGGCATGTATTTCCAGCCCCTTTACTTTTAGCACCACTTTTTGTATAAAATTTTCACTTAGTTGTTTTCTTCCAGCTTACATTGTTTGTGTGTGTTACTTCTATAAAGGCAATTCCTTCCCAGCTTAGGGATTTATGCCTTTGGTGCTAGTCGCCAGCCCCTGGCCTATGGAAGGCAGGCTTTGGGTAGTCACGACATGGGCCCCGAGGACGGGTCGTGAAAAAAATGTATTTGACATACCTTTATTTCTAAATGTTTCATTTTTCAAAATAATTATGCCCATAATACCAATGGTGTTTAGCTGTGACAGGTATAAATACCATACTTGGTATATTCTTGACAACCACTTTTAGTGTTGCATGATAATGAATTATCTCACAACAACTAGGTATAAGTCTAACTTTTTAATCTTCATCACACATAGACTATGATATTTTATCACTAAACTATTTATTGTGTATTAAAGTCAAAAGAAATCATTCTGGTTCCATGAATAATGTCTCCTTGTGTAAAACACAAAAAATTTAATGTTTTTGTTATAATCAATAATTGTTCTACTTGAATCATACCTTGGGAAATATTGAATTTGTATACATCTTACCACCGAACCTAGTATCACTATATCATAGATTCGTTCAGAATACCCCTGACTTATTGTAATATTTCTATACTCTCTTGGTTATCGTATTAAATACATATAGAGTATTAAATAACCAATAAGTAAAAACTGAAACATCACAATGATGAATATACCTGAATAAGAAGTGATAAATTTCTTCTTTAATATAGTTTATTGTGATTAGATATACTGAATTTTATCTCACAACATTCCATGCAAATAACATCATATTAATACCTCTTACATTGAAGGATATTTCAATTGTGCTTCTGGCATTCATTTCCAATGGTCTTTTCATATTCACTTTCAATTTTTCCACCATAAGAATTAAATATTAAACTTTCTTTTATATTCTTATTTACACTTAAATCCTTACATAAATATGTAATTAAGTGTTTACTAAATACTAGTTCATTTGGTAACTATAAATGATATCTGGGTAAAGGGTGAAAATGATGTTAGAATTGGTTGTATTAAATGATAGTAAGTAAACATTAAATTTAAACATATCCAATGTAATCATTACCTATTCATATAATTGCTTTGCTTTCTCCTTACAAATAACTGAGATATGAGACTTCATGATTTAACATCCATTTATTGATGTATCGACCACAACTAACTCCAGACATTGATGAAAGCATAATGAAATTACCATCATATTCATTGTACAAGGGTCTACTATAAGAAGTTTATCACCCTCGCTTCTTGAGGTATTTTAATAGGTATAGGGACACTAGAACCTAGAGATTAAAATAGTATTGTGTGAATGAACCTATAATATTCCTGGATACTCTTTTTAGTGCAGATATTTACTTAGTGAATTAATTATCAATGTTTTTTAAACCTTTTGTATATAATGTCATTTTTTCAACAAAATAAAGTTTAGTGGATTAGTTCTTTTTTTCTGGATTACAAACATAGAAATTCTGATTATTTAATTAAGTCATTAAACATCTCCCACTATTTTATCAAATTCTAGGAACCCAATGTGCTAGATGAAAAATACTCAATCTCTGGAGTATTATAGTGGGAGGGATCCTTGAACCACCCCTCAAAGTCTAAAATCCATGGCTACACCACTACTTGGAGGGTTTAGGGTAAGATTTTGGTGGGAGAACTTCATTAACATTCAGTTCATTAATTTGTGGTGTGGTGTCTCAAAATTTTAAATCGTTACTTGATTTAATAAAAAAATGCCTAAAAATTTAACAGAATCTAGATTTAGCTATTTCTCTGCTACAATTTTAGATAATTCATCCTTCCACTCTCATAAAAATACGCACTATAGAAGGTTGCATCATCATATTTGGAATGACTGGTACCGCAAACATCCAGTTTTATCCAAATTCGAATGTTGAAAGGTAGTTATGACTTAATATTACTTTAAGGGTTTTATATTTTTAATTTGATGAAAGAAGTCATTTTCTATTTCCATATCATGTGTTATTTGATCACACATACAACTAAACATTCATGAAACAAAACAAATTAATCGCATCACATGGTCATTTTATCTGTTCATGCTTATTTATTATTATGCATTGTGTTTATTAATTTAGATACACATACAAAAAAATAATGAACCATGAAAAAATAAAATGATGATGTGATCATGATCTAGTACTAACGGTTGATCCATTGTGTCAATAATGGACCAACCTAGACCCTATGGGATATACCTTGAGTCATGTCACTTGCGACTCGAATTGAAACACCTACTACTCTTCCAATGCATCATGGTCTTATCTGGTACGTCTCCATAACATAGAACGAAGTGCGTCAGTGGTTGTCTTGTCATTATAAGAAAATACACACTCCCAGGTGAGGGGAAATAGAGAGTAAATATAAAACGTAGAAGTGGATGAGTAGAACCTTACCCATATAATGAATCATACATGATATGCAGATCATCATTTATTAATTCATTTTATTATGACAACACAAAGAAGTAATCAAATAATTAAAATAATGTAATTAATTACACACAAAACATACATTGGATGGTCTCAGGCTCATGATCTGTTATATATACATTAAATTCATGTATATTAAATAAATGAAGTTGCATATTAAACTTGCATTAAATAAATTAAATGGAATGAAAATGAAAAAAATATCACTATAATTTTTAATTTAATATATACATGTCATTCGGCCACAATTAATTAATTAAATTTTAAAAGACTAAAAAATAAAATAATTAATTTATGTAATTAAACACTAAATTAATTTAATTTATTCCGTATTAAATTTAATACAAAAATTAATATTTCATTTATTTAATTATAAAATGAAATTAAAATAAATATATTACTTTTTTTAAAAATTTTAATTACTTAGGCCTTATAGGCCCTTGGCAGCGCCTGTGCGGGTCAGGCCAAACCTATGTTGGCCAATTTGGGGCTATCCCCACCCCCTAAAGGGAATTCTGGAACATGAAGGTCCATCCAAGCCCATTTTGTTCTGGAAAGAGCTGTCTAGACTTATGTCTGGTAAATTAGGACCCATTCAGACCCACCATTGGGATTACCTCACCAGAATCTCTCAAATAGGTATGTTCAAAGAAGCTGATGTCAGACTAGAGTAATGTTTTGGGTAGTCCGCATAGTGACATAATGCGGTAGACTACATAGGGAGGTACAGAAGCCGTGGCTTCACCTGGAGGAGTAGGCCAGTGGTGCTGGAGGCCACCAGGAGGGTGACGACTGGGAAATGTATTTCTACATGGTGGAATCCCATCTCAGCTTGGCCACGAGTGGTGACACAAGATGCGGGTTCTAGGGGATAGAAGATTTACTCAGTTGGTTAATGAGGAGGCATTTGATAGCACTGGAGGAGGGAATCCATGAAGGGGCTAGACCAGGGTGGTGTAGGATGCTAAATAGGAGGGGACCTGGTCTACTGGCATGGAGGTGGTTGACTGATGGGGGCCGTATAGAGCACTGGAGGGTAGACGACTTATTCAGTTGACCATCGGTGCGTGATGCTGGTTGGAGATGGCGTACAAGATCCACTATAATAGAGAGGTGGCCCTAAGGTGCTGCTGTTGGCGGATAGAGGGACACTTATACCCCCATAAAATGAGTATTTATCACCATGGTCAACTAGTGAGGCGCTCCCAAAACCCCCTTCAGTTAATTGCCTCGTTTTTCCTTATGATTTCTGACTAAAAAATACTCATTCAGTTTAGTATTTTTTATTATGGTAACCCTTATAATTATTTTTCTGAAGATTATATATTAGGAATAGAAAAATAATATTATTGTTATAATATAATCAATATTATTATAATAAAATAAATATTATTATAACAATAAACCCACTCATACCAGAAAATCTCTTATAATGACCAGAATGATATCTGAAAAAGGGTTCATCCAAAACAAAGGTTATTATTCAAAAAATATTATGGTCACAACCCTTGAGTTAAAATAACATATATAATAAAATATTTTCTATGTAATTAACCCATAAAATAACTACTTTGAAATCCTAAATTCTTCATTGGATGACTACCGAATGGTCAATTGATATCGGAATAAGACATAGTCTACGACATTTGGACCGTAAAAGAACCACGCTAATATCTTAATGAAAATTTAATTTTTGTTGGATTAATAACATTCATGTGATCCTATGATACCACATGAAGGAATCGATCATGTAGTGGAATTCCTAAAAGTGTGATTTTAAATTTTTTTCATTGACGATCGAAAAGTGCTTGTCGATGTCAAAAAATCGCTGCTTGATGACCTCCTGAGGACCACCCATGAAATATGTTAAAAACAAATTAAACCGTGAAATTCCTTGGTTAAATCTATAACCCCCACAATGTATTCTCACAATTTGTGTTCCCTTATCAAATTATATAAATATGAATTCATCTAGATGACCCACATGTACTTTAAAATATCTACGAGAGCACTGATTGTCGAAATTTGTAATCTAGCACGGAGTTACATCAATGCCCTTGATGATCCAATGATCACTGTGTCGCTCTGCTTGCGATGTCTGAGAGAGATCTCAATCCGATATCAATTTATATATAGCCACTTTATTTATAAAATGATAGAGGTGAGAGGAGAGAGAAGTCCCATGAATATTTATTCGTGGGAGGCTCTCCTCATATGTATATAGTGTGTAATTATTATATCCAATATAGCATGTCCATACAATGAATAATTAAAACACTATAAACAACATGTTATGAATACTAATATGATTCATAGATATTAGTATCAATTTTCTATAATATATTAAATATTTTAAGTGATAACAAATTTTTCATTAACTCGACTCATATTTCCCACAAATATTAATTGAACCATTGATATTGTTTTAAAATATTCATTCAAATATTATTTTCCATGTATTCGGTTAAAAAAAGTCAATAGATATAATAAATAAATTCAATGATCACTAATTTAAGCTATAATAATATAAATTTATTTATTTCATTAATGATTGTATCTTTTTGGAAAAATCATAGACCACGGTGTTGGGTCCCACCATGTGCAAAAAATCTATTCAACCGAATAGGGGATAATATTGAATATGCTATTGTGTGAGACCTTCTTGGCCCTTATATACATAGAATCAGATAGTATTCATAGACCAAGAGTTTGATCTAACAACCCCTCATGGACTTCCTATAGATAAGTATTGTCATAGTAGAGACAACCAACATACGAACACGTACTGTGTAATCCAACCGGTTTTTCTTTAGTATCTCATAAAGAATGATGCACACCATTTTCATCGTCCTCCTCTTTCATTATAGTATTTTGATCCAACTAGATTGATTTAAAATTGACTTCCATGGAGATTTTCTTATGATGGTTCTACCATCCTTATCAACATGGCCTGAGATATATTACTTCCTTAAACCAGAAGTGAAAAATACTTTCTTGAACATTCATCCAAGGCCATGACAATAATGAAACACCCAACACAAACTAACGCACCACAATTTCAATCTCATTGTTTTTGAATAGCATCAATGTATGTAATCAAATGGAATACATCGGTAATGATCTTAAGTAAGGATTCCATTAAACATGATCGTAGAAAGAAACATCGAATGACACAAAAACATGTGGTGTTTTTATTGGTGGGTATGTCCTCATGATATCACTACTAGAGATTTCCAAGTGAAAATTTCACGATAAGAATCCTCATTTCTTATGATCCCCCAATACCTAATAGTTAAACATCTACTATGTCCAGTAAGTAAAATGTATTTATTCTATAGGACATTTGTTTAATATTAATGTCATAGTATCTGGAGGTTCTCATTATATAAATCATCTTCTATAATAATTCGATATGAAAATTAATTTATTTACATTACCATTTCAAAAGTTGTTGTTGAATAGTCTACACCATAATGGTAAGAAAAAATCATGTATATTTAACTGTCTACACGATATGTTAATCAAAAGCACTGAATAGATCAGTGTTGGGAACCAAATATTTAAACAAAACAAACAATCAATGTTGTTTTACTCAAGAGTGAACTATGATACTGGATGAGATTGATTGGTTAACGAACTTTTTGAAAAAAGAAAATAATAATAATAATCATTTTGAAGTAATGTAAAATGAAAAGGAGGAGGGGTTGGAACATGTTCATCAAATGTTTTCCTAAGATGATATGGGAATTACAAGTTTCAATAAATTTATCTATAAAGATAGTGAATGTTTGGTAAGGTGTGAACATGAGAAGGATCTAAAAAATTGTGAAATCCCATCCAAGGTTCCACACACCAGTGCCCTCAGTTGGTTGGTTACATGACCTCAAGCATGTATCCCAATACGCCGAAAGCTACAGACAAGGAGTGAGGGTCAAATATGTATCTTAGAGAGACTAAACACTATTTATCCAAGAGAAAAGTATATATATAAATAAAAAATAACCAAAATGATATTAACCATATCCATAATAATATTAGTATTAG
Organism: Viscum album; assembly: GCA_963277665.1. NCBI lineage: Eukaryota > Viridiplantae > Streptophyta > Magnoliopsida > Santalales > Viscaceae > Viscum > Viscum album. The sequence continues at coordinate 1,367,928,160 of OY728131.1, read as the reverse complement.
ATGAGGACCAAAAATGATTAAAACATCCAAACTAATGATGCTGATATGTATTGTGAAATCTGTATCTAGTTTCAAATAAAAACCCAAATCAAAGACACTGAAAACTCCCAAGCAGGTCCCGACATCATGTACATGTCCCTCATCCAGGATCCATCCCAAATCATCAATCTAACATTGGGCTCTTGCCCTTATCATATCCTGAAAACATGAAGTCAATTAAAATACTGATTTGGAAGCCCCAGTAGGGTGTGAGTACCACATTGTATACCACCACCAACATCCTCTAAAATAATAATTACTCAATAATAGTTTATTTTGTTGTATTAATATTAATGTATAATAAAATAAATATTTATGAAATTTCATTATTGTTTAATTGACCACATTATTTACATGTGGTCAAAATTTCACCCAAACCATCATTACCTACATCATCCCATGCCAGAGATTGAGCCATCTCACACATGGAATCAAAATTCATTAGAAAATGGGATTTAATTACACATTTAAATTCAATTCATATCACAGCTATATGGAACCATAGTTCAATTCCAACATTTTTGGCCTAGAATTCTATTTATAGAACCCTATGTGTATTTTAAGAATCAGTCCCTATACCATAGCCCATTGTTATCATATATGAAATTTTGAAGAATAAATCCATGTTCCACTCACATATATAATTCAGTCACATATTGGATTTTGAAGTATCATTCCATGTCCCACCTATGAATATCATATATATCACATTACCAAATATATAAAATTTTCACTTAAATCAATGTTAAGAATCATTATACATGTTATCAAACATTCCAATTAACGAGTACATTATTAATTTATTAATAAAAAAAGCTTCAATACATAAATTCTTATGTATTAATATGGAAATTCACCATTAAATCATTTATCTAAGTATAATCATATAAATAATTAATCATTGAAGGTAAATCCAACCATAACTTAATTATTATTAATAAATCAATTCAACATCGCATTAAACAACCAAATAATAATCCCCATTCAAAAAATTCTGAAATTCCCCTTGTTCAACCCATTTTATTATCGCATAACAATTCAATTTAATCCCTTCAATTTAGGATTCAATTTACTGACCATGAAAATTGAAATTACACATTTGAATACACATAATTAAAAAAAAGATAATGGGAATTTACCTTTATACCAACTTACTCATGATTGTTAATGTGAATTCTCTAAACCAAAAATCCCTAAACTAAAGTAGAAGAAAAAATTTCACAGCTAAGAATGAGATCCTGAACGAAAACCTAGATTCAAGATCACATATATAAAATATATTGAAACCTATATCTAAAACCATCATAACTAGAGTAATTCAACTCTTTTAAAGATGAGAGAAATATATTTGATATGGAGAAAATGTATCAGGAATAAATTATATAGTTGGAGAGGTGTAGATCCACTAATCAGATCATCAATGCTTCAATAGAGGATATCATAAGGCCTTGAAATCTATTCGAGAGCCTCTAATAACATATGAAATCATTATTTATAAAATAGGGGATAATTAGGGTTAAATACATGGGGGTTCTATAATTATAAAATAATTAGTTATGGGATTAAAAACCATGTGCATGTTTTTCTATGATGGAGCACACTGTTTTTAAAATTGTGCACCGTAACCGTGCACCTCTACTTAGGTGTGCGCCATTCAACTATGAGGGACAATTGTTTTAATAATCCTGGGCCCAACATGTAAATCCACTATGTTAGGGTTTACATGGTTTTGAGAGGGGGCCGCATGGTTTGGCCAAACCATGTGCCAACTGTGCACAACCTCTTCTCCATCCATAATTCTCTCATTTATCACAAAACACCCCTAAAGAAAAATCCAACTATGAAATAAAATGGGGTAAATAGTTCCTAAGAATGAGCCCCAGATATCCCTAGAAAAGCTAGTTATTTTACAATCAAAAAACCATAAAACATCTCATCCTTGAGAAATAATCCCAAGAATCTCTATGATTACGAGTAAAAAAGACCGAGAAACTAAGCCGACATATCCTCTTATCTCACCATTTTTTCATCCTAAACATGGCCATGTTTTCAAAATAATCAAACTATCTGCATTATATTTCCCCAAAACCATTTGTCACTGTGATCCACAACATATATCAGTTTCACATCAATGGAAGCATCGGTCTCAATCTCATCATCATCCACATCAATCGTATGACAAGGGTTAGGGTGATACCACTAACACCATGACACAAAAAAACATCACACATAACACAATAAATTTGTAGATAATCAAATCTCTATTAAATTGGTATGATCCCCTCCATAATCTCAAAATTTCCCATAAAACTGGGCACCAACATTCCCTTTCTTTGAATCCTATGGTGACCCAATCCAGGAAACCCCTGAAGGAACACATGATAACCCAAAATAAAATCATGGGTTCATCAATGAATATCAAACAGTGAATTCTTCCTACTCTAATCCATTTCTGTTGGTTTCATAATCAACTAAACATGCTATAGCATGTCCCAGATAAGACTCAATCCAAAAATCAATAACTCACCAGCCTCTATCTATCATAGAGGTTAACTATATGGCCTACCAAAAGGAGCCTATAATGGTGCCTTATGAATTTTTTCTTGATAAATGTTTATATAAAATTACTTAATGAGTTCTATGTGACTCTACAAATACCCACCAAACTCAATAATTTTTTATCCTCACATATCCACTAAAATTTGTATATTATTTTACAATTAATCGTCTATTTGTGGGTGGAATGATGTACTCTTAAATACCAATTAATAAAGAATCTTCTGCAAGCCTTGTTAGAAACATGGTGTAAAATTTGAGCCACAGTCTAAATCTATACACTATAGAGCCTCTTACGGATAGACTATTAATTGAATGAACAAGTCTGCCAACTAATCCATTTAGAATGTATACTATATAGTCATGAAATATGATACTTTCATCAATCAGTCCACAATAACCCAAATCGATTCATTATTCTGAGTAATACTTAGGAGACCCCCCACAAATTATACTGTAATTTCACTCCATTTACATTGAATAATTGGTAATGTATGTAGTAAACCACCAATTCATCGATGCATAAACAATACCTATTGATAGTTGTAGAATCATTTCACCAACCTTTCAATCTCTTTTTTCATTCCTGACCACAAATAATATCAATATAGGTCCAAATAAATTTTAGGTAAACCAAGATGCACCACCTATGGGATCAAAATGATGAATGTAGATTCTCAATATACAGGAGGGGCGGTTAATGGTATAATTTAAAAAATTCATTTGGAACTTTTAATGATGGTAATGTTTAACAAAGTTAAACAAGGAAAATTCACAAGACCACTTAGTTCTACAAACTTCCTTGATTCAGGAAATGTGATTCTAAGAATGTAATTAAGGAAATGTGGTTCCGCAAATGAAACATAAGAAAAGTTTACAAAGAACAAATATTATAACATAAAGAATATATAATCTTACTTAATCAGAGTATACAAGTACAAGAATGGATTTCATAGTTATACATTCCTAATCAATAAAAATGCAGTGGAAAACTTGAAACAATTACAAGTAACAAGTATAAAATATTTTAACCCAAAGAGTAGGGTATCCCACAACCATGGATAAAGTTCCTTTGATTTATACATTCAAGAAATTATATCTTACCCAGACTAGGGTAAGCCCTTGATATGTAGATCAAAGTCTGTCATGTTATCCCCTCAAACCCTTAAACTTCAAGGTAGTCGGCACCTCTGTCTTCCTAACCCCGGAAGCCCTTGAATGTACTCAGCGATATTTGGAGTTGCATGAAAAAATTATGAACAAGATTTTTGGTACCCACTAATCATGAGAGTATCTTTCTAGAAATCACTTCAGCATGTAATATCAAGAGTTATGGAACTATTCATCAAATTGGGATGAGCTTGTTCAAATGATATCCTATTTATAGAAACATCTTCAATGGTCGACACCATCCTCCCATGCTCATATTTTTCCTTGAATTTCAGAGAGACCTATACATGTGCCACTCAAACAAAGGTTGGTTAGAAACAGATCGCACGACATCATTTTATAACTAAAACTATAGTATGAAAAATAAATTTCTCAACCAAACCAATTTTTCAGAGTGTATGAATAAAAGGTCGGATTTGAAGGATCAACTATTCGGTGTCTATAATAGATTAATATTCAGATTCTGCCTTCAAAATAACGAGGAAACTGAATTCTATTGAATTCTAGAGTCTAAATTTCAACAAAATTCAGAGTCTGAATTCATATAAATTTAGGATCATAACATAGAATGTTTGGAGTCTGAATTCAGAGATTTCAGAACCTGAACTCAGAATGTTCAGAGTCTGAATTCAAGGAATTTGGAACCTAAACTCAGAATGTTTAGAGTCTAAATTCAGAGAATTCGAAACCTGATATCAGAAAGTTCGATGATTGAAATTAGAGAATTCAGAACCTGAACTCAGAAAGATTGAAATCTGAATTTAGAGAATTCATAACCTGAACACAAAACGTTCGGAGTCTGAATTTAGAGAATTCAAAACCGGAATCTGGATCCTAAAAATAGAATACTTCATATCTAAGTATTTATATGATTCTGAGGTTTTACATTTGAAGAAAAAATTTATACATAGAAATAAAATGGGTTAGGTTTAGAGAAAATATTATATGAACAATGATAACATGGTAATGATAAATTTTCCTTGGGAAAGGAAAATTTCCCTTATTAAGATAAAATATAGGTGAAAAGAAATTTTCCTTACGATAGAGTGCTTATGATATTAAAAACATGATGGAATGAAAAAGTCATAAGAAAACATTATTGACTCAACAATCTCTTCCTTTTTGGAAAGCACAAAAATCCTTACGAAAAAGAATATAATGACTTGGAAAATATTTTTTTAGACATTGAAAATAAAAAGTATCTCCCTTAACACATAGTAAATTACGAATACAACTAACTCCACCTTAGGATTTGGAAACACTATAGATCTTATTCTAGATTTCTGGATTAATGCATTGCATTTTATTGCATACGAAAATATTCTTTGATAAGAAATCCTCCTTAGATGAACTCCCCCTTACATAAGGAAATATCTTCATTACTTAGTATTATTTTTTATTTTCTCCCCCTTTTTGATTTTTAAAAAGGATTAAAGGGAATAGAGAAGATAATATGGTACCTAAAATATCAGTACTAGACAACCAAAAGACAAGCAACCAAAAAATTTATTAGGATTGGAAAATTTTATTCAAGGAAGAAATAAAAAAAATATCGTAATTGAACAATATTATCCTTCCTTCTCCTTTTGCATCAACTTTATCACTAGGGTTTTGATCATCTTGATATCCTTGGGATCCTCCTTTGCTCATTTGTGAAGGCGGTCCTGATCCTATGTTTTCTTCTCTAAGGCTTTGATTTTTTCTTTATGAGCCTTAAGAGATTCTGTATGCCCCTTTATAACTTCTTCATGATTAGGAAATTTTTCCTCAAGTTATATTATAATATATCTTTCCCACTTCCAACTCTTAGAAACTAAATACAACTTCCCATTCAGATATTTTACTTCTTGCATCTGAGAATTCTATTCCAATGTTATCTTTTCTTCCACACTATTTGTGAGATACTTGATCTTCACATCTTCGGTGTCAAATGCATCCTTGACACTTTCTTGAAACTCACCAAGAATTCCCATATCATTAACTGTCATCCTTGACCATCTTGTCATCTTTTTTACATGATTTTTTATGAGTATCATAGCTAATAAGAAAATTCATGAAATCTGCCTCCAGTTTGACACACTTATCCATCACCATGGATACTGAATCTGATTTCTGATTCAATGAATGCTGAAGCATCTGACATCTCAAGTCTATTCTGGGAAATATTGGTATAGTCCCAACAAGATTCATTAATGACTGGACTACAAAATCATATCCAAGGGAGGAAGATTCTAAATCAGAGATTTTTCATTGTGATGATTCTTTTTTTAACTCAGCAACTTTCCTCTTTGAAGAACCACCAACATATTTCTTATTTACCACCGCCTTGGTAGGTGTATCAACTACTACATGTTTTCCCTTATCAACCTTTGAAATGAATACCTCCTGATTAAGAGATTCATGTTCACTATCAGATAGCTGAATGATTTTGTCTTCATCAAATTCTTCCTTTTCAGCTCCGATCTCAGCATCCTCTGGGTGAATGAAATCTTTATTGATACTTTCTTCTCCAGATGGTTTTTCTACTTCATCTTCAGCCTTTTCTTCATCCTTCCCAGGAGTCGCAAGATTTGATGATTCAGCATGATAGGTTCAGAATAATAATTTTTCAGAAGGGATTTCCTTCTTAAGAAACTCCTAAACATGCTTTATCAGATCGTTGGTATCACCACTTCGTTATTATTATTATTATTCTATTTATTTTTCATCAACAACATCTTTTTGTGGGACATTTTCCAGAGCTACAAACATCTTTCATGGAGTCTCAGGTAATGATTCTATCATGAAGGATTCTAGTACCAGAATATTCTCAGAAGATCTCTCATAATCTTTTAGAAGTGATTGAACTATGTCATCCTCAGACAACTTTTTCTTCTACTTCATCTCTTTCTATTCCTTGTCAAATTCTTCTGTTGCCTTTTCTTTCTGAGATTTTTCTTTCGCATGTTCCAAGACAATCTTAGGCTCCCCTTATTTTTTGGTTTTTCTTATCTTCCCTCCATTTAGCAACAACCTCATCAGGATAGGAATTTTTCTTCTTTGGATTTTGTGGTGTGTATTAGGATTCCTTAGACATTGGGATTTTTTCCTTCTCTTCCACTTCCTTCAGCTTCTTCTTCCTTCTAACCTTTTTAGAGGTTTCATCCACCACCTTTTTCATTTAAAGAGTTTCAAATTCCTATTCAAGAAAGTCATAGAAATCTTTGGATTCTTTGTAAAAGACAACTTTCATCCTTCTCAAAGTGTCACCACTCAACAACATAACTTTACAATTCCTCGACTTAGATCTAAAAGTAATTTTTAAGGATTCTAGACACCGAACTACCATCTTTGACAAAATGGATGGATACATAATAATGTGAGTATTTATATTTCCATTCATTATGTTCTCAATCATAACTAATATATACTTAACCATATTCATCTTCCATAGGTTTACCGAGAAATCCAGAATGTACATATCAATTTTCTTCAAAGTATCCTTGTCCCCTTTCCTCTGTATGATGAATCCTTGAACTCACAATTCAAGAATCCAAAAAATTTATAGACAGGTGAAGAATATATCGAGTCTTTACCTCTGAAATACCAAGACAAGCCATGGTTTTTTCTTTAATAAAACATCATTGAACATCAGGCAGCATATGTGAGCAGAACCATGCTTCTCTATCATAATGGATTCCAATAAAACAAGCAGCCTTGGTATATGAATGAGAGTATGTCCTCCCGTAACATGTGAAATAAAACTATCTCCTACCTTATTCCTTGAATAATGTTATTGACTCCTAGAATTCTATTAACAATTCTGGATAAATCAAATCATGAGCATTTGGTTTTGAAAGTCCAACACTTTCCCACCCATTCATCTTTATATTCTTATATCATAGAATCCTAATTTGTGAAAAACATCAGATCAACTAAACTTTCTCTTTATATCTTCCATTTAGAGATTGGTTTGATAGTTGACATATCATTCTTAGAGGAGACTTTAACAAATATACAGAAGTAAGAAAGATATGAGAAGTTTGGAATAGGCTAATATAGGAGGGCGGGGCTTCTGTACGCGAAGGCTTGAGTTTTGATGTGGGACAACCATCGAGGGTCCTTTATATAGATGTTTGAGGTGACATTTCAACTTCCATACTCAATCCAATAGTTTAAAAACCTATTTATCAGATTTAATGGTTGTGATGATAGCTGAAAGGAAATTTTGATAGAATCTGATCATTTGAGGTTTTTTTAAGAAAAACATTTGGATTCAAGATAAATAGAATACGAAAATTTAAAAAAATATGAAAATACCAACAAGAAAAAGATGATTACGAAAAGTCTGGAAGGGAAACATACCTTTTGGATTTCTAGGAATATTATTCATAATGATGAAAATTCTTCTTGAAGAAACTTAGATTTCATAAGAAATTGTTAAAAAACATGACTATAAAAATCTTTATTACAAATTTTTTTGAAGAAATCTAACTACAAAAATTTTTATTATGAAAAATTTAGAAAATCTGGCATTGAAAATTTTCATTACAATTTTTTTTTAAAAAACACTGCCAACGAAAATATTCATTATGAAAAATTTTAAAAAAAATCTGACAATGAAAATATCCATCAAGGTTATTTTTGAACTAACTACCAAGAAATTTTACCCCCTATGAAAAGGAGTTTTTTACTTTAAGAACATAGGATTAAACAAGAATTTAATAAGGAATATTACCTTACAATTATCATTCTTAACTTCTGTTTAATGTATTCAAATCTATCAGAGGGTAATCAATTTGTGAAAATATAAGCAAGTTGATATTTTGTTCCGATAAATAGAAGAATGATATCTCCTTTTTGTGTGTGACCTCTGAGAAAGTGATGCCTAATATCTATGTGTTTTTCATGAGAGTGATGTGAAGTGTTTTTACTTAGGGAAATGGCACTAGTATTATCACAGAAATATCTTTTTGGTAAAACTGATACCATAGTCTGTGAGTGTGTGTTGAAACCACAATATTTGATCACAACAACTTCCAGTTGCTACATATTCAGCTTCAGTAGTGGACAGTGCTACTGAGTGTTTCTTTTTTCATGACCAAGAAACTAATGAATCTCCTAATAAATGGAATTTTTTGGACGTACTTATTCTATCCATTGTACATCCATCAAAGTCAGCATCAGAAAACCTTTTTAAAACAAATTCATTTTCAGAGGCTTAAAAGTGTCATAGATCAGTGGTTCCTTTAATTAGTGAAAATATTTTTCACTACCATTAAATGAGATTTCATAGGATGGGATTGATATCTTGTATATAAGAATACTGAATACATTATGTCTGGATGACTATCTGTCTAGTAAAGTAGACTTCCTATCATTTCTCTAAACGATGTTTGATCTACTAGTTTCCCAACTTCATCACGATCAAGTGAATTTGAGGAACCAATGAAAATACTTATGCTCTTAGTGTTTTCATATCCATACATTTTAAGAAGATATTTAATATATTTATGTTGATATATATATGTTCCTTTTTGTATTTGAGAAATTCAAAAACCAATGAAAAATGTCAACTCACCCATCATACACATTCCAAACATAGATTTCATTAGATCCGTAAAAGAATCCGTTAAAGATTGTTGAGTTGAACCAAACATAATGTCATCAACATAAATTTGAACAATGAATTTTTTTTTCATATCATTCTATATAAAAAGTGTTGGATCCGCATTTCCATTAACAAAATTATTTTGAAGCAAAAATCCTATAAGTATATCATAACAAGCTCAACGGTCTTCCTTATGTACATAGAAATCTTTGGTAAGTTTGAAAGCATGTGAAAGATGTTTTGAATCTTCAAAAGGAAGAGGTTTCTCAACAAAAACTTCTTCTTGTACAAAACCATTAATTAAATCACATTTAAAATACTTTGGAAAAAGTTTTAAATTGAAAAATGCTGCAAAAGAATGTAGAACATAAATAGATTCTCGTCTATCTACTGGAGCATAGGTTTCTTATTAGTCTATTCCTTATTGTTGATTATAGCCTTTAGCAACTAATCTAGCTTTATTTCTTTCTATGATTCCATTTTAATCACAATAATTTCAAAAGACCCATTTTAATCCAATAACAAAAGTTTCCATACATCTTTCAACCAATTTCCAGAATTTATTACATTCAAATTCATTTAACTCATCTTTCAAAGCCTTTATCTAATCATCATCACCCAAAGCATTATTAGTATGTCTTGGCTCTAACTGGGAATGGAATGCTAGATGTTATACATCATTTCTTAAGAAACTTCTAGTCCAAACATGTTGATTTACATAACCAATGATACTATCACATGGATGATTATTTAGAAACAACTAATTTGGGTTTTGTAAAACCTGTTCATCAACTTAGGGTAAGAAGTCTTCTGTGGTAAATGCTTCAGAAATATTTTCTTGAACATTTTACTTATCAGAAGGATCTTCAAAAAAAGTTTGATAATCCATTTTTTAAAACACATCTAAAGATGTAGGTTAAGGTTGTTTAAAAATAATAGGATCAGTTTCATCAAATTTGACATTTACTGTTTCTTCAACAGTACAAGTTATTGTATTGAAAACTCTATAATCCTTTAAAGTTTCGGAGTAGCCTAAGAAAATTCGTTCATCATATTTTGGTGTGAATTTGTGTAGATTATCATTAGTATTCAGAATGAATACCATGCAACCAAAAACATTGAAGTATGAATGTGTAGGTTTTTTACCATTCCATAAATCATAAGGAATTTTATTAATAAAATGTCTAATCAAAACACAATTTATAGTATAGAAAGTAGTACTTACAAATTCAGCCCAAAAATGTTTGGATACTGAATATTCACTAAACATGGTTATTTTTATCTCTTGAAGAATTCTATTTCTTCTTTCAAAAACACCATTTTATTGAGGTGTTCTGTGTGCTATGAAGTTATGAGTAATGCCTTTTCTACTAAAAAAAGTTTCAAAATCCGAATTTTGAAATTGACATCCATGATCAATATGAATATTTATCAAAGGAAGGTTTTACTAATATTTAACTTGGGCTCTAAAACATTTTAAATAAGAAAAATATTCAGATTTCTTTGCAAATAAATAGACCCACATAAATATAGTGTAATCATCAACTAAGACAAATACATAATATTTTCCTCCAATACATCCAGTTTTTGTTGGACCAAAAAGATCCATATGCACTAACTGTAAGGCATCAATAGTTGAGACTTCACCCACTGATTTAAAACTTGATTTATGTTGCTTTCCTTATTGACAAGAATCACATACTTTTGAAGAATAAAATCTATGCTTCGGTAGATCCTTAACTAGTATTTTCTAAGAGATATTTCATAGGTTCCTAAGATTATAATGTCCAAACCTTTTATGCCACAACCCATAATGATCTTCCATTTCACTAAGAATAGGTAGGTCTTGTCTCCTAAGGTCTTCTACATTTAGTGTGTAAACATTCTCTTTCCTATTGGCAGAAAGAATAAACTCTTTCTTAGAATTGTGTACTAAGCACATGTCAGTCCTAAAATTCACAAGGTAACCTTCATCACATAATTGACTTATGCTAATGAAGTTTTTCTTAAGACCCTTAACAAATACAACATTTGAAATCATTTTTTTACAATAAAAACAATGTTACCTAAAACAATAATTTCTCTATTAGCATTATCTCTGAATGTTACTTTTCCTCCTTTCATCTTGATAATGTTATCAAAATAGTTTTTGTTACCAAACATGTGCTGAGAACATCCACTATCCATGTACCAAGTATTTTTGTTGGTACTATCTTTATTTTCCTAAAAATAAATTAATTAGACATTCAGAACCCAAACTTTCTTGGATTTCGAAACATTAGAATAAAAAATTTTAGGAATCACATTTTATTTGAAAAATAAGCATTATGAAAACCTAAAGATTTATTACATTTAAGGAAATTATTTTTGCCCAATTCCCACCACACTGACACTTAGTATAGAATGGAGCATTTTTAGCATCAAAATAATTATTACTAAAAAACGGTTTTGAACTAGTATAACAAAATCCAGAATAATTCCTTAGAGGAAAAATTTTAGAATACATCTTTTTAATGTTTCCCTTACCTAAGTTAAAGTTTCTAAACACTTCCTTAAGGAATATATTTCTATATTTAGTCTAATAACTAAGTTCATTACCTCAAAATCATTATCTCTAGCAATAGAGTTAGGCTCCAAAACAATTTTCTTAAAAGTTTCGTTTTCTAGATCCTTATAATGATTATCCTTCTCAGAAGTTACATCATCAATGTTTTTTTTAAATACTTTCAAAATCAAGGGGGTTCTTATCTATATCTTTATAAATATCTGATATTTCTTTAGTTTGAATAGAAATTCTAGAATTTTCCATATAAATCCTTTTCTTGACTTTATAATTTTCATTCTCAAGGAGCTTATAAAACATAGAAACTTATTCATAGGTAGGTAAAGTATTATCTTCATCAGAAGAAGATTCTTCATTCAAAGATTCATTATATATATTATCACTACAATCAGAATTCAAGGATTCAATGGAGATGGATTTATCATTGTCTACCATAGCCATTAAACAATGATTTTCAATAGGTAACTTGGCCAGTAAACCAAGATTCTTTTATCCAAGAAGATTTTTAATCTAATTATTCATTAGAAGAGTCTCCACCACTGGCACTCTGGGGGTCAATAGCTTTCAAAATGTTCGTATCTTTATCATTGTAGTACTTCTTTCTGTTCCTCTCGGAATTCTTTTTCATTCTATCTTTTCTCTTAAGCATAGGAAAATCTGGCCTTATATGTCCTGCTCTTTGGCATTCATAACAAGTGACTTCAGAGTCTTTCTTATCCTTTATTTATTTATTCGTTTATCTATACTAAAAGTCTTTCTTCCCAACTATCTTTTTCATCCTTCAAGAAATATTAGCTTGTTTATTCTCAGAATGTTTACTTTCACTTGATTGCGATAAAATAGTATCCTTCTTAGACATAGATCTCGTAACTCTCTCAGGAGACTTATCTTTCAGGTGATTTGATGTAGTTGAAAAAGAAACACATCCATTTAGATTATTTTTGTTAACATTTTCAAAATCTCTCTTCATTCTAACTTCATGTTGAAGAAGAGTTCCAAAAATTTCATCAAGAGTGATCTGTGAAACATTCCCATTCTCATCAATTGGTGGCCTCATTGATTCCCACTCATTAAGCATGATGTCTATAGCCTTGTCTACAAGTGCCTCATCATCAAAACCTTTTCACCCATGGACTGTAAGCTGTTGAAAATAGTCAAAAATATCTATTGTACCTTACATATAGGTTCTCGATAAGGAATGAAAAATCCATGATACTCAGCTCTAAGAATATCTCTTCTAGTTTTTATTACTTTGGAGGTTACAAAATGAGTAACTTCATGATTCTTCTAAATACAATTTGTAGCTTCACAGGATGAAATCTAGTTATATATATTCCCGGTCATGGAACACAACAATGTATTGTGTACCTTGTAGTTAATTTGATATTCTGACATCTCTTTATTATTAAAAGTTTTGACTTCTTTAATAGAAATCATGTAATCTTTTGTAAGAATAAAAAAATTTCTACTCCAGTATTGATGAAAAACGTATTCATATGATCTCTCCAATATTGGTAATCATTCCCATCAAAAAAATGTGGTCTAGTAGAATTATGATTTTCAATCGAACCAACATTCTTTATTGACATATCAAAGAAAATATCTTTCCACACAAACCTGTCAGTAATAAAAGTTTGTATACAAAGATAAAAATATCCTAAGAAATAAAAATATAGAACAATGAAAAATTTTAGAAAAAAAAACATATATGTGGATATAAGTATTTCAGAGACCTCCTCTGATACCAATTGTAGGATTTAAATGATGAATTTAGAAGCTCAATATACACGAGGGGGGGGGGGGGGGGGGTGAACGGTAAACTTTAAAAGATACCTTTGGAACTATTAATGATGGTAATGTATAACAATGTTAAACAAGGTAAATTCACAAGTCCTCTTAGTTCTACAAACTTGCTTGATTCTGGAAATGTGATTCCAAGAATGAAATTCTGGAAATTTGGTTCCGAAAATGAATCTTAAGAAATGTTTACAATGAAAAAAGATTCTACCTTAAAGTGTATAGAATGTTACTTAATCTGAGAATAAAAGTACAAGAAATTATAAGATAGTTATACTTTCTTTATCAAGGAAAATGCATCAGAAAACATGAAACAATTACAAGTAACATGTTTTAAATATTTTAACCTAAAGAGTAGTGTATCCAAAAACCATGGATAAAGGTCCCTTGATTTATAGTTTCAAGAAATTCTGTCTTACCCACACTAGGGTAACCCCTCGATATGAAGATCAGAGTCTGTCTTGCTATCCTCACAAACCCTCGAACATCAAGGTAGTCGACACCTCTATCTTCCTATCCCCAGAAGACCTCAAATGTACTCAGCAACATTTAAAGTCGCACGAAGAAACTTTGAACAAGATGATCAATACACACTAAGAATGAGAGTACCCCTATAAAAATCACATCAGTATGAAATCTCTAGAGTTCTGTAACTGTTCACCAAAGTTGTTATGAGCTCATTCAAATGAGGACCTATTTATAGGCACATCTTCAACGGTTGGCACCCTCCTCCAATGGTCATATTTTTTCATGAATTTTGGAGGACCTGTACATATGTCACTAAAACAATGGTACGTTACAAATTTAATGCACTAAATCGTTCTATAACTCAAACAATAGTATGAAACAAAATGGTTGCTCAATCAAAACAATTTTTTGAAGTGTAATAATAAATGTTCGGAGTCTAACCAAAATCTTTTAGGTGTTTATAATACATTAATATTCTGATTCTATCATCAAAAGAATTCGGGTCCTGAATTATATATAATTATGGATTCTGAATTTCAAGGAAATATAGAGCCTAAATTCTTAAGAATTTGGAGTTTGAATTCATAAGAATTCAGAGTCTCAACTCAAAAAGTTTGGAGTCTGAATTCAAGGAATTCAAAACCTGAACTCGTAATGTTGGGAGTCTGAATTCAGTGAATTCGGAACCTGAACTCAGAATATTTGGATTCTGAATTCACAGAATTCGGAACTGAAACTCAGAAAGTACAGAGTCTGAATTCAGAGAATTCAGAACCTAAACTTAGAATGTTAGAAATCTGAATGCAGAGAATTTGGAACCAGATCTCAGAATGTTTCGAGTCTAAATTCATAGAATTCGAAACCTGAATCTGGATCATGAAAACACAATACACTATATCTAATTATTTATAATATTCCAAGGCTTTAGATACGAAACCATATTTTATACATAGAAATAAAATGAGTTAGGTTTAGAGAATCATTGATATGAACAATGAAAGCATTGTAAGGATAAATTTTTCTTAGGGAAGAAAAATTTTCTTTATTATGATAAAATATAGGATAAAAGAAATTTTCCTTCAGATAGAGTGTTTGTAATTTTCAAAACATTATGGAATGGAAAAGTCATAAGGAATCCTTATTAAGTCAACACCACACACTTCAAGGCAAGAAATACAAGCAAAATCCCATCACATAAACATGTTAGAAAAACTATATGATTCCCAACATAGATGATCTCATCCTCATCTACTTTCAAATATGACTGTGAATCCCCTCATTAAAGGCTTTGCATCATGAAAAAACACTATGCATCCTCATACTCCCTCTCCCTTATCCATATCAAAAGTATGGGCTCTAATTAAAAATAATTGAGGTTCATCTCCTTGTGGCCCTCCCAAATCAGAACATGCATCTCAACCTGAGAATTCATCAACTTCAACTTAGTGTTAGACTACTGAAATTATTGAGTATGATTTTTCATACTCAAAGCGTCAATAACAACATTTATTTTCCTAATTGTATATGCGAGATCAATATAAAATTACTACATAAACTCGACCTACCTCCACTACCAGAGATTCAAGACTCATTGGGAAAATATATACCTCATTATCCTTTGATCAATATACATAGTATTATTTTCACCTAAAAAATAATTCCACCAACCCATCAATAAATAAACCACAGAATCTAACATGAGATCTTGTCTAGTGTAATTATGTTCATGTGGCCTCAATATTCATGACCAAAACACCACAAATCTATCTCCATACATCAACACTTCTCCACTTCCTATCTGAAATATGCGATAAAATTCCACATACTCCTCATTTAGATCGGTTAGGATATACATTGGAGTGGTAGTCAATTTAATCTTCAGCTCATAGGATGCACAATCACCAGATTCATGACAACAAATATTTATTCCCATTTGGGTTAATCCCAAAAGTGGTGGTTACAAGTAGAAAAAGTACTGTATGAACCTAAAATAATATATTTCTAACTCCAAAAAACTATGGATGTGAAAAAATTTATTTGGCTGCTCCCCAAAAACAACTACCATGTCATTGCCTGGTTCCACTAACACACCTTCCTATGAGATGATGTGACCCAAGAAATGTACAAGATCTATCCCAAAATGGACCTTAAAGAGTTTGGAGTATAGGAAATGTTATCATAGTGTATTCCAGATATTGTAATGATATTGGGAACTATTTTCATGAGTCATGTTGTACACCAAGATGTGATCTGAAAAACAACCAAAATATAGTCAAGGTATGAGTGGATGATTTGGTTCATTAATTCCATAAAAAATTAAGATCTTTCATCAACCCAAAAAAACAATAAAAAAATCATAAATACCATAACTGATTATGAAAACAGTACATGATATATAATATGGCCTTACTCAAAACAAATCATACCCCAATATCATGTCAATATTACAGAATACACAAGATCATCTCAACAAGTCAAAGAGAACTCCAATACATGGAAGAGGATATCAATTATTGACTACCATCTAGTTCAACTTCAAGTACTCAGCACATATGTGTAATATCCTGTTAGAATTAATTGTGAAAAAGCTGGAGAATCCCAAGGCTTTGTACATTGATGGATAAATACCTTATACATCCACTCCTCCAGTTTAGTCCTATGATCTGGAAGATCTTCTTGTTCCATTATATAAGGTGGAATGGATGTTGGCTCGGCTCCAGGCATTAGATCAACAATAAAATAAACATTCCTCTCAAGTGAAAACCCAGAGAAGTCCTCTATAAACAGATCCTCAAACTATTATACTTTGGGTGGAAATACATCATGCTTTACTCCCCCATCATGTATAAAAATACTTTCAATCTAGGCGATGATCTCCCCCAGTTTACATTGATCATTACCTGTATGACCCACTTGGATATCCCACACTAGACGATAATCGTAGTTTTCCCCATGAGGAGACATAAAAGTCTCTATCCTATAGCAGCAGTCTATGTGGGACCAGTATGCTACTAAATATTCCATAACCACAATCAAGTCAAAAATTGGAATATCAAGGATTTAAACATCCTAATAGAAATGACACTCCCCAACATTGAGAGAACCCCCTACATAATAAGATATCTCTTGATCGTATTCCCAAATGTGTATATATTTTTATAACCCCACTCACAAACTCAGCATCCTGACTCAACCCAATCACATGTTTTGAATATAGAAAATAACGACATGATCCTATATAAAATATGGAACATGAAATTGTTGAAGCTACCAAAATAGTAACAATAACTATTGATGGTCCAACCTCACTATCAACATGTTTCGGATGAAATACATGCAAGTATCCTTCCCATTTTCTATATACTGAAGTCTAAATCCCCTGAGTTTCACCACTCTTCTAATACATATGATCATTCCTAGAAGATCCAAATCCATCTCCTCAACCTCCACAACCCAGATAACTAAATCATCCATATTGATATGGGGTAGAATATCTCATTATAGCATTATGATTACACCTATATCCTCCATCATTACCAATATATCATGGGTTTCTATAGAACCACTCTAGATTCCCCATCAATCCTCAATATTTGCAATATACATGTGGTTAGTGTAACTATCTACAAATGTGGAATGACCTACTATACTAGCAGAATATCACATGGGTAAGGTCCTACGTAACGAATCCATCTCTCTATCCACTCTTCTTACAATATATATAGATTATGATTTCATAGGGAAACATCCTAATATTAAATGATATAAATCCTAGTAATCTAGTATAAACTACCAGTCCTCCACTAGAAGCCTCTTCAAGTTCCCCTCAGACATGAGAGCATTATTTACCACATAGGGAAACCCTTTTATCCAGAAGATATTAACAAGGTATTTAATATCACATATAATTCCATCCTAAAACCCGTTCACTCCAATAGCATCATTCCCTACCAATTCTAGAAAAAATCACTACAAATCAGTAAACCATCCAGCATTGTCAATCACATACATAATCCACTTGGTCACCTTATAAAATTATCTACCCTATCCTACTTTATCGTCTCATGGTAAAAGTGATCTAAAAACTTCTCCTGAAATTACATCCACAACAAATTCTTCAACTATTTATCCTGAGTGTGAATGTCCCACCAACTCTTAACATGATTATGTAAAATACTAATATCCAGTTTGAATCTCATCATAGTAGTTGTCTCTGAGTGGGAATGTATTGTCTAGATAGACTCAATACAGAACTCATCTTTTTTCAGTCCAACCATAATAGTGAATGTTAAATGGTGATTCAAATGGTACTATCATGACATGTCATTCATACTCTTCAAAACCTGTTATGTATATCATTCTTTAAAATGAAAAAAAATTCCTCATGGAATAGTTCAATAGCTTCCTCAACCACAATATTGGTACCATAGGCTCCCCTAACAGAGGGACATCCCCAGAAATTTCCTCATATCATTCTATCAAGAAGAGTTTTCTCGGAGGAATATTTCTATAATATAAAAATAACTTATACAGACACATAACATAATATCAACACAATTTACGTAACATGATTAATAATAATTTTTGAAAATTCATCCCATATATATAAACATGTTTTTTAAACTAAGGAACTATCACAACCCTCAACCTTCATAATCTTGGTCATGGTTAGTAAAGTGTAGATCAATTTTATATTTCAATATTTCCCATTAGACACTCATTTATCCACAAATATTTACAAAAATTTTCATCATTTACAATTCTCTGTTTCTTATTATGAACCTTTTAATTTAAATTACACATGTAAAGAAATGAATTTTGACTTAAATAACTAACATGAACCCTACATTTCCACGAATTCCTAAAATGATACATGTCACAATAAATACAAAGTTCCTAAAATGATGCATGTATTCTCAACTATAATTCCATTATTGGGTAATGATTTTTTTAGTAAATTACAATATATCCGAACAAGTGCATCACACTAGGTGAAATAGAATCCAAATATTATAGAAAACATAATGATTATTAATCCAACCAATGGGTACTTGGTGTTTCCCCCATAAATGGGTTGGATACATCCTTACACAAGATCATGACCAAGGCTCTACTCATCATATTCTGATGTGTCCCTTTCCCAAATCGTTAGACAAAAGAAAAGAAAATAAAACCCATTTGAAACCAATTTTTAATGTACTGACCCTAGTGGCACACATTGATACCCTGATATTGTTGGTCACATGACCTCGCACGACCACGCCTTTTACTAGAGGCTTTCAACTAGTAGCAAGGATCCAATATATAACATGGGGAGACTATAGTCTCCTTATCAAAGTATTAGAATATCTCAAATAAATAAAAAACAACCAAAATGACAATAACCATATCCATAATAATACTAGTATCACATTTTGACAATAATAATAATAAAATATCCAAACTAAAGTAGTATATATTTCTTTCCAAATGTGTGTCAATTGTCAAATGGAAGACTAAAACAATGACACCGAGAGGTCCTAAGAGGGCCCTGACCTCATTTCTAGTTCCCTCACTCCTTATCCACCCCAAAACATTCATCTAACACATGGATATTTACCTTATTATGTCCTACAAAAAAGAAGTCTACCCATGTATCAATCAGTAATTTTGAGTATGGTTTGAGTACTACAACGTATTCCACCACCAAAGGCTTCTAAAAAAATATCCAGTCAATAATTGTGTCAGAATATAAAGAAATCATAATGTACAGTATTGTATACTCTCATCACATTTAATTATTTTTTAATTAACAACATAAATTAACCAGGGTCACAATGACACTCGTACAATCAACACCTACTTCAACCTATGTCAGAATATGAATAATATCACAAAAGAATTAACAATTAATTAAGACATGGTATTCTATTATCAATTGGACATCAATTCATATCACTGATACATGGAACAATATTATCATGGAATCATTTTGGGACAAGAACTCCATGTCTAGTATCCCAAGGGAATTTGAATCATTAGTCGATGTCTGGCAACACATTTTTAGCACATATAGTCTTTTGAAGAATCATTCATTTCCCATACACATATATCAATATATCACATATGGGGTTCTGAATCATATGTCCAAGTCCTACACATGTATATCACATACATCACAATATCATATATATCACTATTTCACATATATCAATGTTTAGGAACATTAAAATTCTTATCAAACATTCTCATTAAAGTGTACCATATGAATTTATTCGACAAAAAAGGTTCCAAACATTAATTCACATAGTGTAATATGAAAATTCACCATTAAAACATTTAACAACATTTAATCAAATAATTCATTACCCATTGAAGGTTAATACAACCATAACCTAATACACATTAATCAATAAATTCTACATCCCATTAATCAAAAAATTCATAATTACCATAGAACCAATTTGAAATTGCCCCAATATAAACCATTTTATTACAACATGGAAATTTAATTTAATCAATTATATTTTTGATGAAATCTCCCATCCATGGAAATTGAAAGTTTACAATTGAATAAAAAAAGTTAAAATTAAGGCTATGGTATTTAACATTTAATCCATATACATAAAGATCATTTATGAGCATTTATAATACAAAAAAGCCTAAAATTTAATAGGATTATTCAATTGCACAATGGATAATGAGATCTAAAACCAAAACCAAGATCCATGATAAAAAATATGAAGATCTATCAAAACATAGATCTAAACCCATCACCAATAAATGAAATCAACCCTTCAATATATGAGAGAATGATTGAAGAGGTGGAGGAAAACATTCGAGAAAAGATTACATACTCGGAGAGGTGAAGATCTATCAATCAGTTAATATATTATTTATGAAAGGAGTTTATAGGACATTGTAATCATTCCAAAATCATCTAAAACCATATAAAACTGTCTTCGGTAGAACTGGGGAGATCAATAGTGAAAAATTGGGGGGGGGGGTTCCAAATCTTTTAAATAAAATTTCATCAGATTAAACACCAGAAATAATGTTTCCTAGGATGTGGTGTATGATTTTTCAATCGATGAGCCTTAATCATGCACCTCTTATTAGCGATGAAAAGATTATACTTTTAGGTTGAACAGTATGGAAATTTTTTCACTGACTAAGAAAATACCCTTTATTTTTATTTTCATGGATTGGGTAGGGAGGCCGGATAGTTTGTACAATATGTGCACCAACTATGCCGAACCCCCTCTCCTTCCAAAATTCCTCAATTGTTTTAAAAACATTACTAGAGTAAGGACCAAATAAGATATAAAAAAGAAAGGATAAAAGAGTACTTAAAAAACACAGATATATCTCTAAAAAATTTTGTTATCTTACAAAATGTTTCATTAAATGGTTGGAAGGAAAATATAATATGTTCCTAAAAAGAATAAGGGTGAGAAAATAATGTATTTTGATAAAACCCAAAAAATTAAAAATTCATAAGTTTTATAAAATTATCAGTCTAAAAAAAGCTTCAAAAACAATCTAATTCTATTAATGTTGGAATGTATTCCAATATGTGGAAAAAAATTCTAGGTGATAATAGGGTGTTTGGGTCACAATATTGTTCTAATATGAAGGATAATAATTTATCATAAGAACAAGTTCAAAACAGTAGTCAGTATAGAGTTATAAAGGTAAATATCATTTCAATGATTAATTTTTTCATTTTCCTGGATTTGTAAATTTGGAAAATAAGTTTTGGTTTAAGGAAGAACAATAAAATAATCCCATATGTTTTATAAAGAAATGTTTAATGGGTAGTCAATCCTATCAAAAGAATAAATATGAGGAAGCTATTTTTAATTATTAAAATATATTGAATACTTATGAAACTATTTTTGAAAGATGTGAGAAACTTATACATCATGCAAAAGGGCGTCTGAATTTTAATGATATCACAACATGTTTATATCAATTCTCAGAAGTTGGGTTGGAAAAAAGATAAAGGGAATAAAAAATCTATTATTATATAAACTTCTCTCAATGAGATAATAGGAGAATTACCATATATTTTTTATAATGGGTGTTCTTGTGATATGATAGAATATTTTAATTTTTTTAAGAATGAAAAAATTCCAAAAGAAGGAATGATAATGTTTATCAATGATGAATCTCTTAGACTCTAATGTGTTGAATCTATATTTATTTGGGGATAAAAGGTGAAATCCAATAATACATTGTTGGTCGATGAATTGAAACAAAATATATTTCTTGTTTCCTATGATTTTTAATAATAAAATAATTT
The DNA here is from genome assembly GCA_963277665.1 of Viscum album. NCBI lineage: Eukaryota > Viridiplantae > Streptophyta > Magnoliopsida > Santalales > Viscaceae > Viscum > Viscum album. The sequence goes on along the minus strand of OY728131.1, from coordinate 1,367,905,693 downwards.
TTTTCGGAGATATGGTTTTGTTGTGAGAAGAGTTAATTATTGAAAGGTGGTTACAAGAGGCTAATGTACAAAAGGAACTTGCTTCCATATGTGAACTTCATAATTCATGTTATCATATAATGATGAAAGAAAATTAGTTGTCACATAAATGGTTAGTAAATATATGTCATAGAAACATGATAATGTTATAAATGAGAAATGTTGTCATTGATATTCATCATATGTCAAGAAGAAGTTATTGGTGTTGCAAATTTTTTTTTATAAATGTAATATTTTAAATTCATTGCATATTAATATTAAAATTTGTTCAACATGACCCCTATAATTGATTAATTATTATTATTTTCGGGATAATAATTAAAGGATCAACTTTTAGATAAAATTATTAGTATTTATTTAATTTATAATTTTACATTCATTACTTATGTTATGTATTTGAAACATAAATCAAATGTTATAACTTTTTTTAAATGTTTCCGGAGAAGATATGAGAAGTAATGTGGGTATTATATGAATAAATTTAGATCTAATAGTTTTAAAAAAACCATAACTGAATAGTTCATATGTTAGGTTATAAAAATTGAAATTGAAATAAGTTTAGAACAGCTTATACATTACAACATAATGGATTGTCTATAAAAAGAATATAATGTTGGTTGTGATGTGGTGTAAAATGTTACTTGAGCATATTCATTTCTACTACTTCTAGAAACATGTGATGAATACATCTGTATATATATTTAGAATAAGTGTTTTTATATCCCATGTTCTGAAATGAATCCATATGCAATTTTTTGTGATAATACTCTATGTTAGAAACATGTCAGATACATTGGGATTCCATGAATTATAAAGAACAAAGGTGAAAATTTTGTGAGGATTAATTAGATAGGTGAATATGTAATCTTTATTTTCTATGATCTAAATGTATGTGGATATAAATGTTCTAGTAAAGTAAAAAAGATAGATGATTCTATGGCTGTAAAATATAGTGAAAACACTAAGGAATATGTTTCACTGATACATTTATATGAGGAAGATGAAGAGGATGAAAGAATAATTTTTTAGAAACATGAAAAAAATTCTAATAGTGGCGATGGAATGACTTTTAAACAATCATACACATTAATTTCTCGTGATTATGAAGTGATTATTAAATCCCTTCTTATGATAAGGAATCATGTGTAAACTCATAACATTATCGGTGATCAACATTAAAAGGTTCAAAAAAGAAAAACATTAAATGTCTTCACACATACCTCTTGATATTCAAAAGATCATCAAAAATATGTTAATGATGTTTTGATAACCTAGAATGGATTCATGCTACTAATTAAGACATGGATAATATTGAGATGTAAGATACTTGAGAGTAAAAACCAAAACCAAACAAAAAAAATTGACTGGTTCAAAGTGCATGTTATGGAAAAAGTTGAATGAAGATGGTGATGTGATAAGAGAAAATTTATTGATTTAGTTTCAATGGATAATCATAGATTAACTGTATTTATTTTGGTGAAACTTTTTCTCTAGTGGAATAGTTGGAAAAAATCAGAATCTCTCTTTCAATTGATGCAATATGATGTTTTAAATTATTTTCAGATGGATTGGAAATCAATGATTCTCAATGTGGAAGATGCTGAAGATTTCTTATCATGAAAAACCATGTGGTTTTTTTATTGTAATGGATTAAAGTTAGGTGTTAATGTTTCTGAAAGAATTGTATGGGAGAAAGAACGATCTAAGGGAATGGTATTTAAAATTGGATACCTATATAAGAATGATTAAATTTATGAAAGGAATAGTTTATTGTAATATCTTCATCAATGAAATTTAGGATATTTCCCTCATTTTTTTGTATATGTTGATGATTTTTTAATGATAAAAGAACATGTGGAATTTTTACTAAAACGATAATGAATTATTTTAACATGTGCAGTCTTGGTGAAATGAAATATTTTAATGGGATATAAATATCACAAAAGAATAAATATATTTTTATTTCTAAATAAAATTATGGTATGAAAGATCACATAAATTTTGTAATATAAAATTCAAACCCATTTTCATATAAATTTTAGTGCGAACCATGTTAAATAAATACTTGGACGACAAGAAAGTTGACACTAAAGAGATTTAGAATCTAATTAAATGGTTCTTATATCTAACTACGTCAAGACCGGATATTCTGTATTCTACTACCATATTTAAAAGGTTCCAAATTTATCTATAAGAATAAATCTATTAGTAGGAAAAATAATATGTAGATACATAATAAAATAAATATTATATAAAATATAATTCAATAGCTAAGAAATAATTGATATTTGTGAAAACCTTGATGATGATTGAGAAGGATCCACTCTCAAACTCTTTTTTTAGATAATTTTTTCTTCTTTCCAAGATTTTTTATTATTTAATAATCTATTCATCGATAATGATTAGTACTTTCATGGTTTCGTATCAACTTGGATCAATGGTGTCGAGATCAGGGCCATAGAATTTGAAGATCATGTAGTGATTATTTCTTCAGTCTGTTAAACCATATGGGAGGCATGGAAAAAATCCAACCTGGGAAAAAGAAGTTCTTTATTGTATGTCTATATGAGGTTATGGTCTCAGATCTTTTAGTTGGTATCACTTTTTAAGGGGTGTCAGCATTCATTTATGTTAGGAAACTTCCTCAAGATTTATCATGTGCCTAGCATGGTGGAGGGTCACTGGATCACGTGGATGCCCCCCCTAGGGGGCTTGAATCACAATGTGGATGGGTATTTTATGGGTGGGATGATGAGAGGTGGTGGGTTTCCTCAGGACTTATGTGGCTTGGTCCTAATAGGGTTCACTAATTTCTATAGATCGAGTGATTCCTTAGTCATGGTGGTGAATGATTTTATATTTACTAGGATGATTTTTAGGCAGCGTAGTCTCTAGGTGGCTGAGGTTGAGTCCAATTCTGATGTTATGGTGATGTCCATCTAGTGGCGTCTTATAGTTTCATGAAAATTGACCTATCTTATTCATAGATTCTTTGTTGAGACTAACCACATGAAAATTGCTTTACATATCTAGAGGATGGTAATTTCACATAGGTATGACTAGATAATATGGGTATCTTGGAAGAGGATATGTTTATTTATGATTGCTTGTGTTCACCTCATATTCAGTGGAAGGTTTACATTTGCAGGGATTTCCATGGTTTTCATCACATTTTTCCCCTTGAGTGTTCCATTTGTACTTGAATTTTTATAGTTTTGATATAAGTTTACCTTCCATAAAATAAATATTAGCACTACAGAAGTGAAGTATGATACTACCACTCTAGCCACAACACTAATAATATAGATGAAGACTTAGTTTTTAGGCTTTGTTATTGAATTTAATATACCTCTACTCTTAGGTTTTGATAATCATAGTGTTATTAATCATAAAATAAATCCATTACACTATTCTTTCTTAAAACATAATTATATCAAATATCAAATTATAATAAAAAATTGTGGAGAATAATAAACTCAATATAATGTATGATCCTATGAAATAATTTTTTTCCTGGATTATTCACAAAACCTTTACCAAAGGAATATTTTTTCAGACAAAGGATTAACATGGGAATCCAAACTCTTTCTCTCTAAGGATGATGTATATGTTGTTGACGCCTCTCTCGGCATGTCTTTGGATAATGATTTTAATGGGCAGAAAAGTGATTTTTCATAAATCTATCCATTGGTATGTGTTAAAACATTTAAGGAATTATTTATTTATGGGGTGTTCTGGGTATGCTGTGAATTCAATTTGTAATTGCATGAACTATTATATCATTATGTTAAACTGGTTGTAGGAAAAAAATTATAGGAATTAGAAAGATGGTGCGAAGAGATGGAATAATTAAAATTTGAATAATTTCCATGAGTCACTACTTTTGTGAATCTTGGTTTTATAGTCAATTATTATTGTTTCTCACAATGAGCCTTGTTGTGTAGGATTTGAATTTTTGACTATTGATCCATATAATTAGTTTACATAATTCTATGATTTATAATCATTGATTGACAAGGAAATTCAATTGGGGTGATTGTTGGGACATTGTTTGAGGGAATTTGGTTTTTATATTATGAAGGATGATTTTATCGATTGTTTTTTAGATAGTTTTTATCATGAAAATTAAATTAACATTGTATGATTCAGTGATTAGATGAAGGAGGTACTAGGAATAGAATGTAAGATTAATGTTGGTATGAAAATATAATGGTTTCAGTTTTATGTTCTAAAAATGTTTATGGGGTGAATTTGGTTTATATACTCACATTTTTTGAGAATAATTTTTTTAATTGGAGTGGGATGATATCTCAGTGTCTGATTATCTTTTAAATATTCATTACCAAATCTAAATATGATTTAATATTTTTTACGACTTCAATATCACATGTTTTCTATTAAACCTATGGTATAGGATTTTTGAAGTAAAGGAGGAGAGAGGTATAAATGATACGTTAATCCTAATGTTCTTAGTATCATGAATAATTAATGACAAAAGTATAAGTTTGTTATGAAGGGAGTCTATGATATTATTTCCTCCATTCGTAGTTCAACGATGTGAGATTCACCTAAAAAAGAATTTTTATGAAGGCACTGAATCATGATGTTTCTGTTTTTAGATGTTTTCTTGATTTGATAATCGACGAATTGATTATAACTTATGATTCATAAAATAAATCATCTTAAAAACTCACTAAATTGTTTTAAGGGGGTCAAGAATCATTAGATATGTGTTGACACTGATATATTTCTTGGGATCAGAGACCAATCAATCTAATGAAGGCCAATAATGTAGAAAACCATTTTCATAAAACAAAATATTTTTATATTTTTTAGTGGGTCAAGTCTCAACAAAAGCATTATGACACTGATAAGTAATTAGACATTGTACATTATCAAAAAAATTGTTCTATCATTTTGAGGATTTATTTGGAAAATGAAAAAATGTGAAATTGTTTGATGTTTATTCAAAAGTATTGTTGAAGGGTGTTTAAAGGTCATTTTTTTTGTAATAATGTTTACGGAATAACTTGTACAATTATAACATCGTAATGAGAATTCATCAGTTTTACATATTCCAAAGTTATTTAATAAAATTGAAACTAAATATGTATCAGAATGAAAAATTACATAGAATTTAATATTGTTTTTAACTATGATGAAGGATGATGTTTTGATAATATTTTAGAAGTTTCAAGACTAATAAATAAGAGTTGGGAAGTGTTGAAATGGTAAAAGTGGAATTAAAAATGAAAGTAAAATTCTGGTTTCCAGAAATTTGGTTTCATATGATTATTAATAATGATTCCTGCACATTAAATTCTTAGAGAACCTATAAATAGATGTCAAAGTAAAACTTATTATTAAATTGTTCATATGAGGGAAAGAGTGAGTCTATAGACTGTTTTGTGACAAAATTAGTCAATGAAGACTTTTTAGATTGATTTTTATTGAGAAACATCTCTAGATACAAGAAGCGTTAGGGAGAGATTGTGATCATGTTTTCTAAATTAGACCAAGAAATAAAACTTTCATATTTGGGGAAAGAAAGAAGTGGCTCATAATAGATTCAAGAGTTATTATTCTTAATTTATCTCTGCACAGAAGTATTGTATTAAAGAATTTGACATATCCATCATACTGATCTTTTGAAGGATGTTTAGAATAGTTTTCCACCTACTGTATGGTATAAAAGTGATGACTTATAATTTGAATAATTAAAAATATAGAAGTTAATGATGTAGAACCGTGGAATGTTTTCAACATACTGGTGAACGTTTCTAAAAATGTTAAAAAAATATTATTCACATCATTTATTCTAGGAGAAGCACATGCACTGGTCTATTGATTATAGTGCTACAAATGTTTAAGGTTACATCCAACTAGTTGTATCCACATAAAACAATTTCATTATAATGTGTTTTGTTATGTTATGCTATTTGAAAACCAAACCAAGTACTAGATAATATTATTGAGAAATGAACCATGTAAATACTTGTGTAACTATAGATGTGCGAATGATTGGTTTTTAGAAAAGTGAGAATTGATTAATTGGAGTTGAATAATGCTATTCAAGAAATATAACAAAAAATAAAAAGTGGGCATTGTTTAACCTCTAACCCCTCTTAGTGATACCATGATTTTTTTGTTGAGCCTTATCAATAATGAAAAAAATTGAATGTTATTTTTTTCTTCTAAATATGAATTTATGAATTTCAAATATTTACTACAATTTTTAAAATTCAATTTTTAAAAAAATTTGGATTCTAATTTAATATAATTTCACAAAATGAAATATAAAATAGTTTTTATAAAATTACATTTAAAAAAAATAAAAGAACTTATTGAAAAAATAAAATATATTATTGATTATTATGAAATTATTTTTATTATTTTTATTCAATTGTATCTAATGTCACTCTAAAACTAAATTTAAAATATAATATAAATTTTAGTTAATTTATTTAAATATAATATTAATAGTTTTTTAATGCTTTATCATTTTTAACAATTCACTCAAAAATCATTCTTCTGAGAAAAATATTAATAGAGTCTCCATGGGAAAATTATGAAATGAAGATATAAAAAAATAATTACATATTATCAAATTAAATTTCTAATTCTTATAATTATATATTTTAAATAAAAATATATAAATTATAGAAAACAATTTTGATAAATAAATTTATACAATTTTCATCTGAAAATATTTATAAAATCATCTATATAAATATGATGAATATGAAAATATAAAATTAATACTTATGAATAATATGATTTATTAATTTCTATAATTACAAGGGTTATCATCGGGTGGGTTGGTTTGAGATTGAACTAGATTTCCATGAGTTGGGATGACCAAGAAGTGGTATTGGTTCGGCGGTGCACATTTTTTTTTCAGGAGGAACATGACAAGAGGGGGGGGGGGGTTGTACCACCTAGATATCTTATTATATATTTCCTTATAAATATTTTTTTATTTTTTATTTTTAATCACCTAATAGACAATGTTTAAATGAACTACGATATGCTATTCCAATACAATTTTTTAATTTGACAAATATCACAAAGCCGTTAGATTGGCAGTTATGAATCAGGATTAGAAAATATTAAAATTGTTGTGGTTCACACATGTATAAAATTAATTTATTGTATATCTGTTGATTAGAAAGAAAAATATAATCATTTGTATGTCAAAGGTATATAGTTATTAATTTTTTTATGTCTGAAATGTGTTTTTAGGTTAATAAATTAAATTAATAATTATTTATTGATTATTTAAATGAAATTAGTATATTATATTTTTATCAACAATAATAACATTCATTTTTTTTCTAGGCGTGAGATAATAATTTATCTATTTATGTGTTTTTTAAATGTTTGTATCATGATTTTTTACATACATTAAAATTATTTTTTCCACCTATCAATATTGAATCTGGAAAAATGGATTCCATATTTGGAATCATGTGGTTTATTATTTTTTAATTGGTGTATTCTAATTTTTATCATTATGAATAGTAACCAATAGAAATATTTTTCACCTTGGAAATGGTGAAATTGTAAAAATATGTTTAAAAGAATGAGATTATGTCTAAAAATCAACGCAACACTTGGAATTATACTATTGTATTTATGTAATTTGTCAATTTCAAAATTTATTTGGATGTCATTGAATTACAATCAACTAAATTGGCTTAAAAGAGTAATTAACAACATTTAATGATAATAATATTTTTTTTATTGATTATAAATAAAAAACTGTAAGGCATGACAAGGGGGATCTGAGATGGTCAAAAATTTCACCTCATAACCTTTTATGATCCAATTTTCAATGAAGAGGTATAATTATATCCCATTAATATTAAAATAGTAGTTACCATAGTTAAGATTAAAATTTCATTACGAGGTGTTTGAAACAAATCTTAATGATTAAAATGGCCCGAAAAATATCTATATTTAAGTGGATAATTGTATTTAGTGACTATATGTTTTTTAATTCTAAAATCCATTTTGAAACATTTTTCTAAATAAATAATTAGTTTTATTTTATCATTTTTGGAAATTTGAATTGTGTCATTTCCCCTATTTATAAATAGGAATCCATTTTTTATTTTTTAACCCCACATTGAGCCATCCAGCTCTACAAAAACCTTCCCAAATCATTCCTAGAAATCATTATCCATGTTCTTGAGGTTCTAGTATTCAAAAAAGTCCAACCCTAGTGTCCTTAATTGGAGATCCAAAGGAGTCATTTTAAGGAATATGTTTTCATCTTAACTGATCACATACTTTTTATGTATTATTTTTTACACTGAAAATTTATATGATTTATACCAAAATAATTAATTCAGTATAATAAATATACTTAAATGAATTTATTATTATTACATCACCATTATTCAACCTCTTTTCCAATAAATTAAAAATGATAACATTGTTCATGCGTACGTGTTGACTATCACATCCATGTAGTGATGTGATTTATTTTTCATTTTTACATTACATTGATGGTAATAAATATATATTTAACAAATTTTATATTATATAAAATATATAATAATGAATATTTAAATGGGAATAACTAATTATGTTTTTTTAATGCATCCGTCAAAATGTGGAAATAACATTCATTCATATGTAGGGATTACTGTCTCTATATGAGGTGTAAATTATTTTTTGTTGTCTACATTTTATTTATTATTATAAATATATATGTATATAATTAATAATTATTATATTTTTATAATTACTATAATTTTGGAGATTATGTAACCATGATCAATGTAAATGGATCAAAACTACCGAGCAACAACATACATTAAAAACAAATTATTCTTCACCTAGAAAAATGATGTCATTAAATAAATGTTAATAAATTGGTGATCGAAGGTTATACATAAAACAAAGAATTTATGATATATATGACTATGTTTTTTTAACATATTTATTATAAAGTCTATATATTTTTATGATGGAGGTTTGAACACATGTGAAGGAAGTTGGACTTAAATTAAAGGTATATTTTACAATCCCATCATTATTTCTGATTGTTTATGTTTATGTCTCTGCTAGGGAAATTATTTTAATTTTTTATCCTCATCCCAATATGTTTTCTAATCCTATATTTATGTGTGGGAATTAAAATTTTTCCTCTATTTTTATTCTCTTTATATACTCAATATACATATTTTTTTAAATGAAATCCTCCTTTGTTTTAATGCGCGACCAGAAATCTTTTTCTTCCATATTTATATTTTAGTTACAATGTCTAAAATAGTTTTTTACAGTTATATAATTATTTATTAGATAATTTAAGTTTTCTTTTTTACTTTTTATAAAATGGGTTAAATGGAATCTTATTATTATTTCTGAATGAGGTACTTTTGACATTATACTGAAAATGTTAAAGGAATATTTTTTTTATCATGTACAATATGAATAAAAAATACCACCATTAAAACCACCCAATTATTTGAAAAATTATTAAAACCATTAAATGGACCATTTAACAGAACAATGTTTCCTTATTATTTGAGACATTTTTCAGATTTCAATCTGAAAATTGTATTATCTTCATGAAATATTTCCATGATATTTTTAATGTATTTGAATCTATATAAGCATCATTTGTTAAATTTTTTCATGATAATACACTCCAGTGAAACTGTCTAATGTATTTCTCTGTATGGTTTTTGATCCATTTTACAAGGTGATGCATCAACATTTTATATGATATTTCGTCCAAAACAACCAATTATTTATTTTTAAAGAATTTTTATTATGTTGTATAGTTTACTCATATATTAAATGCATTGAACATATTATGTGATAGGTGGGGCCTAAAAAATATATATCCCCATGATGCATCATTAGGCCTCATAATATATAATAGTTTGGGTATTCAGATGAGCGGTTACCCATTTATCTAAGATGTCTTGTCACGAGGACTTTGTGGTGTATCTTAAATATCTCGCCCAGAGGCCTTAAATTTCATATGTCTGACATTATAAATATCATCATTATCAAATCTGTTAATGGCTGACATGATATTATTTAAATTGTTTTGATACCAGTCTATATGTTTCAAGGTCAAGTTATTATTTATATATAAATATTTGATCATCATTTATTCCAGGAATATTATTGTTGACTTATATTTCTTCTGCCGTATGCAGTCCTTTACTAGACATCTGAGCTCGTTCCCTTATTATGCTTTAATTCTATAGGATTTCATGAAATTTATTTCGATTTTTATATTTGTATATGATTCAGATAATAATTGATTTTTCAAAGTAAATTCAATATTTTATTTTATTTTTGAAAATGTAATGTAAGAATCAATTATGTATCTAGTTTACCAAAACTACAAAAAAATTCAATATTGGGATCTAATGCATTGTATATATTTTCCAATGTAAAAATGTAACCACCAACTCTTGGATATATTGAGTAATAGTCTTTATATGGGTAACCTGAGTGTAATACATCCCCTATTTAAAAAAGAATATTTTATAGTATAACTACTCATACATGTGGGTGATTCAACTGAATACCCCAAAACATTTTACACAGAAGTGTTCAAAGGAATATAATTTAATTTATTGAAATAATCCTACATTAAATATAATAGTAAACAATAATTTTTTTAAATTTTTTAATACAAAATATTATAATCACCTCCTAGAAAAACATATGTATATAATTATAATATATATATATATTAATTTTTTTTAATAAATATTATGGGCTAATGAAATTTTATTTTCAAATAGCCATTTCATAGTCATCTAACCATATATCAATGATATGTGAGTGGAACTGGGACTGTTTTCATAACCTCTACTCAAATTCATGAATATTTAATTTCTAATTTTGTATAATTACATACCAGATTTATTTGGTACTAATTATTTCTATTAGGTGAATAACAAAAGAGTGAAATCATGAGACATATAAATTTATCATTATTATGGGTGTATAAACATCTTCATGAAATAACAACACCTAATACAATACCAAAGGATTTTGTGTTATTTAATTAGGCATGAAAAATAAAAATCAAAACCATATATAATAATTGAACTCATACCTTCTCAAATTTTAATCAAAAACAAGTTCAACTTTCTATTATTGATCATTTATTAATGGAACCAAATATGGAACCCTCAATATTATCCCCACACACATTCAAGACCTTATATTATGAAAATCATTTTTCTCTCTCCTTTACTAAGGGGAACAAAAAATTCATTCGACGTGCTTACAATAACTGGAGTTCCATTCCTTTGATCGTGATTCAAGAACATGGATTGGGGTACTGAAATATCCTCTTTCTCAATCTAGAATTTGGATGATAAGGGATAGAGGCTCATAAAATAATGGGAATGAATATTACCTCAAATGTTCACTTCTCATGACCTGTATAGATAGGTTTGGAGTATTAAAAATGTCATATTTTCCACCATATAACTAAAACAATCTAAATTATCCCTAAAGTAAAGTAAAGGACTTGTTAAATATGTCATTAATGTGGTTCCCTTGAACCATGCTCCAATTATATCTTTTAAAAACACAAAATATATAATTGGATTAAATACCAAGTGAGTATTTCCAAACGGAACAAACATATGTTTTAATAATTTAAATATTTATTTTCACAAAATTTATATGATCCCCCAAATAGAAGGATTATTTTTCCTCAGTCAAATCTATATGAATAACTTCACTTTTTAAACTTTTGATCATTTACCCAAAATATAACCGCAGTAGACCCCTTTATATACTCGTCAAATTTTATTCTGAAAAACATAACGTGAGGTATGAAGACATAATAAATCAGTGAGTTTATATTCTCATTAGGGGACAATTTTGCAGTGGATCATCAAGGGATAGATAGAAAACACATGATAAAAACTAATATAAGTGAAATAAAATTTTAAAAGATCATGAAAAAATAATAGTTTCTTCAAGAAATAGTAGAGTAACCATTATTCTCAAATGATCAAACAAAAAAAACATCATATTAGTGAAAAACAAGATAAAATAATCCATAACTATGGGTTCATAACATTAATATAAAATATAGAATTGTGATATAAGATAAAGCATAAGATTGCATTCCCAGTGAATTGGGGATTTCTACTCTATTCAAATAGCATTGTGGGATTTGTAAAATTAATGATTTAAAATATCGGTATTGGTCTAAAAACCTATGTATGCTCTTGGGATTTTTATAACAACTTGTGCACACTCATGGAGATATAATTTACACACATGTACCCTATTTATTTTGGGATTACAACCCTTCTTCCATAGTTATATTTATATTACAATAATTTTACAATATTGGGAATTGGATTATGAACAAATTTACTTATTTTCATTCTTCTCACCATCCATATACCCTATTTGTCTTGGGTTAACCATCTATATAACATATTGGGATTGGACTACTACCCATATACCCTTTTGGCCTCATGAAGTATAAAACATCATCCAATGAATTTAGAGAGATATAACACCCCATCCATCTCATAATAATCCCCAATACATATATGTGACACATGATATAAAATAAAATGTGGTTTATAACATTTTAAAATTGAATCAAATTAAATGACTTAAAGAGATAGATCGGTCAACAAATTAAATGATAATCACACTAAGAGTGTTCTTAATATAGGAAATTAAAATGTGATTAGTGCCAAATAATACATTATGAGATAAATATTTTTGATTTGTGCAAGGAAATTGTGACACCCATAGGTTTCATTGTACGTTATTTCTTCAAAGTAATTCAATAACTAGCACTACACACAACACCGAGTTCAAGTGCACCACGACTTACCAAACTAGTCGTTAAAAAGAGGTTATGAGTAGTATTAACTAAATTTTTATCTTTATATAATCCTTATAATTTTATAATCCATATTATGAGTTTCATAGTCATAATGAAAAAACAAATTCATTTTTTTCAGATAAAAGAAGTATTTTTTAAAAAAATGCAATTTTACAGTCTTTTATTGGAGAACCCTTTTTAAATATAATATTTGAAACTTTTATATATTCAATTTTACAAAATAAACATCTTCATTATAATTGGGACATAATAATTTAGTTCCAATAAATTTTTTGTGCTTTTCCAATAAATTTCATATTTGGGTGAATAGTGAAAATACTATTTTTTAATTAAAAAAAATTTTAATCAAAATAATTTGTATTGTTAAATTATAAAATTTAGTGGTTTGGAAGTATAAATAGATTATATTTTTACCATTTAATCATGTTTTATTCATTGCAAATATTCTCACTTTGAAATTTAACATAAACAAGTATCAAACTTTTCTTTGTTATTATTTCTTAAAAACACACTTTTTGGTTTTGACAACGAGAATTAATTTTAAATTAATAAATTCAACTGATATGTTTTGAATTTGGTAAAATAGTATTTTTTTTTTAATTCACAATATCAAAATTATTTTAGGGTGAAATTTTGGTATTTTTCTGAAAACTTTCAATTTTTGATGAATAGTGAAAAACACTGAGTTATTGGATAAAACTGACTTTTTATATAAATAATTATATATTTAAATTTAAATTTATTTTAGGTAAAAATATATATATAATACTTATATAAGTTCAATATAATTTGTTGGATTCAGTTTATAATTAGTTTAGATATATAAAAATTCAATTGAACTTTTTACCGTCTTTTACCCACCTCCTAAGAGAATTTGCAAATTCGCATAAAACTTAATTTTACCATTTTTGTGGGTTGAATTTTAAAAATATGAGAGAAAATTTTAACCTCATTATGTAAAATTTAATTCAATAAGTTGAAAATAATATTTTGTGAATATTAACTTTTAACTTTTATTTACCGCGATTAATGGTAAATATGGTAATTCAAGGTAAAAAAGAATATTATAATAATACAACATTACTTTAACACTTTTCCTGAGCTTATTAGATGAGTAATGGACGACCATGGTCATCTTTGGGTCTTTTTTGGGACCCCATTGAGCCACTTATAATTGATAATGACACTTTATTTTAATTGACTTAATGTAAAGTTAAAAATTACATAATCAAATGTCTTTTTGTAATTAATTTTTTAAATGGGGTTATGTAAGTCATCTTTTAGACTATAAATATTAATTGGAAAGCTAAAAATATTTTCTAAATTGTAGTTTTTTATATGATTTTTAGACCTCAAATAAATTAAATTATTTATGACACAATAATTGTGTAGTATTTACCTCATTAATAGATGATTTAAATAAATTAGATTATTAATATTTGAACTATATCCAAAACCTTTTAAATACTTATGAGATGATTTTATTTAGACCATTAATCACCTTATCATCTACTTTAATTAGTTTTAGACCATTAGAACCGAATATCACTATATAATAAAAGGACACCACCTCTAACCTATTCCACTAACCTTTCTAAACCCTTGGCTCATCCAACCCCTGCCAAAACATGCTCTCAAGATCCCTATATTACACGTAGAAGCCTATCCATCGGTAGAAGTCACTCCAAAAATTTCTTTTGGTTCAACCCAAAGGAAGTTACCCAAATTAAAGGTACGGTTTCTCTTAAATTAGTTTTCTTTTATTTTGTTTTATTTGACTTATCCACCCCCCTAAACTCTCATTATTACTTTAATTTATGAGAAAACCAGTATAAAAAATATACTATGATATTTTTTTGAGACGGATTTGAATTACACTTACACACACCTCCATCTAATGGGTGAAGAACATATTGTTTTTGTGGTTGGAAAACTAACGCCTCATGAAACGATGATTATTCGATTATCTCATACCGCCTCTCATGGTGGCAATTAAGATTGAACAGTACCTATATATGATATATATATTATGTTTATGTTTTCTTTTTTCTTCTGTATTTTCCATTTATATTATACTTTTATGGTTTCCATTATGGGTAAAACGCGATAATTTTATTTGAGAAAGTGTGGACTACGACCCCCTCAAAGTGACATGACTCGTTAATGTCTTATGTGGGACGTATAAAGTATGGAGTTAATTATATTATATGTGATATTATTCTGGAATTATTATATACTTATGTATCATTATTATTTTTTAATTCCATTAATATACACAACAGAAATGAATGTAGTGTTCATGCGTATGTACGACTTACCGTCTCCATGAACGGGGCATTTCATTTCTTATCTCAAAATGTTATGTACTGTTATAAATACATATATATAATCTGTACATATATGATATATATGAATTATAAAAGAGTAATATCATTCTATATATAATGTAATTTTGATTAGATATACAATTTACAATTATAACAAGGTCATTTTTTACTCAACTTTCGAACATCAACAAAATGTCCTATATGAACTCAAATAATTAACTAATTGTTATAGTAAGGTAATGAGTGATATAAAAGGAATAATAAACATGAAAATATTATTAATCAAGTAGAAATTAACTTAATTTTATTATTTAGGAAGAACAAGGAACATACAAGCGGGTCATGTTAGACACGTGGTAAGGGGTTTTGTTATCACACCCTATTCTAGGGAGATTCATGCTATAATGCCACTATTTCCTTTTGTGTGGTGTATATACTGCCCATAATTGTATTCTTTGTGTAATACACTTTAATTTATGTGTATTTACATCATAATTGTATGATACTTCTTTCATGGGGGGTATGTTTCGTATGTTACAAAATTGTTAAAGGTTAATTTCAAAATTTCTTTACTATCCGAGGTTGATTTTACGTAAGTACCTACTGGGGAATCTTTATAATCCACATCTGTGTTATCCTAAAAATTTATTTCTAAGCAATTTTTTCTATTTAATATACTATGTGATAAAGTATTTTATACCCTTTTTTACTTTTTATAAGATGTTTATAAAGGAATTCTTCCTTCGTTTTCCAAATAAGGTACTTTATGACCTTTTTGACAAAATTAAGTAAAGAATGTTTTTTTAGATTTATACAGTGGGTGAGGATATTTTCCGCTATTATAACATTGTCTAATCTTCCCATACAAGCTTATATAAATATTTTCAAAATAAATGTTTTCTATACAATTATGTGACTCTTAAATTATTTCAAAATAGAAAGTGATATTTTTCTCAAATAGTTTTGATTTCATCTATGTCAACATCCTTCGATGGATTTTAAGCTTGATTAAAGATGATTTTTTATGATACAGAACTCTCATATTATATTGAAGGTGTTGTGATATATTTGATTATGGATGTGTTATTTTAACACCATTCATGGTTGATGGATAAAGTAATGACATTTTGAAATCTAGTTTAAATAAGAATGATTATGTTATGTTTAAAACTTTTATTTAGTTGAATGTATAAGACTAGTATGTTTTGGGTTGGGGACCGGTAAAAGTAAGCCCTCCGGGTTGGGGTCTGGTTACAGAAGACCCTCTGGGTTGTAGAACGGTTACAATGGCTCTCCGGGTTGGAGTTAGGTTACAGAGGATATCTGGGTTGGAGTCTGGTTACAGAGGCTCTCTGGGATGGAGTCCAATTATAGAGGCTCTCCCAGATGGAGTCTGGTTATAGAGGCTCTTCGAGTTGGGGTCCGATTATAGTTAGCCCTTAGGTTCTTGTACGAGGCCTTGGAATAGAAATTAAAGGCCGATACTATACATTCCCTCATTATGATATTATTTATTGCATGTGATTATTCGACTAGTAGAATATCCATGTGAATATGTAAATGAAATTATTTAATTGTATCTTTTCCACATTATGCTGATGTATAAGTATAAAAGGATTTTGTTTTTGTATTATACAGTGCATGAAATGATTTTTTTTACTTTTGAATGTTTTCTCTATATTGTTATCTTTACTGAGCATCTATGCTCACCCCTTTCTTATGTTTTATTTTCCCTGGATCCCACGAAGTGTTTTATTTTTGAGATGGAGAGTTAAGCTGAGAGAATAATGGAATTCACAAAGGATTTTTTTGTATGTTGGGAAGTGTAATGTAACGTTCATGTATGTAATCTATTTTTCAAGACTGCTAACCTGATGGGTCTTTCGGGACATGATTCCTTGTAATCATTCCAATATATTAAAATAATGCACTGACTCTGGGAATCTAGAGTCATGGCATTATAGTTGGTATCAAAGGAAGTTTATAAATAACCTTGGAAAAAAGATTTACATAAACTAAAATTAGAGCACATTACCCTAAGATAGACTTTCAGGATTAGTATACAAGAACTTACTAAAATTTTTGTAATGTAGAGATTTTGTGAGTTTTCAAAGCAAATACATCCATGTCCGGATATGAGCAGGTAGAAGCAGCTCTGGAACAGATGTACCTTGGGTTAAAACCCAAAAACACCTCTTTGAGCTAGACTCGAACAGGAACTGGTGCACAACAATGGGCCTTACTGCACTCTTGGTTACGATACTCCCAGGGGATATGCTTGGGATAATGTTCATTTTCTTTACAAATTATTATTAAGAATTTATGAGTATATACCTTCTCGATGAAAATGTTTTTATGATTGTAGATTATATCCATAAACGGTTCTATTTATGTTAGCTATTTTACAAGTTTGGAATTATTCATTTCAATTCATGAACTGACCAAGTCTATTGCAATGTATAAAAATGGCACCTAGTATATGGAATGTAAACTCCAGCAATATGTATGATCCAAATACTAAGAAGGATCCCATCTTTCACGGTATTAAGCCAAAATTTAAAAGGGAAATAGTCTCCCATGTATTCTAAATATATGAAAAAATTGTATCAATTGTTAATAAGATAAGTAAATAATTCTCTGATTACTATATCTTTGAAGGGAAGAAAGAGAAGTAAAGGATGAAAGAGAGAATGATGGAAAAAGGGATGATAGAAAAGAAGGATTCTCCCATATGTGATAATTGAGGAAAGAATCACCTTGGTAAATGAATGAAGGGAATGGGAGTTTGTTATAATTGTGGAGAAAAAGGACACCAAGTACGTGATTTCAAGGGCAAGAAAAAAGATTCAAATGTAAAATGCTTCATCTGCAAGGCGTTGGGACACTACGTGAAAAAATTTCCCAATCATCAGAGTATACCACAAATGATGCTATTGGATAATAATCAAGTTATGATACAACCACATATGAAGAGGAATGACTAGTGTTCTTATCTTGTTATTATAGAATTATTTAATTTGAGTTTTGTATTAACAATATACTAGTTATATGAATTATGGATATAAATAAGGATTTTACTGCAGTACTATGTTATTGAGGATTTGAGATTATATAGTTCTAAGAAAAAAGACATAATAGTATGCTACAGTTTTTGAAAAAATACATGGTTGAAGGAAAGGTAATCCTCAATATGGTCCTGATAATGAGGTAGTGATTTTGGAATAAAAGATGGTTGATTTGGATAAATTATATTGGATATTCTTGACTAACGTGAAACTGATTAATGATTTGTAAATTCCATCATTGTTGGAGTTTACAACATCATTGGATAGAAGGAGTATATCCAGTATTCTATAAGGAATAAGGGAGCATTAATGTAATCAATACAGTTTTATAGTAATTCACGTTATCACCATGTTTGGAAATAATACACTATGAAGGTGTTCAAATGTAATTACGTGGCAAAAAGGATATTCATTGTGTTTAACTTCCTTAAAAATTTTGGACTGTGAGTTTGGATAGAAGTATTTTTGATAAGTCTAAAGTTTTAAATGGATTATGATTTAAATTTGATAAAACTATTAATGTTATTTCTTGATTGTTATGAAAAGGACAACACGCTGACCCTGTGACAACCCGTCGCGTTGGACAAAGCTGTGGGGAATTGAACCCACAACCATAGTGTGAATGAGATTTATTTCCTACCACTGGACTATGTGATGTTCCTGGATTGTATAATGTAGTTTTTTTTATTAAAGGGTCTTATAGATGAATTATAAATTCATTTTTTTGGAACCCTGTATGAATAGGATAAATATAATATATTTTTTTATGTTTTACTATATTTTATAGTGAAATATGAGTTTTTGGTAGAAATTAGTTAATGGATGGAACTCTACTTGTCAAGTATATATTTTTTCGTCTAGTATTCTATGAAGAAATTAATTCTTAAACATTAGGTAAGGGATCTTAAAACTAAAAATGTGTTATCTTAATACCTTATGTTTTGTTGAACCGATGATATTTTAAATCATCATTGATTGATAGCTTTGAGGCCCTCAATTCTATAATTGTTTGTGACTGATTAACTCAATCACTCCCTATAAATATTATCTTTTTTCCTCCAATTATTTTTCTCTAATTGACACTAATGTTCTGCTAATCTAGATCATAATTTGTTGGGGTCTTTTTCATTCCCCTTTTCCTCTTATTAAGACTACATTATATTAACCCAATTTCTAATGTGGGTTTTCCCACAAAGGTATTTTTGATTTTCAACCATTAATTTTTTAAGAACAATTTCAAATTGTGAGGAACCAATTTATTGAACTAGGGAATAATGTAATACCACTAAATCTCATTGTACGTTATTTCTTCAAAGTAATTCTATAACTTTCACTACACACAACACCAAGTTCAAGCGCACCACGACATACCGAACTAGCTGTTCAAAAGAGTTTATGAATAGTATTAACTAAAATTTAAATATTATATAATCATTAAAAAAATTTAATCCTTATTTTGAGTTTCTTAGACATAATGAGAAAAAAATTCATTTTTTTCAAATAAATGAAGCATTTAAAAAAAATGCAATTTTACCACCTTTTAATGGAGAACCCTTTTTAAAGCCAATATTTGAAACTTTTATATATTAAATTTGAAAAAATAAAATTCTCATTTAGAAAAGGGACATATGAATTTAGTTTCAATAAATTTTTGCTGTTTTTCTGATAACTTTCATATTTTGGTTAATAGTGAAAAATACTATATTTAAACTGAAAACAACTTTTTTAATTAAAATAATGTTTAATGTTAAATTATACATTTTAATGGTTTGGAAGTATAAATAGATTATATTTTTACCATTTTAGCCAATGTTATTCATTGGAAATAGTTTCACTTTGAAATTGAACATAAACAAGTATTAATATTTTGTTAGTTATTATTTCATAAAACATGCCTTTTGGTTTTGAAAATAAGAATTAATTTTAAATTTATACATGAAACTTCTATGTTTTGAATTTGGTAAAAAATACATAATTTTTGAATCCATAATTTCAAATTTATCTTTGGGTGAAATTTTTTAAATTTTTTATAGACATTCAATTTTTGATGAATAGTGAAAAACACCGAGTCATAGGTAACAACTGACTTTTTATTTAAATAATTATTTATATTATTTAAATTTATTTTTCGTAAAAATAGATACATAATGCTTATATAATATCAATATAATTATTGGAGTCATTTTATAATAATTTTGGATATATGAAAAAATTATTGAACTTTTTACCGTCTTTTACCCACCTCCTAAGATAATTTGGAAATTTGCATAAAACATAATTTTACCATTTCTGTGAGTTGAATTTCAAAACTCCAATACACACAGTTAAGCTTAGTATATAAAATTTGGTTCAATAATATGAATATAATTTTTGGTGAATATGAACTTTTGACTTTTATTTACCACGGTTAAAGGTAAATAGGGTAATTCAAGGTAAACAGATTTTTATAACAATACCAAATTACCATAAAACTTGCCCTAACCTTATTGGATGAGTCATGGCTGTCCATGGATATCTTTGGGTCAATTTTGGGACCCCATGTATCCACTAATGGATGATAATGACACTTGATTTTAATTAACATAAAATAAGTCAAAAATGACATAAACAAATATCTTTTAGTAAATAAATTTTTACATGGGGTTATATAAGTCATATTTTCAACTATAAATATTCATTGGAAAGATAAAAATATTTCCGACATTATTGTAATTTTTTTATAATTTTTAGACAATAAATAAAGAAATTATTTATCAAACAATAATTATGTAGTATTTACCTCATTAATAAATGATTTAAATAAATTAGAGTATTAATTATAAAACTATATCCAAAACCCATCCAATTATTATTGGGTGAATTTATTTATACCATGAGTTCTCATATCTACAAATTTAATTAGGTTTGTACCATTAGAAACTGAATATCACTATATAATAAAATAATATTTTCACACTTTCCAAAAGAGCCCCCCTCCCCCTTATAAAAGGACACAACTTCTTTCCCATTCCACACACCTCTAAAGCCCCTTGGGTCATCCAACCCCTACCCAAATAAAATCTCAAAATCCCTATATTACTCTTAGAATCTTTAACTTAGTCATATGTAACTTTAAAAAGTCTTTTTTGTTCAATCCAAAGGAAGTTACCCAAATTAAAGGTAACAGTTTGTCTTAAATTATTATTTTTTGTTTTATTTTACTTCTCAAACCCCCCTAAACACTTTTTATTCCATTTAGATGAAACAAACAGTATCCTAAACAAACTAGGATGTTTTTATGAGAATTATTCAGACTACACATACACACACAACCATCTAATGGGTGAAGAACATATTGTTTATGTGGTTGGAAAACTAACGCCTCAAGAAATGATGATTGTTCGATTATCTCCTACCGCCTCTCATTGTGGCTATTAAGAAGACTTTGTATTTATATATGATATATATATATATTATGTTTATGTTTTCTTAGTGCTTCTGTATTTTTCATTTATTTCATACCTTTATGGTTTCCATTATGGGTAAAACAAGATAATTTCATTTGTGGAAGTGCGTACTACCGCCCCCTCAAAGTGAAATGACTCGTTAATGACTTATGTTGTACGTATAAAGTATGAAGTTAATTATATTATATATGCTATTATACTAGAATTATAATATATCTATGTATCATTATTTTTTTAATTCCATTAATATAAAAAATAGAAATGAATGTAGCGTTCATGCGTATGTACGACTTACCATCTCCATGAATGGTGAATTTCAGTTCTTATATCCAAATGATATGTACTGTTATAAATAAATATATATAATATAGAAATATATGATCTATATCAAATCTAAATGAGTAATATCATTCTATAGATAATGGACTTTTGATCACATGGACAATTTAGAATTATAACAAGTTCATTTTTGACTCAAGTTTCGAACATCGACAAAATGTCTGATATGAAGTCAAATAATTAACTAATTGTTATAGCATGTTAATAAGTGATATAAAAGGAATAATAAAGATAAAAATATTCTTAATCAAGTAGAAATTAACTTATTGTTATTATTCAGAAAGAATAAGGAACATACGAGTGAGTAAAGTCGGACACGTGGTAAAGGGTTTCCTTCTCACACATTATTCTAGTGAGATTCATGCTATATTTACACTATTTCCCTTTGTGTGGTGTATGTACTGCACATAATTGTATTCTTTGGGTAATAAAATTTAATTTATGTGTATTTATATCTTCATTGTATCAAACTTCTTTCAGGGGGGTATTTTCGTAAGTTACCAAGTTGGTAAGGGTTAATTTTACAATCTATTTATTATCTGAGGTTGTTTTTAGGTAAGTATCTACTAGGACCTCTTTATCATCCACATCTGTGTTTTGTTAAAAATTTATTTCAAAACATTTTTAAAATTTACTAGACAATGGGATAAAGTCATTTATTCCCTTTTTTGACATTTTATAAGATGTTTATAAGGGAATCATTCCATCGTTTTCCAAACAACGTACATTATGACCTCTTCGACAAAATTAAGGTAAGAATGTTTTTTAAAATTATACGGTGGCCGCATCTATTTTCTGTGATTATAAATTCATCGACTATTCCCTTAAAAGCTAATATAAATATTTTAATAATAAATTTTTGCTTTATAATTATGTGACTCTTAAATTATTTCCAAATAGATAACAATATTTCTCTCAAATAGTTTGATTTCATCTATATCCAAATCCTTTGATGAATTTCAACCTTATTTGATGTTTATTTGTTTTGATACAAAAATTCCATATTTTATTGAATGTGTTGTGATATATTTGACTGTAGATGTGTTATTTTTACACCATTCATGGTTTATGGATAATGTATTGACATTTCGTATGCTAGTTTTAATACATATATTTATGTTATCTTTAATCCTTTTGGTTAGATGAATGTATTGGACTAGAAGTTTCTTGGTTGGGGACCGGTAAAAGTAAGCCCTCCGGGCTAGAGTCTGGTTATTGTAGAACCTCCAGGTTGGTGTCTAGTTACAGAGGCCCTTCGGGTTGGAGTCTGGTTACAAAATTTCTCTAGGTTGGACTCTAGTTACAGAGGCTCTCCAGGTCAGAGTCTGGTTACAGAGGCTCTCCGGGATGGAGTCTGGTTACAGAGTCTCTCTGGGTTGGGGTTTGGTTAATGTTAGACCCTAGTTCCTTGCACGAGGCCTTGACGTAGAAATTGAAGTCTGTTAATATAAATTTCCTCATTATAAAATTAGTTATTTCATGTGATTATTCGACTATTCGAATATCCATGTGAATAATTAAATGGAATTATTTAACTGTATCTTTTCTATATTATGCTGAAATTTATGTTTAAAAGGCTTTTGTTTTAGTATTATACATTTCCTTAAATGTTTAGGCTTGTTTATGAATGTTTCCGCTATACTGTTATCCTTACTGAGCATCTGAGATCACCCCTTTCTTATGTTTTATTTCCCCAGGATCCCAAGAAGTGTTGTATGTTTGAGATGCAGGGTTAAGCTAAGAGAAAAAAGGCATTTTAAAAGGATTTTTTCGTTGGATGTTGTAAAGTGTAATGTAACATTCATGTATGTAATATATTTTTCAAGAGTGCTAAACTGATCGGTCTTTCAGGGCTTGATTCCTTGTAATCATGCCAATGTATTAAAATAATGCCCAGACTCTGGGAATCTAGGGTCGGTTCTTTACAAAAATGTTTGTGAATAATGAATTATTATTTAGAAAACATTTCATAAAATAACTCTAAAAAGAGAATGTCACAACCCGTCCCCCAGGGCCCGTGTCATGACTACCCAACACCCGCCTTCCATAGGCCATGGGCTGGCGACTTGCACCGAAAGGCGCATCCCTAAAAATGGGAAGGCATTGCCATTATAACCTGTAAACACATGCAATCATGAACAGAACGATATGAAGACAATTCAATTGTATAGTAGAAAGGGTGTTGTAATTAAAAAGGGTCCGGAATACAATCCCAACTGTAAAGATACAAGTACAACTAAAATACAATTCAACTAAATAAAGAGAAAGACAGCTACAAGGTCGTCCTCCGAGGTTCCTACCTGAAGGCTAGGTATAGATTTCCTCCTCATCACTCCACATCCACCCATATCCTCTTTGTACCGACACACAATATGGTCCACCTCCGGGCACCTTCCAGTCTTGGTACTCTCAGCCTCAGTCAATGTTGTTCGTCCTCTTCAAAAAACGCAATGAGGTGCGGGCATAGCCCGTGCACGGGGGAGTATAACGATACTCAATAGGGACCCTGAGACCCTCATGGTCTCACAAAATCCACAAAAGAAAAAACCACAGAGCATGCAATCAACTGACAACCCAACTTAGGTATATTTCCATCTATATACCAAAGTTATCAAGTACACCCATCTTTATCATGAGGAAACACATAGTCCAACTGAAAATCCCAAAGATCAACTGTTCACAAAGGAAGAAATTCCGCGAAGGTATGTACCACGCAGGTACGCCACATAGAAGACTATCACCAAGGTATTAGCACAAAGGAAAGTACTTCTCATGTATGAACTCATATCACACCAGGTATAAATTAAGTAATGTAGTGGAGATGATTAGATGCAACTACTGAATCCTCTTACTTTGTTAAAAGGTAGACCCACACATGATCGCTCGGTGCAGACCCACACAAGATTGCTCGGTGCTAACCCACACAGGATCACTAGGTGCTGAGCCACAATTGATCGCTAGGTGCTGACCCACAGTGGATCGTAAGTTGCAGACCCATTCAAGATCATAAGGTGCTAACCCACACATGATCGCAAGGTATTGACCCACACAGGATCGCTAATTTCTGACCCATGTAGGATCGTAAATGGCTAACCCACATAGGATCTCTAGGTGCTGACCCACACAGGATCGCAACGTGCTGACCCACAAAGGATACGAAGGTGCTGACCCACACAAGATCATTCGTCATTCGTCCTCTCACAACCAGCTATAGGGTTTTCATGCTATGCTCGGTCATCTTCGGGAGGGTCCGCTCCACAATCCACTGGTCAATACTCCAACTGCCACGAATTATCACTAAGAAGTATCCCAAAGGACCACCACATCATTGGGGTCCCAACGCAATATATTGTGCATCAATTGGACGCACGGTCTGTGACTTATTAGTATTTTAGTCCCGAGGGCCCGGTTGGATTCGTGCTCGTTCCCACCCGACCGTACCACAACATTATGCAAAAATCTAGTGGGGTATACCAAAAGGACCACCTCGGTCCAGGGTTTCTGGTGCCGTAGAAAGTTAATCATTTTGGAATTGTATCCGCGAGATATGTCGAATACAAGATCTCAAAATATTAATAATAATAATATTATTGGGTGTTTCATGGACCCGAGCCACAAACCAGAATTTAATACTAAAAATTAGACTTAAATCGAGTATCTTAATGTTAGTATCACGTCACCACTTACGATAAGACATTCAGACATCACACGCTGGAGTTATGGATGGTCGAATATTTAATAACAATTATATATTATTATTATTTGAGAATTTAGGGTACCTGATCAAAAAACATGAAAAAGACATCCAATATTGTACTCAGAATTTATATCTTGATGTCAGGGTTGTACTGCCACTGAATGCTCATCAAACTGAGGTTTCACGAAGAATTTATGGTCAAAATATGGTTTTCCCAACAAAAATTAATATAATAATATTTTAATAATATTATTAGTATTTTTTTTAAACCTTCCCGGTCTTAAGATTCATCTCCTTTTTTTCATGTTGAGTGTATGTCCCTCTTAATTGGAACCTTATATTCATTTTTAATATATCTATCAAAATATTTAAGTTTCTCTTTCCAATCTAATTCTATCTCCATTAACGATTTTTCCTTCTTCAACACGGCCAGACCGTGGCCACAACCTCTTGCTACTCAATCAACGATGCCTCCAGACTACCACACAGTCTGGACACTACCTCCCAGCTGTCCTCCACTGCTGCACGTCGCAGCATCTACCTCGCCCAGAGATGCACCCTGAACACACACCAGAAATCACACAGTCACATCGCACCTTCCGTGGGCCGCCACATCTTCGTTCTAAACCTAAAAAATATAATGATCACATATTCGTGATTCTCAGGTTGAGGGATCCGCATCCATATGTCGCGCTGAACAGAATATTGTGTTTCCAGCGCTAATAAATATTCTGCCGCCTCCTTCCCCAAGCCACTACGACATCCTTCCAAGCCCGAAAAATTAAACGATTGCATATTTTTGATTGTTTCATCATGGTATTTGCCTCCATATATCGCACTCAGCAAAACATTGTGTTTCCAGTGGCAATAAATATTAGGCGTTGAAGAACGCATGAAGAACGCGCGAAGAATAAAAAGAAAGAAGTGCATGGTTTATGTGCGGGACGATGACCATATTCATTTGGCCATCATCTTCGTGAATTTAGGATATGAATATTCAATAGAACAAATTAAATCATATATAAAACCCCTACCTTGATGGTCCGTTGGAGGTGGTGCAAGGAAGAAGAACAAGTCGACGAGATTGTGATGTCAGCGTTCGTTTCTCCTGCAAGATGTTTCTAATTTGGGCTCAAGCGTCGTCTTCATTATCTGATTCTGGAGGATTCTCTTCATTGTACTGTATGTTCTTTGTTGATGAATCTCCTTCAATGTTCTCCATAGCTCCCCCTTTTTCCAATAATCCTTCAACCAAATGGTAATGTGCCAAATAAGTTTATTAAATAAACTAATTGAGTTGGCACATCAATTGGAGGATCCAAGAGTAATCACCCATTAAAGGGTATGTTCATGGGTCGGGTGGTCCCCACCTATGAATTTAAATTGGTTTTTTTAGTTCGGGTGGTCCCCAACAATAAACATTAAATCGATGGTTTTTAAAATAAAATAAAAGTTTTTATTTATTTTATTTTTATTCTTATAACTCTACCACGAAATTCAAGAAAACTAACATTCACCCTCGACCTACTGAAGTCAAGGTGAAGGTCTCATTAAGAGAATATCAGTTCCGTGAGTTCAACGGTGCCCTCAGATTTCAATTCTGAGCACCGATTCAATAGTTATATAACGCTGCTCGTGCGTTTACTGAACGTACCTAGAAAAATGTTTGAAAAAATTATAACAGTCACCCTTGACCCACGTCGGTCGAGGTTAGGCTCTGCCTAATTGAAAAACACCCTAACGAACCCAACTTTACTCTCAGATTTCAAATCCGAGTTTCCATTTAAAAGTAATGGATTTTACAATAAACTAATTGTCACATTATTATTTTATTTATCGCCAAAAACTAACATTCACTGGTGGTCCGCACCGGCCAAAGTTAATATTTCTTAAATAAAAAATGACCTCATGAGTAAAATGGTGGTCTTGGATTTTCAAACCGAGCTACTATTTTTGAGTTATAAGAATTTGAAAATTTAAATAATTTATTTATATATTGTATTTACGGCTATGCCATTTTTGGGTTTTCTCACAGGAGGCCCGCACCGACTAAACATAAGTCGTGACTAGGGTAAACCTTCCATGTTGAATGCAACGGTGCCCTGTGATTTCTAATCTGAGTTACCATTTAAGAGTTATTCTACTTTTTCAAGAAAACTACTTACAAAAACTAATTAAAACTCAACCAAACGTCGATGGATCATTCTGGGCAATTTGTGCCTCGGAGTCGTGCGCCATCAGATTTTGCGGTCACGAAATAATTCCATATAAATAAAAAATATACGGAATTTTTAGGACATTAAATCCTCCCCACCTTAGGGATTTACATCCTTGAAATCCAAAATAATGGAAAAACAACCAAAAGAGGGTACTGAGCACGAATCTGAGCCTCCCTGATCCCATGTGCTCTCCTGATGGTTTCTTTGCAGCCAACATATGCAGAACAGAGGTATCGAATGCCTACGACTGACCTGCTCTTATCGATCCTCAATCTCCACAAGAACCTCTGTAAATTTTTCCCCATCGTTGAAGTATAGCTCAACGTGGTCGATGATGCGAAATGGGTAATGCATGTATCTCCTTCGTTGGTATACGTTGAAGACATCATTCACCCTCTCAAACTGCAGTGAATGAGCCAAGCAGTATGGTACCCCACCTATCCTCCAATGTATCCAAAATGGAATGATAAACCTCGGTGATAACTTGCCGCGTCAGCCAAAAATTTGTAGTCCCTATCGAGGAAAGACTCACAATAATATGTGGTTCCCCCTGGAACTCCAGGGGTTTCTGTATCTTGTCGGCATAAGTCATCTGCCTACTCTGTGAAATCATCACTTGCTAACAACTTAGACTTCGTGATACAATATCTACCATTGGTTTCATCATCACTAGCCACTAGTACTGATGCTAGAGGTCCTGGTAAATCTTCACCACACAAGGATGTACCATCAGAGGGGACGTAAGTAACTGCCTCAACACCACCTCTCGAAGCGCCACCAGTACCATGGTACATCCTCTAAAGAGGACAATGTGCCTCTGACCTTCATAAAATCAATCAGGTTCCTGCCTTGAGGATATCTGAGCACGTCGAGCCTTGCAGCCAATTCCACCAATTTGCGCCTCCCCTATATGCTAAAGGAGTGGGGGAGTGATAGTAAAAGACTAGATGTAAGTAGCTTCATCATTATCCAGAAAGGATATCTTTAGTGCGACTAGTGACTCTGATGCCTCACTTAGTAGCTATAGTCCATACCTCCTGCTGAGTGCATCTGCTACCACATTCCCCTTACCAGGAGTATATACTGTCTTAAAGTCATAGTCCTGGAAGAACTCTAGTCACTCCCATTGGGAAATTAATACTCAAATCTTCTACTACTATATGGGTAAGGCTGGCCGACTCACGAGTGAACAACAACACCCTCTTATTCAGGAGTTTATCATGTGTTTCCTGGGTTTTCTTTTTTCCGAATATGGAAAACCTCATCCCAATGTTGTAGATTAACCACAAACATTTTTTGTAATACATTCAATCTTAGTATGAATTTTGGATGTCCAGTAATACTCAAGCTAATATCACAGGGCCTCGACACAGTCACCAAGAGGTTCCAACTGAATCTCCCGCCTCAAGGGTCAGATCACACCATCAGCGTAACTGTGATTATCGAGCCTCTTCCCAATGGTATCTCTAGACGTGAGGGTCAAGTCAACGGTATAACCGAAAACTATAGTTCTTGGATAATATTCATCGAAGGAAGGATTTTTTGGTACCCATGTATACTGATATGGAAGATAGTAGTAGTCACAGACCGTACCTCGAACCATTCCTAGATCCCTTGGGTCACACTCCGTCACCGCATGCAGCTACTCTCTTCCCATGTCTTCAAGCTTCCTAATCCTAGCGGGGACCACAATGGGGGTTGGTTGTAACATGTTGAAATTTTCACCACCTCAGGATTCTCTCCTAGATCTTATTCCACATCTCCTACCCTAAAGATTCATCTATCCCTAACACTTCTTCTTCTCAAAACATTTTTACAAACCCAAGTCTCTAAGACTGGAACAAGTTTCCTACTTTCCCAATGCTAACATTCCCTGGCTGCATCCGCTAAGCCAAAGAATATTCAACCACAAAGGATCTCCCTATCAACCTAACATATGTAAGAATTAATAGAGAAATTGTGCTAGCTCAGATTTCCATAAAGAATCATCTCTTAGAGGTATCAGCTCTGAAGCAATGATCGTATCATATTCATCGAGTACTGAGAATGATCAGTGCGCCTTGATGAATACTTATATACCGACACATTGTCCTACCGAAGCTATAGATGATCTAGAGTACTCTCAGTCACCTCCTCAAGCCATTCCTCATCCGCCTATGAGTTGGGATCACCTAGAAACCTGAGGGGTATCTGATGCTGAATCAAACGTATGGCACTAAGCCTATATGTGTCCTGTACTGGAACTGCCGGTTGTAACCGATGACCAACATGCAGTGATATAGCTGACACACTACCCAAAAGTAATCTCTCTGGTAATGGTCCATGTACCAAATCCTCATCACTATGTGGACCATCCTCATGGTCACTCACTGAAAAAGACTAGTAGCTAAGATCACCATCTGCTCTACTGGTGTCTCAACTAGGCAGAAAACTCTAGCAACCACCTCCATCCAGCCCTCAGCTGTGTGGAAATCAGTCTCGCCACGAAACCTCGAAGGCCCCTACTGTTGCAACTCATGCAACGCTCTTAGTCGGCATGCCCAATCCACCAGTGAAGCTGGTGGAAACTACTGTCAATGGGTCGTGATGCTACCGGTAGACCACCCAAATGTGCCCATATTGTAAGAGGGTCCCGCACTAGAGCCTCATTTCTTGGTGGGCCATCATGTGTACTCTCTCAGAAATCTTAGCTGGCTGTCTATGCAGCAGCATCCTGATAAAGAACATGTGAGCCATGGTCATTATGTTATACCAGTTGAGATGACTCAAAGAAAACAGAAGAAAACTTTATAAAACACACATGCAATTAGTGTTTTCATGCATAGAGTCATAAACCAGAAGTTAGGGTTATGGTGTATGGATACGTCGGCCGCCAAACCAACACTAGATTCCCAAAACTGATAACCAAACTCACTACGCTTAACACTATTAATGTTAAAAAGATTAGAGTCCTATGTTTTACGGTAGAACTGACTCCTCTAATACCAATTTTTAATGACCCGTCCCCCGGGTCCCGTGTCGTGACTGTCTCAAGCCCGCCTTCCTTAGGTCAGGGGCTGGCGACTAGCACCGAAAGGCATATTTCCTAAATCTAGGAAGGCATTTCCTTTATAACCTATAAACACATGCAATCAAGCACATAACAAGATATGAACACAAGTCAACTGTATAATAGAAAGAGTGCTGAAATTAAAAAAAGCCGGAATACGAGCCCAATTGTAAAGATTCAAGTACCACTGAAATATAATTCAATTGAAGAAAAATAAAGATATATACTGGGTAATCCTTAGAGGTTCCTACCTGATGGGTAGGTAAATATCACCTCCTCAGCACTCCATGCCCAGCCGTCTCATCTGCGTACGGACACGTAGTGTGGTCCACCTCCGGGCACCGTCTAGTCCTGGTACTCTCAGCCTCAGTCAGTGATGTCCGTCATCTGCAACCTACACAACGAGGTGCAGGCATATCCTGTGTAGGGGTGAGTATAATGATACTCAGTAGGGACCCCGAGACCCTCATGGTATCACAAAATCCACCAAAGATAAACCACAAAGCATAAAATCAACTAACAACCCAACTTAGGTATATGCCCATATATATACCTAAGTTATCAAGTATACCCATCTCAATCATTATGAAAAACAGAGTCCAACCCAAAATCCCAAAGCTCAACTGTTCAAAAAAGGAAAGAATACCGCAAATGTTAGTACCATGCAGGTACACCACACAGAAGAATACCACCAAGGTATTACCACAAAGGAAAGTACTGCTCAGGTACGAACTCATCTCACACCATGTATAACATAAGTACAGTAGTAGAGATGATTAGATTTAACTAATGAATCATCCTAGTATATTAATATGCATATCCACATAGGATCACTCAGTGCTAACCCACACTGGATCTCTTAGTGCTAACCTACACAGGATCGCTAGGTGCTGACCCACATAAGATCGCTATGTACTGACCCATAGAGGATCGCATGGTGCTGACCCACACAGGATAGCTAAGTGTTGAACCGCACAGGATCACAAGGTGTTGACCCACACATGATCGCAAGGTGATGACCCACATAGGATCCCAAGGTGATGACCCACACAGGATCGCTATGTGGTGACCCACATAGGATCGCAATGTGTTGACCCACACAGTATCGCTCTACATTATTCAGGTCACAACCAGCTACAGGGTTCCCGTGCTAATCTTGCTTGTCTAAAGGATGGTCCGCTCCACAACAAACTTTTCGATACTCTAACTTCGATGATGTATCATGAAGAATTATCCCATAGGACCGCAACATCATAGGGGTCTCAATGCAGCAGACAGTGAGTCAATCGAACGCATGGTCTGTGAGTTATTATCCTTTTAGTCCCGAGGGCCTAGTTGGATTCGTGCTCAATCCTACCTGACCATACCCAAAAATTATCCAAAACATTAGTGGGGTATACCAAAAGGACAGTCTCGATCCATGGTTTTTGGTGCTGTAGACGCTTCGTCATTTTGACACCGTTTGAGGGACATATGTCGAATACAAGATATCACAATATTAATAATAATAATAATAATATTGGTTGTTTTTTGGACCCGAGCGATGAACCAGACATTAATATTCAAAATTAGACTTAAATTGACCATCTTAATGTCAGGATCACATCTCCACTTATGGTAAGTCATTCTGACATCGCATGCAGGAGTTATGGATGGTTGAGGATTTAATAATAATAATAATAATATATTATTATTTGAGCATTGAAGGTACCCATTCCAAAAAATCAAAAAGACATCCAATTTTGGACTCATAATTTCACCTCGAAGTCAGGGTATTACTGCCACTGACAGCTCATGAAACCATGGTAACCCGAAGAAGTTATGGTCAAAACACGGTTTTCCCGAAAAAAAATAATAAATTTTTAATAATATTATTAATATTTTGTTTTAATCATTCAATGTATTATGCTAAATCTCCAGTTTTTTCAAGTTGAGTGCACATCTCTCTTAATTGAAACCTTATATTAATTTTTAATATATCTATAAATATAATTAAGCTTCACTCTCCAATCTAATTCCATCTTCATTGATGATTTTTCCTTCTTTCGCACGGCCAGACCACCGCCACCACCTCCAGCAACCTGAGCCATGAGGCCTCCAAACTACCACACTGCCTGGACGCTGCCTCCCGGCTGTCCTCCACCACCACACGTCACACCGTCTACCTCTCTTGGATTTGTGCCCTGAACACACACTAGAAATCACACCACCAGGTCGCACCGTCCGTGGGCCGCCGCATCTTCATTATAATGCCGAAAAATATAATGATCGCATATTTACAATTCTCAGGTCGAGGGTTTTGTGTCCAGATGTCGCGCTCAATAGAATATTGTGTTTCCAGCGCCAATAAACATTTGGCCGCCTCCTTCTGCATGCCATTGCGGCTTCGTTCCATGCCTGAAAAATTAAACGATCGCATATTTGCGATCCTTGCATCGAGGGATTAACATCCATATATGATGCTCATAAGAAATCTGTGTTTCTAGTGCCAATAAATATTAGGCATTGAATAACGCATGATGAACACGTGAACAATAAAAATAAATAGGACCATGGTTTATGTGCGGGATGATGGCCATGTTCATTTGGCCTTTGTTTCCATGAATTTAGGATATGAAGAATCAAGAAAAAAAATTCAAACATATATAAAAACCCTTACCTTGATTGTCTGTTGGAAGTGACACGAGGAAGAAGAAAAATTCGATGAGATGGTGACGTTGGCATTCGTTGCTCACGCAAGATGTTTCCGATCCTGAAAAAATCTTCTTCCTTGTTCTCCGATTGCAGAGGATGCTCTTCATTATAGTGGATGTTCTTCATTGATGAATCTCCTTCCAAGGTCTCCAGAGGTCTCCCTTTTTCCGAAAATCCTCCAACAAAATGGTGAAGTGCCAAATAAGTTTATTAAATAAACTTATTGATTTGGCACATCAATGGGATGAAAACCAAGAGTTATCTCCAAGTAAAGTAAGAGTTCATTGGTCGTGCAGTCCCCACCTTTTAATTTAATTTGGTTTTTATGAGTTAGGGTGGTCCCCACCCCTAAAAATCAAATGAGAGGTTTTTAAAAAAATAAAATTTGTACTTTATTCTATTTTTATTCATTTAAATCTCCCACAAAATTAACAAAAAGTAACTTTCACCCTCGATCTACAGTAGTAAAGGTGAAGGTCTCATAAGCGAATATCATCGCTGCGAGTTCAACGGTGCCTTAGGATTTCAATTCCGCACACCAGTTCAAAAGATATATAACGCCTCTCACACAATTTATGAACATACCTGAAAAAAAGTTCAAAAAAATTATAACAGTCACCCTTGATCCGCACTAGTTGCGGTTAGGCTTTACCTAAGTGAAACACACCCCAGAAAACGTTACGGTACTCTTAGATTTCATATCTGATTTATCATCTAAGGGTTATGGATTTTACAATAAAATAACTACCACTTAATTATTTTATTTACGGCCCAAAACTATCTTTCACTGGTAGACCGATCCGGCCAATGTTAGTATCTTCTTAAACAATGAATTACCTCATGAGTACACCAGTGGACTTGGATTGTCAATCTGACCTACCATTTGTGAGTTATAAGCATTTGAAAAATCAAATAATTTAATTAATTATTTTTTAACGGTTATTCCATTTTTGGGTTTTCTCATAGGAGACCCGTTCTGACTAAACATATGTCGTGCCAAGGGTAAAACCACCATCCTAAATGCAACAGTGCCCTCCGATTTCAGATCTGATTTACTATTTAACATTAATTCAACTGTTTCTGTAAGACTCCTTATGCGCAATAATTAAAACTCAACCAAACATTGACAGATTATTCTAGGAACTCTAGGCCTCAAAATCACGCGTCGTCAGATTTCACAATCTCGAAATAATTCTATATAATTAAAAAAAATATACGTAATTTATGGGACATTACAGAGAATGTTTTGAATCACATTAATAATGAATAATATTGAGAAATTAAAATAATTAAGAACAAAAATTGATATTGCTAATTATATATCAATAATAAATAAATGATTTTTATAAATTTATAAAAAAATGGAAGAAAAGATTTAGGAAAAAGTTTCTTTTAAAAAGAGTCTTCGATAATTTTTTGTGATTAGGTCACACAAAACCAAACTACTTTATACATTTTGATTACCATTTATTTATTACAAATTTAAATATACATATATGTGTGTGTGACTGTGTGTGTGTCTGTGTGTGTGTGTTTCTTCTTACCCGAATAGTGTTAATATTTCTACATACACCATTTATGTTGTAATTTACATAGATTATATATCATGTAAAATTGTTATAGACGTTCCCTATTATAATGGGAACCATGAGATACTATAGAATTAATTTAAAATATATATCATATGGTGTAGAAACATCATACAGGTAGGAAAAAGAAAATATATAACTATCATGTGTTGAGGTATCATAAGAATTGAGAAATATTCTCATTATGTTCTCACATAGTGATCAAAAGAAGATAAGATAATGATGATTGACCTACCAATAAGAAAACCATATGTTTTCGGTTTTCATTGGTTGTTCCTATCTACAAACATGTTTATTTCTCTCCTAACATGAGATCATTGTCAATGTTTACTCATTTATTAGGTACTTTTATTTATGAAAAATACTGTGAAATTAAATTTGTGGTGAGGTAGCTTGTGTTGGGTTTCTCATTAATGGCATGACTTTGTTTGAATGATCAAGAATAAAATTTACATTTCTGAGTTGTGTAAGAGATAATTTATGGGCATAGGTTGACCAAGATAGTAGTTCCTTTGTCAAATTCATGTCCACCGAACAAGAAGGTATGTTCATCTATGAATGTAATATATATATATATATATATATATATATATATATATATATATATTAACAAAAGGTTGATCAAGAATGTGTGCATCCTGATTATGAGATATCACAAGGAAAAGATATTATATTACACAAAACATGTTTTTATGAGTTGGTCATAGATATTATATTCCATATCTCATCAGGCACCATGATGGGATGCTAGACTCCACTCAATTCCACTTGGGTGGTCTTACTACTATCTAAATAATGTGCTGAAGACCGACACTCTATATGTATCCACAATTAACTCCTATTCAAATGAATAGAAGTTTAAAATGATGTGGACCCCGGGTGCTAGGGCTGGTGAACATTGTTAGGTCCACTAGGCTGAGTACCCTGAGAGGGGGGGTGAATCAGGGTATGACTAATTCCAAATTAAAGCATGTTTTGATCTTGTTTCGCTCTTAAGAAAAACACACTTCTCTCACCTTTCTGTTGCACAATATAAACAGAAGGTAAAGCATGCACATGACACATCAATTTTTACTTGGTTCACCGCTAAGGGCTACGTCCAAGGAGTATACGCCGACAAGTTCCCGGTCATACCAAATTACACTATTCTTCACTAGATGTGAATTACAATGTTCGGGCACATTCACTCTGTCCCAAGCTCACTGCCTTTACAAGGTTTAGGGTCAGATCACTACTTTCCCAAGGGTCACTCCCTGTTTCTCTCTTTCTGGCTCACTACCGGTGGAGAGGATCACATTTTTCCTCTTCCTTTGCTCACTGTGTCAGAAATGATCCACTCAAAGTTTATAGACCTGTAGGTCTCTTCATTTGCATGAAGTAATGCATCTTCCTTTGTAATTAGACTCTCTGTTGAAGCCCTGTAGATACCTGAAGCCTGACGTACATGGACTTTACATTACTTTTGCGGAATACTTAGTACATAACAAAAACACACACACAAGGATCGTAATAGTTTATTGTCTTTGGAAACTCGGAATGTAATCTTCTAATCATGGTGAAAGATCTTCAATATCTCCCATAAAGATCTTCCTTTTTTTTACCTAAAACCTTTCTTTATATCCTAGGGAAAAACATAAAAGGGTGATCTCAAATGCTCAGTAAGGGTAAACAAAAGAAATATCAATCACATCATATTCATAAGAACATAATATTTTGGAAATCATAACCTGCAAAAGAGAGCATAATTTCATAATCATGGGATAAATCATGGAAGTGAAATGTAATCACAATAATCATAACTTAAAACATGAAACTTTGTGGCATTCACACATAATCATAGAGAATCATTTCTTGTTAGTCAAGACTCATTGCCAAGACTATCTTAGTGGACAAAGTCCCTTTCTGAATCGAGTAACCCTCGTTTCAGTCCTGTTTTACTGAACCGGTATAACCTACCATTACAGCCATGTCTATATCATTAGATATAAAATCTTTACCCAATTCATTGGAGGGAGATATAGGTCCCACCCATCTCATAATGATACCCTTCTTATGTGTGCCACCAAATCATAAATCATACATCATTACATAACCCATGTAATAAAAATGGGAATCTTAAACATCATGACATCATAAAACAATTCATATACAATAAAGGAATTCATAAAAATAATTCCATCACAACATAAACAAATCAATGTAATAATAGGGATAAAAACAGAACCCTTTATTATCTTAGATGGAAAATAATTTTGATAAAACACTTGAACTTCATTCTTGAGGAAAATATCCTTTCTACTTCAAAAACACTTTTCCTTTCTTAACATGTCATACAATTTTAAAATAAAAGAAGTTGATTAAAAATAAACTTGAAAACTTTTAAAGGAAGCTTCTTGGAAATAATGTTTTAAAAATCCATTCATGTCGTATAAGTTAAAAAAACATTCTTCGTACTTTTGTTAGAAAAGTCAAAAAGTACCTCGTACGAAAAACGACAAAAGATTCCTTTCATATCCTTTAATAAAAACTCACCGAAGGGTAAAATTGGATTTAAACAATTTTAGGTGGATGGAAAGAACATTACATATTGAGGAAACCTGGATTTGGATGATAAAATATACCCCAGTAAATTTCAAAGTATAAACAATCTCGGATAAAAATGAGATTGTGATATTTCCCTTACCTTAGGTCCGATTTGCTTTGTACGTGTCCGAAGCTCCTGTATAATGGTTTAAATAATGTTATTGACTTATTCCAGAATCATATATATTGATATGATATCATATATGGTCATATTCTTAGCTTCTTGTTAGTAATATTTCATTGTTACTTGTTACTCGGGTCTTTATTGCCTTTTGTTCTTATGTGTGTTTTGCCGAATAAATTCTTATTCTTCTTTTAAGGTTATAGATACCTTATATACAAAATGGTATTAGTGTAACATATATCATATTTATTCATTAAATTCATTTATATAATTACTATGTAATGATGATCATGTAGAACGAGTCGCATCACATCTTGGAGACGGTATTCCGTACGTACGCACGAGTGATGATATCGTTCCTATGATCGTGGAATTGTATTGGAGTATATATATATTATTTCAGTATCAATATTACTTTATAATAATCATAAATAGTTACTCATTACACCATTATACCCATCCTTTTAAGGTGGTGGTGGAAAATAGATTACACCACGGCGTGGAGACGGTATTCCGTACGTACGCACGCGCGGTGATTTCATTTTTCCGTAGGATGGATAGAAGGTGAATTAGGGTTGTTTCATATTTATAATTACATATCAGTATGTAAGTAATACTGATTTTATTACTTTATCATGAAACAACTAAAGAAGAAGACATTGAAGAAGAAAGAAATTGAAATGATCGGTAACAGATATTACCTCTTCTTTGGAACGCCTCTTTGAATCCTCCACTTAGGGAACTAAGATTGGTCTTTTAAGAATACCAGGACCTCTAGGATTATTCTAGGAAAGTGTAGAGGAGAAAATGGCAGGGGTTGGCCGAGCTTGAGTGCTAAAATTGGTGTGAGAGGGAGGGGGAGGAGGTGCCCTTTTATAAGGGAGGAGAGGGGCACCTTAGGAATATCTCAAAATATTATTTTATATTAAAGTCAAAATCGGTATATAATGGTTCCAAATGGACTTATTTCGAAGCTAAAGTGGGGATGGGTCGAAATAATATCAACCAATAGGATTTAGACAAGTTTAGGCTATTATTTTAACCTTATCAATTAGATTTAACTCTAAGTTAAATAATTTAACTTTTACCGTGTCTTTTTTTTCTTACACTATATGGTTAATACACTTACTATAACATGCCAAACGAACCCCAAATTGTTTATTATTAATATTTATATCCATATCTAAGTCATTTGGCCGAACCATAGATTTTGGGGAATAAAATAACAATTAATAATATAATATTTGATTTAAAAACTATTTTGTGTCAATTTTGACACTATTTGATATATGATTTTTGTGAAAGTCATTACAGAATTATATGTTCAAACCAAGTTGATTAAATCAACAATAATATCTCATAGTAACCTAGAAAATTAGTGTAATTCATAAAAAGTCTCAAATTACATTTATTTTGGTGTTTATAACATCAATTATGTCAATATTTCATTAATAAGATAATTAATGCATCATCATTGTGTCATAAATAAATTAAATTATTTAATATCTAAAAATTATAAATAAAATACGATCATGTAGGAAATCTTTTTATATTTCTAATGAATATTTATAGTCGAATTTATCTTGTGTATAACCCCATATTAAAAATGATTTACTTATTAAACTTTGATTTTAACTATTTTAACCCTTCTTTAAATAAATTAATAATAAATGTCCTAATCTAATCCAAGTGGACCTAAATGGTCGTATTTTATTCCTAAGTTTGTTTTTGGTCGAATTACACTTGTCCAATAGAATTAGGACATGTGTTAGGGTAATAATAATATCATATTTACCCTTAGTTACCCTATTTACTATTAACCGTGGTAAAAAAAAGTAAAAAGTTACTATTCACCAAAAATTATTTTCATCTCATTGAACCACATTTTAGCCCTTGATATTAACCGTGTCTGTCGGATTTTCGAAATTCCATTCACAGAAGCGGTAAAATTAAGTTTTATGCAAAATTCAGTTTTTAACCTACCACTTAGTGGTTTCACTATTCATCAAAAATTTAAAGTTTTCAGAAAAGTACCAAAATTTCACCCTAGGCTATAATTGATATTCCGAATTCAAAAATGATTTCTATTTTAAAAAATTCCCAACATATAAGTTTCATTAATTAATTTTATAATTAATTTCCGCTGTCACAACAAATAGCGTGTTTTTAAGAGATAATAACTATCAAAAGATTGACACTAGTTTATAACTGGTTTAAATGTGAAATTACATCCAATGACCAACATTGTATTAAATTGTAAAAATATATTCTCAATATACTTTAAAACCACTCAAATTAATAATTTATCACTATTAATTATTTCTATTAAAAAAGTTGTTTTTAATTAAAATTTAGTAATTTTCACTATTCATCAGAATATGAAAGTTATCCGAAAAGTACCTAAATTTCACCCTAAGCTAATTTCGATATTCCGAATCCAAAAATGAAGTCCATTTTGAAAAATAGAATTTACAAAATTTCAAAAAGTGGTTATTACTATTCATAATGGCTAGTTTTAATAATATTTTAATAGCATATCGTTGTTTAGTAAAACTCGGTATTGCGTACTACACACGCTATCAAGGAAGGTCGTGATTGCGTGTAATGAAAGGCAAGTCAAGGATGCGTGTTGTGCAAGCTCCTTTTTGGTGTAGCGTACAACACAAGACATTAATGAAATTAAAAAGAATATTTTTCATAAAATCTCGGGGTGTTACATTCTACCCCCCTTAAAATGAATTTCGCCCTCAAAATTCGTCGGGGTTATAAATGGTTTACTATTCGAAATTTTCTTTGATAGAAACCCACATTGTAAAAAGGAATACCAAAACATGGCTTTAAAAACTAAAGAATGAAATGTAACGATTACCCAAAAAAACTAATCATTGGGTTTCCATATAGGTGAAAATATGGATATGGAAGAAAAATCTAACCATCATGTTCTGATGGAGAGTGGTAGAGAACATGGCTATGGAAAAGACAACAATCACAAATCCATAAATTTGTGATGATCTAAGGTACCATCTGATTAATCAGATATAAGAGCACTAGGATAACATTTTTGGTTTTCAAGATCATTTCCCTAAAGTTGAAGAATAAGAATTAGAATAAATACATACTTTATTTTGGTACAATCTCACTGTTGTTCGTGCCTTGAACAATTTCCAATTCTTAAATAAATGAAGTTGAATTTGTTATTCGTGAAGTGTTAGCAGATCATGTGATAGAATGACGGGTCATTCCATCTGTCTCAAGCAAAATATACATAAGTCATTCTATAGTGGGATTAATCATATATGGTTCCTAAAATGGACTTATACTTCATATATCATACTGATTAATATAATAAAACTAGTTTCTACTAAACAGGGACTTCCTGTAGGCTAGTGGTAGGAGATAAAGGCCAGTCCCACTTCAGTTGTGGGTTCGATTCCCGCATCCTTGTCCGACGCAATGGGCTGTCGTCCGTCCTGCAGGTTGTCCTTTTTCTAAAGCTATATTACTATAACATCCCATAAATAATATTGAAAAACGTTTTATCCTAACTTATGCCCATCATAATCCATTCTAATCTTTAGGCTTATCTAAAATACTTCAGTCCAAGCTCATAGTATAAACAAAATGATTACTTGAAATGTCACAGAATAATCACGTGAATGCCATCATTTATCCCCCATATATCATAAGATATATCTTGTTGGTCAAATTATAAACATGTGAATACCTTAATAATGTATTCTCTTGAATAATGAATACCCATTTAACCTTAGTGAAAACATGAATGCAGTTAAAAGTTAACACTTTCCACATACCAAAATCCTCAAAATTCTATATACTCAAACCATGATATCACATAGTCCTTATATCAATTATGAGCTCATGAATACAATCAAACATCTTATTATCTTCTTATCCCTTCATTATGCTCATATCATCTATTTACCAAAAATGTCTCAATCACTTTTCATGGTTGCTGGTACCATAAAATTATTGAAATCCAAAACATAAATATTCCAATATTCCACTATACTATATACAACATTATTTTGGAATCCCATTACATAAACACTGAATCATTCCACCACATCGTTGTCATATTCAACATCGCCAATAGTGATCGCATGTGACTTCCCTTTATCCTTTTCCTTAAGCGGTTGCTCATGTCAATCATCACTAACCCTTGTATTAGGGCATTTATTGGCATAATGTCCCATCTCCTTGCACTTGAAACATTGAAGTGTTGGTGGTGCGTTCTCTGCAGTCTTTTTTTATTCACATCATTAGAAACCCTTTTCCCACTACTTCGACACTCAGCTGCTCGATGACCTTCTTTTCCACACTTAAAACATTTTCTAGTCCCTTTAAGACAATCTCCACCATGCTTCTTTCCACACTTTGAGCATAAGGAAACATTCATCTTATTTTCACCATCATTCTGAGATTTCTCCTTGAACTCCATCTTTCGTTTCTTGTCAAAACCCTGAGATGGATATGTAACACCAACTACCATTTCTACCTTGATAGCACAACGCACAATTTCTTCATAGCTACTGAAGTCTCTTATAGCCAATGCCCTTCGAAGACTTGGTTTTAATCCACAGAAAAATCGATCAACTTTACTTTCAGGTTGGATGATAATGCCAGATGCATACCTTGCAAGTCTTGTAAAATTCGCTTCGTATATACCAACAGATTCATCATCCTTCTTCTTCAGCTCAAGAAACTCCTTTTCCATCTTTTTTCGAAGAATACGAGGGAAGTACTTACTGAAAAACAAGTTCTTGAACTCGTCCCATTCCATGGACTCAATTTCATCTCTTGGCCTCGTATTCTTGATAATATTCCACCATTGATCAGCTTCACCTTCCAAATGATATACTGCTAAGATGACTTTATCATGTTCATAACAGTGAAGAACTGAAAATATATTTTCAGTGGTACTGATCCATTGTTCAGCTACAAGTGGATCAAAAGACCCACTGAAAGAAAGTGGACGTTGCCTCATGAAGGACTCAATAGAATATTGTTCTCTTCTCTGCTCATTTGGAATTCCAGAATGATTCATAGCTTGTGTAAATATAGAAATAAGATTTTTCACTCCATCTCCCATAACATTTGTTTGTTCAGGAGGGAAATCATTGCATTTTCCATTGCATTGATCAACACGGTTCCTTCGGGTTCCAGCAATCGTCTAAAACCCAAAAAAGAATAGTGTGAGAGGAAAAAATCATGCTAGGGAAAACAACATAATAAAGGGGGAGTACCTTCAATATCTAACATCTTAGGTTTAATTCTATGATCGTTAGCGTAATTATAGTAAGATAACCTATACGTATACTTAACCTTAGAGACATCCCTAGACACACCTTAGAAATATCTCTAGGGATCTCACTAAAGTTCTCGCATCCTAGTTTCTAATGGTTGACTAAACCTTTCCTCTGATACCAACTTTAGAGACCCGAAGCCTGACGTACATGGACTTTACATTACTTTTGCGGAATACTTAGTACATAACAAAAACACACACACAAGGATCGTAATAGTTTACTGTCTTTGGAAACTCAGAATGTAATCTTCTAATCATGGTGAAAGATCTTCAATATCTCCCATAAATATCTTCCTTTTTTTACCTAAAACCTTTCTTTATATCCTGGGTAAAAAAACATAAAAGGGTGAGCTCAAATGCTCAGTAAAGGTAATCAAAAGAAATATCAATCACATCATATTCATAAGAACATAACATTTTGGAATCATAACCTGCAAAAGAGAGCATAATTTCATAATCATGGGATAAATCATGGAAGTGAAATGTAATCACAATAATCATAACTTAAAACATGAAACTTTGTGGCATTCACACATAATCATAGAGAATCATTTCTTGTTAGTCAAGACTCATTTCCAAGACTATCTTAGTGGACAAAGTCCCTTTCTGAATCGAGTAACCCTCGTTTCAGTCCTATTTCACTAAACCGGTATAACCTACCATTCCAGCCATGTCTATCTCATGAGATATAAAATCTTTACCCAATGCATTGGAGAGAGATATAGGTCCCACCCATCTCATAATGATACCCTTCTTATGTGTGCCACCAAATCATAAATCATACATCATTACATAACCCATGTAATAAAAATGGGAATCTTAAACATCATGACATCATAAAAAAATTCATATACAATAAAGGAATTCATAAAAATAATTCCATCACAACATAAACAAATCAATGTAATAATAGGGATAAAAACAGAACCCTTTATTATCTTAGATGGAAAATAATTTTGATAAAACACTTGAACTTCATTCTTGAGGAAAATATCCTTTCTACTTCAAAAACACTTTTCCTTTCTTAGCATGTCATACAATTTTAAAATAAAAG
Source organism: Viscum album (assembly GCA_963277665.1). Lineage (NCBI taxonomy): Eukaryota > Viridiplantae > Streptophyta > Magnoliopsida > Santalales > Viscaceae > Viscum > Viscum album. The sequence goes on along the minus strand of OY728131.1, from coordinate 1,367,861,280 downwards.
AAGTTGATTAAAAATAAACTTGAAAACTTGTAAAGGAAGCTTCGTGGAAATAATGTTTTAAAAATCCATTCATGTCGTATAAGTTAAAAAAAACATTCTTCGTACTTTTGTTAGAAAAGTCAAAAAGTACCTCGTACGAAAAATGACAAAAGATTCCTTTTATATCCTTTAATAAAAACTCACCGAAGGGTAAAATTGGATTTAAACAATTTTAGGTGGATGGAAATAACATTACATATTGAGGAAACATGGAATTGGATGATAAAATACACCCCAGTAAATTTCAAAGTATAAACAATCTCGGATAAAAATGTGATTGTGATATTTCCCTTACCTTAGGTTCGATTTGCTTTGTACGTGTCCGAAGATCCTGTATAATGGTTTAAATAATGTTATTGACTTATTCCAGAATCATACATATTGATAAGATATCATATATGGTCATATTCTTAGCTTCTTGTTAGTAATATTTCATTGTTACTTGTTACTCGGGTCTTTATTGCCTTTTGTTCTTATGCGTGTTTTGCCGAATAAATTCTTATTCTTCTTTTAAGGTTATAGATACCTTATATCCATAATGGTATTAGTGTAACATATATAATATTTATTCATTCAATTCATTTATATAATTACTATGTAATGATGATCATGTAGAACGAGTCGCATCACATCGTGGAGACGGTATTCCGTACGTACGCACGAGTGATGATATCGTTCCTATGATCGTGGAATTGTATTGGAGTATATATATATTATTTCAGTATCAATATTAATTTATAATAATCATAAATAGTTACTCATTACACCATTATACCCATCCTTGTAAGGTGGTGGTGGAAAATAGATTACACCACGGCGTGGAGACGGTATTCCGTACGTACGCACGCGCGGTGATTTCATTTTTCCGTAGGATGGATAGAAGGTGAATTAGGGTTGTTTCATATTTATAATAACATATCAGTATGTAAGTAATACTGATGTTATTACTTTATCAAGAAACAACTAAAGAAGATGAAGTTGAAGAAAAAAGAAATTGAAAAGATCGGTAACGGATATTACCTCTTATTTGGAACGCCTCTTTGAATCCTCCACTTAGGGAACTAAGATTGGTCTTTGAAGAATACCAGGACCTCTAGGATTATTCTAGGTAAGTGTAGAGGAGAAAATGGCAGGGTTTGGCCGAGATTAAGTGCTCAAATTAGTGTGAGGAGGAGGGGGAGGAGGTGCCCTTTTATAAGGGAGGAGAGGGGCACCTTAGGAATATCTCAAAATATTATTTTATATTAAAGTCAAAATCAGTTTATAATGGTTCCAAAGGGTCTTATTTCGAAGCTAAAGTAGGGATGGGTCGAAATCCTATCAACCAATAGGATTTAAACAAGTTTAGGTTATTATTTTAACCTTATCAATTAGATTTAACTCTAAGTTAAATAATTTAACTTTTACCGTGTCTTTTTGTTTTCTTACACTATATGGTTAATAAACTTACTATAACATGCCAAACGAACCCCAAATTGTTTATTATTAATATATATATCCTTATCTATGTCATTTGTCCGATCCATAGATTTTTAGGAATAAAATAACAATTAATAATATAATATTTGATTTAAAAACTATTTTGTGTCAATTTTGACACTATTTGATATATGATTTTTGTGAAAGTCATAACAGAATTATATGTTCGAACCAAGTTGATTAAATCTACACTAATATATCATAGTAACCTAGAAAATTATTGGAATTCATAAAAAGTCTCAAATTAAATTTATTTTGGTGTTTATAACATCAATTATGTCAATATTTCATTAATAAGATAATTACTGCATCATCATTGTGTCTTAAATAAATTAAATTATTTAATGTCTAAAAATTATAAATAACATACCATCATGTAGGAAATCGTTTTATATTTCTAATGAATATTTATAGTCGAATTTATCTTATGTATAACTCCATATTAAAAATGATTTACTTATTAAACATTGATTTTAACTATTTTAACCCTTCTTTAAATAAATTAATAATAAATGTCCTAATCTAATCCAAGTGGACCTAAATGGTCATATGTTATTCCTAAGTTTGTTTTTGGTCGATTTACACTTGTCCAATAGAATTAGGACATGTGTTAGGGTAATAATAATAACATATTTACCCTTAGTTACCCTATTTACTATTAACCGTGGTAAAAAAAGTAAAAAGTTACTATTCACCAAAAATTATTTTCATCTCATTGAACCAAATTTTAGTCCTTGATATTAACCGTGTCTGTCGGATTTTCAAAATTCCATTCACAGAAGCGGTAAAATTACGTTTTATGCAAAATTCTGTTTTTAACCTACCACTTAGTGGTTTCACTATTCATCAAAAATTGAAAGTTTTCAGAAAAGTACCAAAATTTCACCCTATGCTATAATTGATATTCCGAATTAAAAAATGATTTCTATTTTACAAAATTACCAACATATATGTTTCATTAATTAATTTTATAATTAATTTCCGCTGTCACAACAAATAGCGTGTTTTTAAGAGATAATAACTATCAAAAGATTGACACTAGTTTATAACTGGTTTAAATGTGAAATTACATCCAATGACCAACATTGTATTAAATTGTAAAAATATATTCTAAATATACTTTAAATCCACTCAAATTAATAATTTATAACTATTAATTATTTCTATTAAAAAAGTTGTTTTTAATTAAAATTTAGTAATTTTCACTATTCATCAGAATATGAAAGTTATCCGAAAAGTACCAAAATTTCACCCTAAGCTAATTTCGATATTCCGAATCCAAAAATGAATTCCATTTTGAAAAATAGAATTTACAAAATTTCAAAAAGTGGTTATTACTATTCATAACGGCTAGTTTTAATAATATTATAATAGCATATCATTGTTTAGTAAAACTCGGTATTGCGTACTACACACGCTATCAAGGAAGGTCGTGATTGCGTGTAATGAAAGGCAAGTCAAGGATGCATGTTGTGCAAGCTCCTTTTTGGTGTAGCGTAAAACACAAGACATTAATGAAATTAAAAAGAATATTTTTCATAAAATCTCGGGGTGTTACAAGCCCAATTTTCACCCGTAGATGAATCTCTCATTGCACCGAACGTATCGGGCAAACTTCCAGCTTCCAGGCAGCCCGAAAATCACTACTGGAAATAAACCTTACTTAGAGCGCAAGTCAATATCGGCGCGCAAGTATCGGCGCACAAGTCAAAACGGGCGCGCAAGTCCTCCTCATACACTTGCGCGACTCATGCTTCCTCAACTCCAAACATGCGTGACACACTTCCTTCAACTCCCAAACTAACATTGGCATGCAACTTCAAACCGGCGCGCAACTTCTCACACCGTTGCACATCTTCAACCACCGGCACACAACATCACCTGCGCGACCACACACCACTTGCACGACCACCACACCTGCGTGACGAGAGCTCTGAATCTTCAAAGTGTTGAACTCCGGTGAAGAATGAAGAGAGGTGGTCCCGTATTTATAAGAAAAATTGACCACCCTACGCGACGACGCGCAAGTCACCTACGCGACCCAGTCTCGGCATGGAAGTCTTCTGTCCTCCTAGACACTTGCGCGACCAACTCTCAAACTTGCACGAAACTGTTTCCTTTGCCTTATTTTGATCTTCTGATCTTGAAAAACATAAAGCGCGCAAGTTTCCTATACTCCAAGTCTTCGGCGCGCAAATCCCTTTGTCAAAAACAGTTTTCTTGATTTGTCGATTTTCAGGCCCAAAAATTCGGAAAACACTGGAAAACTGTGCCACCTTGTATCTGTTCTTTTTGTACCGCCTCCAGATTGTCCATTCAATTATCGACATTCTTGAATCAAACATGGATCGTTGACCATAGCTCTTGAACTCAACATTCCACCATTAAACCCCCTTTGTCATCAAATTTGTATTTCATGGTTTTCATTGTCAATAATCACAACACAGATGTTTACTTTGTCAACAAACACAATCACCTCAAAAATACTTCAGTGATGCCTTGAGGGATTTTGGCCCAACAAAAATCCATTGTTTATTTATAAAATATAAAAACAAATCAATTATATTATTCAATTTTAGAATAATGATGATTTAAATTATCACTCTAGGTATTAACATGTAGTTTGTTCATAAATGTGAATATTAGAAATATAATAATTTTTCAAAACAAACACAATATTTTGATAGTTTATTAAATTTTTTTGGGAGAATACATGCTATGTTATTTGTTTTTATATTTTTTTTTTGTTACATGTTAAGGTGTTGCACATGACTGATGAAATATTTTTACATTTATGTTATGTTTATTAATCACAATTATGCAGAATGGACTAAAATGATGATTATTAATTTCGAGGGACAAAAGTAAAATGTTTTCATATTTATAATTACAATTTTTATCTCTTGAATATTATGTTCCACCATTTGGAATAATTTATTTAGGGAATAAATCATCTCCTATAAATCACATAGATAGATATTTATAAAGATGTTCATGGTTAAATCAATCTTGCATTCCTGATCGAGTCCAGGTTCATCACAAGATCAAAGGGACATCACAAAGATTCTATATTTCCCACACACGCACCCACAAATTGTATATCGATGATCTAGGAGTCGTGGATAGACTAAATTGGTCCCAATCTAACATTCATGTATCATTAAACCCATATTAATCCTTAAATTAATGTATTGGGATTGGATTTTTGAAGAAATAAACCTAGATGATTTTCATATAATTTTAAAAATTAATTTCAATTTTCTATGATGTAATAAAATTATTTTTGTTTCCATGGGATGTATCATCACCAAATTAAAATTATTATAATTTAGGATAAATTATAAAAACACAATTGAAATGTTTTTTGGAAAATTTATTTCATCATATGAAAATATAATTTCGTGTAATAATCATGATTCAAGACAAACCAATGTATGTTTGGTTTATTGTTTATATAATTTAAATATTTTATTCATATATGAAAATGTATTTTTTTCATTTTGATGATATGTACATTATCCCTCTATTGATTTTGTATATGGGGCTTTATGTCTACATGTTAGAGATGAAATGTATTTCCACATGCTAAGTTCACATCACCTTCATGTCTGTATACATTTTAATGATTAGAGGAGTTCGTGATAAAGTATTTTGAGTTGAGATTTAGCCTTAATAAAACAAGTAAGGTGAACAAGAGTGGAAGTCTATAAGGAAACTACTTTAAACATTACATATTCTAGAGACTTTAAACTATAATTCACTATTTTTCATTCTCATGGATCGCTTATGTTTATAATTTTATATATTTCGGTAATATAACTTGCATAAAAAACATATAAATATATATATATATAATGTGGAAAATATTAATAAGTATCCATTTTTTCCACTATATAAATTATTTTATATAAACCATGATTTCATTTCATGGAAAAATTTTCATAGATTTCAACTTGGCTTCATGATTTCCATTGACAATATTTAAATCTTATGAAAAACATTTTAAATCATGGGATGAGAAAAAAATATTAGTAAGGGTAATAAAAAATTTATTAGTCTGTTAAAAAACAAGAAAATCAATGAAAAATATTTTCATAAAAATAGACCTTTTATCCAAAAAGATCACCATTTTCCAATTAAATGGATCATTATCTTACATTTTGAAATAAACAGCTTTCCAAGAAAAAATGTTTGTAATAATATAAGAGCGAGTATATACATTGGGAAATAATCATCTTAAAATCCTTTAAAACCCCTTAAAAACTATAATAACTATATTCTCAAATTACAATATAATTATCTAGAGAAAAATTCATTGCATAATCCATTGGAGGTAAATCTGGTTGTACCAATCATATAAGCTATATCTGTCTCATCTATGGTAGAAAATGGGGGACACCCCTACACATAATCTCTATGAAGATCAAACATGTGATGTAATGGAGAAAATAGTGAGAAAAAATCGTTATGGACCATCTCAAGAACGAAAACCCCAAAATGTACATTAATATATCAAATTACTATTCTCTTTTAAAAATATCATTTTATTATATAAAAATCTGTGCATATAATAAATAAACCATTTTCGTTAAAAATATACATGAAAAGTTATAAATTAAACATCATATGATATAGGTAGGATGATGGTGGGAAATTCAATTCATGTTGTGTATGTTAAAAAAATACATTCCATTTGACATTGGTAATATGTGTTAAAATGTAAAAATAAAAATATTATTTTTTAAAAAATGTACTTTAACATGGGTTTGACTCACCATGTACACTATTTATAGTATTGAAAAATAAAATTATTTTAATTTTATACCCAATTAATTTTATTTTTAAATTTATGCATTTATTTATTTATTTTAAAATAATTATATATATAATTAATTAATCAGTTAAATTCACATTAGGTATTCTCATGATATTCAGCTCAGTTCATAGAAATGACTTAGGTAGGTAGACTATGGTTAAAGACCCCACTTTTCCACCACCTCTAGAATAATAATCATGAAATTTTAATAATTTTTATACACAAATTATAATTTTAAAGCCCACTATTTAATATGTTTCTTGTAAATGAACTATGTTACAATAATAGAGATAGTTGGTCATATTTTGGCATGAGTAATGTTACCATTTTGAATAATAATTATTTAAAAAATATTAGTATTATTTTTTATTTTAATAGTAATCATAATATCATAAATTTGAAATTACTCATTTAATGTACTTATATGTATAATCAATGTGATGAGGTGATGAAAAACAAATCATATCACTTTTCGGAGGTGGTAGTCCCCATTTACGCCTAGACAATGGTATCATTTTCAAGAGAATAAAATGGTAAGAGGGAAAATTATATATTATATTTTCATAATAGTTAAAATTTCATGAATATAACATATAAAAATTAATTAGATCATTATAATCCATCAATGATAGATGGCGATGGAAAATGAATTACATCGGTTCGTGAGGAAGTAGTTGGCCGTACACATGAATGATGGTTTCCTTTCCTAATTATTGAGATATGGGGTGTATATTGGTTGTTACATTATGATAAAAAAATTCATATTCTTTTTAAATTATATAATAATGGTTATGTAATATGTTTTGGAGGTTTAAGTAGATCTAAAACTAAAAAAAGTATCTAAAAACATACCTCTTTATAAAGTCTCCTTTAATTAACTACTTAAGTCCTATAATGAAGGTATTATAATTAAAAAAAGTTCCTTATTATTAGGTGATATATTATAAGAAGATTTTTTTGTATTATATTGTGGGATCCAAATGATTTTTAATGTGTGATGTAAATGGAAGAATATATTCCCATTTATAATCATGGGGAGGGTATTATTTGACTTTCTGAACCGATTAAATTTATATTAATTATTTTTTAATTCCAAATTCCTCTAAAATGATTACATATAATTTATGATAAGTATGGATAAATTCCTATCATACAATAAATATTAAACAAGTTTTGTCCACATTTTTACAATTATCTTTTTTCTTTAACACCTTGTTAATCGCTTTTACACATACTATAATAATAGTGATTTTTACTATGTGAGGGATAATATATTTATTTTAAATGGGAAAACTGAATAAATGGACCTCAATATAAATTTTAAGAAACATACTAATATCTAGGCTTAATATAATTATTTTATGAATTTTATACCATTTGATAAAATATAATTTATTATATTATATCATTAATGTCAGTTTTACGAACTATTGAGTACATTGATTTTAAAAACATAATAATAATAAAATAAAATGTATAAAAACATATTTTAATATTTTCCCCACAAGTCATCCTAATCTATAAAATTCATTTATAACACTTATTATAAGAAATTATATTTCCTTGAATATTTATAAAATGATATATATGGTTTTTCAATTAATTGAATAATTACTTCGTGTGCGTTGTATGAATATATAAGGTAGTTATTTCTGTTCTAAAAATTAGATATAAATTTCAATGATGAATATAAATTATTGAAATATAAAAATAATATATATAACCAAATATATCCTTAATCTATCCCTATGTTAAAAATGTTACGGTCATAAAAAACAAGAGTGCAACATGTTTTACAATTTTGAAAGAAAATTGTATAAACGTTATAATCACATCCAAATAGAGACTAAAAGAAATATAACTGAATTATTGATTATTATAATTAAAATAGACTCGTAAAATAAAATTAAGGAATTTATTAGTCCTATTTTCAAGTTTTAATCTTTTTTATAATAAATGACAATATTATTCCTTTATAGTGGTGAAAAATTACAAAGGTTTCTATATGTATTTTCAAAAAATAAAATGGGTATATTTACCAAATTTTAACCCACATATATGAAATATGGAATAAATTATTTAAACTTTAAAAAAGGGACATAATTTCATCTAAAATTTAATCAGTAAAAAAGCGATGTGAGTCATTTTTTCTAAAAAATCTCATGTTTAATGTAAATGATTATTCATAATAAATGTTTTGTAGAATTTATTCCCCAAAAATATAATTGGATTATTTTATATCCTTTTGAACAAATTAATAATTAAAAATCATCAAAAATAGAAGGTAACAGTTTTAATACTTGAATGAAAATAAATATATTAATAATGAAATCATCTTTTTCAATATTCACTAAAAAATTTATGTTTTTGGAAAATTATCAAAAATTCATTGTAAAATAATTTTAAAATTTTTAATTCATAATAATAAATTCATTATTTCATATTCAATACCTATAATTTTTATAGATAAATTTTTAAAGAAAATATTTTAAGATAAGTTTTTAAAAAAACTATTTCCTTTTTGATTAAAAATTATTTACCATTTTTATAATTAATATAAATCAATTGAATCTAAATAAAGAATGTTAATAAGGAATGAAAATGATTTATTTTAACATTATGTAGTTTGTTAAATTATTACATTCTTTTTTAAATTATTTCCTTATAATTATATTTAATTATTAAACAATTAGTGATACCTTTCCCTCATAACATTTTCAAAAACCCATGTTTCCTCATTAACCCTATGAGTTTTCCACAAAACCATATACAAGTGAATTAACTTGTATTAAAATATGTTATATCCAGGGTCAGGAATTATAATATGTTGTTCCTCTTTAGATTTTTTATATTCCAAATGATCTTGTTTAGTGATGAAATCTTGTGATGAATCCGGAAAATACTTTGTTATATTTGAAATGTGAAGACCAATGTGTATCTGAGATAAAATCAGAGGTAAATTCACGCATTAGGGAAATGATCCAAATTTCAACAGAACTTTATATGGTTCAATGAATGTGGACTTAGCCTACCTTTTATACCAATGATTAGAACACTTTTCTATGTAGATACATTAAAAAAATTACCACCCAATTTGATTGAATGATCATTCCTCCTATTATCTTTATAACTTCACTTCCTACCCTGAGATTTACTCAAATGATTTTGAATTAACATAACCTTATTAATAATTTCCATTACCAAATATGGTCCCATCATCTTTATTTCTCCCACTTTATCACCAAAATATAGTATTCAACATCAGGTTCAACATAAATCCTTATTGGTGACATCTGCATTATATAACTGAAACTCTTATTATAGGAAAATCATATAAAGATTGATGATGATCCTAATATTAATTGTAATATAAAAGAAAAGGAATGTATAAGGAATTTAAATATATTAATTGTTTATCTAGACTATATATCAAATTGAGTATGAAATAATGTACTCATGTATAATTCAGTACCCAATGAATTCTGATGTTATTTCCAAAAATATGATGTAAACATGGGATCACAGTCATATAGGAAGGATATGTGAAATCCATCTAACAAGGTTATCTCCTTGATATAAAATAAAGAAAGTTGATTGAATGACACTTTATTGGGATTTGGATGTAAATTCAAATATTTTTTTAAATGATAAAAAATAACCCAATTCACATTATTTCCTTAAGTTGAATTTGGGAACACCACTATGAAAAAAATGGATGCATTTTCCTATTTCCTATCTAGTATGGGAAAAGGGTGAAGAAACCCTATAGATAAATGCCATTATTCATCATCCTGTTGACAATTTAACTAATCCATAGTAATGTATGATATATTTGAATTCATTTCATCTAAATTTTAAGACTCCCAAAGGTCTTTATATATCATAGTACTTACAAGATTAGAAAAACGAAGAAATATAAGCCTCAGTCAACAATTCATTCTTTAATTGATAATCACAAGGACAAAATACTCTCATTCCAAATACCAAAACACCCTAATTTTAAATAATTTATTCATGAAACACACTATTATTATCCCATTACACATTTTCTTATAACCCACAGTATTTTTTAAACATGATAAATTATATCCCTCAATGTAAACAATACTAAAATTTGCTACAAAACATAGGAATTTCCTATATCAACAAATTATAGTCTAAAATTTAGGAAATAATTAACCAAACAGTCATTTTCAAAATGTAACATTTTAATGTTAGAATTATATTTCTATCTCAAAGAACATTTTTTTCTTTTTTAAGATGACAAATAGTCATTTCAGAATAACACTTAATCAGTTCTAACATTCTGCACCACCTAATGTTAAACTCTTTTTGAGTTAATATATATTTTAAAACCTAGTGATAAAAATAAATTTCACACAAGGATCCATTTAAATGATAACTATAAATTTTTAAAGAAAAAATATAACATCTAATAATTATCATTTTTTGGAGAAATTATGTTTTGAGGTTTCAATTTCTATGAATAATAAGAAATTAATTGATCATTCTACATCAAAACAAAAAAGTAACATCAAATAAGAATAACTAGAAATTAAATGTTCACCATATCTAGAGAGAATGTCTAAAATATTAACATTCACCAATATTCATTTTATTTCCTAGAAAATAATAACATTATTATTTCTAAATGAATTTATCTCATTTTTTAGTAGAGTTATCAATTAAAATAGATAATTGATAATATTTTTGAAACAAATTCCAATAGAAACCTATTGAAATAAAAAAACAAAAAATCATTGTCACATTTAAAGGTTATGTAAATTCATAAAAATATTATTTTTAGTAGGTTCAATAGTTATGCCATATTTAGATTTAAGTTTTCTCTGGAATGAAAATTTTCATATCCAAAATTCACATTTATTATAATTTCCATATAGTTTCTCTTCTTTTATAGTTATAAAAAATACTTATTTTTATTTTAGTATTTGAATGGATTTTATAATACACCAATATATCATCAATAAACCTAAATATAATTCCATAAATACATATAGTTCACATGTCTAGTCTACAATAATCCTCATATCATCTTCATCCTTCACAGTCAAGAGATGGTACCATGAAATGAGATCAATATTCAACAAATAATTCAATCCCTATAGCTGATCAAACAATTCATCTATGTGAGTTAAAGGATACACATTTCTAATGGTGATGTTATTCAAAGCTCTATAGTCAATGAAAATCCTCATGGAACCATATTTTTTAAAAAAAAATTAGGGCACCTCATTTTGATGTACCTGAATGAATGAATCTCATACCTAGAAAATCCAGTAAATTTTTTTGTTATAATTTTGTACTGTAGCCAATCTATAATGGGTATTTGAAATGTTCTTATCATCATGTTATTTTCAATAGTAAACTCAACCTACTGATCTAGAAACAAACCCAATTAATCATTAAGAAATACATCCACATATTTATTCACTAATGGGACACCAATAATCAGTATATTCTCTTTATTTTAAAAAATTGGTGATATGTAATTTTCCCTACAAATTTTAATCAATATCTCAACTTATTTTAAGTTATTAAAGGTGTGAAATCATTAAACCTAACATTTTTTAATAAACAATCTATATTATAATTATTTGATAAAATAAAATCAATAAAAAAAATAAAATATAACCTACCTTGGTATGTTAAATAATATTTATAGGAATAATCATTCCACATATTATAATAGTAAGATTCAGTTTTATCTTGGTGTCCATAATATTTCATCTTGGAGTTTCCACCAAAATATCATTCATACATTCATTTGGTGATTTTCTAGTATTCTATTAAAATCTATAGAAATAAAAAAATATGATGATCTTGTGTCAAATGGGGTATTAGAATCATTTGAATAATAATGTAACATACTTTTAATTACTTAATTAGATGTCCCTCCACCAACTGTAGTATAATGGAAAAAAATTTCCACATCATTCTGATTGGAATCATGAGGATTTCTATCCTGAGTAACAAACATCAAACACGTGTTATCATAATGAACCAACTCATTGAAACTAAATCATCTCAACAATGTATGGCTATCACTTACCCCAATGTTTGATTTTTCATGACTCTTTTCATTGATGTCAAGCACCATCTGACCAAAAATAAACAGCCATGTGACACTTTCAAAAAATTAATAGACAATTCCAATGATAATATTTACTACATTCATAATAATATGGTTATTTAATTTTATTACCTCTAAGTTTATTTGATGAATCATTCTTTGTTTACCTATATCTATATATTTTTTCTTATTTTATTATTTGAATACGTGACCATCAGTGAACTCCATTTCTACCTTATCAGAATAAGGAAAAATATTCTCCTATCTATAGAATTCATGGGAATATATTTTCATTCAATATATTCATTTCAACCCTTACTAGAACAAAATGTTCATCATATCATGATCCAGAAAAAATATTGTTAATACGTGGAAAATCTTTTAAACCATTATATACACACAGCTATATAATCTTCCCCTTTATTCACTATATTCAATGAAATGTTTCTCCATTATTATATTTACTCCTTTGGGGTCATATTTAATTTATAAGTGATTCTTAAAAGTGTCCAATTCCATTAACTCAAGCTCATATATATATTTTTTATTTTAACCCAAGACAATCATCGATCAGATTCACTATCAAAATGATACATGTAAGGCGTTTCCTTTTAATGTTATGAATTAGACATGAATTAAATTATCCCATAGTGGTAATTGATCCATATTTTATTTACCATAATGTGAGAAGATATATTTAATTACTAATTTTTTTGCCTCATAAAATCCATCAGTATTGTCTCGTTCCTCTATGTTATATCTGGCTGCACTTAGGCATTGATTCCAACAATATTTATATTTTGCAACAACTAATTCATCATAACAAAAAAACTCATTTATAATTAAAAAAATTATAAAATAGTGATTTGGAAGGATAACATCCTCATGGAAGCCTCATACTATAGCCTCCCAATTTCCTCTATATAAAACCATTCAAGATAAACATAGATTTTTCAAAGTGACATGCTACTCATTAAAATTTAAATTATTTCAACAAGAAAATTATATAAAATATTTTAAGGACACTATTTAATCATTATTCTTATCCATAATGTTATATAAACATTTATCTATATATATATCTATATGGACGACCCATAAATGTTACATATTGTAGTGATTATATCCTAGAATGCAATTTCTTATATTACCAAGCATGATTTAGGTTTAGTGATTTAGAGTGTTAGTTCATAACTCATACAAAACAAAACAAAAATATATAAATATAAATAAATAGAAAAAAGAAAATTTTAATTAGTATCCATTTTTAAAAAATATATATAATTTAAATAAAACATTATATGTTTCATGATAAATGTATATGACTTTAATCATGAATTTTTTTTCTTTCCCACATCCATCCTTATATCCTTCTAAAATCATTTCAAAATATGGTATAAGAATAAAAATCTCAATAATTTATATAAGAAGATGAAATATGTTACTTATGTTGAAAACAAGAAAATTAGGGAAAACACTATTCTAAAAAATAAATCCTTTTATCTGGATAAAGAATAAATTTTTCCTTTATTATTATCATTATAATAACGTTTTAAATAAAATTAATTCCATGAATACTCATTAGAAATAATATAAAAGTGACATAGGTTTCATGGTACATCATCTTATTATAAAAAATACAAAAAATGTAAAATTGGAATAAATTTATGGTTTACTTACAATATAATTCTCTAGAGTACATAATCATTACCAAATTTGTTCTATATTTATCTTAGAACACCCATCGTTTAAGCAATATGGGGATCACCCATGAGCTATAATGGGTATAAAACCTTTAATAAGATATAATAGGCCCACCAAAGAACAATAATGGGACTAAAACATTTATAAATAATGTAAATGAACAATATCATGATGAAAACCCATTAAAAATAATTCTGAATTTTAGAATACTATTTTGTTATAAAAATCACTATTTGAAGTCTAAAAATGACACACATAATATAAAAATATTTTTTTAAAAATAGACTTGGGAAATAAAAAATCAATCTTAAAATAATTTATGTTTTATGATGGTAATAAATTCCATTCATTATATTTCTTTTAAAAAAAATGCATTTCCATTGAGATTGGTAAAAAGTGTTAAAAGAGGAACTTAAAAGATGATTTTTTCAAAGAATATCTATTAAATTGAGTCTGAATCATCCTGTATATTATTTATATTCAAGAATAAAATAGTTATGCTAATTATTTAATTTCATAAGACCATTTTGAAGTTAATTATTCATTTATTATACTTAATACAATGTTATTCAATTTCTGAATCAGTTAAATTCATATTTGGTGTTTTGAGGACATTCAACTCATATATTGGAGATGAAATAAATAGGTTGACTATGGTCAAAGGGGTCCTTATTCTACCATATCCTGAAAAATAATAATGTTATAATTTCCATTTTTATACATCAAAATACATTTTAATACAATAATAAATTATTGTTATGAAAATTATACTATGTTATAATCATGTAGATATTTGGTCATTCATATACATGAGTAACATTTGGATTTTTCAGCGGTCATTATGTAAAGAAGTTATGTATTGTATTATATCTAAATAAATATAATCATACCAAAAATATATTATTAATATTTTATATTTACTTATATATATAATCCATGTGATGTGGTGATGGAAAACGAATCACATCGCTTCGTGGAGGTGGTAGTCTACACGCACACAAAAACAAAATTATAGTCTTTCATTGAATGAAAATGTAAGAAGGTAAATGATATATTAAATTATCATAATGATAAATATTTGATGAGTATAATATCAAAATATTAATTACATTATTATAATCCTTCCATTAGATAGGGTTATGGAAAAGTAATTCCATTGGTTTGTGAGGTGGTAGTTCACCATACCCAAGAGCGATGGTTTTGTTTACCATTTGATTATGGAAGAGATAGATATAGGTTGTGACATTAATATACCAAGAACTCATTCAGTAAATGATAATGGTGAAATTATATAATCACTTTTTTTGAATATTTTATGGATATTGATAAATAAATAAATCTAAAACTGGAGGATAACAACAATACCACTTCGTTGGAAAGAATCCATTGATTAACACCTTAATACCTTTAAGGATGGTATTATTACAAAACCAATACCTATATTGTTAGGGAGGTGGTATTATATATTTTTGGTAATATATTGGATGATAAAAAATTGTTTTTTATGATTTAAATAAAATAAGAGATTCCATTTTATAAGAGAGTGGAGAGTCACTCTTGTAATTTCTCAAAATATTAAACTCATATAAATTATTTTTTCAGTTTCCAATGAAGAAAAACCATTTTCTAATTAATAGTAGGAGGATGGATTTAAATATTATCAAATAATTAATATTATACATTTTTATCATATTTATATCCTTATAATTTTTTGTTTAACCCCTCATTAATCACATTCACACTTATCATTATAAAATTGGTTTTTTATTTTTTTCAGGATTAATAAAGTTTCAATAAATATATAAAAATACCCCTAAATGGATAATGAGTAAAAATATAAAACATATAATAATAACATTGTTTAATTTAATACTTTTTATTTTTTATTTCATTTAATTAATTATTTTTAATTATATTATATCATTAATGTTTATTTTTACAATTATTTATTATTTTTTTAATATCAGAATGAAAATAGTTAAAATTAGAATAAAAGACTATAATGTATCCCTAACATTTCATGATACTATATAAAATAAATGCATCAAATTATTTATCAGAAATTATATTTCTTTTCATATTTTGAATTTCATTTTTATGATTTTTCAATTAATTGAATAATTAGTATGTCGGCATTGGCAAACATTTTAAGATAATTATATTCTACTAATAATGAAAAATAAATTAATATGAGTAATAAAAAATATATATATTTAAAAATAATATATATAAGAAAACATATCCTCTATTTAACCATATTTTAAAAATACTGTAATAATTGAAAACTAGAGTGGGACATTTTTTACTTTTTTTAAATTAAATATTTTGGAAATTATAATCACATAAAAATGGTAAAACTATATATAACTAAATTTTAGATTATTATAGATTAAATATACTCATAAATTAATATTAATGAAATTTTGATGGTCAGTTTAAAGTTTTTATCATTTTATTTTGAACAAAAATAACCAGATTTATCCATTGTTGTACTAATAAAAAATTACTTTGGTTAATATTAATATTAAAAAATAGTAGGGTCCTATTTTATTAATTTTAATCCTGCAATTAAAAATAGTGAATATATTTTTCAAAATTCATAACTTATAGGTTGAATAATTTCAAATAAAATTAACACAAAAAACAAGATGAAAAAATTTTTCTAAGGAAAAATTACCATTTTAATGAAAAATTATTTTATTCAAAATTCATCTCTAAAATGTACTTCCAAAAAATATAATTATATTATTTGAAATCCATATTAAGTAATTACGTATTAAAACTCATCAAAATTTGATTTTTATTTTTCAAATACATTAATGGAATTCTAATTTCTAATAAGAAAATAAGAATTTTTCAATATTCATTAAAAATTCGAAATTTTGTGAAAGTTACCAAAAAAGATGAAAATTAATTTTTGATCCATTAACTAAAAAGTGTTATATTTTTTCCAAACTAAATTTTACTAATATTAAAATTAAAATTTAAAATAAAACTTTATAAAAAAGAGGTTAATAAAAAATTCCTTTTTGCTTTTAAATTTCAATATCATTTTTATAAGTAATATAACACTACAAGATCATTAAAATAAATATAAATAAAATATTTAAATTATTTATTCTACCTTTACCTTATTTGTTTTATAGTTTTTTAATTCAAATAGGTATTGACTTAAGGGATTCACCTAGGGTCTCCATTAATCTATTATTCATCAAATAGATTAACCAATAGACGATGGACCCTGGTCACATTATTATTTATTTATTTTATCATGAGCATGTTTTATTATATGGGATATTATAGAATCAAAATATAAAATCATGAAAAGATTATATGTACATGTATGATGAATGTTTCCTTCGTAAATCATGGTGATGTTGTGAGTGATATCATATAGAAAAAGAATGTTAAATTGAAAATTATTTCCTTCACTTATATTAAATTACCAAATCCATAAAAGAAAATTTCAGGCCATTTATTTCATTCCATCCCTTGAATTTGGAGACATATTATTTTTCATGGTTCACACCTTCTGTAGTTTATTGTTATTCTTAACATAAAGGTAGTTATTATGAGATTGGGGGTCGAATTATATAATGATGACCACAAAGGATTTTCCATAACAATTCTATGGATGATTTAGATAAAAAGCATTATGAAATTGATGTAATTATTTTCTGGAGATGAGACTTCAGTTAAATGATCTAGAAGCTATGATTTAATCTGGTTGGATGGTCAAAATACAACATTAGACTCTATGAGTAGTGGAAATTCCATGGAAGATGTTATGAAGAGTGGATTTAGGGTCTGTTCTACTACAAAACTAATGTGAATAAGTTTTTTGAATCTATTTATTAAGGGATAAATTTATTTGATAAAATAGCTAGAGGCATTTAAAATTCATAATTTCAAAATATCTACTTCTAATCATGGAAAAGTACCACTATTATATGTTTATTTTCGTTGATAAAATATAATCCACCAACAATTAAATTTCTCTATGAACAATATTGTCTAAAGATAATATCATGACTCTCCATAACATCTATAATTGGTATAATCACTTGTTCACACTACATATCCAAGAAAAAAATGATTTATACCATGGTATCCCAACTTCTTGGTAATCCCCCTCAGTGAAAGAGGACATAAGATAATGTTAAATACAATAAGTATATGGAATTTGAACTACATGTTTAGTTATTCATGTTTTCATCTATATATAGTGAGTGGAATAAATTCATGAGGAAAAATATTATTTCCAAAGTTTTTTTATCTCCTATAGTAAAACTAGGAGATAGATAAATAATAATAATATCATAAATCTTGTTCTCTATTCATATTTTAGATAACAGAAGGGAAATCGGAAGTACCGCATGGATTGAATATGACCAGGTTCATTGAGAAACTTTAGTCCCTTTGGTTCAAACTAAACCATGAACTAGAATATGATCTCATTATCTATTTTTACCGCATAAATTATGGACATTAACTGTAATATATAATATGAAAAACATAAATAAGTCACTCCCAAATTTTCAAGCCATACTTTTCAATTATTTTTTGGATATAAATAATTTAAAACTGTTGTCCTTATAGTGTATGAAAATATAAAAGTAAATGAATAAGTGTCAAAGGATATATCCCAATCATCGAAAATGATGCACCGCCATTTTATGATTCCAATAATACAAAGGTAGAGAAATGTACAAGAGTTATTCTATTTTTTATGTAGGAAAATAATTCATTGGAAGAAGAATTTCACTTATAGAAAGAAGAAGCATGTCGATTCTTCCACATCAGGTATATTTTTCCTTAAATTTTGTCATTAAATATTTACAATTTAGGTTTTGGATACTTTATTTGGCTCACACAATTGTTTTTAAATAAAAAAACTAATTATATTCAGGATGATTTCACATATTTAAGTAGATATCTTATTAAAAAATATTATATGACTAAAAATATTAGTAGTCAGATATTTTAATTAATCTTTTTCCTAGTGGGATTATTCTTATAATAAAAATTGTTATTATGTTCCATTTTTTACAAAAAAACATAATTTTAATTTTTATCTTAGAAATTATGGGATTATATTTCATGATAGAAAATAAATTTCATCTTTTGTTTAAGTACAACATATGTAATGGTGTGGAACATCTCAACAATGTTTTATATATACTTGAACAAAAATATCCTATTAATGAAATCACTTAAAATCCATCAAGAATGACTCATATCCTACCCACCTATAAAACATTGGGATAGGTCTGTATAGATGAAGAATTTAAGATAATTACACGATGAAGAGTATTTAGAATCCTTTGAGTAAAAATGCATGGACGTGTTCCACACATGTTTTCATTGTAAAATGGGAAATGAATCTTTTAGTGAGAAATTGAAAAAGCTATAAAAAATTATAATTGGTTCATACAGATGTATTTGGTCCACTTATAATAGAGGAAATGTGAATTTATTCTTTATTTATTATTTTTACCGAGGATAATATTAGATATGTATATATTTGCTTATTGTTGAATAAGTTAGATCGATTTGTTGTGTTTAAGGAATATCAGAATGAAGTAGATAATCAATATGGTCAGATTATTATAAAATTTAACATTGAATGTAGTAGATAAAAACATACCTAAGATTACATTTATCATCATAATGATTATAGTACAGTTTCTGAACTCAGTTATACGTATACACCTTAGTTTAATGGTGTTAGTGAATGGAGGAATAAAAATAAAAATGACATTATTAGATCAATGATAAGTCATGAAAATCAATAATTTTTCATTTTGGGGATCTTCACTATAGACTATGTTGTATAAAGTATACGAGAATAATCTAAATAATCAGATATAATTCCATATGACTTTTTAATGGAAAATCCTAATCAATCACACATATGTGTATGTAGATCCAGGGATTTTTCCAAGAATATACCTTATGAAAATATTAGCATATCAGAGCATGGAGTGTATCTTTATAGGTTATCCTATGGAGACTAAAGGATATTACACATCTCACCATTTGAGTCGAAAGGTGGGTGTAGAAATACATGATATGTTTCTAGAAAGGGAACACATTTACAATAAAAATATGGGATAAAGATTGAATTCATGGAAGATAATGTCCAATATGAATGAGATATAATATAAGAATAGTATCCATAAGATACAATGGGATTGTAAGACATTAATGACGCATTAGTACTATGTAAGTTAATAAGTGAGGTAAGTAAACTAGAGAGATATGGTTTTCTTAATACAGAGTCTAGTGAAACATTTCCCCCAGAGAATGAATAACATCCAACCAACAAGGAACAATTAGATGGAAAGGCTGCTATTAAATGGAATGAAGTAATAGATTTTGAGATGGATTGCATTTTCCAAAATAATATTTTGGATTTTTATAGAACCACTAGATATGTATTGACTTTTTTATATAAATGGTTATTCCTGAAAAATATGGATATGTAGAGTTAAGTGAGAACCTATAAGTCATGAATTGTCATGAAGAAATTCATAATACATCAAGGCATCAACTATGAGGAAGCCTTCTCGCCATCAATGTCCATAGTTCCAAAAGAATATTCTTTGAAATAGTAGTGTTCCATGATTATGAAATTAGGTAAATAGTTGTCAAAATAGATTTTATAAATAAGAATAATGTTAAATACAACTATATGATACAAATAAAATAATTTATCATGTCAAAAATTGATAATAAAGTATGAATGAAGCTAAGAACCAGTTATGAATTGAAGCTGCAATCATATTCATGGAATGTTAATTTTGAGGAGGCTATAGAACCATTTCCTTGTGTTCTGAATAAAATTGACCCATCACTATATAAACTACTCTTGGCGGGAATATAGTGGTATTTTTATAAACTCCCTCTAAATAAATCAGGTTTTTTCAAAATAAAATTTAACAGAAGCATAAGGGAAAATGATATTTTTTATTTTAACATTTCCAGGTAGTTTTATTGAAATCTCCAACTAATATTATAAAAACCCAAATTTTGACCCCATTATGCACTCCCCCTCCCCGATCCCACTTCTCCCCAAGCCTGTACTACCTCTCACCATCTGCAGCCCCTCTATGATCACCACCCCCACCACCCTCGCTGCCCACACCTCCTATCCTAGAGCTCCCACCCCTCCCCCTTCTCCTCAAGCCCGCGCTACCCTTTCCCCTCAACATCCCTTGAATCTTTCACCCCTCGACCCTCACAGCTCACTTGTTGTCCCTCACTTCCTCCCAATGCCCTTAGACCCCCTTCTCCTTGTGCCTCCTCACCCTCCACCACCCCCAATTTTTGGTCGAGGAAGAACTACCCCTTCCCCTTTCCGCCTCTTATTTCCCCTGGACAAACCTCTCAAAATCTCCTCAATTCCCATTCTTTTAGAGCTCGCTCCACAACTTCAGTTATCCATCACCACTCACAATCCATCACCACCCCTCACCTACACTCAACACCCCACGCCTCTTGGGGACTCCCTAGAATATAGACCAATATATATATTTAGGTTACATATCCAGGATATATTTAATAATTTTAATTATGTTATTATAGAATATTAAATTATTTTTATAATTGATGATAAAATGGTGCTAGTAATACGGTGGGTTTCCTTTGGTTTTAATGTGATAAATTGTGGGTTTTCATTACAAATGATGTAATCATATTTTAAAATAATTTTCACATAAGGTGGTTGATGAAATATAATTTTTTATATTATATAATTTTTTTAACTATAAATGATTTATGGGCTGTTACAAATAATAATTTTTATGGTTTTGATTTTTTTCCAATATATCAATTTTTTTTATTAATATCAACGTTGTGAATGTTTGTTGACATAAAGAATTTTTATGGGATTATTAATTTTATTTTTATAAGGTGTTATAAAAAATATATTATATCAATATCAATGTTAAGAGGTTTTTTAGATGACAATAATTATTATTGGGGAGATATAAACATTGATTTTTTTATTAATTTCAAGATGTGTTTGGAATAATATTAATAATTGTGTTATAGAGGGATTATTAACTTTATTGACAAGTTGATCTTTTTTTAATTTCAAAGAGAGGACCTAAATCTTTGAATGTATAAATAATATCATAGGGGGGCATCTCAAATTTAAATTTATTATTAAGATAAACATCACTTAGAACTATAATCATTTTAAAACATGTATTTGGTGTTATGTAGAATCAAGACCCTCCTAGGTTAATGATGAAGTTGGTTGATGTTTAATTTTGATTTTACTTATTATATTAATCATTTTTATTTTATAATTGAATATATAGGGAGAACACTAAAAAATCCAACACATTTGGATAAATGTTGGTTTAATTTACCTCAAAACACACGTCAGTATTCCAGGGGTTTTGAAAAATATTTGGATATTTCAATTGAAACCCAATAAGTGGATAGAAGAAAAAACTTAGGATTTGAGATTATAAATTCAAGTGATAGTTGAATAGAACTGCTGTGTACATTCATTTTATATTGACATAGCTTCTCTCTTGTCATGTATGTTGGATTTAGCCATGGTGAATTAAATGTAATGGAAACTAAAAAAATGAAAATACTATTAACAAAACAAAATGTGACCAAGAAAATGACAATTAAGTTTGAAATTTGTTAAATAACTGATTTTGTTTCCATGAATACCATTTCAGACATTTTAATAGATCAATATGTCCCCAAATTGATCATGAGAAGGTTAATCATTCACAAACCATCAGTGAACAAAAAAATAGTTTTAGGAATTAGTTTAATATAGATAAAAAACTATTTGAAGTGTGTTCCATTTATTTGAATTTTTTCTATTAATGTGGTTTCATATCAACGGTATCTATGGAATTACTGAAAATGTTTTTTCCATGATTTAACAGTTTCTTCATGATGCATTTAATGAATGTTTGTTCCTTATTTCATTCACTACGATGAATAAATTCATTAAAATACTTGGATATTATTGTACAAAGATATATGAATTCCCTAATGAATCAATTCTATACTATGGAGAAGAGTGTGTCCAATAATAATGCATAATATGAAAAAAAAAGTAGATTGGTGTCAATGAACAAAAATGCGAGTATAAATCAATACACCCCCCCTGAATAAACCTATGAAAATAACTCAAAACAATGTATTGCCTTAATTTCCTCTAAAACTATGAAAGAAAAGATTATTCATGTTATCTAATACTACATGAAACATGAAGTGTCATGCTCAGGATTGTTATTATGTCTTGATGATACAAAAAAATTATTCAGCCTAATGTAAGATGTTTTATTCTCTATATCCATGTTTTTATTTTGATAATATGAATCTATGTTTGGGATTGGATTAAAATGTTTTTAGCACTTCTGGTACATTATTTACAAATTATTTCATTTGGGGAGTTGTTATGATACCTAATAATTGACCACGCTGTTGTTACATGCCAAATTTATTATGATATTAAGGTTGATTTATAGTCTAGGGAAGACCCAAGGTCATCTCCCTAGGAGCATTCGAGGGTTTAGAGTGTGCGTTTTTTAATAAGAAGTATTAATAGAGGGGTGGTTTTAAAACAGTTTATTTAAAATTACTCAATTTATAGATTTTAATAGTTGATAAATAAAAGTGGAGTTTCATAATTTTGAGATAACAAGATCATTTAATGTTCACTACACATCTTGGTGCATTCATAATTCTAAAAACTATACATGTTTTAATGGAATAATTTGGTTAAGGGTTGTCAAGATCTCAACTTTTCTCTTGCCTCTTAAAATATGATCATAGAACCACCCCTTGACATAACAATCATGTTTTCAAGGTTTGGGTATCATGCATATAGAATAAAGGATACCAAAGCATACTGAAATCATATATATGTGTGAGATAAATAGGATTGTTGTCTTGTCCAATCGGAAAAACCCAAGGTTACTACTTGAAATCGTAACCCAATCAGTGTGGATATAAAAATTGTTTCACTTAATTTTAACAATAGAAAAGAAATCAGAGGAGAATCATGTCACGATAAGAAATAAGTTAAATATCTATCACACAAATTACAAAAAAATCCATATTAGAACAAGTGATGGTACTCCATCCCAAGTATTTTTAGCTCCCTTGAAATGATCGTCCACCTTTTAGCTCGACATCAAGAGGAGGAGGATGCTTGGTAGGGACTTTGCCTTCATCCTCGATCCCCCATTGAGGATAGGGGCCTCCAAAACTACATGGATGATTATAAGGCTTCTTTCGGTCTCCAAATTTCCAGAGCTTTGCCTCCTGGCCGAACATACAAATCAGGAGCCCAAGGATCCATTTTATAGGAAAATGGGAAGGTGTTTTTTGGCACACAGATTTCATAAAACCACATGTCATATGGGTTTTGACCTCGAAACATCATTATCACACATTGGAGAAAAAAAGCCATATCCCCACCTCTTGACTATCTCCACTGAACCTTTGGTACCATTTTGACAAGTGGAGTGTGATATATTGAGAAATCATACCACAACAATTTTGACTTCGTGTAGATTTGGTGTGCTGGACAAATCAGGTCGGTTGGTCCACCATATGGCCGAACGAGTCTTGGTTTCCTTCATATTATATGAGACCAAATAAAGTTTATACCTGCCCATAATAATTCATCCCATTTGGATGTAGGGTTCAGGAGAAATGTACGGATGTGTCCACTGGTCTTCATGGATATGGGGAAGTTTAGCCTATTTTACTTGGACATCATCATGGGTCCTCCAAATCACCTCCTCCTACAATTGAATCATCAATAAAAGTAACATTGAAATTTGTAACAGTGATAAAATAATACATGATTCAAACATGGAATGTAATTGGATATTATTTTTATAACATTCAATATAAAACAAGTTTAACACAGTGGTGTAATGGTGAAAATGATACAGTGAATCACGGTGAAATCCCACCCCCACACGTAAACATTTTTACTCCTGGGAAAAGTCATAATTTAAAAAATTATGCGTGTAGAAATTTCCAACATCATAAATATTTAACATTTAAAAAAAAATTAATTCCTGATAGAAATGTGTTCAAAGAAAAATTCACACCGATGAGATATTCTCAGTGATCATGGAAAAAGATGTCACAAAAATTGTATTCAAATGAAAATCAAAGATATTCTTGATACCAATAAAGGAAAATAATTCAAAAGTTAATCATGTCACTGATTCTCCATGTGTGTGTGTGAAAACCATTTCTTTCTATTATATCCACCTTTTATCAAATAAATACATGTTATATTAACAATTTTCAACTTATAAGATGCTTTGCATTGAACATGCCTCACAACCTTTACAATCAAATTTCAATACCCACTAACATAAGCATTTTCCCAGAAGTCAAACCATAATCTCCAGACTAGATATCCCCATATATTTTACTTTTCATCACACCCCTAATTTATTAATTTTTCAAAAGATTCACTTGGAAAAATTCTCATACTCTTCTCCCAACCCATGTTTTATCTCCTCACAACAATAATTGTAATAGTTAGAACAAGATAAAAGTTGAGGAATGGTGGTTTTTGACTCGCCCAATTTAAAACCCTTTTTTTGTTTTTTTTTGAGCGAAAATTGCAGTCGGATAACAGGCACACACGCATAGGTCAATATGGTATAGTAATGATATAGATCAAATACGGTAATCACGTATGAAAAGTTGTTTTTTGAAATTAGATAAAAATAAACCTAACTTATATTTACCTTCCATTATATATGAAAATTTCACATTTCACTGTTGGGTGAAAAAATATGTGGAGAGATTAAGGGACACAATATCCCATTAAAGTATTAAAAAATAGGAACCATTCTTATAAAAGGATTCAAAATGATATGACCAATTATATAATCAACAAACAATTAAATTTTAAAAGAATTTCACACCATAATATTGGATTATTGTTTAAATGCACATTTTATCATAATTTTTTTTAATGTTAAAACAACATGAAATACTAACATTCCAAATGTATTTTCAATAACATCCCTCATTAAATGAGAATAATTTTTCATGATAAAGTGGGAATAAAAAAGATAACATTCTAAAACAAAAGTGAGGGGGAGGGAAGGGGAAAAGTAACAATACAATTCAGAAAGCTAAAAAGGGAAAAAGAAGAAAGATGATGAAAATTATTAACTATCCCGGGGTTTTACCTATCCCCCAATAATAAAATTTATAGTGTCCTCACTATTTGAAAATAGAATGAGGAAAGGAAGGATAAAAACTAGTTAGTTTCATTCATAGATTGCTTCGTGAACATGGATTTCCTCCTTTAAAGAATCCGGAATGGATTCATTGAAGTGAATCAGCCGTTGCCCATTGAATGTGAACGTGTGATTGGTTTCTTTATTTTGAACCAAAAAAACATCATATAGAGAGACGTTAGTAATAGTGTATGGTTCTAACAGTGGAAATAATGCTTACCAGGATGCAAGTATAGCCTTGCATTGTATATTGGACCTTTTTCTCAATTCGAAACTGACGATGAAGGATAAGATGGTCGTGGGCAGCCTCTATCATCTCTTTATAAAACATGGTGTTCTCATATGCATCTCTTTTGATTTCCTCCAGCTCATGAATTAGAAACATCTTTGGAGAACCTGAACCAGATAGATTATAATTGAATTGTTTGATGGCCTAGTAGGCATCATGATCAATCTCAATAGGGAGGTGACAACTCTATCCAAACACTAGCAGATATAGAGACATTTCAATGGGGGTTTTGAAAGCAGTACAGTAAGCCCATAATTAACCTTCGAGTATAAGACTCCAATTTTTTCTTTTGGTTTGAACCATTTTTCAAGAATCTGTAATACCTCTATATTAGACACCTCAGCTTGTTCATTGGTCTATGGGTGATAAGAAGTAGAAACATGATGACCTAACCCATACCAACGCAAATGAGACAGCATTTTTTGGTTATAGAAATGATAACCCTGGTCACTGATGATAAACCTATGTAAGAAAAACCTATATAAGATTTGGGTTCTCAAAACTTCTACAATTAACTTATAATCATCAGTCCTTGTTGCTTGTGCGTCTTCCCATTTGGACACGTAATCATCTTTTATAAGAATGTGAAAGTTTCCAAAGGAATTGGTAAATGGTCCCATAATTTCAATGCCCCAAACATAAAAATTTTCATGAAAAATGAAAGCTTTTTATGGAATTTCATTTCTTTTAGATACATTCCCTATTCTTTGACAACGAGGACAATATTCGAAAAATTCAAGGGATTCCCAATAAAGTGTTGGCCAAAAGATACCAGAATCAAGGACCATTGCGAGCAGTCCATTGGGTACCAGAGTGGCCCCCACAAGCAAGAGTGTGGTAGCATATAAGGATAGAATAAAAATCACTATCGGGAACACAACACCTGATTATATGATCACTACATTTGCACCAAAGGTAGGGGTAATCCCAAATGTACCAACGAGACTCATTTTTTAGATGGTCAGCCTTGTTTTTATTCAAATCAATAGGAATGCATGATGCTACTAAATAATTTTCAATTTCAGCATACCAAGGAATAACATCTTTCACTCAGTACAATTTCTCACCAGGAAACATGTAATTTGCAGGAATACTGGGCGATAAGTCAATGTCTAAGGATGGTTGAATCCTAATGATAAGGTCTACCACCACATTCTCTACTCCTTTTTTATCACTAATTTCTATATTTTACTCTTAAAGGAAGCGCATCTAGCGAATGAGATGTTGTTTGGCTTCCAATTTCTTAAAGAGATATGAGACGGTTTTATGGTTTGAAAACACAATGACGTTAGACCTTAAATGATATGACCTAAAAGTTTCCACCGAAACCAAAATGGAAAGAAATTATTTTCAGTTGTGGTGTAGTTTTCATGGGTATAGTCCAATGTACGTGATGCATAGTCAAGGACGTGTGGAGCTCGATTGACCCTTTTTGACAGGACTGCCCTAACTACATAGTTAAAGGCATCACACATGAGCTCAAATGGTATTTCCCACATAGGTGGTTGGATTAATGAGGGTGACAAGTTACTCCATTTTAACTTATCAAAATATTCCTCACATTCTTTACCAAAATATTTTTTTTTTCTTTTTGTAGTAATTGGGAGAGGGGGAGTGCAATTTATCTAAATTTACAAATGATACAATGGTAAAATCTAGCATAACCTAGGAAATACCGCAAACACCATACATTTTTGGTGACTGGTAGGGAAGATATGAGATCCAATTTTGATTTATCTACTTGGATACCATCCCCATCAATGACATGTCCCAAAACTATACCTTATCACACCAGGTAATGGAATTTCACATATTTTAACATGAGACTCTTTTCAATACAGTGACATAGGACTAATGAAAGACTAATAAAACATTCATCAAATGAAGATCCATAAATAGTGAAAGAATCCATGAATAATTATTTTTAATTATCCATGTAATCCGAAAAAATACTAACTATACATCTCTGGAAAGTACCTAGAGCATTGCATAGTCCAAATGGCATCATTCTATTAAAAAATGTGCCAAAGGGGAAAGTGAAGGTCATCTTTTCCTGGTTTTTAGGGGAAATATAGATTTGAAAGTATCCAAAATAACCATCATGGAAATATTATTGAGACTTACCTGCTAGCCTCTCTATAATTTGATCAATCAATGGAAAACATAAATGGTCCTTCCAGGGGTGTTGGTTTAGTCGGTGATAGTCTATGCAGACACGCCAACTATTCTGCACACGAGTTTGAACCAATTCATTGTTTCCATTTTTGATTATTATAAGGCTAGTTTTTAGGAACTAATTGAATGGGACTATCCACTTGGCTATCAGATATGGGGTTAATGATTCCAGCAGCCAATAATTTTTTTCCTATATTTTCACAACTACTGGGATGTTTGGGATGAATCGATATTATTCCTTCCTCACTGGTTTAGCCTCATCATTTAATAAAATATGGTGTGTAAAAAATGATGGGATAATACTATGAATGTAAGAAAGTGTCCATCCCAATGCTTGTTTATACTCCCTCAAAATTTCAAGATGTCGCAATTCTTACTCTGGAGGGAGTGAACTAGTATTGATGGCAAAAAACTTGTTTCTATTCTCAATAGATGAATATTTTAAATATTTATGTAGGTGTTTTAGTTCTAATTCAGGTGGATTTTGTATTAATGGGATTGTGTTTGAAAGTTAGAGGTCACTGATCTCATCTAATAGCTCAATGGTATAATCCGTAGATAAGGAATGTGCTTTTACGAGCTTAGCAGTATCACAGATGGTCATTGGATTCTACGTGTTCACGAAATCATCAATTAACAAACATGAATTACATTTCAGTAGGCCACTACAATAATAAATTCATGATTCATTTCCATGAATTACAATCAAGGTCGAAAACTCAGAAAGGGGATCAGGGGAATGATAAGAAGTGTTTTCAGGAGAAGGGAGTACATTAATTGAATTAATAGAGAGATAGTAATGTTCTTCTGAGGGGTGCTTCATGGAATCAAGGATGGTGAAATGAAATATGTAACCACCAAATTCCATAGATGATGTATCATTATAGACATTAATTATGGTTTTGGATGTTTTCAAGAAGGTTCTCCCCAATATAATTGGGTCATGTCCATTCATCCTATCATCTTCCATTTTTAGCAAATACAAATCAGTAGGAAAAATTAAAATTTTCTCCCTCATAAGAACATCCTCTAACACACGATAAGAGTTTAAGGTACTCTGGTTGGCCAGTTAACAACAATTCTAGTGAGATTTAGTTCCAAATCCTCCAATTAAGAGTAAATGGAGTGAGGAATGACATTTATAGAATCACCTAAATAAAGAAAAGCTTTATAAAATGAATACTCCTCTATGGTGTATTGAGTCAAGAAGGTTACAGGATCATTGAATTTGGTAGGTAGTGAAGGATCTATAAATGCTGAGACATTCTTCCCCAAGTTTACCTTCTCATCACCTGAAGTCTTCTTCGGTTTGTACAAATCTCCTTTAGGAACATAGAGTATCTTGGAATTTTCATCATGACATCATTTAAAGGAATGATAACCTACACTTTATTTGATAGTTTCCCATATTTCATTATCATATTTAGTTTCCTTTTGTTTTCATGGTCGGGTGGCCCTTTGGAGAAATGGAAGAGGAATGGTTGGGATAGGAGACTCATCGACATATACACTCATTCCTTTGGAAGGGCTTCTCTCAGGTTAAGGATTTTCTTCTCTTGGAAGATTTTCAATAGTTGGGATGGTGGTTCGGTATGGAGTGGATGAATCTAATAGAGGGTTCATTTAAATTTTGTTTCCCAGTCTTAAGGGTGATGACACTAACATTTCCTTTATCGCTAGGGTTTACTACTTTTTGAGAGGGTATTTTACCCTAACCATGACTTTGAATTTCCCCCGCTGAGTTAGCTAGTTGTCCTAATTAGGTTTTGAGGTATTGTATGGCTACCTGAGCAGTTTTTTGGAATTTGATATTGTTGTCAGCCATTTTTTTCATCATATCTTGTAGGCTATGCTCTATTTTTGGAGGGGTTTGTTGGAAAGGCCTTTGCAGTGGTTCGGGATTTATGGTTTGTGGTCGTGGATGAATACTCTGACCTTATTGGTTCCATGGTTGATGGGGCTAGTTTGAATACCCCCTTGCTTATAGGCTTAGTTTTCTTTCCACCCAGTGTTGGATTGATTGAAATGTTCTTTCCAAAAAGGTTGGTTATAGGGGTGTCTTGGAAATACTTCATCACAGCTCTCAAAATATTCTCTCAATTGGAGGCTTTGGTCAGAGTAGTGGGTGTTAGAAGAACATATTCTACAATCTATGGGAGAAGGAGATTGGGATATACCTTTGGAATGAGCATGTTGTCAAAGAATGGTACTTACCTCTTCGAGCTTTGTGTCCACCTTCCTCCCGAATTTGGTATGTTTCATCTCATGGACACCTCGAATGGGTACATTGGACCATGAACCCAACTGTTGAGTGTTCTGTGGCTTATTCTCAATCAGAGTTCTTACCAAAATATGCGTCTTATCTACCAATGCACCAACACCAGCAGCATCAATCATGTTCCTATCAATAGGAATTAAACCTTCATAAAAATATTGAATTAAAAGTTGATCACCTATTTGCTGGTGTTGGAAACTTGAACATAACCCTTTAAGGAATTCCCAATAATCGTGTAATGTTTCCTCATGTGACTCCCTTATACCTCAAATTTCCTTCCTTATAGTTTCAGTTTGAGAGGTTGGGAAATATTTTTCCAGAAAAAGGCGTTTCATGTCTGGCCAGCCTCTAATTGGTGAATTAACACTGTAAAGCTAGTCTTTTGTAGTTTCTTCTAATGAAAATGGGAATGCTCTGGGAATTAAATGTTCTTACTCCCCATTTATAGGATATAATGTAGAACACATAGTATGAAATTATTTTATGTTTTTATGTGGATCTTCACCAAGAATTCCACTAAATCTTGGTAATAAAGAAATTAGACTGGATTTTAATTCAAAAATTCGGTGCCCTGCCTTGAATTTGAATGCAAGTGGGTTGGATATGAACATCAGGAAAGGTTAGTTCTTTTAATTTCAGGTTATTTTTCAGCCATGTTGTGAATTTTTATTTCATTTTTGATGTTGGTATAAGAAGAAGAAGTTGATGTATCAAGAAGAGTGTTGATGTTTTGGGTGTCCTCCTTCGAAGGGTTCTCTTCTGTGTCTCAGTGTCGCTCACATATGATCATCTCTTAGTCTAGTTTGAAAGGAGGTAAATCCCCCAGATTAGAATGCGTCATGCTCCAAACTTACACAAAAACTAACTCAGAACACAAAATAATTGAATGGTTAAATAAATATTCCCAAAATTTACAAATATCTAATAAAAAGATTCACTAAAAACCGAAGCACTCCCCGGAAACGATGACAAAATTTTACCATGATTTTGTGAAACGTCAAATTTATTATGATTTTAAAGTTGATTTACAGTCTAGGGAAGAACCCAATTCATCATTGAAGGAATTTTCATGGGTTTAGTTTGTGGTTTTTTTAATAAGAAGTACTAAAAGAGGTGTGGTTTTAAAATAGTTTAAATAAAATTACATAATTTAAAGAGTTTAATAGTTGATAAATAAAAGTGGTGTTTTAGAATTTTGAGATAAGCAGACCATTTCATGTTCACTACACATCCTGTTGAGTTCAACATTCTGAAAAATAGATATGGTTTAATGGAATACTTTGGTTGAGGGTTTTCAAGATCTCAACTTCCCTCTTCCCTCTTAAACGATGCTCAAAGAACCACCCCTTGACACAATAATCGTGTTGTCAATATTTGGGTATCATGAATAGGGAAAGGTATACCAAATCATACTGAAATTTTATGTATGTGTTAGATAAATAGGACTCTTGTCTTTTCCAATCAGAACAACCCATGATTCCCCATTGAAATCTAAACCCAATAGGTGTTGAAATAAAAAGTGTTTCAATAAATTTTAACAATGAAATGAAATCATAGGAGAATAATATCAAGATATATTATATATGAGAAATATTTAGCAACAAAATTAAACAATTCTTGTAGAAGAATATGTGTTGGAACTCCCTCCCAAGTTTTTATACCTCCCTTGAAATGATTGTCCACCATTTAGCTCGTCATCAGGAGGAGGAGGAAGCTCTGGTGGACCATCACATTCATCCCTTACCCGGCAATGAGGATAGGGGCCTCCAAAACTCCTTAGATTATGAGATAACTCCATTGGGTCTCTAAAATACCAGAGCTTTTCCTCCTGGCCGAACTTACAAATGGAGAGCCCAAGGTACCGTTTTATAGGAAAATGGGAAGGTGGTTTTGAGCACACAGATTTCATAAAACCACTTGTCACATGGGTATCGGCCAACAGACAACATTATCTAACTGTGGAGAAAATAATAAATTTGTATCCACACCACTTAACTGTCTGTAACGAATGTTTTTCCCCATTTGTACAAGTGGAGCGTGAGATATAGACATATCACAACACACCACTTTTGACATTGTGCAAATTTAGTGTTCTAGAAATATTAGGTCATTTGGGACACCAGATGGCCGATTGTGTCTTAGGTTTCTTCATATGAGATGTATCCCAATGAATTTAAGACCATAAAACAATATTTCATCCCATTTGGATGCACATTTTAGGAGTAGTGTGTGGATGAGTTCACTGGTGTGTTTGGATCTTACGCAGTTTGGCCCTTTTTTCTTAGTCATTATCATGGGACCTCCTAATCATATCCTCCTGTAATGGAATCATCGAAACAAGTAACATCGACCTTTTTAAGAGTGATAAAAAAATTAAACGATTCAAACATGTAATGAAATTTTTTATTATTTTTATAACATTAAATATAAAACATGTTTAACACAGCGGTGTAAGGGTGAAAGTGAAACAATGAATCATGGTGTGATCAATAATCGTTCTCCATGGATGTTTCTAAATACTACTGAATTCATTATTTCATTGACTTTCCATGGAATGAAAATTATTGGATATGACAATGATGTATATATTTATCCTCTAATCAATGAATTTCGATTATTATGAGATGATGACATGGAAACCTATGATGCTTCAATGAGGAAATTATTCAAAATGAATTCATCATTAATGTGGACGATTATTTACTTTCTTTGAATATGAATTTATTTTAGTTAGAACACTCATACTGTTTTGTCTTGTCCAGTTTGAGTTTTTTTTATATTGAACCTCATTGGTAAACTCATTGAAAAAATGTTGTTTTATTTGTGATCATAGATTTAGTTAGGATTATAATAAATTCAGGTTTAATAAGACATGATTAAATGGGGATTTTGAAATGATAGAGTCCATGTATTTTTTATCTAGGTCATTAATCATGGGAAAATTAATGAGTATCACTGATGATTTAGGAAAATGACATTAGATTAATTAATGGGGAAAAGGGAACGAGGTGCAGTATCTGATGTAGCTGGAACACACCAATGGAATGAAAAGTGCATATTTTTGAAACATCATTATTGGTAGTTTAATTCAAAAAATCACAATCACAATGCAACGTATATTTAGAAGAATGTTTTTGATAATGTAACATTAACATTTCATAATGATCTGGGCATGTTAAAGGATCACATTAATGTTCATATGTATTTGGAGTAAATTTATTTAATGCATGGTTTGTGGGAAAATGATTGTGGAATGTATCATTTGGATATTTTTACAATGAAAAATCAAGAGAAACATGTATTATTTCTAATTTTAATGAATGAAAAATTTCTAGATAGACATTCAAGTACATATCAAGGTTCATTGACATAAAAAATCAAAACATACATGGATAGAAAATTCATGAATCACATTTTTTGATAGAGATTTTTTTTCCATATGGAATATGAACCATGTTACCTGAAAAAGAAACTACAATTTTATTTTTTTATTATACATATTTCAGATAGATTTGTGGAGAAATTCAAAATCCAAAAAATCTTGATAAACCACAAGAAAAGATTTTTTTATATATTACCATTTAGATATGTTATGTACCCCTTCATTATTCAACGTCATGTTTCATTTAAATATTCATTTGGTCGAAGAATCTAAACAAAGTGGACCGGTAAACAATCGATTCATGTATCTAATTGAGAGGTATATTGATATTATTTATTATTTTTCTAGTGAATATTAATTTATCAAATCATTTTGTAAATTTTATATATGATTCATAATTTATTTAGGTAATTAGGTCAACTAATATCATATTTTAGGAATAAATAACATTCAGAAGGATCTATTATTATTGGTTACAAAGTTGAAGATTTCATGAACTTATGTTTTAGTTATTTGGATGGTATTGAGACTATATTCAATCATCCTAGATGTGTTGAAGATATCTTAAAAAATTTTCATTCTGAAAATTAGTCATTGGTATTTCCAACTATTGGAAAACTAATTAAAAATTGGCCAGATTTTACAGTAACTAAATAGGAGTTTTTATATTAACATTGATATATTCTACATAATAGTGTTATTTCATATCCATTTATTGAAGAATTGCGATTTTAAACAATGAGGAAACTTGGGGGGGGCATTCTCACAATGACCATGAATTAAATAAATATGTTAATTAAGATATTGGAGAATGGATCACTCATTTTATAAGTCCTTAATCATATTAATATTATTGATGTTTTTTTAATTTTTCTATGATAATGTAAATCCTTATTTTTTTCAATATAATGAATAGGGACAATCGAGCGGAAATATTGAATGATTTGATGATTTTGGATCAAGATCCTCTAAGGAACAATTAACTATTTGATGCCTACAATATTAATGTGATTATGTTTTTTATAATTTATCATAAAGAAGATGTTACAACTCAAAATATTTGTGCATTTAATTTTTTAAATGTGGGATACTATTGGAAGTTGTATGATATAATTGAATTCATATATCACAAACAGTTTCAGGTTTTCTTATTCAAATGCATGTGGGTCCACATTTATAGGGGTATAATGAATGATTCATTAAATTTTAAATCAATCAAATTCTCTCTATTGATAGATATTGTTGAGAATTTAGATCATGAACCATTTATCTTATATTCACATGAGAAGATGGATTATTTTGTGAATGATGAAACACATGAATGTTGTATTGTTTTTGAACACTCAAATTAGAGTTACTTATATGATATTGGTAATGAATATGTATTGGTGATTTTGAAAGTGATCCTTATCAACTAAAAAACATATAATTTTTCCTAAGAATGTTGAAAAAGTATAACTTATAAGATAGGATGAAAATGAAGGACTAGTCTCTATAAAGATTGATAATAAAAGAAGATAATGAATACAATGATATTTGAATTAATAAATTGGTTATGAAAATATATATAAATTTATATTTGATAAGTGTTTCATACATATACACATTTTTCTAGTTTTTTGGTAAAAAAAAATTATTTTTTCATTTTTTTATTTAATATTCTGTAACAATTTGAAATGCCAGAAGGTTGCAAACAAATTAATATTTCATGATTTTACCCGATCAACATCTCCAATCATGCAACCACTATTATCATCTTTAGTGGATCATATTGATTCTATTATACCCAAGATTTCTAGTGATCTAGCCATTATCCCATATATAATTGGAATCCCATCATCAGATTCACCTCCTTTGATAAAGCTGTTGGTCAACCTTCCATCTAGGGGATATTAGTGGGTGACCATTACTAGTGTATATGACATTTTTTTTAAAAACATTATAAAATTTGTAAATATTTTAAATACATTTTTTAAATAGATCATTAAAATAATTTAATGGATACATATATGAACATGATAGATGTATGGAACCTGATGGAATTCAAGATTATCATTCCATTTTATGAGTTCAGGGTGCGTATATGTAATGCTATAAAAATCTATGGGTAGATTCTTTGGAATCATTCTTACGAGACAATGATCTTACCCATTAAATTATAATGATTAGAGGCCTATTACTAATGCTTAGAAAAATTAGGTCTTTGATTCTCATGTAATGGTGATATTAATTTAATATTCATTGATAACTAATTTTAAATACATGCATAATTTTTTTAATATGCTTATTAAATTTGATTTCTATTAATTCGAGATTTTTCATAAATTTTGATGTCCCTGACCCCATTTCACACCAATGGATATTGTAAAATTTGGACAATAAATGGAGATATTTTAAATGAATATTAAGGACTGAGGTTAATGACACTTCTATGAGTTCACGATAGATGTCTAAGAATGTGTCTCAAGGAATTTATCATGAGCATTGGATGTTCATTTTCGATATCAATAAAGATGAATCTCATGAGGTAATTGAATATTTTAAAGTATATTAATATCAAAAACACAATAAAATTATAATTTTTATTAATTCCACTGTTTTTAATCAAGTATCACAAAAATATTATAAATCACGAGAAGCAAGAGATTCCTCACATGGAAAGGTCTTAGAGTTTTTTGAGAAAATCTAAAAATTTTGTTAGTATTTTATTCATTATTATTTATATTATTTTACCATAACTCATTTTTTTCTTAATTATTTATATTTATTTTATAAAGGCTAATGATCTAGCTTACAAAGACTTAGTAAACACTTAATAATTGTATAAAATCCTCTAAAAACATGTTTTGGGGGTCAAAACTGGTTAAATGACATCAAATTGCCATGAATTTTAGAGAAAGTGATAATTGATTGAATTGTGAAATTTTGGGACTAAAAAGAAGAATTTTTAAATTAAGGTTTTCCAGAGATGTCGACAAACACATTTTTAGTGTTTCAACACAGTAAAATGTTCAAACAATGGTCAAAACCAAAAATCATCTCAGATTGATGTGAAATTATGGGATAACCACCACTAATTTATTTTTGACACATAAACATTTAAAAAACATCAATTAAAAGTGTGGTGTGGTCAAAATGACATAATAAACTCTTATTAAAGTTCAAATGCCTTTAAAAAAGTGTCATGAGGGTCAAACTAAAACAAATGAAATTATATTTCCCTATAATAAGGAGAAAATGATTGTTTATTGAATTTTCAAATTCAGTAACATAGAACACGTCATCTTGAATTATAGTTCCATGGAATGAGTGTAAACCAATATTTGGAATTTTAAAACACTATAACATGTGTGGAATGGTCAAAAATATATTAAACGAATTCATTTTAATGCACAGTCATGGATGAATCATCGATGGGTTGTTTTTTACAAGTATGGTAGACAAAATCCTCAACCTGACATGCAATGAGGTATGAAGAACTCAGTAAGCACATATTAATTGTTTAAAAGTACTTAAAAATATTAGGGAGAGGGAGGGGTGGTAAAAATAGGGAGACCACATTGGATTTCAATAAAACTAGATTAAATTATGATATATTTATTTTAAAAACTCTGTAATTGACGACACTTTAGTCCTAATTATGATTTCCTAGGGATGGTTGTAAATGCATTCGTGGGTTCTCCAAAACTAAGACATGAATTGAATGGTTAAAACCATATAAAACGACCTCATAGTGATGTGGAATCATGGTAAAAGCTCATGTAAGATATTTTAGATGTTTATGCATAGAAAAAACTCAAATCCGACATGCGGTGTGGTCACAATGAATTGTTAGAAACATCATAAAAGTAAAAAAGCCTTTAGTAACATGTATCAGTGGGGATCCTAGAAAATAACATCAAAAATCCTTTAAATTATAGAAAAATGATCATATATGGGATTT
Organism: Viscum album; assembly: GCA_963277665.1. Classification (NCBI taxonomy): domain Eukaryota; kingdom Viridiplantae; phylum Streptophyta; class Magnoliopsida; order Santalales; family Viscaceae; genus Viscum; species Viscum album. The sequence goes on along the minus strand of OY728131.1, from coordinate 1,367,822,827 downwards.
CAAAATGTAGGAACAAACAACACCTCATTATGAGTTTTGGTTTTCCCTATATAGTCGTAAAATATTTATTAATGTTTTAAAATGGTGTAATGTTCATGAAATGATCAATAATATAGAAAAATACTTCATATTGATGTTGAATAATAGGATATCCAATGACGAGTTATTTTTTATATTTATGAAAAGTTATGATATCAATGTCACTAATATATGTTTGTTAAATAAATTTCAAGCACATCACAAATAGATTTAAAATTTAATTAGAATACATACTTATCCCTTTTCATTTTCAAGAGTTGAATCATATCATAAATAATTATGTTTATATTTTCAATGTGTTTTGAATTATATATTTTTTGTTTTATGTTATTTATTTTGATTAAAAAATAACAATTTTATTTGCTAAATTCTGAATATATTTTGTGTCTTTTCACATTTTTATTAATTTTCTTAAATATTATTGTTTTAATAGTATGTGGAAGGTATTGATAGTAGGAAATAGGTTGACCATTTTGATACCTATAATTATTCATAATTTAGTCATGATTGTTCTTAGTTTATATGATATGTTAAAATTTTATCATTTATTTTACAGTAATTGTGACCTATTGTGTTTTTTTTATTTTATGTGTCCTTTTTTGTTATAGTTTATTAGATGACATGGTTGGATTTAATTGATGAGATTATGTAGAGGTAGATTGATGTAGTGGAGATCATTATTTAGACGCATATAGGGAACAAGTTGTTGGGATGATTTCATATGTTTATATTGATGATTAAGGTATTGGTTGAATGATGTATTGGTTAAGTAAGACTGACGTTATGATGAATATCGATGTTTTTATAAGTGAATATGAATGTATGATATATATGTTATAGGTTTATCATATATTCATGTTATATATTATTAAATTCGTTTTTCTATAAAATGTTTTTAATTAAATATTAAAATAAATTAGATTTCATGGCATTTCTTAGTAACCGCCTCTATGTGAATTAATTAAATAAATTTTTAACAAAGGTTACTCTTAACCACTTCTAAAACTAACTGCCTCTCATATTTTCAATAATTATTAGTTTAATTTTATTTCATTATTCACTAGGTAGTTTTTTTTAAAAACGATAAATAATAAAGAAACCACCACAAAATTATCCAAAAACTAGAACATAAAAACACCTTCACGAAATTAAAGAAAACAACACAAAATGATTAGAGACCATGAAATATGAAACACATTGGTAATTTATACCATATAATTAGGCATCGATTTAACCCACCAACAGTTAAAAAAACCATTACTAATGACCTTTATTATTTCATGTGTATATATAAAGGTATGTGGTAGTGATATCATTTTCCTAGTATTATATGCTGATGGCATATTATTAATGGTAAATGAATTCCATGTCTTACAGTTTGTGAAGGGTTTGTAAAATGAATTCTTCTCCATGAAATCCATAGGTAACGAAAAATATATTATGGGGATCAAGATCAATTGGGATATATCTATGTCGATTATTTGGATAATTCAAATTATATATATTTATAATGTACTCGAAAGGTAAATTCTAGAACAATCCAAGAGATTATTATTATAAATTTAACATGGAATTAATGTATCTAGGAATATGTTCCCCTAGAATCCTGATGATTCTGAATGAATGAGTGGAATCCATTATTCTTTAGTAGTGGTATTGATCATATTTGTAATTCTATGTAATGGGTTTAATGATTCATTTTCATTAAACAATGTTGCTTGATATCAAGCCAATCCTGGAGATATTCGTCTATAAAGTCTAATGACTATCGTAAATTATTGTAGATGTACATTAGATATATTACTATTATATGTAAGAGTTTTGGTTCTATTCATGACGGGATACTTAGATGATAGTTTCCAAATTGATGAAGATAACATAAAATTGTAGTACAGATCTTTCCTTTACTGAAATAGTAGTGAAATGAGATGGAGGAGCTCAAAGTAGTACATGATTACTGATTAAAAAATGGAATCGAAGTATATATAGGATTACAATGCATATACAGAAACATTTTGGATCCATAGTATTGATTCCATACATTTATATGTACCTATATGTGCAACACGACTCAATATACCGTTATAATATTATAAATGTGGTACATTCCAAAGATCATAGGTCAAATCAGATTAGAAATTATATAGTTTTTAAGTTTCATATATTATGGGATTTTACTTAGATGTGTGATTTTTTTGTTTTAATATTATAGACATAGGATAATAGGGTACACACCATGACTAATGAAATTCTACCCAGAATCATGAGAGTGACATGAGAGCTAGAGGGATCAGAATTGTTAGTAGTTTGACATAGTGTATGTTGTACTGTTATGAGTTGGTAAACTATTCCAAATCATTTATCTACTTTGATTAACACTAAATGTATAAATTTTTATGTTCACATGTGTTAATTTTATTAATAATAGTTATAGCACATCATCATCTTTTGTTTAAAATGTTGTTTCCTTATATTATGTTTCTTATCAAATGTTTATAACAATTACAAGCTAGAACGAGAACCTCTAGATACGTATAAAATAATCATTAATATATTTATATTGGTTTAGATACATAATACGGATGTGAAAAATATTATTTTTGAGTATTAGGTGATGGGTGATCATAATTAGTCTAAATTATAATCATGATGTTCGCACATAAGGATCTCAAGTAGATGATATCATTAAAAAAGAATGACCAAAAGGAACGCCATATTTTTTGGGTGTAATTTTTTTTCTATATATCACCATGTATATTGGTCTCTTATCCTATGATTACTATCGATGAGTATCATTTGATCAGTTATAATAGTGTAAAGAGACTATTACATTCATGTCATGTATAGGTAGCTTGTATTGTGTTTGTCTTTGGTTGTTTTGTATTAGTTGAATGTTCAAGATTAAATTTTCACTTCTAAGTCAAGGAAGAGATATATCATTGTACTAAGAAGACCAGGATGATAACAACTTCCTTCATCCCATTATCATCATATAATAAGGTATATCCACCTAGTAAATTCATGAAATATATATTGCAACAAAAAGGATGATGTCGTAAGTGTGCGTCCTACATTATGAAATATAATAAGACAAAGGGATTATATTAATGATATTGTGTTTGTTCAAAGTTTTCATAGCTATGAATTCCTTATATTCTTATGATCCATTATGGGTTTCTAGACTCCACTATTGGTATGTGTTTTGGAATCAATACGGTCAAAATAAGAACCAAGGGGGTCACAACCTAAGTATATCAAAAAGTTGTTATTATTTAAATGAATATTATTTTAGGATTAAGAGGGTCCCATATGTTAGGGCAGGTGAATTTCCAAGTATGATTTATCCCAAGTAAAAATATTAAAATTATATTTATAGTGTTTAAAATAAGGATGATTTAATTTATTCATGATGGTAATCAATTGTTGTTTGATCATAAAATAGATCATTAGAGAAATATAATTATTCAAATGAACATAGTTCTTTTAAGGATTGTTTAATAATATGGGTATCGTAAAGGCTAATATAGTAGTTTTAAATTTATCATGTATCATGTTAATATTTTACAAGTTTTTAAAGAAATATTTAGGACATTTATGAAAATATTATTAATTCATTCGAGTGCATGAATGTCTAGAATTTAGGATATTACTTTATAGGGAGAAAAGTAAAATTGTTTAAACATTAAACTAAGTATAAAAACTCATCTTAGCCTCCTAAATAGTAATATCCATAATTTTGAAGATTTTATATAGAGAATACATAATCTCATCTAATTAATATATATTATAATGATATATATATATAAAATAATAAGTTCAGATTGACCTTTCTTTCTTGATCGAGTATGCGTTCATTATACGATCAACAATATATCTTAAATATCGTTGAATTATTATTCTCGCAATATGTAAATATATATAGATGATTCAGAAGCTATTTTTATTGTGTATAAAATATAGAGGACACTTATCTTGTAACCTTTGATCCATGAAATTATGATGATGAGTGAATTAAATCAGTGATTTCAAATAAACAACATAACCTTTACTCTTTCATTCAAATTTATATTCCATGTGTACGTTAAATTTAATGTTTTTATTTATGAAATATGGGAAATGTATTTTCTTTAGTATATATTTTGACATGAATTCAAACCCAATAATTTAATCTTTTCTTTTTTCATGCTTTTTATACACCTTAGGTTCTTTAATAATTGAGCATGGAAAAATATATCTTAAATAAGATGAATTATTATTTTTTATAATATTTTTATTTTAAAAAATATAACAATATTTTATTTTATATTAAAATTAATTATAAAAAATTTAATTCTTAATAAAATTATAAATTATGAAATGAAATATTAAAAAATAATAATTCTCTTAATTGAAAATGAATACCTTCACACCGATAACATTAAAATGGTTGATTCAGTGATAATGATACATTTAGAAGTGTTTAGAAAAATATTTTCACTATCGTAAATGAATTTAAAAAGTAAAAAATTAGCTAAATAAATTACCAATTCAATGATGTGGCTATCTATAAAATTATGGTTAATAAATAGGAGAAAAATTCCCAACTGAATAAAAGTGGCGTCTACAGTTTCACGTACTAGTATAATATATTTTTAATTATATAACAAGAGAAATTAAATGAATATTTTAATTATAAAACCCCAATAATAAAATCAGAAAATAAAAAGGTTGGGTTTTTAGTGATGTAGAGTATAAATATTCCAATGATGGATAATGATTGAAAATTAATCATTAATGGAAAATTATATTGGTGACACATCCCTTAAAGATCTAGTAATAGATGAATAAATAAATAAATAATATTACATGATTTGGAAATGTAGTATCATTTATAATAATTATATTTATATATGATAATAATAGATCCATGTGTAATATGTACACCATAAAAAATAAATCATGTCGTGTTTATGGAATAAGTACCAAAGAAAAAAAATTGAGAAGAGAAACCCTTACCTAAATTCCAAGATTCTGAAAAAGGTCACTAACATCTGGTATAATTAAAATAAAAAAATTAGTTACAATCTTTAGAATAATATTTATATATATTATCTTTTATATTCTTTAATAGTTATCAATTATTATACTAGAAAGATCAAGGGTCTGAAAGACCGACCCGATATTATTAAAAGAAAAGCAAACAAACAAGGTCACGCATTACAAGTAGTATTACATTATAGGGAGTGTATCACATCCCTCATATCATCCTCATCCAACATGGAAAAGTAGTCAAGAATTTTGCAAGACCACATAGTGCTTTGTTCCACAATTTCCATCTTTGAAAGGGAATCATTCACTTGATTGGCCTCCTTAAAGGCATGAGAAATAGATATAAGAATACCCCTAGCATGGTGTAGACACACAACCTAGGATGGGAGGACCCACCATTGGAAATCCCTCGATTGGGTCTTGAACGCATTAACCAAAATTTTTCAATCAGATTCAATCCACAACGGTGACTAATTACAACAAATATCATGTTTGACCATAAAAATGACAGCCTAATGCTCCATTTCATACGTAGTACCTTGCCCAATGAAGTGCAGAAAACATCCCTTCACAAGCCCACGGTAGGTGCGAAAAACTCCACCACAGCCCGCTGTTCTAGGGGTACCAACCGAAGCACCAACAACGTTGACCTCAATCCATGATGGGTGCGGGGGAATCGACTAGATAAAATGAGGGAATGTGGCCTCCTTGGTTTCCCCGCTACCACAATCAACCAAAGGACCAACAGGTCATCAATAAAGTTATTCATACTATTATTTTGAATAGAATCAACAGAATCTATATCCCAGTGAACTGCAACATAGGATACATGATCAATTATAGGTGTATTTTTAACGAGGAGCTAGTGCCCGGCAAGCCAGATTGAATGCACAACAGAGGCCGACGCAGCTAGCAAAAAGTTGTGCACCTGGCCGCTCCTTCCACTCACACTGATACACTGAAAAGCCTCCTCTAGGTACCTTCAACACTGAAAATCTATTTTGAACAGCATACTGATGTTACCTCATATCTCCTTTGCATAGGTGCACTCCAAAAAATGTGTTCCAGGTTTTCTTCATCCCACATACAAAACAAACATGCAGATACAATATGATGACTTGCCTTCTATATTTGATCATGTGTAGGTAATAGATTTTTCTAGATACTCCATAAGATAATAATCCTAGATGTTTGTATAAATGGAACCTTAAACTGAACCATCCATTTTTGAGGGTTATGAGATCCATCACACTTTCACAAATAAGAAACCTTGGAACCGAATCGGCCATTTCGATTGGGTTTCCAAATCAGAGTGTCCTCATCCTAAAATTCATGCCTCTGTATCTCTATAAAATCATGAGAGGGTAGGATTCCAACATCATGATCAAGGTGATAAATGAGGTCATCAACGGTCATATGAACCATATCAAATGACACAATAGAAATATCAATAGGATTGTCCATCCATGGTGTGTGCCGTCAATTAAGATAAGACACCCGAATGACCATCCATTTCAATTCTTGCATAATATCATTGTAAGAGTGTTTTATGGATGGACACACAGGTGAGATGAGGTAGTGAGGATACCCACTTAAGATCTTTGGTTTCAGTAAACATGATATAAACTCAATAGAAAGGTTAGTTGAGGTCAGTAGGTTCGATGTGAACATATTAATAAAACCAGCATTAAATATTTGAAGATCCTTAACCCACTGAACTACAAACTCAAAAGGCATAATATAGTCCTTCCATGCAACCATAACCATCTTACATTCATTCACCTAACCTATTCCTAGGATATTTCGTATCTATATTTGACGATCATTCAACAAACTTTTTGGCCATATGTAAAGAGAGAAAGAGTAGACAAATTTTGAGGTAATGACTAAGTTAATCAGGAACACCCTACCGGCCAAATAGATGGTCCTACCCTTCCATCTAGCCAACTGATAATCAATACATGAATAAATAATACCAAAAATATGATATCTTACCATGCCCCAAAACAAGGGGTCACCAAGATAAGTGAAAGGGAGTGATTCCATTCGCACCCCAAGAACCCTGACAATTATATTTTGCTTTCCAACATGAATACCATTTCCAAAAATGAAAAAGGGCTTGTTCCAAATTTTATATTGTTCAGAAACCTCTTCATAGTGGTTAAAGAAAGCTTAAATTTCCCATATAGTATTTCTTGATGGCTGACAAAAAAGTAGAATATCATCTGTGTAGTGCATATGAAATGGTATATAGATACCCCGACCTGCATTAATCTTCTTATAAATCCTATGATGGACAAGTTCATTGAAACGACTACAAATATAGTCCTAGAAAATAGAAAAAAGTAAACCTAAATGTGGATCCCCTTTATGAACACCCCTAGAGAATTGTTAATAACCCCTAGGGGATCCATTGACCAAAATGGAGAGATGTGAAGAACACTGAATACTGTGAATTACGCGGATGAATACATTAGAAAAGCCATACCTTTTCAGGAACTAAAAAAGGAATCACCATTTGATAGTATCAAAATCATTTAAGATATAAATTTTAAGGGAAAATCTCACATGATTTAGAATTCATTTCATTAAATTAACACTCTCAGAATTAGTGAACAAACATTTCTGAATACATCTACCTAGGAAAAATCCAAACAGCTGGTTGTAATATGATATTTAATGAAATATCCAAGTATTACCAAAACAATCTTGTTGATAACATTGGGAATGGTGTTTTAAAGGGTGACTGGTTGGAATTAATTGATATCAGTAAAATTCTCCTTATTCATTATAAGAGCAATAAAATTCGAGTTAAGACCAAATGGGATATAAGCATGAATGAAGAACTCCCTTATCAAATTATTCATTCCATCATGGAGAATGTCCCAATAAGACATATAAAACATATTCAAAAACCCATCTGTTTTTGCACCACTCTCTATATTTAGGGTGAAAAGGGAATTCTTAATCTCATCCTTTGAAGGGTTCCTGGTTTGAGTATGGTTCTGCAGCTCCTCAATGCATGTTTTAATTCTCTCAACAATCATTTTGGTTCTGTCAATTCCATCATCAACATACCGATTTTTAAAATATGTCACAACCACATTTGAAATTTCACTTTCATATTTATGAAGGAATACATAAATTTAATACCCTTGATCCTTGCTCTAACATGTTTATCTTTATGCATCCTTTGAACGAATTTTGTGTTTCTATCACCCTCTTTCAACCAAAAAACATTTAGACAAGCACGATCCATCCTGTCCTTTATGGTCAAGAGGTCATCCAACTGTGAAATAGTTTGTATTTCATCTCTTGAGGGACTATTTTGAAACTGGTTCTGAAGCTATCAACATGATAAATTCTTCTCATCAGTCCGAATATCAATCTCTAGAATAGAGAAGGAATTATTACTACAATCCCTATGCAGACTCTTAACATTCTTTAACTTCACAATAAGAATTTGTAAATGACATCCAATAACTTCTATATTCTAGGCTTGAAAGCTAATCTCCCTGAAGCTAGTAGTGTTAATCAAACCGATGTTAAAGAAAAAAGGTAGTGGAGATGACTTGGAATTATTTATATTGACATCAACCAAGATCAGATTATGATCTGAGTGATGTTTAGGCAATGTAAAACCTGATATACCAGTGGAAACATCTCTGTCATCAATATAATTAAACATCGATTTAACATGTTTTCAATCCTCCATGAAGAGTGAATCTACTCCAGGTAAAATCAACGCCTGCAATCGGAACCTCATAAAGGTTACATTGACAAATACATGAAGATAAATCAGCTGCAGTAGCTCTGTTAAAATGCAACCCTGTCTTTTCCCATGGTTTCATGATAGTATTAAAATCACCTTAAATCACCCAACTATGATTGATACTACCAGATATATCCTCAAGAACATTCTATAGATCACTTCGCTTTATATATGAATTTGAGGCATATAAAACGAGGTCAAGAAATTCTGATTGTGAATGGTAATAGGGACTGACATACAATGAGATTTAGAACTAATTGAAGACAACTTAATTCTATCATCCATGAAGACCAGTATATGTTCCATAATGGTATCATGAAGGTTGTTCTAAACATGACTATAAAAAATGGAGGCCCAATTAAAGGAATTTCAATTATTATCCATCAAACATTAAGATATTTTATAGAGAAAAGGGGGAAACTCCCCCATAAAGTCACGGCGGGTGAAAATTGTTATGTCCGAGAGAATCATCCATAAAAATATTTACACATTCATGGGGAAGGGAACCAGTGGTGGTAAAAACTGTGCATGAATTTACCATAGTGACACAGGAGGCCAGGATGTCAGTAACCATATTACCCTCTCACCACGTGTGGGAAATAGTCGTGTGACTGGAAATCTGGTTTCTACATTTGCGAACAATATTTATGATAGACCAAGGGATTGGGGTAGCCATTGTGAGATACCCTTCGAGAGGCATTTCAATTATCAAAGAGCATATTTGGATCTAAAATACCGATAATTATTGGTTTATGGATCATGATAAAATTACATAGGGTTTTTTCCATTGGGTTGTTCTCGAGCCAATGAAAATTACATTAAAGGATATTTATTGGGAGGGTGGTTGTTTGCTTCTTTTCTAGGGCCCCTGCTGTTTTCCACATCTTTATGACCTTTCCCTATCTTCCCCTTACCCTTTTCCTTCACTAATCTTTTATTTGTTTCATTCACCACCGATACAACCTTTTCAATCTATACTAATGGAACCAGGAAATGATGTCCTTACTCATGATTTGAAGAAATGTCCACTTACTGAGGGGCTTGCACATCATTAATTTCATCTCACCAAAATATTCTAGTGAAATGTTTGAATCTATTACTAGCCTTGAGGCACTCAGATGACTCCTCTATGTGAATTTTTGGGGCATCCTTTGTATGAAGCACATGAAGGAAGGAATCTTCATACCTAGCCACATCCTGGTTGGGAGTCTCAATGCTAGAGGCTGGAGTTAAACATGTGAGAGATCCCTTCCCTATGTCAATATTAATTCCACTCCTGCTATCATCTCTAAAAACATCAGATGAATCAAGATTTTGAACCAGTCCTTCCTCATAAAGGTTTGGAAGATCAACTACAACAGGATGAAAAATATTCATAGCTTGATTCATAAGAGATCCATTCAGTGATTCAGGTTTATCATTAAGTTGAACCGGTCCTTTCACAGAATGGTTTCAATGATCAGGTACATCAGGTTGATCAATATTCATAGCTTTATTCACAAGAGATGCATTCATTGATCCAGAATGTATCTCAATAGGTACCTTTAAGGATTCAGTTCTTAGAAAATGGCCAAAATTATCTAGTGGAATATTATCCATCAAAACACCACCATGCTACCAGCATAAAGGGCCATTAGTAGAGGGTTCCAGCTAAACGTGGTCATCCAGTTTATTCTACTCATATTGACTAGAGGCATCAACAACTAGAGGCACATATCTATTTGCATTATAGGGACCAACATCTAAAGAGACGGGAGTGTTGGGTTTATCAATTCCCCTCCTCATACAACATGTAGCATCATCCTATCCCTTGACCGTAAAAAAGTGACATTCCTTATCCCGATTACACTCATCATGAAAATGTATAAAATATCTACAACATGAAAAGAATATTGTCTTTCTTTCATACCATATTTCCAGCTTCATTCATTTATCTCTTATTGTCAATAAAACTTCCTCAACCAATGTGCTAGACATATCAACTTACATCAACACCCTAGCTTAATGTCCGAACTGCGGATTGTCTGTCTACTTATCTAACCGAATATGGTTACCTATGGATGAGGGAATATCCCATAATATTCTTCGGTTCAAGAACATCCAATTTAGCTTGTATATGAATATTCATAGTTGATCATGTACACTCCAAACACTTGTGGGATCAATGTTCCTGTCACATTCCTATATACACAAGAAGCCATGCAATAGAGTAATGGAACCCATGCTCCATGCACACCGCTTACGATCATCTGAAGGAAAAACAACATGATAGTATCCTCTTCTAATTAATGTCATCCAACAATCATTGAATCCCTATAAGTCTTTAATTCTTTTCATAATATCATTAAATTTATAGAAGTTCGTACCTTTTGGAGTAACGACCCATGCAATGATAGAGTATATTCATAAGATGACTCTCTCTTAAAAACATCTTGATTTGACAAGATGTGGGAATCCTTACCTTTCTTGATTACCCTTTCAGGAGGAGGTGAATCAATGTCAGAAAAGGAGAGGCCAGATCATCCCTTGACGACATAAACAAAGTTCTTTTTCAGACCAGCAGCATCAGCCGGGGGAGGCCCGACCGTGTCTGTTTTATAATGATAATGTCAATAATTATTCTCTTAGATTCAATTTCATAATTACTATAACATTATAGGTAATGGAATAAATATTTTATAACGACTTATAAATATCTATTTTTCAATTTTATTTTTATTACAGTTCATTAAGAAAAAATAAATGTCATATTTTTTTCAATAATATTTAGGAGAAAAATGGTTTTATATTAATAGTGATGGAAATATTAATATGGAATTTCTAATAAAATGAAAGAAATATTATTTTATATTTTGAATCAAATAATATAATTATTTCAGTTTCCATATTCACCCATGGTATAATTTTAGCGAATTATTAAAGTAGATGGTCAAACAAATCCAAACAATGTGTGGGCTATAATTAATTGGCGTGTATGGTTTGGAATGTGATTCTATTAAAATAATATCATTATTAAAAAATAATAAAGATATTTTTTCAAATTTTAATGGTGTATAATAATATTTTATAATATATTGATAAAAACAAATAGGATATATGGAAAAAATTATATTACTTCAAGGAGGGAGAAGTCTACACATAGACAGGAGCGATACTCTCATTTTTTAAAATAATGGAATGAAATTTTCAATTGGATTATAATTTGAGAATTAAAATAATGTTTTCATAAAATATTTATTATTTAAATATACACATTTAACATTCCTTGTACGGTTGTTTAGAAAAATGGATCATGTCACATTTGGAGGCAGTAGTCCTCACTTAAAACAAGCAAAGTATTAATTTTTTTCAAAAGGTATTAAAGAACGAGGAAAATAGTTATGCCATAAAAAATTTCAATTATTATTTGAACACTTTTTTAATTATTTCAAAAAATTTATATAATATTAAAATTTTGTAGATGAAGATATAAATGAAATGAAATGAATTTTATGCAATTGAGAATTTTATATAACTCCTAAGAAGAGCTCACATGAAGATTGGATAAATGCTTTGAGAGGTGTCCGTAGGAGAACATAAATACTTAAAAGAAATTTATATATGTTTTATGTATTTACATGGGTAGAGTATGGTCATATATAAGAGCCTTAGTGTGTAAGGAGGATGGGGATGGTGATGGCACATATTATAAGGTGGAGCAGGGACATTTTTGTGGCAATATAAAATGAAAATTCACTATAGAAAGGTTATGTGAATCCAATAATAGGATCTAATGGTGTGGGGGATGATTTATAGTATATTAATCCTCAACCATACATTATAAATATATTTTTCCTTTTTTTTTTGTTTTTTACTTTTAGAATTTCTAATTTTAAAATTTTTTATCTTTTTTTTTCATATTTTTACAAATGTAAATAAATTTTGAAGGATAAAATAATAATTTTTACCTAATATAATTTTAACACAATGATTAATCATATTAAACAAATTTTTTCAAAAAATAATTCTAATTTTGATAGATTTTATTTTAAAGTATTAGTGCATATAACATGTTCAAACTACTTTTAGATAGGGTGTATATTTTTCTTAAAAAATATGAATTTGGAAAATTTTAAAATATCTATTGATTTATATTAAATTAACTGGTATATTATTATTAAAATTATATTTATTTTTATTTCAAAACAATCCAAAACCTATTTCAAGTATGTTGATACTTTGTTAAAAGAAATAGAAAAAATAGTTTTTGTTAAAGTAAACTTACACTTATGTTTCCAAAATTTTAATCATTCATTTTATATATTAAAATAATTATTGATATATTATTTATAATAAATTATAAATATATATTATTATATTAAAAAAAATTTATAAACATTAAAAAAATTTTGTACTCTGATAGTGTCATACTATATTGGAAAATCTGTATTTTTCACTATTACTCCCAAAATTCAATATTTCCAAAAAATGAAAATCCATCACAAGAAATTATTGAAATTTTATTTCTGTAATTATTTTTATTTTATGGAAATAATGTTCTAAAATTTATAAATTAATGTTTAAATTAAAATTTAAAATATAAATAAAATTATTTTGGTATTGAAATATAAATTTTTGTTTCATATTGAATGGTATTAATATTATTTCGTATCAATTTATAATTAAATGGTTGAATATTTTTATTATAATATATTATCAATTATATTAAACATGTTTAAAATGTGATAAATTAAATTTATTAATTTAAATTCTCATCTCATAAAAAAATATTCTCTGAAATAAATAACCTATTGAAGTGAAATAATATTAGTCACATTATTAATTTATCATCAAACCCATAAATTTAATAAATAAAACAACAATAAAAATATGTAATGATTTTAAATATATATGTTTTTTAATAACTTATTTTATTATCATGTAATTTACTTGATAATTTATTATTATTTTAACTTTATGAATTATAATTCTCATCATTTTGCATTATTATAATTTAGTATTTATGGATTTTTTTATTTTAGTGTTGTCTAAATGAGAAGACATTCAAAATAAAATTTATATAAATTGTAAATAATAAAAAAGTATAGTTTTGTTAAAATTAATTTCATTTATCTTTTATTATATAATTAAAACATTGAATATATATTCTATTATAAAATTTTATCTATTATCTTGAATCTATGGCCAGAATAAATACTTAACAAACATTGAATAATAATACTTTTTAAACATTGATTTTTTGGAATTTACTTATTTCCTTATGAATAAAACATGTAAATAAATTGAAATTTTATTATTCCAAAATCCATTAATGTTCAATTTATTTATTTCTAGAAAAACAATAAAACCCAGACCTCACCATAAACCTAGGATAGATCAAACTATTCTACGAAGTCAAATTTATTAAAATAATCCACACTCTTTAATATACACAGCGTTCAACACTCAATATTATTATATAGATACCAGTTATTACTACTCATTGATTAGGATAGTTGTTTTCAAACATATTATTGCCCCTACAGAGAAAATTTATATTCAAGAAAATGGAAAACACATCTTCGGAAAAAAAATTGTAATGTAATATCTTTTTCATTAAATATCTCATAATGAAGGATTCATAACGTGAGTCACCGTCCATACCTGCGTATTTATTATTTGTATGACCTTAACATATAGTCTAAACATATTCAACCATGGTATTGGATTTAGTAAGGGTACTGCCATTCTAGAAAACTAGGATCAAGACGTATATTACTCTATTTAGTTGTTTACAATACTATATTTATCATTAATCCATTTTGATAAAACTAATAACACACAAAATAGACACAACCCCACCAAAAAATAAACACATTAGTTTTCATCTAACACCAAGGTATGTGATCTAATGGTTTAAATTGATAATTACCACATTTCATGAGTATAGTACATATGTACCTATATAGGAATAACCAATGATGTCATTAACATGTTGTATTTATATTGGAAGGTTAGTCATCATGATATCATTTACCTGAGATCCCCATGTGAGAACATAATGATATTCCCATAATTATAAGTGATTCTCGATGTAATAAAAAATTTATTTCATAAAGAATGTACATTGTTTGATGAAGGACCCAACCCACACTATTTGAGAGAATCCCTTTAAATAATACTGGGAGAAACTAACTATAGTATAACCTTATCCACCTCTTAATCCATTCCACATGAATTCCACTGAAAACAACCACTCAACCAAAAAATAAGCACCGAACATCATTCCTGATCCCATAACCTCATACTTTAGAATGCTTCAACCTGCCTCTTCAAAGGGTATTCACACCAAGAACTACCATTTTAAGACTTTCCCTAAATAAACCTAGCACCCCAAATGATATTAATTTTTATAGAACATCCCTCCTCAAAGAAAAGATGCCTATCTAAATTTCCAACAATAATTACCAATCCAAATCCTATAGGTTCCTCAATCCCTTGGATTAAAATCTCATTGGTTTTAAATAAATTCATTCACAATCATGTCGTGTCATCCCACTCCCCGAGGACATTATGTCCTTCATGGGTTTCATAACTCCAAGGAATAACCTAAAGCATCAAAAAAAGATTTCCAGTTGAAACTACAACTCCAATCTTAATGTGTCCATTCATATAAGGCCAACACATCCCACACAGAACAAAAATTATTCTTTCATTCCTAACACATCCAAGAAAAAATATTACAAAATTGAATGTTCATCTCTCATCACATAAAAATTTCATTATCCAAATATCCCATTCGTTCATTCATCATTAATAGTGACCACCTATAATTAATATAGAACCAATCCAAGTCCCCTCACCTACCATAATGGTAATGGGGTACGAATTAATCAACTAACTGAAATGAAATCAATTATCTAATTTTTTATTTTTGGTATGAAAAGGGATTTCATTGTGAATTTCATTATCTGGTTTTGTGTTTCCTTCACAACATAATGACTACATTTCTCAATGGGAATAACCTCATAGCAACGAATAATTGTGTTTCTTATATCTAAATTAAAGAGTATCCTTCTTTATGTTTAAACTATGCACACTATAATATAATATTTATCATGTATTATATTCCTTCCTCAAAATTATGCAGTAACTCTACACTAATGACATAATAAAAAATGTCAATCAAATCCACACACTAAACAATTTAGATCATGGCTAATTTTTATCCCAATATAACATTACATGGAATTATAACACAATAAAGGTTCAATCATAATTATAATATTTTTTATAATATGGGACACATCCTAGGTTTATACATTTGATACTTATCATAGTAGGATTACATGACTCGGTCCATCCAATTGTAGGGTTTCCATCCAGCACACCTTTGCAAGTCAAAGGACATAAAATATTGAAACATCATGAAAAATATTATATTCATTTAAATTACCATATACATCAATTTTTTTATTCAGGAATACACAAAAAAATTATTTTCTAAGAACCATTTCCCCACAACTATTATGTTTTTAAAAAAACTCTAAACTAGATAAGTTATAATGTACATGTTTACATAAACCTATATTCCTCATACAATTCACAAACACATATTTTAATTCCTACCAACTTAATGTTAGTATAAATAAATAATTATATCAACATGAAACATTATATTCTATAAGAATCTCAATCAGAATAGTTATGTATAATGAACATCAGTCCCACACCCATTAAAACATTTTATTCAATAAGAAAAGTGATTCCTAAGATACATATGTGAGGCCCATCCATATTGAAACAATTTTTTGTCTCTTAGTAATAAGTGAATAAATTGTAATTTAACTAAATGTATTATTTTATTCTGCATTGTAATGTACCGACTAAAATCTCTAGAATGAGTATATTTCCAGAGCACCACAAGACCTCAGGAATTACTATCCATATGATATATGGTTCTAACTAGTGGAAAGAGTATATAAACGACCATTTTGAGGCTATACAATTAGTATCATTACCAAAACTAATGTGTAAATAATGGAATTAATGTAATCATTGGAGTTAGTGAAAGGATATATAGAATGAAAAAAACTATCATTATTATATAACATAACCATTCTATAATAAAATGATATAAATTATTAGTATAAAAATTAAAATACACAAGGATCAATTATGTGGTTTATCAAATATAAATAGTAATTATAGAAAAATTAAGGGATATGAGAGAATAAAACTCTTGAAACTCCTTAGAACAGTATCATAAATACCATTAAAACACTCAGTCAAAATATCATATACATAATACGAACTAAAAGGGAAACATGAAGACTTGTATACGCAGAAGGGTGACCATAAAATGTGTAAGAAATAAATATTAATAGGGAACCAGAAATATGGTTATTCATATATAAAATAATAAATAGAGTGTTTATGCATGTAAAATAAATAGACAACACAAAATAATATTTTTAGTTCATAATATATTAGCCAAGCCACCATTGTGACTAACTTCAAAAATTATATCCAATTTTATTGAAGAAGTTATCTTACAATTTTACTGGTACTTTATCCCATCTCTCAAGGATAGTGAGGATACATACGAATTACATAAATAAATATTATAGGATTTTAAATTAATATTTAATTAATATAATAATATTACAGTCCAACTAACTTCAATGGTTATGTTTCATCGAACACTATATATATAACCAACATATGTATGAACAATCATCAATATTTACCAAGAGAATACTAATTACATGGTATGCTTCTAGACTTATCATACAAATTATACTTCTAGATAATATGTTGAAATGGAAACATAAGAAGTGGTGACCTGAGGTGCCCAACACGTCTAAATAGTTTAATATCAATCAAATATAATATGTCTGTGCAAATTTTTTTGTATGTGAAGGATAAAATAATTGTATCTTCACAACCCCAGTTACCCAGAGTCGGTGTATTATTTCGTAACATTGGTATGATAAAGAAAGATCAAGTTTCGAAAGACCGATTAGTTTAGTTGTAACACCCCGAGATTTTATGAAAAATATTATTTTAATTTCATTAATTTCTTATGTTGTATTCTACACCAAGATTACCTTGCACTATACGCAACACCGTATTAGCTTGCAGTATACGCAACCCTATTCTTGGACCGTGTTACACACAATTTTGATAATAGTTATTCTATGCAACATTGAGTATATATATATATATATATATTAAATGTATAAATGAAATATGGTTGGATTCTGTTATACGAAACAACGAAGGATTCTTTCACAACACGCAACCCTGACTTGGCTTGCATTACACGCAATCACGACCTTCCTCGATAGCGTGTGTTGTACGCAATACCGGGTTTTAATAAACAATGTTATATTATTATAATATTGTCATGAACTAGCCGTTATGAATATTATTAACTAAATTTTGAATTTTATAACATTATTATTCATCTTACACATTTCTAGAACATGGTATAAGAACAAAATAAATTTTTCGGGTAAAATAAGTATTTTTCAAAAAATGCAGTTTTGCCGCCTTTTGATGGCGCACCAACTTTAAATCTGGTTTTTGACATGTTTATAAGTTCAATTTGACAAAATAAAATTCTTATTTGGAATCAAGAAATAAAAATTTACTTTGGATAAATTTTTCATATTATTCTGGTAACTTTCACTTTTTAATGAATAGTAAAAACACGCTATATTTTAATTAAAAACAACTTTTTTCATCATAATATCTTATGTGGTTAAATTATAATATTGAATTCTTTTAAAGTATAAATAGAATATATTTTTACCATTTAATATAATTTATGTCATTATCATTGATTTTACCTTGAATTCGTAGGTTAAATCAATTCAATCTTTTGCAATGTTTTAAACAAAAACCCGTTTTTATTCGACAACGGGATTAATTTTAATTTAATTTCTGAAACTTATGTGTATTGAATTTTAAAAAATGGATTCCATATTTGGAATCAGTGGGTCTAAATTATGCTAATAGACTACTTTTTATTTTTGGTAATTATGAATAGTAACTACGGTAAATTTTATTTACCATAGTTAAAGATAAATCGGGTAATTAAGGGTAAATATAATATTTTAAAATTACCCTAACAAATGTCAAAATTCTATTGGATGACTAAAAAACGACCCATATCACCTAAGGGTCGGATTAGATTAATTTAATTAAATTTGTTCAATGAAAATAATTTAATTATTATTAAAACCAAAGAATGTGACAACATGTCACTTTCTTAAATATTATAAGTATAATAATTTTAATCTAGTGATAAAATTCATGAAACTTCGAACATGAATAGTCTTTAGAAAGCTAATACAATTATCTACATCATAGGAATTTATTTAGAGTTTTTAGGGATTAAATAATTATCATTTATTATGACACAAAGATGATGCAGTAATTGTCTTATTAATGAAATATTGACATAATTGATGTTATAAATTCCCAAATAAATGTAATTTGAGACTTTTTATGACTTAAACTAATTTTATTGGTTACTATGATATATTAGTGTTGATTTAATAAACTTGGTTTGAACATATAATTCTGTTATGACTTTCACAAAAATCATATATCAAATAGTGTCAAAATTGACACAAAATAGTTTTTAAATCAAATATTATATTATTAATTGTTATTTTATTCCTAAAAATATAAGGTTCGGCCAAATGACTTAGATAAGGATATATATATTAATAATAAACAATTTGGGGTTCGTTTGGCATGTTATAGTAAGTGTATTAACCATATAGTGAAAGAGAACAAAAAGACACGGTAAAAGTTAAATTATTTAACCTAGAGTTAAATCTAATTGATAAGGTTAAAATAATACCCTAAACTTGTCTAAATCCTATTGGTTGATAGGATTTCGACCCATCCCCACTTTAACTTCGAAATAAGACCCTTTGGAACCATTATAAACCGATTTTGACTTTAATATAAAATAATATTTTGAGATATTCCTAAGGTGCCCCTCTCCTCCCTTATAAAAGGATACCTCCTCCCCCTCCTCCTCACACCAATTTGAGCACTCAAGCTCGGCCAACCCCTGCCATTTTCTCCTCTCCACTTCCCTTGAATAATCCTAGAGGTCCTGGTCTTCTTCAAAGACCAATCTTAGTTCCCTAAGTGGAGGATTCAAAGAGGCGTTCCAAAGAAGAGGTAATATCCATTACCGATCTTTTCAATTTCTTTCTTCTTCAACTTCTTCTTCTTTAGTTGTTTCATGATAAAGTAATAACATCAGTATTAAATAAATACTGATATGTTATTATAAATATGAAACAACCCTAATTCACCTTCTATCCATCCTACAGAAAAATGAAATCACCGCGCGTGCGTACGTACGGAATACCGTCTCCACGCCGTGGTGTAATCTATTTTCCACTATCACCTTACAAGGATGAGTATTATGGTGTAATGAGTAACTATATATGATTATTATAGAGTGATATTGATACTGAAATAGTATACATACACTTCAACACAATTCCATGACCATGGAAATGATATCATCGCTCATGCGTACGTACGGACTACCGTCTCCACGACGCGATGAGATTCATTCTCAATGATTAACCATTCATGAATGACTATAAAGTATATATAATATGTACTAATGAAATATATGACATAATAATGATACTGGATTTATTTATATATTTATATGTATGTCATCTACTTAATTCCATTCAATTCAATAAGGAAACGAAAACAGCGTTCATGCGTACGTACGGACTACCGTCTCCATGAACGGCGTATTTCTTTCCATTTAATGATTTATTATATATTTATATCCTGAATATATATATATAAATCATGTTTTATGTTCTGGAATTAAGTAATCATGATCTATGTAATCATATGAATAATTACAAGTCAAAACACGGACGACAAATGAAACAATTTTACCCAAAACGCTCTTTAACATGGAATTTACAAAAGAAATGGTAATATAAAGTCATAAGTGAACCATATATGATATCATATAAATATGTATGATTCTGGAATAAGTCAATAACATTATTTAAATCATTATACAGGAGGTTCGGACACTTACGAAGCAAATCGGACCTAAGGTAAGGGAAAATATCACAATCTCATTTTTATCCGAGATTGTTTATTCGTAAGTATTTACTGGGGTGTATTTTATCATCCACATACATGTTCCCTCAACATGTAATATTGTTTCCATCCACTTAAAATAGTTTAAAGCCAATTTTACCCTTCGGTGAGTTTTTAGTAAAGAATATGAAAGGAATCTTTTGTCGTTTTTTTCATACGAGGTACTTTTTGACTTTTCCGACAAAAGTACGAAGAATGTTTTTTTAACGTATACGGCATGAATGGATTTTTAAAACATTATTTCCAAGAAGCTTCCTTTACAAGTTTTCAAGTTTATTTTTAATCAACTTCTTTTAGTTTATAATTGTATGACATATTAAGAAAAGAAAAGTGTTTTTGAAGAAGAAAGGATATTTTCCTCAAGAATTGTGTTCAAGTGTTTTATCAAAATTATTTTCCATCAAAGATAATAAAGGGTTATGTTTTATCCCTTTAATTACATTGATTTGATTATGTTGTGAGGGAATTATTTTTATGAAGTCATTTACCTTATATGGTTTGTTTTATGATGTCATGATGTTTCAAGAATCCCATTTTTGTTACATGTGTTATGTGATGATGTATGATTTATGATTATGTGGCACACAAAAGAAAGGATTCATTATAATATGGGTGGGACCTATATCTCCCTCCAATGCATTGGGTAAAGATTTTATATCTCATGAGATAGACATGGATGAACTGGTAGGTTATACCGGTTCAGTGAAACAGGACTGAAACGAGGGTTACTCGATTCAGAAAGGGACTTTGTCCACTAAGATAGTCTTGGAAATGAGTCTTGACTAACAAGAAATGATTCTCTATGATTATGTGTGTATTCCACAAAGTTTCATGTTTTAAGTTATGATTATTTGGATTTCATTTCACTACTATGATTTATCCCATGTTATGAAATTATGCTCTCTTTTGCAGGTTAAGATTTCCAAAAGTTATGTTCTTATGAATATGATGTGATTGATTTTTCTTTTGTATACCCTTACTGAGCATTTGAGCTCACCCTTTTATGTTTTCTTTTCCCCAGGATATAAAGAAAGGTTTTAGGTAAAAAAAAGGGAAGATCTTTATGGGAGATATTGAAGATATTTCACCACGATTAGAAGATTACGTTCCGAGTTTCCAAAGACACTAAACTATTACGATCCTTGTGTGTGTGTTTTTGTTATGTACTAAGTATTCCGCAAATGTAATGTAATGTACATGTACGTCAGGCTCCGGGTCTCTACAGTTGGTATCAGAGGAAAGGTTTAGTCAACCTTTGGAAACTAGGATGCGAGAACTTTAGTGAGATCCCTAGAGATATTTCTAAGGTATGTCTAGGGATGTCTCTAAGGTTAAGTATACGTATAGGTTATAGTGCTAGAATTGCGCTAACGATCTTATAATTTAACCTAAGATGTTAGATATTGAGGGTACTCCCCCTTTACTATGTTGTTTTCCCTAGCATGATTTTTGCCTCTCACAAGATTCTTTTTGTGTTTTAGTTAATGGAGGGAACCAGAAGGAATTCGGTTAACATTGAATCCAATGGACAAATTGGTGACTATGAGAAAACAAATTGTGTAATTCCTAGAGAGAAATATCTTGTGATTATGCCAAATCAGTCATCGCGATATATGATTAACAAGGTGAAATTTAGTGGTATGACTAATTCATCAAAGAAGAGGAAGATAAACTATTATGCATGTTCGAATGTTGAGGAGAATAAAGAAAGGAAGATTGAGATTTCTAAAGAAGGGAAGAAGAACCTTGAGGAATACCTCAAATGGAGGGACCGATGTTATCTGTGTGGAGAAAAGGGTCATAGAGTGACAGACTGTTATGGAGTTCAATGTCTTATTTGTGGAGAACATGGGCATTACCCAACTCAATGCCCTGACCTAAAAAGATACTTCTAAATCAAGGAAGGACTTCTTCCAGGACAATCATTGAAGTGGATGGACTGAAGTGTTTATGTATTGGTATTCAAGAATAATGTTGTTGAGGTACTTTTATGGTGTATTGAAATATTTATGTATTGGTCTATTGTGGTTTTCAATAATTTTAAGGTACCGGTAACCATGAAAAGTGATTAAAATATTTTGGAAAGTAGATAATATGCCCATAATGAAGGGATAAGGAGAAAATGAAATGTTTGACAGTATTCATGAGCTCATGATTGATATAAGGACTAAGTGATATCATGGTTTGAGTATATAGAATTTTGTGGATTTTGGTATATGGAAGGTGTTATGTTTTAACTGCATTCATGTTTTCACTAAGGTATTCAAGAGAATACATGATTAAGGACTTTGAATGTTTGGAATGTGACCAACAAAACATATCTTATGATATATGGGGATCGACGATGGTGTTAAATCTATGGTAATCGTTTTCACTATGTTATGAGAGTGGACTGCAGTATTATGGATAAGCCTAAAGATTGGAATGGATTATGTTGGACATAAGTTAGTATTGTTTAAGGATAGAAGTTTTTTCGATATTATTGATGGGATGTTATGGTAATATAGTTTTAGAAAAAGGACAACCTGCAGGACGGGCGACAGCCCATCGCGTCGGACAAGGCTGTAGGAATCGAACCCACAACCGAAGTGCGACTGACCTTTATCGCTTACCACTGGCCTACAGGAAGTCCCTGTTTAGTGGAAACTATTTTTATTATATTAAGCAGTATGATATATGAAGTATAAGTCTATTTTAGGAACCATATATGATTAATCTCACTATAGATCGACTTATGTATATAATTTTTGCTAACCTTTTGTTTGAGACAGATGGAATGACCCGTCATTCTATCACATGATCTGCTAACACTTCATGAATAAGAAATTTAACTTCATTTATTTAAGAGATGAAGTGGAAATTGTTCAAGGCACGAACAACAGTGAGATTGTACCAAAATGAAGTAAGTATTTATTCTAATTCAAATTTTCAACTTTAGGGAAATGATCTTGAAAACCAAAAATGTTGTCCTAGTGATCTTATACCTGATGAATCGGATTGTACCTTATATCATCACAAATCTATGGATTTGTGATTACTGTCTTTTCCATAGCCATGTCCTCTACCACTCTCCATCAGAACATGATGGTTAGATTTATCTTCCATATCCATATTTTCACCTATGTGGAAACCCAGTGATTAGTTTATTTGGGTAACCGTTACGTTTCATACTTTTGTTTTTAAAGATAAGTTTTGGTATTCCTTTTTACGATGTGAGTTTCTATCAAAGAAACTTTCAAATAGTAAACCATTTATAACCCCGACGAATTTCGAGGGCGAAATTCATTTTAAGGGGGGTAGAATGTAACACCCCGAGATTTTATGAAAAATATTATTTTAATTTCATTAATTTCTTATGTTGTATTCTACACCAAGATTACCTTGCACTATACGCAACACCGTATTAGCTTGCAGTATACGCAACCCTATTCTTGGACCGTGTTACACACAATTTTGATAATAGTTATTCTATGCAACATTGAGTATATATATATATATATATTAAATGTATAAATAAAATATGGTTGGATTCTGTTATACGAAACAACGAAGGATTCTTTCACAACACGCAACCCTGACTTGGCTTGCATTACACGCAATCACGACCTTCCTCGATAGCGTGTGTTGTACGCAATACCGGGTTTTAATAAACAATGTTATATTATTATAATATTGTCATGAACTAGCCGTTATGAATATTATTAACTAAATTTTGAAATTTATAACATTATTATTCATCTTACACATTTCTAGAACATGGTATAAGAACAAAATAATTTTTTCGGGTAAAATAAGTATTTTTCAAAAAATGCAGTTTTGCCGCCTTTTGATGGCGCACCCACTTTAAATCTGGTTTTTGACATGTTTATAAGTTCAATTTGACAAAATAAAATTCTTATTTTGAATCAAGAAATAAAAATTTACTTTGGATAAATTTTTCATATTATTCTGGTAACTTTCACTTTTTAATGAATAGTAAAAACACGCTATATTTTAATTAAAAACAACTTTTTTCATCATAATATCTTATGTGGTTAAATTATAATATTGAATTGTTTTAAAGTATAAATAGAATATATTTTTACTATTTAATATAATTTATGTCATTAGAATTGATTTTACCTTGATTTCGTAGGTTAAATCAATTCAATCTTTTGCAATGTTTTAAACAAAAACCCGTTTTTATTCGACAACGGGATTAATTTTAATTTAATTTCTGAAACTTATGTGTATTGAATTTTAAAAAATGGATTCCATATTTGGAATCAGTGGGTCTAAATTATGCTAATAGACTACTTTTTATTTTTGGTAATTATGAATAGTAACTACGGTAAATTTTATTTACCATAGTTAAAGGTAAATCGGGTAATTAAGGGTAAATATAATATTTTAAAATTACCCTAACAAATGTCAAAATTCTATTGGATGACTAAAAAACGACCCATATCACGTAAGGGTCGGATTATATTAATTTAATTAAATTTGTTCAATGAAAATAATTTAATTATTATTAAAACCAAAGAATGTGACAACATGTCACTTTCTTAAATATTATAAGTATAATAATTTTAATCTAGTGATAAACTTCATGAAACTTCGAACATGAATAGTCTTTAGAAAGCTAATACAATTATCTACATCATAGGAATTTATTTAGAATTTTTAGGGATTAAATAATTATCATTTATTATGACACAAAGATGATGCAGTAATTGTCTTATTAATGAAATATTGACATAATTGATGTTATAAATGCCCAAATAAATGTAATTTGAGACTTATTATGACTTAAACTAATTTTATTGGTTACTATGATATATTAGTGTTGATTTAATCAACTTGGGTTGAACATATAATTCTGTTATGACTTTCACAAAAATAATATATCAAATAGTGTCAAAATTGACACAAAATAGTTTTTAAATCAAATATTATATTATTAATTGTTATTTTATTCCTAAAAATATAAGGTTCGGCCAAAGGACTTAGATAAGGATATATATATTAATAATAAACAATTTGGGGTTCGTTTGGCATGTTATAGTAAGTGTATTAACCATATAGTGAAAGAAAACAAAAAGACACGGTAAAAGTTAAATTATTTAACCTAGAGTTAAATCTAATTGATAAGGTTAAAATAATACCCTAAACTTGTCTAAATCCTATTGGTTGATAGGATTTCGACCCATCCCCACTTTAACTTCGAAATAAGACCCTTTGTAACCATTATAAACCGATTTTGAATTTAATATAAAATAATATTTTGAGATATTCCTAAGGTGCCCCTCTCCTCCCTTATAAAAGGATACCTCCTCCCCCTCCTCCTCACACCAATTTGAGCACTCAAGCTCGGCCAACCCCTGCCATTTTCTCCTCTCCACTTCCCTAGAATAATCCTAGAGGTCCTGGTCTTCTTCAAAGACCAATCTTAGTTCCCTAAGTGGAGGATTCAAAGAGGCGTTCCAAAGAAGAGATAATATCCATTACCGATCTTTTCAATTTCTTTCTTCTTCAACTTCTTCTTCTTTAGTTGTTTCATGATAAAGTAATAACATCAGTATTAAATAAATACTGATATGTTATTATAAATATTAAACAACCCTAATTCACCTTCTATCCATCCTACGGGAAAATGAAATCACCGCGCGTGCGTACGTACGGAATACCGTCTCCACGCCGTGGTGTAATCGATTTTCCACTATCACCTTACAAGGATGAGTATAATGGTGTAATGAGTAACTATATATGATTATTATAGAGTGATATTGATACTGAAATAGTATACATACACTTCAACACAATTCCATGACCATGGAAATGATATCATCGCTCATGCGTACGTACGGACTACCGTCTCCACGACGCGATGAGATTCATTCTCAATGATTAACCATTCATGAATGATTATAAAGTATATATAATATGTACTAATGAAATATATGACATAATAATGATACTGGATTTATTTATATATTTATATGTATTTCATCTACTTAATTCCATTCAATTCAATAAGGAAACGAAAACAGCGTTCATGCGTACGTACGGACTACCGTCTCCATGAACGGTGTATTTCTTTCCATTTAATGATTTATTATATATTTATATCCTGAATATATATATATAAATCATGTTATATGTTCTGGAATTATGTAATCATGATCTAAGTAATCATATGAATAATTACAAGTCAAAACACGGACGACAAATGAAACAATTTTACCCAAAACGCTCTTTAACATGGAATTTACAAAAGAACTGGTAATATAAAGTCATAAGTGAACCATATATGATATCATATAAATATTTATGATTCTGGAATAAGTCAATAACATTATTTAAATCATTATACAGGAGGTTCGGACACTTACGAAGCAAATCGGACCTAAGGTAAGGGAAAATATCACAATCTCATTTTTATCCGAGATTGTTTATTCGTAAGTATTTACTGGGGTGTATTTTATCATCCAAATACATGTTCCCTCAACATGTAATATTGTTTCCATCCACTTAAAATAGTTTAAAGCCAATTTTACCCTTCGGTGAGTTTTTAGTAAAGAATATGAAAGGAATCTTTTGTCGTTTTTTTCATACGAGGTACTTTTTGACTTTTCCGACAAAAGTACGAAGAATGTTTTTTTAACTTATACGGCATGAATGGATTTTTAAACATTATTTCCAAGAAGCTTCCTTTACAAGTTTTCATGTTTATTTTTAATCAACTTCTTTTAGTTTATAATTGTATGACATATTAAGAAAAGAAAAGTGTTTTTGAAGAAGAAAGGATATTTTCCTCAAGAATGGTGTTCAAGTGTTTTATCAAAATTATTTTCCATAAAAGATAATAAAGGGTTATGTTTTATCCCTTTAATTACATTGATTTGATTATGTTGTGAGGGAATTATTTTTATGAAGTCATTTACTTTATATGGTTTGTTTTATGATGTCATGATGTTTCAAGAATCCCATTTTTGTTACATGTGTTATGTGATGATGTATGATTTATGATTATGTGGCACACATAAGAAAGGATTAATTATAAGATGGGTGGGACCTATATCTCCCTCCAATGCATTGGGTAAAGATTTTATATCTCATGAGATAGACATGGCTGAACTGGTAGGTTATACCTGTTCAGTGAAACAGGACTGAAACGAGGGTTACTCGATTCAGAAAGGGACTTTGTCCACTAAGATAGTCTTGGAAATGAGTCTTGACTAACCAGAAATGATTCTATATGATTATGTGTGTATGCCACAAAGTTTCATGTTTTAAGTTATGATTATTTGGATTTCATTTCACTACTATGATTTATCCCATGTTATGAAATTATGCTCTCTTTTGCAGGTTAAGATTTCCAAAAGTTATGTTCTTATGAATATGATGTGATTGATTTTTCTTTTGTATACCCTTAGTGAGCATTTGAGCTCACCCTTTTATGTTTTCATTTCCCCAGGATATAAAGAACGGTTTTAGGTAAAAAAAAGGGAAGATCTTTATGGGATATATTGAAGATATTTCACCACGATTAGAAGATTACGTTCCGAGTTTCCAAAGACACTAAACTATTACGATCCTTGTGTGTGTGTTTTTGTTATGTACTATGTATTCCGCAAATGTAATGTAATGTACATGTACGTCAGGCTCCGGGTCTCTACATTAGTAGCCTTGGAAACACTAGATTCATTCATAAATGTTACATTACATCATAAAGTGAAAAAATACAATAACAAAGTCTCCATAGTCCACACTCATATCCTCTTCTGGCTATCCCTGCAGGTCATTCATAAAATACTTCTTCACATCCTATAAAATATTAAAACATTGAAAGGGGTGAGCTCAGATGCTCAGAATGGATAACAATATTAGTGGAAGATTTCACAAATAAACATTAACATTTAAGGCAATGTATAACTAAAACAAAAGCCTTTTTAAACTTGAACTTCAGAATAATATGGAAAAAATAAAATTAAATAATTCCATTTACTTACTCACATGGATAATCTACTAGTTGAATATTCTCATGCAATATCAATAACCACTTTCATAATGATGGAATGAATAATTCTAGACTATCATAACCATGTAGCCAAGGCCTCGTGCCAAGGCTACAAATCAGATTTTTTCAAGGCCTCGTGCCAAGACACTAGTTTGTCTCACGAGACCTACCGATGCATCGAGGAGCTGTAGAGGGCTCCACCCGTCACATATTAAGTCCAATAAATTCCTCATATGAATAGGTTTAAACATATCATAAATCATAACATAATCGTATCACATAAAACATGCATAAAGGAAACATAACATTTCCACATTTCAATCACAAGATATCAATACAACACATTGATACAATAAAAACACTTTGAAAACCATTTTCAATACCAAAATAAAGAAAGTTAAAACTTTGTATTTATTTTTCATTAAAAAATGTTATGGCTTGTAGAGGAAGCCGAAACACAAATAATGGTCACGACGGTGGAGATGTCATTGTCACCGCATACGTACGACAAGAAAAACATTCCTTTTTGTCTTTTAGTAAAACACTTCATATAAAAAGATTCCTTTTGAATAAACGTAAAAGTCAAAGGAGTTTATAAACTGTATAAATGAAAGTTGAGTATAAAACCAAATATGCCTCAATGAAAGGAGATTGAGACGAAGTCCTTACAAAGATTATT
This sequence comes from Viscum album, assembly GCA_963277665.1. Taxonomy (NCBI): domain Eukaryota; kingdom Viridiplantae; phylum Streptophyta; class Magnoliopsida; order Santalales; family Viscaceae; genus Viscum; species Viscum album. The sequence continues at coordinate 1,367,793,163 of OY728131.1, read as the reverse complement.
TTTAAAATAAAATAGGTTTATTATGTGTATTCACTATAATTAAACATAAATAATGTACAAATACAAGATATGACATAATAATATCATGACATAATTTGAAAGTAGGAGATTAAACCAAAGAATAGAAATTGGGTTAAGAAGTTCCCTTAACTCGTGTCTGAATTCACTCGGTCGTTCTTTGATCTCCTGAATAATAAAGTAGAGTTAATATCTACCTTATTAAGAACCTTTTTCAAGTTCATTATTCTGTTTATATCACTTATTACCATGCTATGAACATTATGTAATTATTTAAGTTAATAACGATCATTTTGTCGATCTTTGGTACATGAGTCAAAAATAAACTTCTTATAATTACAAGTTGTTCATGTGGTGAAATATCCATTATATCCAGAATTATATTCATGATATAGATATCATATATCTCATATATATCCGGTATATACATGCATTTATAATATTCCATAACGTTTAGAGGTAAAAAAATGAAATGCACCGTTCATGGAGACGGTAAGTCGTACGTATGCATGAACGTTACTTTCATTTCTATTTTGTATTTAATGAAATCATAATGATATAAAGGTATATTATAATTCCAGTATTATATCATATATTATATCATTTACTCCATCCTTTATACATCCCACATATGGCATTAACGATTCAAATCACTTTGAGGGGGCGGTAGTCCGCACTTCCTAAAATGAAAATATCACGTTTACCCATAATGGAAACCATAAAGGTATGCCATAAATGAAAAATAAAGAAGCCTAAGTAAAACATAAACATATTATATATCATATATAAATATAGTGACATATTAATGGCCACCTTTTAAGGTGTTATATGAGTGTTGAACAATCATCGTTTCGTGAGGAAGAAATACGCCATCCACAGAAACAGTATGTTCTTTAACCATTAGATGTAGGTGTGTGTAAGTGTAGCTCAAATAATTGTTATAAAAACATCCTAGTATATTGATGATACTGGTGATGTTACAAAAGAAATGAATAAATAGATTTTAGGGGGTTGGAGAAGCAAAATAAAACATAAGAACACAAGATAAAACACTACCTTTAAAATGGATAACTCTTTTTGATTTGAGCCAAAGGCTTCCTTGGGAATAATTATGCCCAAATTGAGGCTTCTAGGAGTAAGGGAGGGAAGTTGGAAGTGTATTTTTGCAGAGGTTGGCCGAGTAAAAAGGCTTTGATAGTGCGAGTATGGTGGTAGTGGTGGGGGCATTTTATAAGTGGAGAGGAGGGGCACTCTAGGAATGTAATGAAATGTTACTTTATTATACAATGATTTTCGGATTCTAAAGGTCCCACAATTATATAATTCGAGGATAAGGTGATAAGGGTTCGAAATATTATCATCCAATAGGCTTTGGACAAGTTTAATGCTTAGATTTTACATTATCCTTCCATTTTATAAAAATCATTAATTAATGAGGTAATCGCTGCATCATCATGGTGTCATAAATAATTTAATTTATTTAATGTATAAAAATTATAAAAAAATATCATTATGTAGGAAATCTTTTTATATTTCTAATTAATATTTATAGTCATAAATATGACTTGTATAACCCCATTTTAAAATTGTTTTAGTAAAACGACTTATGTTTGTGACATTTTTATTTTAACATTAAATAAAAAAATTTAATGTCATTTTCCTACCAAAGTGGCTCCATGGGGTCCCCAAGTTGACCCATGGGTTGTCGTGGTCAGACATGACTCATCCAATAGGGGCAGGACAACTGTAAGGGTCATTTCATATTTTTATAATACCATTTTACCTTAAATTTCACTAATTACCTTTAATCGCGATTAATTAAACTTAAAAGTTACTATTCACCAAAAAAATTATTTTAATCCCATTGAACCAAATTTTACTTCTTAATGACAACCATGTATGTTGGATGTTTTAAAATCAAATCACAAAAGTGGTAATGTTTCATTTAAATGAAAAATCAGTTTTTTAACTACCACTTAGTGGATTCACTATTCATCAAAAATTGATGTTTTTCAGAAGAGTGCCAAAATTTCGCCCGAAACTATAATTGATATTCCGAATTCAAAAATGATGTCTATTTTACAAAATTCCAAACATATAAGTTGCATTAATTAATTTTATAATTAATTCCCGCTGTCACAACAAATAGCATGTTTTTTAGAAACAATATATATCAAAATATTGACAATTGTTTATGTCCAATTTCAAAGTAAAATTAATTCTAATGACCAACATTGGATAAAATGGTAAAAATATATTCTATTTATACTTTAAAACCACTCAATATTATAACTTATCACTATAAATTATTTTTATTAAAAAATTTGTTTTTACGTATTTTTACTATTCATAGAAAATTGGAAGTTCTCAGAAAATTACAAAAAATTAAAATTAGGATAATTTCGATATACCGAATACAAAATGAAGTCCATTTTGAAATATAAAATTTATATAATTTTAAAAAGTGGGTATTACTACTCATAACTGCTACTTTGATTGGTCGTGGTGTGTTAGAATCTCGAACTTGCGTACAATGCAAGCTATTGCATTATTGAAAGAAAAGCGTATCGTGGAAGTTCGGGGTGTTACAATTTCCCCTCTTGCAATAAATTGCGTCCTCGAAATTTGAAAATTATCTTCAAAAATAAAAGGTTCAAAGTAGAAAATACCTTTGTGGAAAACCCACATCGGAAATAAGGTTAATAAAAATATAACTTTAAAAGAAAGAAAGATAAGTATAAAGGTCACCCGAGATAGTCCATACTAGGATTCTATGAAAATATGGATATGGAAGAAAAAAACCATCAACATCTGATGGAGAGTTATAGAAAACTGGATTAGGAGAAAGTTAACCATAAGAAAATCACAAACTTGTGATTGGTTAAACGGTCATTGAATCCCTAGTTGGAAAAGTTAACCGGCAATGTTTTTGTTTTAAGTTACCTTTTATAAAGTTGAGGAATTTATTTAGGAGATTTACTAAGAACGTAAGGGAATATACATATTTGTCATGTAGACTTTCATTCTTTAATAAATGTTTTCCACAAACCCATTCTGCACTATAAAAGGTAATAGAACTCAAAAATATTCTATTTATCCTAATTGTATAAGGTTCCAAATATTAACACATACCATTTATATTAGTAAAACTATTTTGTAATAACCAGGTACTTCCTGTAGTCTAGTGGTAGGTAATAAAGGCCTATCGCACTATGGTTGTGGGATCGATTCCTGCAGCTTTGTCCGACGCGACGGGTTATCCCCCAACCCGCAGTTTGTCCTTTTCCTAAAACTATAGTATTATAATATTCCATAAATAATCTTCAGAAATTTTTTAACATTAAACAATACTATCCAAGGTTCCACTTAATCCATTCCAACCATTTTAGTTATCCAAAATACCTCTGTCCATACTTTCTCTAAAAGGTCTCTAAATTCCAAATTCAATTGTAACATCAGATTCCCCAAACAAAGTAAAGTTTCTCTTATTGTCACATACTAAAAATATGATTACCTTCATCATATTAAATCCTTAATGAAAACAAAAAGTACTGCAGTACAATCCTTTTATATATCACTTTATTCTTATAACCAGAATATAATCCTTGAGTCTAAAAGTACCAATACATTAATTATTCCACTTCAACTGTAGTAACAACATAAGATTGTCCTTGATACCTTGGCCTTTTCTGAGATAAGTTTCTCTGACGCTTAGGACATTAATTTTCATAATGCCCCATTTCCCTACAATTGTAGCATTCAACATTGATAGCCTCTTTCTTTCCCTTGAAATCACGAGCCTGGTGACCTTTTTCTCCAAATTTATAACAAACTCCCATTCCTTTTAGGCAAGCACCGGGGTGATTCTTCCCACAATTATCACATAATGGAAAATCCTTCATTCCCGTTTTCCCTTTATCCGTCTCTTGTTCCACCATTCTCTTCTTCTCTTGCTTTACTTTATTGACATAAGACTTAGAGAATTCCTTTTCTGTCTTGATAGAGCACGAGACAATATCTTCATACGATGAGAAGGATTGTGATACTAAAGATCGATGGATAAATGGTATTAACCCATCAATGAAACGATCAATATTACTCCTTGGGTTACGTATATAATCTGCAGTATACCCCGCTAACCTTGTAATGTTGGCCTCATACTTTGTGACATTCTCATCCTCCTTTTGTCTCAGACTCAGAAATTGCCTTTCCATATCTGCTCGATGGTCACGAGGAAAGTATTTTTCTAAGAAAATATCTTTGAACTCTCTCAATTCCATACTTGATACTTCTTCATCTTCCTCTGTATTTTGAATCAGTGACCACCATTGATCGGCATCTCTAGTGAGGCGGTAGACTGCCATGACAACCTTATCCCTTTCGCTACTCCCCAAGGCGTGGAATATTTTCTCTAAGGAGTTTATCCATTGCTCAGCTACTAATGGATTTGTACCCCGATTAAATGTTGGTGGTTGTTTCCTCATGAAGCGGTCTAACATTGATCCTCGACGTTGCAGATCAGGGTGCTCCATACGAGTAAGGTTATTATTCATAACTTGAGTGAGTTTTCCCAATATGGTAATAAGTTGACTAGCACCAGTTGTATCTCCAGATCCACAATAATTATCTTCAGCAGGAGGGAAATCCCTACATGGAGTGTGTGCATTGATACAGTTTCCATTCCTTCCACTATGAACCATTTCTAAACAATGGCATAAACTAGATTAGTTTATGAATCAAAATACATAATTCCATACTTGTAAAATACTTAACATAAATTGAACTATTTATTGATATAATCCATAATCATAAAAATGTTTTCGTTGAGGAAGTATATACTCATAACCCTTCATAATGGTTTGTAATGAAAATGAAAATTATCCTAAGAATATCCCCTAGGAGTGTCGTAACCAAGAGTGCAGCAAGGCCCGTTGTCGTGCACCAGTTCCCGTTCGAGTCTATCTCAAAGCGGTTTTTTCGGGTTTTACCCCTAGGTACATCTTTGCCAGAGCCGCCTCTACCTGCTCATATCCAGACATGGATGTATTGCTCGGAAAACACACAATATCTCTATAATACCAAAATTCTAGGAAGTTCTTCTATACTAATCCTCAAAGTCTATCTTTGGGCTATGTGCTCTAATCAGAGTTTATCTAAATCTAGCTTCCAATGTTTGTACTAAACTGCCTCTGATACGAACTGTAATGTCCCGACCCCAGTTACCCAGAGTCGGTGCATTACTGCGTAACATTGGCATGATCACAAAAGATCAAGTCTCAAAAGTCTGATTAGTTTAGTAGGCTTGGAAACACTAGATACATTCATAAATGTTACATTACATCATAAAATGAAAAAATACAATAACAAAGTCTCCATAGTCCACACTCATATCCTCTTCTGACTATCCCTGCAGGTCATTCATAAAATACTTCTTCACATCCTGGAAAATATTAAAACATTGAAAGGGGTGAGCTCAGATTCTCAGTAAGGATAACAATATTGTGGAAGCTTTCATAAATAAACATTAACATTTAAGGCAATGTATAACTAAAACAAAAGCCTTTTTAAACATGAACTTCAGAATAATATGGCCAAAATAAAATTAAATAATGCCATTTACTTACTCACATGGATATTCTACTAGTCGAATAATCTCATGCAATATCAATAACCACTTTCATAATGATGGAATGCATAATGCCAGGCTATCATAACCACGTAGCCAAGGCCTCGTGCCAAGGCTACAAATTAGATTTTGTCAAGGCCTCATGCCAAGACACTAGTTTGTCTCATGAGACCTACTGATGCATCGAGGAGCTGTAGCGAGCTCCACCCGTCACTTATTAAGTCCAATGCATTCCTCATATGAATAGGTTTAAACATATCATAAATCATAACATAATCGTATCACATAAAACATGCATAAAGGAAACATAAAATTTCCACATTTTAATCACAAGATATCAATACAACACATTGATACAATATAAACACTTTCAAAACCATTTTCAATACCAAAATAATAGAAAGTTAAAACTTTGTATTTATTTTTCATTAAAAAAAGTTATGGCTTGTAGAGGAATCTGAAACTCATATAATGGTCACGGTGGCGGAGATGTCATTGTCGCCGCAGACGTACGACAAGAAAAACATTTCTTTTTGTCGTTTAGTAAAACAATTCTTATAAAAATATGCCTTTTTAATAAACATAAAAGTCAAAGGAGTGTATACACCGTATAAATGAAAGTTGTGTATAAAACAAAATATGCCTCAATGAAAGGAGAGTGAGACGATGTCCTTACAAAGATCATTTTTAAAATAAAATAGATCTATTATGTGTATTCACTATAAGTACACATAACTAAATTACAAATACATGATAGGACGTAATAATATCATGACATAATTTGAAAGTAGGAGATTAACCCAAAGAATAGAAATTGGGTTAAGAAGTTCCCATACCTCGTGTCTAAATTCACTCGACCGTTCTTTGATCTCCTGAATAATAAACTAGAGTTAATATCTACCTTATTTAGAACCATTTTCCAGTTAATTATTCCATTTATATCACTTATTACCATGTTAAGATCATTATGTAATTATTTAAGTTAATAACGGACGTTTTGTCGATCTTTGGTACTTGAGTCAAAAATAAACTTCTAATAATTACAAGTTGTTAATGTGGTGGAATATCCATTATATCCAGAATTATATTCATGATATAGATATCATATATCTCATATATATCCTGTATATACATGCATTTATAATATTCCATAACGTTTAGAGGTAAGAAATGAAATGCATCGTCCATGGAGACGGTAAGTCGTACGTACGCATGAACGCTACTTTCATTTCTATTTTGTATTTAATGAAATAATAATGATATAAAGGTTTATTATAATTACAGTATAATATCATATATAATATCATTTACTCCATCCTTTATACATCCCACATATGGCATTAACGATTCAAATCACTTTGAGGGGGCGGTAGTCCGCACTTCCTAAAATGAAAATATCGCGTTTATCCATAATGGAAACCATAAAGGTATGACATAAATGAAAAATAACTAAGCATAAGTAAAACATAAACATATTATATATCATATATAAGTATAGTTACATCTTAATGGCCACCTTTGAAGGTGTTATATGAGTGTTGAACAATCATCATTTCGTGAGGCAGAAATTTGCCATCCACAGAAACAGTATGTTCTTTAACCATTAGTTGTAGGTGTGTGTAAGTGTAGCTCAAATAGTTGTTATAAAAACATCCTAGTATATTGATGATACTGGTGTTGTTACAAAAGAAATAAATAAATAGATTTTAGGGGGTTGGAGAAGCAAAATAAAACATAAGAACACAAGATAAAACACTACCTTTAAAACGGGTAACTCTTTTTGATTTGAGACAAAGGCTTACTTGGGAAGAATTCTGCCCAAATTGAGGCTTCTAGGAGTAAGTTAGGGAAGTTGGGAGAGTATTTGGGCAGAGGTTGGATGATCCAAAAGGCTTTGATAGTGCGAGTAAGGTGGTAGTGGTGGGGGCCTTTTATAAGTGGAGAGGAGGGGCACTTTTGGAAAGTAATGAAATGTTACTTTATTATACAATGCTTTTCGGATTCTAAAGGTCCCAAACATATATAATTCGAGGCTAAGGTGATAAGGGTTCTAAATATTATCATCCAATAGGCTTTGGACAAGTGTAATGCTTAGATTTTACATTATCCTTCCATTTTATAAAAATCGTTAATTAATGAGGTAATCGCTGCATCATCATGGTGTCATAAATAATTTAATTTATTTAATGTCTAAAAATTATAAAAAAATATCATTATGTAGGAAATCTTTTTAGATTTATAATGATTACTTATAGTAAAAAATATGACTTGTATAACCCCATTTAAAAATTGTTTTAGTAGAACGACTTATGTTTGTGACATTTTTATTTTAACATTACATAAAAAGGTTTTAATGTCATTTTCCTACCAAAGTAGCTCCATGGGGTCCCCAAGTTGACCGATGGGTTTTCTGGGTCGTCCATGACTCATCCAATAGGGGCGGGACAAGTGTAAGGGTCATTTCATATTTTTATAATACCATTTTTACCTTAAATTTCACTAATTACCTTTAACCGCGATTAATTAAACTTGAAAGTTACTATTCACCAAAAAATTATTTTAATCCCATTGAACAACATTTTACTTCCAAATGACAACCATGTATGTAAGATTTCTGAAAATCAAATCACAGAAGTGGTAATGTTTCATTTAAACGAAAAATCAGTTTTTTAACTACTACTTAGTGGATTCACTATTCATCAAAAATTGAAGTTTTTCAGAACAATGCCAAAATTTCACCCTATGCTATAATTGATATTCCGAATTGAAAAATGATTTCTATTTTAAAAAATTCCAAACATATAAGTTGCATTAATTAATTTTATAAGTAATTCCTACTGTCACAACAAATAGCGTGTTTTTTAGAAACAATATATATCAAAAGATTGACAATTGTTTATGTCCAATTTCAACGTAAAATTAATTCTAATGACCAACATTGGATAAAATGGTAAAAATATATTCTAATTATACTTTAAAACCACTCAATATTATAACTTATCACTATAAATTATTTTTATTAAAAAAGTTGTTTTTATGTATTTTTACTATTCATAGAAATTTGGAAGTTCTCAGAAAATTACAAAAAATTTAACTTAGGATAATTTCGATATTCCGAATACAAAATTAAGTCCATTTTGAAATATAAAATTTATATAATTTTAAAAAGAGGGTATTACTATTCATAACTGCTACTTTGATTGGTCGCGGTGTGTTAGAATCTCGAACTTGCGTACAATGCAAGCTATTGCATTATTGAAAGAGAAGCGTATCGTGGAAGCTCGGGGTGTTACAATAATGATCAAAACCAACGACAGAAATCTCAAATGACAATTCATGACAAAAATTAATGATATATCATTAAAAATATGTCATAATTTTAAAGAAAATAAAAGAATAATTTGGCATGATGGTATAGAGTAGGCATTCAAATATGTCATAATATTGTGCCATGAAAGTGTGGAAAAAATATAAGAATAGGAATAATATGTCAAGGACACACACCAATACATTAATTACATTGTGGGCTTGGGCTATCCATCCATGTACCTTCATGGGCTTGGTTTGACTACCCATAGACCCTCTTCATCATGTGTTAACTACCTTTTTCATCTTATAAATAATGAGATATAAATAATTACACATTTCATTAAAGGTTTATAATAGTCCAATATATCATATAATGATAATCCTTACACATATATTCAATATGAACATATGATCATTAATAATTATTTTATAGCTTAATTGTCAGATATAAATGAAACGACTTTTATGAAAATATTAATATATATATATATAATCCTAAAACATATCATGGGTGAATGTGGATAATATCATTAGGTCATATCCAAAATGAGGAATAATTAATATTAAATTATCTTGAAATAGATGAAAATTGTTTTGTAGGAATCATTAAAAATGGTTATTTAAAAACAAGAATGAAGATAATTTTATTTCAATAATTTCTGAAAAATGAAAATTCAAAAAAACAAGGGTTATTCTTTTTTATTTATAAAATCATGGAAACATTGAATGGAATCCTCATAATGATAAAATGAGATTATTATGGGGAAATAATTTTATTTTATAAATTTAGAACACATTCTTATTATAGTTTTGTAAACAAGTCAACAAATGAAATTCTCAGAAAAAGAAAAAATTCCATTAAGTTATTTTAAATGATAGTGAAATATATAATAAATATGTTTTAGAAATATTTTAAAATTATATAAGAGCTTATATAATATGATTTTGATGAACCTAAATAGAGAGTAGAAATATTTATGACAAAAATAGGATATGTAAGTTAAGATTTTCAAAAATATATTCTTTTTATATTTTTGAGTACCAAATTGAGGAAAATGGAAAGATTAATTTAAAAAAAATTAACCATAGTATTATAAATTAGTTTAGATTAATAGAGAAATATAATACAATATCCCTAATTTAAATTAAGACACAAATAGTATTGATAAAAATTGAGGTCGTACTGAACACTCTTACAACGGTTTTCAATGTAGTCAAATATTATCAGACATTTAGTTTTTATGATATAAATTTTTTATACATTAAAATTTGAAAGATATTTATATGAATCTCTCATGATAAAATTCACTTAGAATTTATTAATACATGTTTAAGGATAATTCTCCATTAATGTCACTATTTGGGTGTTAACAATTTTGTTTTCCCTGGATATTTGAGTTCAATAGTTCCAATCCCAACACCATGGATAGGGTTAAATAAAAAATATTATTTCATAAATATCATATATATTTTTTATATAGTAATTTATAACAAACCATGTATGGTGGTGATAAAAAAATGGTATACGTCATTCAACGATGTGGTTGTTCATGCGTAGAGACGAGTGACATTTCCTTTTTCTAATTGATGAGAGGGAAAGAAATTAAATACTATTTTATCTCTATCTAATAATAATTATGTAATATATATCATATATATTCATTAAATTTATCTATATACACATACATTAGTGAAGTCATGGAAATAAAAAATAGGTCCCTTCATGGATGTAATATTCCATATATACACATGGGTGACGTTTTAATTTTTTATTAGACAAAAAGGAGGTAAATAATGATTTAACATAAAAAAATAAACATTGAATATGACAATTATATTGAGTCCATTATATTCATGTGAATTTTGAGTATTTGGATGATGTGGATAAAAAAATAATAACTAATATACTTGGTTAAGTTGATTTAATCTTTTTTTAAATCCATCCTTGTATCTATACGTAATCCTTATTGGGTTTGAATTTTTGAGATACCTTAAACTATAGATTGTTTGGAGGGTATATTAGAGTTTATTATGGTGGTTCATGTTTAAACTACGGATCTCAATTCATATGAATAATTCGATGGAAATTCTTTCCTTTTATAATTGAGAGAAGTTTAACCCTAGTAATTACTAAGAACATTAATATATAATAAATATCATCATAAGGTGGAAAAAAAATTATAAATTTCCAATGATAGTATGTGGTAATAAAAAAATATAGTAATAAAATATATTTTAGACATTTTTAGTTATATTTTATTGTATTTTCTTGTGGTTTGACCAGTTATGACATTTAACTGTATCGATGATTATATAACATTTACCATGGTTACTATTCTTTATTAATAAGATAAAAATTAACTTACAAATTTTACTGGATATTTTGTTTTTAAATATATAATAAATTTTAACAAATTAAATTTTATGTAGTGGTAGAAATTAAATTCATAAAATTCATAATGTGGTTGAAAAAAATCCAAAATATTTTATTTCCATTTGATGTCTTTGGGAATCAAATGATGAAATCCTTCTGAATTTTTTCATTTCCATATTTTTCTTGGTAATGATTAAACCATCATCTTATCCTTCCAACATTCAATCATAATTAAGTGACATATCAATAATTGATATAGAAACTCTATAATAACCCTTTAATGGTTTCCCTATCAACTGTACTACAAATTGAGGATATAACCACACTTATATAGCCACTGTTTAAAAAAATGTTGTTATAGGATAAGATATGGCCACAGGTCATAAACACCCATGGAATTACCCACTTTCTCCGAGTTAAAATGTGATCCCTAGACCCATTCTTCCCTATTATCTCATGATCCCCCTCCCTTTTTTTCTGCCCTACTCCTCATGACCCTCCTCACCTGGAACTTCCCCCGACCTTTCACCATTATACTCCTCTGCTGCAACCACCCACCTTGGGAAAATCATCCTATGAGTATGTGGTCACCCCAAATCCCAACCAACACGACTCTGAGGTGGCCTCCCCACCACTTCATCTATATTTCATTCTACCCGACCACCCCGCATCCATGTGCTCCTCTTCCTCCAACACAGCTCCGACGTGCAATTGACTATGTCATTGCCTATACCTCCTCCTTTGGGATATACTCATTCTATAATCATGGTATAATGTCTTTATAGTATACCAATATTTGTGTGCTCCTCCACATCTCATTGGTTCTTACTTATTGTTTTTTGGAAATACAATTGTTCAATTTCATCTAAAATAGGTTTGATTTCTGTCGTAGGGTTTGGATTAACTCTTATTTTCTTCATTACATAGTGGAATAATCATTTTAAAACTAGAAAAATGTGAACTAATATGGTTTAGTTACCTAACATTCCCACAGATTTGTGCCAACGATAATGGCTTCTCGGATTTCAGATAAATTCATTGGTATGATTTATTTGTTTAAATTTATTATCATTTGAATTGTTAGGTTTTTCTTAGAGAGGATTAATTTGTTTTAGTTTTTCAAATTTTCTCCTCCATGAACAATAAAAAAAGGTTCATAAAAATCATCCACTAGAAAAATTATATATGATTATCTTCCTCATTTGAAAAAAATCTCATGGATACGTCAATTATTCATTTTTATTGAAATAAAAAAAATAGATATTTAATAGTTGTAGCATCAATTAAGTACCTGTAATTATTTTCCATTGAAAAATTAGACATTTAAAAACCAGTAGGTTAGTATCTTAATATTTTTCCTCTCGTTATCACTCCCTTTACCTTAAATTATTCTAATTTACTCATCCATATCATATAGAATAATATTAAGTAATTCAAATTTAAAAATTTTATTGAAACATTAGTGTCATATTAAATAGTTGAATCTCTGTATTTATCATGTAATGATCCAAAAAAACTATATGAACTAGAATATTAAATAATCATAAAAAAAGTTTATGGATATTTTTATTTAGTATCATTCAAGATATTATCTTTATATCTCTATAAATTTTAGCATCATACTTTATTATATCTTCTACAAATCACATAACTCCTTTTCCACCTACGCATGTTCTCATACATAGATCAATTATGGTGTAAACCTTCATCTCATGATGCAATAACATTAATCTTCAGTTTTGATTCTGAAGAATAATTACAATCTTACATGATGACATGACTGGTATTTCATTCCCAGTAAAATCCACAGGTGCAATTTATAAATAATTAAATTTATTACTCTGTAAATTGATAATCTTCATAGTTAATATTATGTTTTACTATATTATTCTTACATATGATCATAGTTACTATTGAATTTTATATTTAACTAAAAGATACTATTGTGAATGCTTATAGTTAATCATATGTAACATGTTGTTAACTTGGAGTAACCTTTTTTTAACTAATTTCATGAGTAGTTCATAAATTTTTTATTAATATATATTTACTTTATTTATAAAAAAATATTTGAGGTTTTTTTCACACCCTTTTTCTTGTTGAATTATATTAGGTATATTGGTCTAAAAATATATTTATCATGTACACATACAATTACTGATGAATTTAATCAATTTTTTATATGTTATATAATATGTCTTTAGGTTAAATGTTTCTAAATGATAATGGTTTTGTATTTTTCATGATGGATATTGATGTGAATTGAGAAAAAAATAATGTTATTGGTTGTCAATAAATTGATACGTTATATTGACATGATCTGTCAAATGAAATATCATTATGAAATCATATAGTGTAGATTCACTAAAAACATTAATAATTCTACAAATTTAAAATAAATCATAATGTATAAATTTAGATTCATCCATCAAGGAGGCTGTAAATCAAACTATGGTCATTGATTGTCAATTATTTTGTTTCTAGTGTGTTTATATTTTAGAATGAAAAATAGAGGTTTTATCTATATTTTATATGTAAAAGTTAAAGTACATGCAATGAAAATGGATGATGTCAGATAGAGGTTGTTTATACTTTTTACTATAAAACCATTTCTATGTTTTCATTGTTCTATATTTGTTTCTATAAATTAATTTATCATCAAAAATTTTTAATCTTAATATCTCTATTATGATAGGTTTCATGTGAACATATTTCCTTCTCCAGTACATTGATCTAATAATCATGTTTATACTAGTCTACAAACTCTATGAGTATCTAGTTGTACCTTATTCTTGTCAACTTGAACATCCTCTACCAAGGGATAAAATCTAATGAAATAAATCTTAAGCAGTTCACCCTTGCTAAAATGGAAATTATCATGGACTAAACTTCCAATAATCACCTATATCCCAAATCATATATTCGACAACCAGTGGAGGGGGATATTGAATGTGAAGATAGTAGAGAAAAAAATCATTGAATGTTATGGTGGGAAACTATCAACAACCCCTATCACAAATCACCATGAAATATCAGATTAAGCTAATAGATTATAAAATAATTTAAATGTATATTCATACAAAAAAACGTATCCCTATCCCTTATACTAACCTACTATAGTTATCCCTACTTGAGAATATATTTTTAATAAAGGGAGAAGAATGTAAAATGGCGTAATTAAAGTATAGAAAATAAGAAAATTATATACTAACTTTTGATCAATTTCTTTGTTAGTGTAACTTAATTCATATCCTTAAATCATTATATATAGCCACAATAATCACGGATTATGTGTTGGGATACCATCCACATGGGTGTGGATTCATTATCAGGATGTTTTCATATGGATAGTAAGAGTAGTTTATCTTCAAATTTCATAAAGTGTATATTAGTTCTCATGGTCCTCTTCATTACACTCCCCTAGATAACCCATCAAATGACCTATTTATTAGTGGCTTCTTTATCTTTTATACAATTGGTATGTGGATATATTTTCTAGTACCTACTATATTTAATATGTGACACATGGCCTTTGTAATTATTAGTATCATTGGGTTCTCTGTCATCTTTTATAATATAAATGATTCATTTAATCCTTCATAGGTATCTTTATATTGAAATAAATAGCCTTATTATGTATCTTATTTCAACTTCTTGAGATTTCACTAATATGAGAATGTTGTCTATATTGGAACTACATACATGTATTAGCTAGTGGATTTAGTTTGTGATGCATGCTTAAGAAGAGTTAATTCAAGGGTGTTTTAGTGTTGGTGCCTTGAAAACCATTGGACATCTTAATAACACATCACATTAGAATTCATAATTCCCCAAAAATAGAGTATCAGAACAGTTATTATGTTAGATGGACCCTATATTGCTAATTAGGGATTAATACTATAATGTATTTTTAAAACTATCCTTGCTAGTCTATATAGGATGTGTTGGTGTGAGTCTAGTGTCAATCCCAACTATGAAACTATATTGTCCTATCTTCTTTGATAACATGGTGAAACAACATCATATTTTAGATATTTGAGTACTATTAGTAATGGATTATTCCCAACATTTTCTTTAGACATTATAATTCATACGATCATCAATGGTGTACTACATAACAAAATATCCCATATCATTTCTAGTGATTCTCATGATTTCACGCCTAATGAAATACCCTTATTTATGACACCATAACATTGAGTAGTAAATCATCAGGGAAAGAATCATCTCTATTTCCACATAAATATTTAGTCATCCACCTTCTAATCAAATACTCTCATCTTTCACAACTATAATATTTCCACCAAAATGCATATAGAGGGCTTCCAGTTTCTCAAAGGTTCTCTTAAAATCCACACTATTTCAATTTGTCCTATGAGACATAAACTATTGTCTCCCAATAGTGTATGAGTGTTCATTCCACACAATTTGGTTCTATTCATCCATCACATATGCATATCTTGTACCTTTATAACTATAACCAATTACGTAACAATAATAGAGTTTTCACACACTTGAGAACTCAGTAACTTTTTTTATGAGATGTTTATTATTATTTGTTTTCTTTATTACTTTCAAAATAATAATACATTTTTTCTTCTCCCAATGTATGCATACAGTGAATCACAAAAAAAATAATATTATACTTCACAAAATCAAGTCTAAATGTTATACAACATAATAGAAATTATTTTTAACACATATAAAATAAATTTAACTTTATTATACTTAATTTATTTCCCATATTAATATTCATCTCAAAAAAATTGAATCGGATATCCCTCATCTTTCGCTGAAAATCAAAATACTTCTTTGAGAATCTATCTGTTTTGGGCCTCATTCTTTATCAAATTCAATAATCAATGGAATTCCTTTCCAATTATAGTATATGATCACATACTATTTTATACAAAACACAAATTTTTTTAAAATATTGTCTTAGTGGTTTTTTATATTTCCTTATAAGATAATGAGAAAAATTATTACTCAATGATCTTATATTTTACTACTCTATGACCTTATATTCTTATAGTGGAGTAATATTCTTACTCCTCATATAAGGAATAACCCCACACTTTGATTTTTCCTTCAGATTAATGTTAATGAAAATTAAACTTGTAATATTTCACAATGAAGTGATCTATAAAAAATACTATAAGGATTCCATATTATTATATGATATAAAGCATTCTTGGTTTGTAACCATTAATTTGATCAAATTATCAGGTATTTCATGGAATTGGATGTCATTTGGTGAAAAATCCATTATTAATGATCAATTAATTTATTATTGGGATGTACATATCAATATAAATATTATTTTTTCGTTTTTGGTATTTGATTCATTTATCATTTATCTGGTATAGTAGACACACTGATCACATTTATATAAGAAGTTGTTATATATCACTTCTTTTCCCATTATTTCTGTATAAGTGGTTTCTTATGATGAGGTACATTCTATCCACTACCATTAAAGTTAGTGATTTTGAAATCATATTTACTTAATGCACTTCTATTGTTTTTTTTCTTTTTCCCAATTTTACTTTGTAATTTTTTTGGGTTTCCAATATATTTTAGTGTTTTTTGGATCTCATTGAGGTGGATTCGAGCCTCCTGTCAAAGGTGACTTATATGTGTATGAATAAGTTTGAATATATATATATATATATAAGTTCCACTTTATATATATTCACACTTATAAGTATGAATATATATATATTGGGGATAGGTGTGATTATATATAGATATGAAAAATACATATATGTGTAACTGTAAAAGATTTTATGAAAATATAAACATATATTTAAGGACCTCCTTGTACATATTTGGCCACACAAATATATAGCTAGTGGATAGGTATCCTTATGTATATGTGATGGTAAATATTAGTGGAAGTGAAAAAATAATATTTGAGTTGTCATCATCAAAGTATGTGCTCTTTGAGGTTGAGGTAGGTTCCCTATGCCTACCCATTTAATTTTAATTTTTTAATTGCTTTAATATTTTAAAAACATGTTTTAAATATTATATATTGTTAATATGATTTGAAAAATGATTTTTTCTATTTCAAATGATATTTTCACATGTTTAACATGATTTTTAGAATCCATCAATGTGGAATAGTAGAAAGTTTCTGCCAAATCAAAAGTAGAAATTGAAATTTGTTTCACATTATAAATGAAAGAATGCTCATTTTGAGAAACAAGAACTATGAATTCTCATTAAAATCTAAAACATAATGAAAATATGTGTTTTATTTTCATCAAACGTAAAAAATGACTTGAAAACTAGACACCTTCATCAGTAACATCACTATGAAAATAAACTTAATAAAATCTACTACCTTACTAGTAAGAAGTCACCTCTTAGAAGCTATGTAATTAGTTTTGTTTGAACTATTTGGAGCACCTTCTTAGGTTCTCTTTTATATTTCTATACTCAAATTAAGGTTCAATGTTCATGTGATTGATGAGTATGTTTAAAATGGTTTAGAATAGAGTGATTAATAGAATGAACTATGTTGTTTCTTCATTATCTATACTATAATTTCATTAAATTTTATCTATATCTAGTATAAATAACATCATATTGATGTAAATAGATTCCTAATTGATGAGATCTACATTGAAAATGATATAATGGACATTAAGGCAACACTAGTGAGGGGAATCCCTTAGTGTCACAGTGGGAATGGGTTAGTAATTATCCTAAGAGTTGAAAATCTGTAGTTCTTTTGAGATAAAAAGTTATATGTTCTATAGATGCAAAGGAAATGAGTATATTTTAAAAGGTATGTAATTTTGATATATTGTATGGAAAAAAGTGTGTTAGATTCTCATATATGATGTTGGATAGCTAATCCCTTCATTTTACTAAGGGTTATACTATGTTGATTAGTAATTGATAGGTTATATTATTATTATTATTATTAATGTTTGACATGAAAGGATGACATGTTCTAGATAGAGTATTTATATTAACAATACTCATAACTAGTCTATTTCATTATCAAAGGTGTAAAACAATCCAATAATGATTATGATATTGTTTCAGGATTGGGATCTCTTCTCCCTATGTAATCTATGAAAGAATCACTTTCATATTCCTTTACATCAACCATTTCACATTCAAGTAATTCTTGTCTAGCCTTTATTTGAAGGTGGAGTAGGGGAATGTGGGGGGAAAGGGTGGGGAAGAGGGGAAGTGGTGCTATACATGGGGAGGGGGAGGGTGCAGTGTTAGTGAATGAGTAAAGGGGGAAGCAGGGGGAACTAGTAGTGAGGGTTGGGGCAGTAGGTGTGATGGTTTGGATGTGGGGGTGTTGGGGGAAGTAGGGGGTGAAGGGTGTGGAAGGGGGGAAAGTGGGGGTAAAGGAATTAGGGGTGTTGGTTGGGTGGGTGCAGTAGGGATGAAGGGTAGGTGGGGGTTTAGGGGGAAGTGGGGGTGATGTGGTCAGGGGGAGTAGTGGTGAAGGATGGGGTGGGGGTAGTGTCGGTGTAGGGGGTAGGGGTCAAAGGAGTAGGGGTTAATGATGGGGGGAAGTGGGGGTGTAGGGTGGGTAGTGGTGAAGAGGGGAAGTGGGAAGTTGGGGTTCAGGTGGGGGGTGAATGTGGTAGTTGGCATGCTGTTGTGGGGGTGTAGGGGGTAGTTGTTGAGGAGACTCTAGAAAAGCGGTAGGATCTGGCAAAGAAGAGTGGCAGTGTGTATCTATAAAGTTGTCTATAATTTATAGCAGTATCCCATGATTCCCAATCCTTTCCAATGGTTCAAGGATCATTACCTCTCAACACTTGGTAGGATTCACCATTCAACGGTGTGGTGTAGAGTTTGTGGGGGGAACTGGTGATATTCCAATTACATGAATCAGAAGGTAAATAGTAAACATTTTTCTTTTAACTATTTTTCGAGAATGTATACTGGATTACTTTATTTTTTTCTTTATCGAGTTACCACCCCATGTTGAGAAGTTCCTTGTGGTGTTTGTTGAGTTTCTCATCGATGATGAGATGTATCTTGTAGTGGATTTTATCCCTAGTGTACTAGGATTCAATCTTTTTGATAACATAGTATATGAGATGGGACAGGATCCTTGGGATCCAATATTTTTAATAGAGAGGGAATATTACCTTTACAACATATTCATGGTATATATTCCACTAATCAAAAACTCCCATTATCTTTTTCTATCATATCAGAAACGAATATCTATATTTTTCTGTCATTGTTCATTCCAATCAGGGAGGAGGATATTTGAGCACTAATATGTTATAAGAACCCATCAATGACCCAATTAATCCATTGCAAAATTAGACAACTAGAGTGATAATTACCATGATAGTAAACCCACTAGAGAATTATTGGAGGGGCATGACCTGATGGAACCAAACATTATTGAATATATAATCATGATCCTAGAGGCTAAGATATCACTCGTGGAGGAGGAAATTAGAAACCTAATCCCACCTTAAACATCAGATCGGATATTATTAGAACCATAAGATAAATGTCTATTTCACTTCATGAGTAGTTCCCAAATTTGTAGTCTACTATAAAAGTAAAATAAGACTTGGGGTAGGATACAACATAATAGAACCAGGTGATCCAGTGAAGGGCATAAAAGAACATTCATAGACTCATCACACACACAACATTATGTTATATGGGAAGCTGGATGGGAAACCTCCACTATTGTATAGATAACCTTAGATATAGTGGGGTTGACTAGAATTCCCACCATAAAATAGCACAAAAATTCCTATCCAAGTATAACTAAATAGAGGTATGGGATTTTGAATCTTCCTGGGCTGCTTATGTCGCTCCAACAGTGGAATCTCTTAAGAATTTTTAATAGGAAATTGTCCAATGGAACATGGTAGGGTTCTAATTGAAGGCACTATATTTGGTGAGGGGGAATGTGGTCAACCAGTTATGGGATAAAATATCAACAACTGAATTTGAGTTGGCCCAAGAGAATCCTCTAGTGACATCGTGTAGGGTATAACAAGACATTATTAATGTACTTGAGATTAAGGTGCATCATAAAGTGGAGCCAAGATGGAGGAACTATCTGGGATATAGTAGGATGCTGAATCCTGGTCCATGTCAGTGGGTTTGATTTTATAGTCATATTTCCTAGTCCATATGGGGGGTGCTTTAATTTAGGTTTTTATAGACTAGACCAAGGAATTACCTACAGGAAACTACTTGTTATGTGGGTTCGTTGTTTTTTATGTGTAATCCATAAAATATTTTCACGGTTCTTAATAGGAGAAATTCCCCTATAACAATGTTTTAAAACCGTGTATATAGGGCCTGCGTGGATAAAGATATTTCCATAGTTTGGAACTATAGAAATATAACTATATCCATGCCAATTGGAGCCATAGTTCATTAATCCGAGGATATTAACTATATCCCTATTTTTGGGGTCTATATCCATTGTTACAAGCCATGTATGTAGCCTAATTTAAAGGTATTACAAACATGATCCTTAAAAACCTATACAACATTAATTTTACGGGATGTATAGAGAATGATTAATTGTGTAGTTTAAACAAAATTTACTTTTTCAGTTTTTCTATTTATGTGATACATATCTTTTTCTAGAATCCTATCATTATATAATCATACATATTGAACTCCAAAAAAAATTTTACATTCTTTTTCATCTCCAAATATTCACTCAACACCCACTAGTACAAAAAATATCATTTACATTGGAGTTTTAATTCCATTTATTATGAAACCAGTGTTAAAAACATTTTATCATCTATTATAAAAATAAATAACATTAAAAATATGAAAACCACATTATTTATGTTAGTTCATCTAAAAAAGACATGAATGATTCTTGTTTCACATCAGTTATTGCCAAAATGATGTGAAAAAAATCATTTTTTAGGTCCATTTGTCAAAATCTGAGATGGAAAATTAATTTTTCACATCATTTTTAAACAATACAATGTGAAAAATAAATCATCCACTTTAGTTTTAAAAAATAAAACATGAAAACTATATAAAAAATTATTTTTCACATAGGTTTTTAAAAAAACCAATATGAAATATACAATTTAGCATCGTGCAAATAATGTGTTCAATTTTTTCCCAATGTGTCATTGTAGTTTTAAATTTCATCCTAATATTTAGTATACTATTGTTTCATTTTCTTGTGAATTTCTATGTTTCCATTCTCTATTCATATTTCTTTAACAATAATATTTTTTGACTATCAACATCATTCCACTGATTTAACTCTTCAAATACTTATCATCATTTGACTAATTGTTCATTTGACCAACTCGTTATAGTATGTATAATTAGTTTTCTATAATTTATGTTTTGTGATTAGTTGTCTCAATTTATACCCATTTAATTCTTCCAATTTTATTATTATGAGGAATCCTTCCTTAGATAACATTAAAATGAAAAAGGTTTGTTTGGAGTCTAAAATTCCTTCTAAGCGACATCAGTATCTTTTGTGTCATGAGATATTCCAATCGAAGGAAATTTCATTGGAAAAAAGTACAATAAGAATTAAATTTATTTCAATTATTTAGGATTATTTTTCTATATTACATTAGGTTTTTGACCTTTTTTCCATTAATCAATAATGTATTTTCATCTGAAAGAGTAATTGACATCAAAAAAATATGATATTTTACATCATTTTTTTAATAAATCGTCAAAAATGACTTTTTTATGTCGATTATAATATAACTGATGTAAAAGTGATGAAAAATACTCTCTTAACATCGGGTATTATATAAACGATGTAACAGACCATTTTTTATGTCATTTATAAAATAACTAACATAAAAAGGGTGGAATGTCACTTTTAACATCGGTTATAAAATAAACGACAAAAAACATTGAAATACCATTTTTATATCGGTTAAATTAAATGAAATTAAAAAATATAATTTTTTTACTTCACATATAACTATTTCACCATAAAATCTGACATGAAAAACATAAAAAAACAAATGTAAAAATGTTGTTGTACTAGTGACCCCTTTATCATTACATAGATAGACGGATAAAAAATCATTTATTAAAGGTATTGTTACCCCTTTAGTATTGATTTCTTGGAAAAAATTATTATTAAAAAATATTAGATATTTTTCAGTCCCCATCATGGAGAAGATGACATGTTCTTTCTAAATAAAATAATCCGCCAACATGTTCACATTTAACAGTTTTTCATGTATTGAGAAGTGGCAATAAATCCTTAATTAACTCCAACCACATCAATTTAGGAATATTAGAAGAATTTAGTGTGAATATACTATTCATTTTTTAATGATCGATATATATATATCAGAAATTTTATATAGATATAATGCCTCTATATTTTCAATTCAAAAATACTAATACCAAATCTAAATGAACATTAGGATTATTTTCTATAGAAAACATAAATTAAAATTTCTCATGTATGATCACCACATAATTTTACAAGAAAAAATATACCAGTGCATTATTTTATAGTTCATGTTATTTCACATACCCTTATCCACTATAGGGTTGTGTAAGAACTTGAACAATTAGAAACCATCTATTTAGTTCTATGAAATTCTCTTCAAATTCATCTACCCAAAGGAACATGCCTTCATTATGATTCAACATGGTTTGTGTATTGGATATCTATGAGATATATCTAAAAATTTATCAATATTAATAATACTTTTTTTGAAAACTATAGACCATAATGAAAGTAGTTGGTCTAGGCCATTTCTCAATAACCTCTATCTTTGAAGGATCATAGGATATATACTATCATTTGATTATGTGAATGAATAATGATATACTATATATCTATGATTCACAATTTATAAATTCATTATATGGTTTCTCTAACATCATGTTCTTTTGTTAAATTCTCATATGATCTTCATGCTCTACCATTACCTTTGAATGTATTAAAATATCCTCTATAAAGAGTGCCTCTAATTTATCAACATTACCTTTAAAATATCAATTCATTATATCCATTAAGATATTGGTGGTATTTCTATATTATAATTTTATAAGTATAAATTCATGTTGTTTATAACATGTATGGAATGTTATTCTGGGTATTTCCACCCTTTTGAACATTAATTAATGATATCCAAATCAAAGGTCAATATTTGAAATGTTTTGAGTTCCATAGATTTGATAAAAAAAATCAACCAAATAGTTTATTTCATTCATTTTATTGATAGTGGTATTGTTGTGTTCTATAATATCAAAATAAAGATTTATAGACACATCTTTATTCTTAAGAAAAAGAAATGGTGCTCTGTTTTTTCGCACACAAGGGTGTATGAATTCATTATCTATAATCCCTTGAACATGATTCTTCAATATGTACAAATATGTTTGGATAATTATATTGAAATTAAATGTATTTTATGTATCACTAGGTATGTGTTCAAATTAATACTCAACTACATGATTCGATTGAAGAAAAGGAAACTATATTGAAAATATATCATCACATTCCAACATAATACGCATATATTCAATATAGTGTTTCTTGGCAACCATTTATTCCCATTACCATTCCTGAGTTGGTATTATGAACTATGTATTATGAGTGATATAATTTATTTAATTAGATGATCATATTAATCGTTTCACTTATAGATGATAAATGGTTGATTTGGGATATCAAACGAGACTTTTTTTCCTCAATAATAGATATAGTCACTATTTATAGAGATCCAATGCAAGCCCAAAATTCCATAAAATATTAATACTAGAAGAATAATGAGACATGTAGGAAACACATTCCCATATTACATAAACTGGACTGTAATTATATATTTTTTCCAAAGGAATCATAACATAAATAATTTTAGTTGATATGTTTTTATATAATAATTTAGGTGGTTAATAATACCTCTATAAAATGATATAGTTATAAAAGAGTTGGAATAATTATATAGATATTGGATTTATTTTATATAAATATGTAATAATATTACCTTTAATATTTTATTATGGTTATCATCTTTAACAAACACCAAAAGGATAGTTTGTTCATCAAGAAATAATAATCTGATTAAGTAGTCCTATAACTATGAAAATAATTCCAAAATAATATACATCAATATTTCATCAGTTTAGATGATTATTTAATATATATCATATTAATACATGTTTGATAAGAATAAATGTTTTTTTATTTAGAGACTAGATTCCAAATCATCATATTTTTTTACAATATTTAATATTTCCCAAAAACATTTTTCTCACATCGTACCATTACAGACTCATCATACTTAATATCTTAATTCCTAACCTGGGGATATTGAAACAAAAAAAGGGGTGATATTGGATTTTTAGTAAGGGTAAGAATGGGGCTTATCAATAAAATGTAACAAGTGAGATGAAAATGAGTATAAATATACGAGAACCTAAATATCATACCCAACAAAATAAATTTAATGTACCGAGTCAAGTCATAGTGAATCGACATCACATAACACCGGGTCTATAAGAGTATTGATCCTTAAGGAATCATGATACATGAGAGAATAACATAGGAATATGAATATATCATAATATCATGGAAAAATTGTTTTATAAACATAAACATATAAGTCACATGTCAAGGATATTAGACAACATATTGATTAAGTAGTTGGATTGTGATAACCAATCATGTACTTTCATGGTCTTCGTCTAATCACCTGCAAAGCCTCTGGGGATTGAGAAACCCACTTATCTAACAATAGAGATCATGGCTTACAAACAATTTACTGAAAAAATTGAGGACTCTAATAGTCACATCAATTATGTAATGATTAGCCATATATATATATTCTAATAAATAGAATTCTTCATCCATTATAAATTAATTTACTTGAGTTTCATATAAATTTATCAAAATATTATCATTTTATACAGAAGTTGAATGTTTATGTTATCGATAGAGAATATCCCTTATAATGAACAACAATAATTAAAAGACATTGAAATAGACTGATAATTCATTTCTATAAGCAATAAAAATATTTTTTAGGAAATAATAATAAAAAACCATTAAATTTAATAAATTTTACTGAATAAAAAGTCCAATAATAATTAGAATTTAAATATATTTTAAAAAAAGGAAACATAGAAATTAATATTTATCAATAATTAAGGATATAGTGATTTAAATATTTCCATTCTATGAACATAAAAACATTTTATTCATCATTTTGTAAAGAAAGTAAAAATTACCCCGTTTAGATGACGATAAGAAGTCGTATTTAATATTTTTATAAATGAATTCCATATTTTTAATTAAATAACTTTATAAATCCTTTAAATATAGATAATAAATCCAAATAGGTTGTTATGTAGAAAATGTATTTGGAGGATAAATATTTATGACAAAAATTGTGAAATATGGTTTACTATTCATAATAAATTTATTTCTGTATTTTTCACAAAGAGGGGAAAATGGAAGTAGTACATTAAAAGCTCAGAAATAAAAAGTAGAGAAGAAAATATTTTTGTTTAAAATGAAAATAAAATATAATTTCACCAATCGAAATTGAATCATAAACAATCTCTTTTAAAATTTGATTGCAATAGACATTTATACCTCAGTCTTAACATTGTTGAACATTCTCAAAACTCCAATATATTTTTTAAAATTAATTATAAATTCATATCCAAAAATATATCAATTTTATCTTACTGTATAACATATATATATAATATCTTATTACGTATAAATTAATAATTCTATGTTAAACCCAATATTTGGGTGTGAACTGTTTTACTTTCTATTTATGTTTTTTATTAATGGTTCCAATCATTATATCTTTTTTCACGACTCCAGAACACTTAAAAATTTCATAAATATCATATCTATGTATTATATACACTTTTTAAACAACCAATGTATGTCTGTGGAGAAACATAAAAGAACCCACGTGACTCAATTTCCTCTGTAATAGGGATCCCCCTTTAGAGCTCTCTTAAATCCTTCTTAGGTCGGTGTTTTCATTATACTAGGACCTGTATGATATGAGTGAGATATTTGGGAAGTGACTTGTGAAGATATTGTTTGAGATAATGGTTTTAATTTTTGTGAAGAAGTTAGTCTATGAGGTTTCCTTTTAGTAGTAATAACAGTGGACCCCTTGTAAATAATAATAATTTAAAAATATAAAAAATTTCATTCTCAAAATGAATGTGGTGTGAAATAGATGATTTTAAAATATATAATAATTTAGTTTTGAAATAAACTCAATGAATCAAATCTATTAAATATTTATCTATATTTGTCTCCACATATCTTAGTTTAATCATTTACGACATTTAACTATAATGACAATTACTTAAATATAACCATGATAGGTATTCATAAAAAAATAAAAATAAAAATAAAATTCTGTTAAAATTTATAATTGATTATTTGAAATGTTTCATCCATTTTAGGAAATTCCATTTTTATAGGTGGTATGATTCAATTCAAATTTCAACACAGAAAAATATTAAATTTATTTTTTAAAAAATTGAATTTTTAAGAATAATTTGAATTTGTTCTTATTATATGTATAGTAATCACTATTACAAACTACGAATTTAATTAATTGAATATATTATCTACAAATTTAATTAATATAATTCATACATAGTTATTAATCTAATTTAATAATATAAAAAATAAATTTTTAGATAAAAACTTGTTTTTGAAAAAGAAAAATTTATACCATCGAATGATTTTATATTAGTTTCCATTAAATTTTTGGTAACTTTATTAAGTTTTTTTATACCTGTATATACAAAAATTTTCCAAAATTTTAATACTCGTAAAAAAATTAATTAATTATTGATTAACAACATATATAATAAAAAAAGATTTTAACATAACATATCCAGTTAGTCAATGATTATTAGACTAGTTTTTTTATAAAATTACTTTATTATTATATGGTGGCCATTAATTGATTTGATTAATTATTACTTAAATTGTCTTAATAATATTTGTTAATAAAATTTTTCAAAGTATGAAATTTAATCCAAAAAAATAATTAAAAAATAGTTGAAAAACTTTATATAATGCCAATGCAAATTTCATATGTTAAATTTACCCTTTTAATTTAGAAAATAATTTATTTATTAATTTAATTATACTATTTAGTGCTGTATTCAATTTTTTAATGTAATAAATAATTATTCACTAAGTTTAGTTTTTCATGAATCATAAGCTATAAAAATGAATTTATTTTAATTTGAAATATATATACTAAAATCATTGTGTGTTACTGATTTGACCATCAACTAAGTTTTGAATAATACATCTCAACCTCAGTAGCATCCCACTCCATCTTCTAATTTTTTGAACGTCACATAAAAACAGCCTCTAACACGAGGTGATTCCCTACATCGTATCTCAACCACCACTATATCACTTAGGGAGAGGTCCCAATTATTTTACTAGGATTATAGGTACCTGTAATTCTACAAAAAAAATAGTTTTATTGAATAAAATAATTAATAGCTTTCATAAATTTCAACAATGATTTGTAACATAATTTTGATATAATATAAATATATTATAATTCAAATTGGACCATTAAAATCTAGAAATCTAAATGGAAGTTAAGAATATAATTAAAAATTATAAAATATATTTATAATTAACCTACCAAATATAAATTATTTGATTAAATCATAGAAACCTAACAATAATTTTTACGTGTATTCATATTTTGTTTCCATAATACATTTCTTAAAAAATTGGTTTTATTAATTCTAACCCTCTTAGAAATTATGTGTTATTTAGAAGGAATTTTTTTTAATTCTAATTTCAAAATTATTTTAATGTATATTTTTGTAATTTCTTTGAAAGAATACTTATTAATTGATTATTGAATTAGTACCAATTTTATAAAAAATGAAATTCTTTCCATTCATGTATTTAAAAAATTATATTTTTTATTTAATTTTCAAATATTATATGATCATTTTAATTAATAATAATATAGTTAATTTTATTGTAATTTATATTAAGCTTTATGTTGAAATAAAAAAATTATTCTAAAGAATTAATTTTTCTAGAAAAACAATTTTCATCGAGACTAGGTTTTTTAAAAGTAATTTATAAAACATTTATGGATATAATTTCATAAAATTATATCAATATTTTAAATCAAGGTAATGTAATAACCAAAAGATAAGGATTTAATATCATTAATAAACACACTTATATTTCATTGGATGAGTGTAATTCAACCATACTTGTTTAATATTTTATAATAACTCATTTTGTTGCCACTAGACATTCAAAATGGAATTTATATTATTTTATGTAATGGAAATTTCTAAAAGGTATCTTTTTATATTTTTATAAATATTATGTTTTATGATAGTGATAAAAATTAATTTAACATTTCATAAATTTTATTTTTAATATCAAATTAATTTTTATATTGTTTGTTTATTTATAATATTTATTAATTATATATTATCCTTAATTTCATATAGAATACTAATATAGTGCATGCACAAGCAGTTGAAAAAATGTGTAAATGTTTTTCAAAAATAAAAAACAAATATTTTTAGCATGATTTAATTAATTTCATGAATTTTTCAATTATTTTAATTTATTATTTATATATTCAATTTTCATATTATAAGTACATTAATTTAATGAATTTTTTGAATGTAAACTATGTGAATAGTCTCGAAAATGACTTTAATATTATCTTATGCTAAGTAATGTTTTATTAAATTTATTAAAATTAAAAAAAAAGTTTTTACAAATTTAACTATATATGGTCTATAAAATCATCAATGTCACAATTATGTGATACATTTCCCTTTATATAAAAATTATTTACCCATTATGTCTAAAATATATTTCTGCCACAAAAATCATAAAAAGGGTAAAGGAGGGGTTAATTATAAGAGATAATAATTCAAACATCACCTAAAATTTTCTAAATATTGTTATATGAAATTATTTAGAAATATATTCATCATATATTATAAATATATTTAAATTTGGGCCAGTTGAACCTGAAAATTAATTAATATTAATTTAATACATTATGTAATAATAAGGGAGACCCTATGTTCTTCTATATAAGGACAACACATATCCTATATTCCTCACATATATTTATCCAAATAACACAATGAAACCATGAATTGTTTTTTCATTAATTACATAGTTACATTATAGAGGAGTTGGTCTTTTTAAAATTCCACCCCTTGAGATCTTACAGAGACATCCAAATGTAGTTCTTCAAAGAGGAGGTGATCATCAAAATTGAGCAATTTCATTTTAATTCTTGATAAACATCCTTAAACATTAGAATAACCATTCCAATATAGTATCATCTATATATATCATATATGAATATTTTTTAGGTTTATTTAATAACCTTTTTCATTCCATTTTCCATACTATTTGAAATGTCAACCTTACCTTTTAATATGCCTAGACTACCACCTCCCAGAAGTGATGTGTTTTGTTATCCATGAACACCTCTAATATATTTTTAAAATGATATATTTAATTTATATATTGTAGAAAGGGAATAATTATCATTATAGAATGATAATATTTAATCTATTTTCTAACTCTTTTATAAATTAAAAATGGTAACATCATTAGTGAATATATGTGGATTTCCAAAACCATGGAGGAATATGATTAGTTATGAATATATATTATTAATGGGTTGTTAAATAATATTATATAATGTATAAAAATGATAATTATGTAATTATTATTATTCATGTGATGATGAAACCATGACCTTTTTGACCGAAATCTACTTATAGGAGTCATTTTGAAATTATGCATTAGTCATCCTAAAAACATTTGATGTTCCCATACCCATTTATGTAATTAAATATAATATTTATATAATTTATATAAATTTTATAATGATAATGTCTTGAACTTGTAAAATATCATTAAAAAATAATATATTATATATATGTTTGATATATAGGAGTTACAAGACATGCATATTATGTCATGATTAATGGTAAGGTGTTTTATAAAAACATTTCCATTCTTTTGGTTATACTTTCACATCATTCACTATTTTATTACATGATAAATATTTAAATGACTTATGATTTTATAATTTTTAATTTACTCTTTTATTTTGTGATATAATGTTTTTACATATACTCACATCATTTATTAAATTCTAATTTCAATGATGTGATCATTATAATCATTATTCTTCTAAATATTATTTCAATGGGATGTGTTATGTATTATGAACATACAACCATTTATATGTTGGATATCATTTATATTGGGATATTATATAAGGAATTAATCCATATTCATGGTATTTAATTTTTTTTGATTTTATATAATTTCAAAATATTTATTCCAATGGTATAAAAGTATCATGGGTTTTCATGATCTTAATTTCAATTCATTGAAAAGTAAGTCATGTTACACACCATGATTTATTTTATAGTTTGTAATTTCCATCACATGAATGTCTTTAAAAAAATTATTTCATGTAAATTATATGTTTTATAAAATCATGTTTTCCCGTTATTTAATGGATTTATTATTCTTATATTACCAATGTTTTAATAGTTTCTAATATAAAAATTCCTTCTTGGATAAATGTTTTTATTGATACACCTATGTTCACTTATATACATTATTGAATAAATCATGGCATATAATTTGTTAAATATTTTTTGTACTCATGGTATTTTTTGTTCCTTATTATTTTATTTATTTATATGGGGGTTTAAATGTTTATAAATATTTTTTAATTAAAATCATTATATTAGTGTTTTTAAATAATTCTAACCAAACTATTACTCCATGTTATATATATTATTTCAATAGTTTCCCTTAAAATGACTTATTAATCCATTTTCCATGATAATATAACTTAATTTAATTTTTTGAAAGAAGAAATTTATCAATTGTATTTGCAAGGGCCAATTTTGAAACTATTGAAATGTTTATTTTTATCACTGACTTGGATAAAATATTTTCCAAAAATCATTAACATTATTTTATTTCAAGGTTACTTTATAATTTCCCACGATTATATTGATAGATACATTTATCCTAAAATTATATAAAATTTTATTATATATTATCAAAATTATAGTATATTTTTCAATGTTTTGAATGAAATGTAATAAGGTTCACTAAAATTTAATTTTATTATTCAGCAATATCTTTTGTTTTTTTTCTTATGCCCAATTTTAGATATGTTCGAATGATACCATTCTTGTTATTTTTATAAATGTATTATGATTATTTTACGGTGGTGTTCATGGATCCCATTTCTATTATATGGGTTAATCAATCTATAAATGAATGAGTGAAATTTTCATGTTTATTATTTTGAAAGGGAAAATTCAATAAATATTTTCTTCATTCTATGGTACATGGAAATATTTATGGATGGTTTAAGAATGGTTAAGATATTATCCAAGTACATTTGATTTTTCTAAAGCCCTATAATGGATTGGGAATAGGTAAAGAGTTTACAACTATAAATAATCAAAATAAATTGTTGAGTTAAATATTGTAAGTCACTCAAAATAGCCGATGAAACCTAAGTAATATGAGCATCCCAAAAAACGTCGATATAAATTTTATAATTATCTCTTAATATTACTTTTTTTATTATGATTTTTGTGTGATTCCATGATAAATTTTTGACAATTCAGGATACCTAAAATGGTTTTCAATGTTTTCTGTGTGATATAATATATTTATTACAAAAGGATCATTTTTATATAGATCATGATTATTGGTTAAAATGAATCTTTTATTAGTTAAATGATTTATTCCATTCCTCTGGATTTATGTACCGTGTTTTAATGAGTATAAAAAATGTTATTTCATGCAAATTAAATATGATAATTTCAACATAATTATATCCACTTCTTATTCCCACTAATTACATTATGTTGTTAATGATTATTTTTACCCTTACTGAGTCTTTGGTCTAACCCTTCTTAAATTATCCATTTCCTCAGGTTATAAATATTGATGTCAAACGATTTATTTTATAAAATGTTTCATGTGTGAAAACATAATGGGAGATTTTGATGGTATATTGAGAAACTATAGAAATTGGGTATATTAGGATAAATGATCACGTGAAGACATGAGTAGTTATATGTCTTATTTTATTCTAGTACACTAATACTAAAAACAAAAATGTTCCATCGGTATGTAAGTGTTAAAATATTTCCATTTCGTGTTGAATGATCTGGATGGGTAAAATAGGTTCATGTATATCAATATAAGAGATATAAATGTATATATTATTATTTTTCAATGGATTGGGAAGCGTGGGGTCATGGATGTTATAGTTGGTATCATAGTAAGGTTTACATATATTTGGAGATTATGATATATAAATGTGAGGTGATCTTAATATTGATGGATATGTTCATGTGTTTATTATTTTAAGGATGATCATATGTTTTAATTCATAAAGACCACTTTGGAGGTTTTTATTTATAGTTTTTTAAAAGTGAATAATGATATTTTTGAAGAATATTTACTGGGTTGATGTACCAGTAATCCTTATCCATTGCATACAATTTAAAATGAAGGATTTTTTTGGTAGAATTCCGTTAATTTGTTTTGGAATCTATGATGAATGGAATGAGATACTTTTTGTGGTTAAAATGTTAAAG
Source organism: Viscum album (assembly GCA_963277665.1). NCBI lineage: Eukaryota > Viridiplantae > Streptophyta > Magnoliopsida > Santalales > Viscaceae > Viscum > Viscum album. The sequence continues at coordinate 1,367,760,191 of OY728131.1, read as the reverse complement.
AATAGTGAGGTTGTTTAGTTTAATTTTGATATACTGTTTATTATTTAATCAGAAATATATTTCAAACCTTGTGGGTTATTGAATAAATATTGGAGTAAAATGTAATATTTATTAATATGAAGGTATATAAATTTTTGAGATTATCTTATCATGAGCTTACTATTTTGGTTTTGATAAATATCTATATATAGAATTAATGTGTTGACATTTTTTTATTAATATTTTTATCATTAATAAGTTTATTTTAGTACTTCAGGCATGAAAAACTATTTTTGATTTTTTTTGAGTATGAGAGACGATATATGTGGAAAAAATTCACGATGATTTTTTTTAATTTTTATTTTTATGGGAAAAAATCAGTCAATTATATTTTCTCTTTTATCACTATTGTTTTTATTATAATCCCTTTAATATTAGAAAAAAATCATGATGTAAAAACGATACCATGTTACGTTCAATTCTGATGAATTGATTGATTATTTATACTTTTGGGTCCTTCCCCCCCCCCAATGGTACCCCATCTGGGAAATAAATGTGAGAGGTGATATAATGAAACTCAATGTCCTCCTCCAATAGTCCACGAGTTTTTGAAAAGCACTAAAGGTTTTTCATACAATCAAATTTGAGAAATTACCCACTAATATTTGTGAAACAAGTGTTATGATAATGAATCTGAACAACTCCTTATCTTAAAAATGTAAATAAATATCCTAACAAACACATGAAATGTCATTAAAACATAACAAAAATATTAGAAACTTCCAAAGCCAAAATGAAAAGCTACTACAGTGACATTGAAGCCTAAAAAGATATTTAACAAAACTACAAGTTAGTAATGTCTGTATAGATCACCAACCAGATTCTATAGTTATAAAAAGTATATATATATATATTTATATATAAGAAAATAATAATATGTACATTAAGTAAAATCCTCCCCATAGTCTCTATAATATCCTTGAACCTGCACTCTTTGATGTGGTGCTGAAATCATAAGCATATATTTGTTAGATTTCATACTGATGAAGGTGACCCAATTTTATCCATTCAAAACATACAAAGTAAAAAAGGAAATATTGGATCATAGAAATTTTTAAAGATCATTTAGTTTTACAGATTTTTAGAATTATGAAAAACTCTTACATAAACATTAATCATGTCATTAATTTGTATTTTCTCCCTCTAAACTGAGTATTTCTTATTTCACATTAGGACATCATCGTCATCCCTAAAAACCCCATCAATTAATAATTCAACAAACATAATTCTTGATAACATGGGGATATGAAAACATAACACAGGAGGTCTAAAAAGCATCATAAGGGTAAGGTTATAAGTTAAAAAATGAATTTCATCTATGAGTATAAGAAGAGAATAATGGCGCTATGACATAATCAGAGTTCATGTTAAATTCATATAATAAATCATAACCATTGATACAAATATTTTCAATCATTAAATATGTTATAAATATTTATCAAATGAACTATTCTTAAGAATCAACAATCGTGAGCCATGTGATATCGATCTTGATCAAAGGAAACATTATAATTCATAAATGCATAAAAAATATATGTTGTTATAATTGGAAATAATCTTCTTAGAACACATAAACAGCACTTAATACACATACAAATGTAATAATAAATTATACTTCAAATATAATTATCCAATGAACATAATTATTACCCAATATATTAGAGCGATATCAGGACACACCCATCGTATAAGATATATAAGAATCACATGCCTCAATCCAATTTCACCCATCATTTAATAACGTTCATGAACCATAAATAAATTACATAGAAATTAATTTTAATCATTCAACTCATAAATAAGTCAGTATTTCATTTCATTACATTAGTAATTAGAGGAAAAGAAATGGGTTCCATGAAAACCTCTTTGAGACATTATTAAACAATGGAAAGGATACTGTTACATTAAAATATATCTAAAATAATAAAAAATATATCCAATGAAATAATGTGGATGGTATCCTTAAATATCTAAAATAAATCATAATTAACTGTAAGTTTTTTAGATATTTATAAATTTAAATTCCATTAAAATTGAATTCAAAACATTTATTAGTAATATAACCATTTCATTTTGAAAATCACATTTAGAAAAATTATAAATTTAAATAAAAATTGTGAAAAAACATTATTTGAGAAAAATATTAGAAAAATATATAGGATGATTCAATAAAAATAATGGACATTATTTTGGGAAAGTATAGTCATGTCATAAATGGTTAAAATTATCATTCTTTTCAAAACAATTTTAAAAATGATGTCAAGATTTACCCATTTGGATAATGTTTGTAAATTTTATTTTATATTCTTTAAGAGTAGTTTAATGACCAGGTAAAATTTCATTAAGGAATAATTTATTTTTAAAACCATAGAATGAAAAAGTGATTTGTTTTGTAAAATAAGAACATATTATTTCCCCCAAAGTAACATTCAATATAAACATTATCGAAATAATGTAGATTATAACATAAATCCTTTTTTTACATTGGTAATGTTTTATTAATTTGACCCATAAAGGAATGACATAAAATAATAAATTAAATATCATTAAAATTTTAATTCATTTAATTACATGTCTAGAAATTAGTATAAAATCATCGTAAAATATGATATAGGCATATCATAAACATATGACCTAAAGAAAAGAAATTTTCATGATTTAACCTTACAAAGATCATATCACTTAATTAACAGTTAATCAAGTTGTAGACTATGTGTAAAATATTTGAACCCATATAAAAACATTATAAATGTATAATAAAATAATATATAAATAATTTAACCCATTATGATTTCATAACAGATTCAATGAAGAAGTCAGATAAACAGGTGAAATGAATTAGAGTTGATAAACCCATTACCACGCCATATCATTCATATAAAATCCCCATTAATGAAATAAATAGAATTTTGACCTAAAATACCATTATTTTTTATGTATTATAGATATTAAATATATAATGGTAATTTAATACACCATATTAAAAAAATTTGATGCGTAACATTAAAATATTCCTTAGTATAGGAAAATTGAGACGATGTCCCTTATTGCTTTTGTAATCTATAGATCCAAACCTCAAGAAAGTAAGATCCTTATATGGATTTATAAACAAAAAAAATTTAATTGAAATAATAATAAAATAAATTTATTTGATGTATATACACTAGAAAATAAATAAACAATTGAAGATGGAATTTTTCTCATAGAAAGAAAATGTGAGACGCAAAAACCCTTACATCTAGTCCGACTTTCTTTGTAAATATTCCATCCCCCATGTAATAAACTTATCATAATTATTCTATTATTAAAAAACCATTAATATTTATAAAAACTTCTAAATAAATTATTTATTTTTTATCTTTTTAAACATATATTCAAATTTGTACTTAGTAATTCCCACACGAGGTGATTTAAGCATGTATGGTTGATTATGTCAAAACAGCTTTGGTGTTATGGTTGGGATCAAAGGTGAAATTTTTTAAAAACATATATAATGGAAATCATTAATAAAATATCACATTAATTCATAAATTATAAATTTACACCAAATTATATAAAATGTTTAGGAAAAAATGAACTACGATACAATCACAAAGACGGGTGGTTGTATGTATGCATAAACAACGTTTCCATTTTTCAATCGTCATAATTGAAAGATGATTTTTTACTTTACATATTTATAATAAAATCATAAATAACGTATTATTTCATTTAATATTCTTATACATATCATCCATGTGTTTTAATGATGAAAAACGTGTCACATCACTTCGTGGAGGTGGTAGTCTACATGTATTCACAAATAAGGTTTTCATTTTTTTGTACAAGAAAAAAATGAAATATTATCTTTTAATAATGATAAATATTTCATTAACATAAAAATTATTTCATTTTTACTACAAACATTGATTAAATTTAACATTATTACCTTCCATTTAAATTGATAGTGAAAATCGAATAACATCACGTCGTGATATGATAGTCTGTCGAACACCTAAGTTAAATTATCATATCCACAATGGATTGGAAAGTAAGAAGTTATAAATGATATAAAAACTAAATGACTACAAATATGTCATAATAAACATATATATATATGTATAATTCATTATTAAAATAATCCTTGAGAGGAATTTATAGAAAATAAATGACATGGATTTTCAAGGGAGTAGTCCGCCTTACACCCGAATGATGATTTTTATGCCATTTGATGGAAGGGGATACATATTTAGTTTATGAAATTAATATAATAAAATATATTTATATTTTTGATACTTCTGTTATTATATAAATATAATTTAATAATATAAGGATAATTTTGAAGAAGAAATAAAATAAATTTTTCATTAAGCACAATACCTCTTCAGGATAGCAAGAAAATCCATCTAATGATGGATTTATAGTAATTATAAGGGTTTTATTATGTGAGTAGGTAAGTAAAGGAAATATTTTTCTAGATATTATCTAATCCAAATGGAATTTATTTATTGAATAATAGATGAGAGAGGGTGACCATTTATAGGTGTGGTGAGTGGAAAAATTGTAATTTGTGAAAATAAAAAAGTGCAAAAAAATCACTTCAGAAAAGGATTAAAATGGGCTATTATCGAATATTATACATGATAATGTTGATATATATATAGAAAATATATTTTAGATATGTTTTTAGTTAATTTTTAAGCTAATTTTTTTACATTAACCTCAATGAAGCATTTTTTCACATTAACCGTGGTAATTATCTTTTACATGTTTCACTATTCATTATGCAAAAATATTAAGTTAAATTTATTATATAATATAAATTATCATAGTAAAAAATATATATTACATTTTTTGAAAGTCAATTAACATTATTAGATAAATTTAATTTCCATATAAATCTTTATAGACGACAAAGAAATGTTTTTTCACGAAGTGTATTTTTAAATCATAAGAATATTTATATTAACCCTATGACTAATAATTATCATTTTATGAATAAAAATTGTTAATTATTGATATGTAATTTATAAATTTTATTTAAACCATTTCTTTTTAAGTGATTTTTTAATTTATTAAATTAGAGAACCATTATGAACATCAAAAGAGTTTCCAGAAAATTCCATTTTGGTACCTAAAAATAAAATTATAATAAAATCCAATATAAGGTTATTTAAAATTAAATTATGTTGAAAAAATAGAACTAAATTGTAATTTTTTTACTTTTAATCATATATCAAAATATATAGAATTTTAAATTTCATAATTTATTGAAAATATATGAAATTTTATAGAAAATGGGTATTGTTTACAATTCACTAAAAAATTAGTATTTTCTTAAAAACACCAAAATACAACCCTATATAATTTTTGATATTCTAAATTAAAAAATAATTATAATTTTATCAAATAAATTTTATAATTCTTCCAAAAACATAATATAATATTATTTTTTAAATTAAATTAACATCATTTTTGATGAAAACATATTTTTGATGAATAAAATTACTCAACTAGAAACTGACTGATTAATTACTAAGAACTTTTAAATATTTAATATTTAGTTTGAAATTTTTAAATATGTTTAATAATTTAGTTAATAATATTCATACCTATATATTTATTATATAGGTTATAGTGGATATAAGTTTAATGGGTTGTTTAAGCTTTGTGTTTATGTCAAATACACTATTGAAAACTGTTTTCTTTTCTCAATTAACAAGGAGTAGCATCCTACCCATTTTAAATAAATTGATTACAAGAAATTTGAAATGTATGTCAGCAATAAAAATTTTAAATTTGAAAATACCAATTTTTTAAACTCACATTGTAAAAATATATGATAATACTTATCCTTGATAAGAGAGAAAATGATATACAAAGGTCACTAGGAATAACACATACTTGCTTTCCAAATGGGAGGACATAAGTGGGTAGTGAATATTTGGAAATGTATGAAAAGTGTAATGTCCAAATAATGATAGATATTTATATATATCATTGACCCCAGTAAATTTATTGATGATGATAAAATAAACCACTAAAAAACTATAAACCAAAGAGGTGTGAAAAGGTCCTTGATATCACCAGTAATAATGGTAATATGAAAAAAAAAATTGTTTCAAATTCATTTTTTCATAACATGAATAATTTTATTACCATATAAACTATGAGAATATGAAAATATACATACCTGATGTGTATAAATTTATCATATTTTCAATATAAACCACAATATCATATTTTCAACAAAATGATTTGTTTTCAATATGTTTTTTACAAGTAATGTATTAAAAAGAAACTTTTAAAGGATAAAATAAACATAAAAAGGATTATAAATCTATTCCAACTATCATTTGATATTTTCCAAAACCAAAATGATTATAACATGGTATGATAATTCCAAAAACTAATTAATCTTGATATGATGAATTAATAGATTGACCTCCAAAAATTAAAAGTAATACCCATAATAAAAATACATCATTCCTTGTATAAATGACCATATATATGAAATAATATTAATAATATAAACATTAAAGAGTATTTTAGCCTCATATATTATATCATACCTTTCATCTTACAAGTCCAAAAAGTAGAGATCTTCTTCTGAAATAACAATAATTACTTAGTCCCAAAATCAAATTGTGGTGCCTTGTTTTTCTATACCATAAAACATGTATTCCCATAATTAAGTCAATATCAATGATCATGTGAACTATAAGGATTATAAATAACATAATTGTTATGTCAAAATGATATAAATTCATACTTCAATTTAAACCAAATATTTACATATATATATTAACCCAATAAATAATATCATAAAGTGTCCTTAATCAATTTAATATCTCATCAATTTATGCATCAAAAGTGTTTTATTTGACAATGATCTTATGATCAACCATAATAATAATGTCCAAACATGGTATATGAAACAATTAAGATAACCTCATAGGAAAACATCATAATCTCTAATATAATATAAACTCTAAATTGATACTAAATACAATATCTATGAACATGTACTCCTAGATAGAGTGCTGAAATCATAAACATTACATTTATGATTTCCATACTGATGAAGGTGTAACACCCCAAGATTTCATAGTGTGTTATTTCTTCAAAATAATTCAATAACTTACACTACATGCAACACCGAGTTCAATCGCACCATGACTTACCAAACAAGCCATTAAAAAGAGGTTATGAATAGTACTAACTAAATTTTAAACTAATATATCCTTATAATATTAGAATCCATATTACAAGTTTCTTAGACATAATGTAAGAACCAATTCATTTTCAGTATTGCACTTTTATCAACTTTTAATATTGAACCCTTTTTAAATACAATATTTTAAACTTTTTGACTAAATGGGGACATCGAAAATTTAAAATTAAACATCCCAAGCTTCAACGGTATGCTTCTCTTTGAATAATGTGATAGCGTGTGTTGTACGCAACACCGAGTTCTAACACACCATAACCAATCAAACTAGCCGTTATGAATAGTAATACCTAATTTTTGAAATTATATATATTTTATATTTCAAAATGGACTTCATTTTTGGATTCGGAATATCGAATATATCCTAAGGTGAAAATTTGGTACTTTTCGGATAACTTTAATATTTTGATGAATAGTGAAAATTATTAAATTTTAATTAAAAACAACTTTTTTAATCAAAATAATTAATAGTGATAAATTATGAATTTGAGTGGTTTTAAATTATATTTAGAACATATTTTTACCATTTAATATAATTTTGGTCATTGTACATAATTTTACAATTAAACCGAACATAAACAAGTGTCAATCTTTTGATAGTTATTATCTCTTAAAAACACGCTTTTTGTTTTGACAGCGGGAAGTAATTTTAAATTAATTTCTGCCACTTCTGTGATTTGAATTTAGAAAAATGGATTCCGTATTTGGAATCAGGATGTTCAAATTGTGTAAATAGGTAACTTTTACTTTTAGACATTTTGAATAATTACTACGGTAAATATTTTATTTACCATGGTTAAGGGTAAATCCGGTAAATAAGGGTTAAAAAAAATATTATTATAATAATACTAAATTACCCTAAAACATGTCCTAGCCTTATTTTTTGATAAATTTTCGACCATAGGAATCTTTGGGTCCATTTTGGGACCCCATGGTGCCACTTGTAGGTGATAGGGACACTTTATTTTAATTAAGTTAAAATGAATACAAAAATGACACAAGCATATATCTTTTAGGAAAATAGTTTTTACATAGGGTTATATATGTTTGATTTTAGATTATAAATATTAATCAGAACTCTAAAAAGATTTACTACATAATTATATTTTATTTATAATTTTTAGATATTAAATAATTTAATTTATTTATGACACAACGATGTTGCAGTAATTACTATAATAGTGAAAAATTGAAATAATTGATATTATAAATACCCAAATAAATATAATATGAACCTTTTAATGAATTAAACTAATTTTCTAGGATAATATGATATATTAGTATTGATTTAATTAAATTTGTTCGAAGTAATAATTCTGTTATGATTTTTACAAAAATCAATTCTTGAATAGTGTCGAAATTTACATAAAAGCGTTTTTAAACAAAATATTATATTATTAATTGATATTAAATTTTTAAAAATCTAAGGTTCGGAAAAGAGACTTATATCATGATAGGTTCATCATTAATGGACCACTTGGGGGTCTCTTGGATGTATAGAGTAAGTTTATTAACCATATAATATAAAAATACAAAGAGACATAGTAAAAGTGAAACTAATTAACTTAGAGTTAATACTTAAAGATAAGGTTAATATAAGTACCCAAACCTATATAAATTCTATTGGTTGAGTGGTTTTCGACCTATCCCCACCTTAAAAGTTAAATAATCAACTTTGGAGCCATTATAAACCGAATATGAATTTATTATAAATTAATATATCTAGCTTTTCCAAAGGTGCCTCTCACCCCTCTTATAAAAGGGCACTCCTCCTTCTCAATTCTTCACAACTTAAAAGCCTTTTGGTTCGGCCAAACTCTTCCCAAATACTCTCCCAACATCCCTCACTACAACTTAGAGGCCTTATTTTGATCATAAAGCCAACCTAAGGAGCCCTTTTGATCAATTCAAAAGGAAGAACCCGAAGAAGAGGTAATATTTTCACCACGCCTTTTCAAGTTCCTTTCTTCTTCCACTTCTTCTTTCTTTGTTATTACCATTATAAAATAATAACTCCAGTATCTTATATATACTGTGATGTTATTATAAATATGGTACAACCATATTCATTATTCTATCCACCCTTTGAATAACATTTCACCATACGTGCGTACGTACGACTTACCGTCTCCACGTCGTGGTGTAATTGTTATTCAATATATTATAATTTGGATTGGTATAATAATGATGTGTAAATCATGTAAATAATTAATATAACATGTTAATGATTATGTATATATGATATACCATCCATTTATATATTATTTTAATATCAAAAGAATGATATTGTCGCTCGTGCGTACGTACGGACTACCGTCTCCACGAACGCGATGAGATTCATTCTCCATCGTATCCATTAAAGTATAATTATCATTTGATGATTTAAAAATGATGTTTAAGGACTTGATATCATTCTGGATATGAATAATATACAACCTATCCATAACAAACACAGCTTATGTAACAAAACATATAAAAGAAAACGAGTAAGTTAACACCCGAAACGACGATAATTCAAAGATATTATTAACAAATGAATGTTAAAAGATCATATATGATATCATATTAATATATATGATTCTTGTATAATTTAATAAAAATTATTTCACCATTATACAGGAGGTTAACCTACCCAAACCAAGGAAAAGTTCAAGTTAAGGGTTATTTCGCAATCTCTTCATTATCCGAGGTTGTTTATACGTAATTATCTACTGGGATTTCTTTATCATCCACATCCATGTTTCTTAGAAATGTATTTCAAAACATTTTTACTATTTACAAAGAATATGAGTTAAAGTCATTTATAGCCTTCTGGGTTTATAAAGGAATCTTTCCGTGATTTTCCAAACAAGGTTCTTTTTAACCTTTTCGACAGAATTAAGGAAAGAATGTTTTTTGTAACTTATACGGTGGGTGAGGCTATTTACCGCCGTTATAAAATCGTCAAAGATTCCCATACAAGCTTATAAGAATATTATCAAGGAAAATGTTTTATTTTATAATTATGTGACATTTAAATGATTTCAAAATGAATCTTTTAAGAATTTCGGAAAGGTACTCTTTATCAAAATCAGAATTTTAAATGTTTTAAAGATTTATCTTTATAAATCTTTTTAATAAATGTCCATGTCTTCAAAATGGTTTTTAAGGATTTATTTATATGGACATGAATGTTTTTAAAATGTTAATTCCTTTCAAAATTTTCAAAGTGGTATGGGACACTTTGATTCAAAAATATCTTTTAATTACTTCCTTTATAAATGTGTGACTTTTAAATGATTTAAAAAAAAGGAGATATTTCTCTCAAATAGTTTTGATTTCATCTATGTCAACATCCTTTGATGGATTTTATGATTATATGAAGTTGATTTATTGTGATACAAAAATTCTATATTGTATTGAAGGTTTTGTGATATGTTTGACTGTGGATGTGCTATTTTTATACCATTCATAGTTTATGGTGAAAGTATTGACATTTCGTATGCTAGTTTTAATACGAATGTTTATGTTATGTTTAAACCTTTTCGTATGGTAATGCATTGGACTTAATATGTGACGGGTGGAGCCTGATATAGCTCCTCGATGAATCGGTAGGTCTCATGAGACAAACTAGTGTCTTGGCACAAGGCCTTGGAAAAATCTTATTTGTAGTCTTGGCACGAGGCCTTGGCTATGTGGTTATGATAGTCTGGCATTATGCATTCCATCATTATGAAAGTGGTTATTGATATTGCATGTGATTATTCGATTAGTAGAATATCCATGTAAATAAGTAAATGGCATTTTTTCATTTTATTTTTTCCATACTATGTTGAAGTTCAAGTTTAAAAGTCTTTTGTTTTAGTTATACATTGCCTTAAATGTTTATTATTATTTATAAAAGTTTCCGCTATATTGTTATCCTTATTGGGCATTTTAGCTCACCCCTTTTCTATGTTTTATTTTTCCCAGGAAGTTAAGAAGTAGATTATGAATGACCTGCAGGTATATTATGAGGGGATAATAGTGTGGATTATGGAGACAATATGTTGTTGTAGTATTTTTTCACTTCATGAAGTAATGTAATACTTTATGAATATATCTAGAGCTTCCAAGGCTACTAAACCAATCGGTCTTTCGAGATTTGATCTTTCTTGTGATCATGTCAATGTAATGTAATAATGCACCGACTCTGGGTAACTAGGGTCGGGACATTATAGTTGGTATCAGAGTAAGTTTAGTACAAACCTTGGAAGCTAGATTTAGATAAACTAGACCTAAGATGAACTTTGAGGATTAGTACAGAAGAACTTCCTAGAATTTTGGTATTGTAGAGATTTTTTGAGTTTTCCATGCAATACATCCCTGTCTGGCTACGAGCAGGTAGAGGCGGATCTGGCACAGATGTACCTAGGGGTAAAACCCGAAAACACCGCTTTGAGCTAGACTCGAATGGAACTGGTGCACGACAACGGGCCTTGCTGCACTCTTGGTTACGACACTCCCGGCGGATATGCTTAGGATAATTCTCCTTTTCTTTACAAACCATTACGAAGGGTTTATGAGTATATATACTCCCTCAATGGAGAAATTTTTACGATTATGGATTATATCCATAAACTATTTAATTTATGTTATGTGTTTTACAAGTTTGGGATTAAGTATTGTTATTCATAAACTAATCTAGTGTATGCCATTGTTTAGAAATGGTGCCCAGTAGAAGGAACGTGAACTCTAGAAATGCACATGATACAAAGATAAAGAAGGGTCATATATTTCATGGTCTTAAGCCAGAATTTATAAGAGAAATAGTCTCACATGTATTATCATCATATGAAGAAATAATATCATGTGTTGATAAGATAAGTAAAGAGTTTACTGAGTCCTATGGATTTGAAGGGAAGTAAGGGAAGAAAAGGATGGAAGAGAGAAAGATGGATAAAGGGAAGTGGGAAAAGAAGAATTTTCCCATATGTGATAACTGTGGAAAGAAACACCCTGGAACTTTCCTGAAAGGAATGGGAGGTTTTTATAAGTGTAGAGGAAAAGGGCACAAAGTACGTGGCTGCAAGGGTAAGAAAATAGTTTCAAATGTACAATGCTTCATTTTCAAGGAGTTTGGACACTACGCGAACCTATGTCCCAGTCATCAGACTATGCCACAAATGATGCTATTGGATAATAATCAAGTTATGATACTACCACAGATGAAGAGGAATGATTAGAGTTCTTTTGTTGATTATTTCATTTGAGTGTTGTATCAATAATGTACTTGTTATAATAATTTTGGAGTATATAAGGATTGTACTGCAGTACTATTTCATTAAGGACTTGAGATTATGTGGAACAAAGAAAATTGACTCAATAGCAGGTTAAATTTTTGGAAAATATATGGTTGAGAGAAAGATAAACCATAATATGGTTCTGATACCGAGGTAGTGATTTCAGAATAATACATGATTGATTTAGATAAATTATATTGGATATTCTTGACTACCTTGATGCTGATTAATGATTTGTATATTCCATCATTGGTGGGGTTTAAAACATTTTTGGATTGATGAATTATATCCAGCATTCTATATAGAATAAGGGAACATGAATGTAATCAATAAGTGTTATGGTAATTCAGGATGTTTCAGCGTTTTAAAAGAATACATGATGAAGGTATTAATATGCTATTATGGGGTAAAAAGGATCTACATTAGGTTTAACTTCCTTATTAATGTTGGACTGTGAGTTTGGACAGAATTATTTTGGATAAATTCTAGTTAGAGATTAATTTTGGATGGCCATAAAAGGATAAACCGGAGGTCGGGTGGCAACCCGTCGCGACCGGTAAGGCCGCGAGGCTTGAACCCGCAACTGAAGGGCGAAAAGGGTGTATCACCTACCACTGGCCCACGAGATGTCCTGGATTAAATAGTGTAGTTTTTTTTAAAAGATCTGGTAGATTAATTATAAATTCATTTATTTTGGAACCCTGTACGAATAGTATAAATAGAAAAAAAATTACGTTCTATTATCTTTTAGAGTGAAAGATGAGTTTGTGGTAGAAACTTTTTAATGGATAAAACTCTAATTATAAAGTAAGTATATCTCCTTATGATCTTATCCAATCTCATAAATGAATTCCTCAACAATAATAAAAGGAACGTAGAACAAAAATGTTGTCCTAGATGGTACCTTAAATCATCACTAATTTATGGCTTTGGGATTGTTGGCCTTTTCATAGCCATGTTCTCTACCACTCTCCATCAGATAATTGATGGTTAGATTTCTCTTCCATATCCATATTTTCCTACATGGAACCCTAGTATGTGTTATTTTTGGTAATCATCATACTTTACACTCTTTATATTAAATAGAGGACTCATTAATTCATTTTTTGATGTGGGATTTCAACTAAGATATATTGAAACGTCGAAAATGTGTTATCCTAATACCCTATGTTTTGTTAAACCGATGGTATTTCAAATCATCATAAATTGATGAATTTAAGGACCTCAATTTTATGATTGTTTTTGAATGATGACCTCAATCACTACCTATAAATATTTACGTTTTTCCTCCAATTATATGTCTCTAATTGCCACCAATGTTCTCCTAATAGAGATCATAATTTGGTGGTGACCCTTTCATTTCTCTTTTCCTCATATTAATACTAAATTTTTGTAACCCAATTTCCGATGTGGGTTTTCCCACAATGATATTTTCTATTTTCAACCTTTTATTTTCGAAGAACAATTTCAAATTGCGAAGACGCAATTTATTGAAGGAGGGGAGAATGTAACACCCCAAGATTTCATAGTGTGTTATTTCTTCAAAATATTTCAATAACTTACACTACATGAAACACCGAGTTCAATCGCACCATGACTTACTAAACAAGCCTTTCAAAAGAGGTTATGAATAGTATTAACTAAATTTTAAACTAATATATCCTTATAATTTTAGAATCCATATTACGAGTTACTTAGACATAATTTAAGAAGCAATTCATTTTCAGTATTGCACTTTTATCAACTTTTAATAGTGAAACCATTTTAAATACAATATTTTAAACTTTTTGACTAAATGGGGACATTGAAAATTTAAAATGAAACATCCCAAGATTCTACGGTACGCTTCTCTTTGAATAATGTGATAGCGTGTGTTGTACGCAACACCGAGTTCTAACACACCATAACCAATCAAACTAGCCATTATAAATAGTAATACCTACTTTTGGAAATTATATATATTTTATATTTCAAAATGGACTTCATTTTTGGATTCGTAATATCGAATTTAGGCTAAGGTGAAATTTTGGTACTTTTCGGATAACTTTAATATTTTGATGAATAGTGAAAATTACTAAATTTTAATTAAAAACAACTTTTTTAATCAAAATAATTAATAGTGATAAATTATTAATTTGAGTGGTTTTAAAGTATATTTAGAATATACTTTTACTATTTAATATAATGTTGGTCATTGGACATAATTTTACAATTAAACCGAACATAAACAAGTGTCAATCTTTTGATAGTTATTATCTCTTAAAAACACGCTTTTTGTTTTGACAACGGGAATTAATTTTAAATTAATTTCTGCCACTTCTGTGTTTTGAATTTAGAAAAATGGATTCCATATTTGGAATCAGGTTGTTCAAATTGTGTAAATAGGTAACTTTTATTTTTAGACATTTTGAATAATTACTGCGGTAAATATTTTATTTACCGTGGTTAAGGGTAAATCCGATAAATAAGGGTTAAAAAATAATATTATAATAATAATAAATTACCCTAAAACGTGTCCTAGCCTTATTGGTTGATACTTGTTCGACCATAGGCATCTTTGGGTCGATTTTGGGATCCCATGGTGCCACTTGATGGTGATAGGGACACCTTATTTTAATTAAGTTAAAATAAATACAGAAATGACACAAGCATATATCTTTTAGGAAAAAAAATTTTAGATAGGGTTATATATGTTGGATTATAGATTATAAATATTAATTAGAACTATAAATATATTTCCTACATAATGATATTTTATTTATAATTTTTAGACATTAAATAATTTAATTTATTTATGACACAACGATGATGTAGTAATTAATATAATAGTGAAAATTGAAATAATTGATATTATAAATACCCAAATAAATATAATATGAACCTTTTAATGAATTAAACTAATTTTCTAGGATAATATGATATATTAGGATTTATTTAATTAACTTATTTAGAAGTAATCATTCTGTTATGATTTTTACAAAAATGAATTCTTGAATAGTGTCGAAATTGACATAAAAGAGTTTTTAAACAAACTATTATATTATTAATTGATATTAAATTCCTAAAAATATAAGGTTTGGCCAAGATACTTATATCATGTTAGGTTCATCATTAATAGACCACTTGGGGGTCTCTTGGATGTATAGAGTAAGTTTATTAACCATATAATATAAAAATACAAAGAGACGTTGTAAAAGTGAAACTAATTAAGTTAGAGTTAATACTTAAAGATAAGGTTAATATAAGTACCCAAACCTGTCTAAATTCTATTGGTTGAGTGGTTTTAGACCTATACCCACCTTAAAAGTTAGATAATCAACTTTTGAGCCATTATAAAATGAATATTAATTTATTATAAATTAATATTTCTAGCTTTTCCAAAGGTGCCCCTCACCCCTCTTATAAAAGGTCACTCCTCCTTCTCATTTCTTCACACCATCAAAGCCATTTGGTTCGGACAAACTCAACCCACATACTCTCCCAACTTCCCTCACTACAACCTAGAGGCCTTAGTTTGATCATAAAGCCAACCTACGGAGCCCTTTTGATCAAATAAAAAGGAAGAACCCGAAGAAGATGTAATATTTTCACCACCCATTTTCAAGTTCCTTTCTTCTTCCACATCTTATTTCTTTGTTATTAACATTATAAAATAATAACTCCAGTATCTTATATATAATTTGATGTTATTATAAATATGTTACAACCATATTCAGTATTCTATCCACCCTTTGAATAACATGTCACCATACGTGCGTACGTAAGGCTTACCGTCTCCACGTCGTGGTGTAATTGTTATTCAATATATTATTATTTGGATGGGTATAATAATGATGTGTAACTCATTTAACTAATAAATATAACATGTTAATTATTTTTTATATATGATATACCATCCATTTATATATTATTTTAATATCAAAAGAATGATATTGTCACTCGTGCGTACGTACGGACTACCGTCTCCACGAACGCGATGAGATTCATTCTCCATCGTATCCATTAAAGTATAATTATCATTTGATGATTTAAAAATGATGTTTAAGGACATGATATCATTCTGGATATGAATAAGATAAAACCTATCCATAACAAACACAACTTATGTAACAAAACATATAAAATAAAACGAGTAAGTTAACATCCGAAACGACGATAATTCAAAGATGTTATTAACAAATCAATGTTAAAAGATCATATATGATATCATATTAATATATATGATTCTTGTATAATTTAATAAAAATTATTTCACCATTATACAGGAGGTTAACCTACCCAAACCAAGCAAAAGTACAAGGTAAGGGTTATTTCGCAATCTCTTTATTATCCGAGGTTGTTTATACGTAATTATCTACTGGAATTTCTTTATCATCTACATCCATGTTTCTTCGAAATTTATTTAAAAACATTTTTACTATTTAAAAAGAATATGAGTTAAAGTCATTTATACCGTTATGGGTTTATAAAGGAATATTTCCATCATTCTCCAAACAAGGTGCTTTTTAACCTTTTCGACAGAATTAAGGAAAGAATGTTTTTTTAACTTATACGGCAGGTGAGGCTATTTACCACCATTATAAAATCGTCAAAGCTTCCCTTACAATCATATAAGAATATTTTCAAGGAAAATGTTTTATTTTATAATTATGTGACTTTTAAATGATTTCAAAATGAATATTTTAAGAATTTCGGAAAGGTACTCTTTATCAAAATCAGAATTTTAAATGTTTTAAAGATTTATCTTTCTAAATCTTTTTAATAAATGTCCATGTCTTCAAAATGGTTTTTAAGGATTTATTTATATGGAAATGAATGTTTTTAAAAAGTTAATTCCATTCAAAAGTTTAAAAGTGGTATGGGACACTTTGATTCAAAAATCTCTTTTAATTACTTCCTTGATAAATGTGTGACTTTTAAATGATTTAAAAAAAGGAGATATTTCTCTAAAATAGTTTTGATTTCATCTATGTCAACATCCATTGATGGATTTTATGATTATATGAAGTTGATTTATTGTGATACAAAACTTCTATATTTTATTGAAGGTTTTGTGATATGTTTGACTGTGGATGTGCTATTTTTATATCATTTATAGTTTCTGGTGAAATTATTGACATTTCGTATGCCAGTTTTAATACGAATGTTTATGTTATGTTTAAACCTTTTCATATGGGAATGCATTGGACTTAATATGTGATGGGTGGATCCCGCTATAGCTCCTCGATGCACCGGTAGGTCTCATGAGACAAACTAGTGTCTTGGCACAAGGCCTTGGCAAAATATTATTTGTAGTCTTGGCACGAGGCCTTGGCTATGTGGTTATGATAATCTGGCATTATGCATTCCATCATTATGAAAGTGGATATTGATATTGCATGTGATTATTAGATTAGTAGAATATCCATGTGAATAAGTAAATGGCATTATTTCATTTTATTTTTGCCATAGTATGTTGAAGTTCAAGTTTAAAAGGATTTTGTTTTAGTTATACATTGCCTTAAATGTTTATTCTTATTTATAAAATTTTCAGCTATATTGTTATCCATATTGGGAATTTCAGCTCACCCCTTTTCAATGTTTTATTTTTTCCAGGATGTGAAGAAGTAGATTATGAATGAACTGCAGGGATATTATGAGGGGATAATAGTGTGGATTATGGAGACAATATGTTGTTGTAGTTTTTCACTTCATGATGTAATGTAAAACTTTATGAATATATCTAGTGCTTCCAAGGATACTAAACCAATCGGTCTTTCGAGATTTGATCTTTCTTGTGAACATGCCAATGTAATGTAATAATTCACCGACTCTGGGTAACTGGGGTCGGGGCGTTACAAAGGTGACCCAGATTTTAACAAAAAAAAACTCACAACATAAAATATAAATATTGTATCACATATTTTCTCATGGGGACATTTTTGTTTATTGTTTTATATAATTAGCTCAAACCTTTACATAGACAACATCCACATATTCATATGAGAATATCTCCCACTTAACCCGGCTATTCTAATTTCACCTTATGACATTATAATAATTCATATAAAACCCTTGTAGATATAATTCATACAAAATTATTCATGATAAATTGGAGAAATATCATTATAATAAGGGTGTGATAAAAAAATTGGTTAGGGTAAACATATGCATTAATAATTGAATTTCATTTATTGATTATAAAAAGGGAATAAATGTCTGATGACATAATCAGAGTGGATGAGAAAATATTAAAAGAACTAATACCCATAAATTGTTAATGGAGTTAATAAAATTTCATCTCAATAGTATGTGAAGGGGTCCCCAGGGATTTCATGTGTTCATGGCCCATCCATTTAGGGGCTTGGATCTTTAGGGACCAAGGCACTGAATTTAGGGACTACTTCAGGTTTCTAGATCCCCAGTTTAGTCCATCCGGAACAGAAATTGTCTCTCTTGTGTCTAAGAAACCGACTATTCTTCCAACACCAGTAGATATCCAACCGATCCACCTTCATAACAACTTTCCCGATCAAAAAAATAGATTTTATAGGGAAGAAGATCAAGGGGGGTGGAAAATAGTGATTAATAGGAAGGAAATTAAGATGGTACCATCCCCTGTTGAATAGTATTCATAAAATGTGGCAATGTTAGTTGAATCCACATAGTCTCCATCGGAGAATGAGGAGGATGAGAAACTCATTTTTTTCATATAATATACTATCAAAATAAATTCTAATTCTTATCGATGTTGGAGACTATCCAGGGAATGCTTGGAGGAAGACAAAGGCTCAGAAAGATTGTTCTTACCTTCCAAAACTGATGACTACACATTTAGTTGGCATGGGTATTAAATTTGAGGTTCTTGTCTAGCCTACAAAATATTGTGATGGGTGGGAGGTTTCTTGTGATAAGTTTGTGGATTATAATGGTGATATGATTGAGGATCCTAACCTATTGGTTGATCTGGTTGCATCTGATGGTGTCCAGAAGGGGGAAAGGTAATGGAATGATGACTTGGAGCCTCTCCTACACTCAAAGGAAAATATAGTGGATAAAATTTTTTAAATCCACATTTTAAAGGTTGAAGAATATATAATGTACAAGAGATCAATTCAACACAATCTTAATGAAGAGTAAGCTGATTATATTGACAAGAAAGATCAGAATTTCGTTCATGGAATCAATGAGGGGAAAATAAATGTGGAAGATTACAATTAGACATTGGAAAATTTGGCCTACCAATTCGAGAATCTATTCAAAGAATATCCTACAAAAAAGGTAACATCCATCTCCTAGAGCTTACAGCAGGTGATTAATTCAAAAAATTTAATGTTTTTATAGAATATTTTGGTAATTTCTTATAATGTATGAATTGGGTACGACATGTAATATTTTTGTTTTTATAAAATTCCCTAAAAAGTGATTTCATAAATAAAAAATTCATATTGGTTTAATAAAAATATGTTCCATTACAATATCTTTTAGACATGATTTACTACTAGAAGAGAAACAAATTCCATAACAAAATAATTATTGAAATCATAATCATTCTATATAACGAATTTGGATCATATCATTAAATAATATTCCAATTGATGATTTAGTAACTACATTTTAATTGACATTGATGAACCGAAATCATATTAAAAGATCATTAAAATTATTTTTGATCAAAATATACTTCTTAGATTGAAAATAAAATAAAGAGAATTAAAAATCCACAATATAATTTTAAATAAAATTTATTTTATAAAATACTAGAATTATTATATAAAAATTTTAAATAGAAAAATGGATTTAATGGATGAAAAATATGATCATTTCATAGATGATAAAATTATCATTAATTTGAAATCATTTTTCAAAAGGGATTTAAAAGTAACCCATTTCAAAATAATTAGAAAATTACAACTTAAAAACATTTATGTCATTTTAAAAGATAATGAAAAATTATATTTATGAAATAATTTTTCTTAAATAAGAATTTTTTTTAAATATATTAGTAAATATTGACATAGAAGATAAAGGTGCCTGATTTAATAAGAAATACAAGATCAGAAAAACATATAAATGAAATTATTGATTTCTATTCAATAAATAAGAAAGGAAAAATGAATTAATTTTTTTAACCATATTCAAAACTAGGAGGGAAGATAATAGATGTGTTTTATTTAAAAAATATAATAATACTTCTTCAAAAGGAATCATTAAAATAAATAATCATGAATAAAAGTAGATTTCAACATCCATGTTTTTCATATTGGTTACTTTTAAATCATTATCCCCATGAAATAATAAATTAAAAAAAATACTTTAAATATAATGAAAATTGAAAAATTCAATATATAACTTATAAAAGGGGTTGCATATACACATAAAAATTCAATATAGGTTCATATCATAAACATATGTCATAAAGAAAGGAAATTGGGATAATAAACCCTTACCATGTGGATATCATTGAATTGAGAGTTAATATAGTGGGAGACTATAATGACCCATACATTACATACATCGTTATTACATTAGAATTGAAGAATACTTAGTACAACATATAACAAAACCATGATAGGACCATATAGGTATAGTGTCTTTAGAAACTGGTAAACATAGTAAACTAGTTCATAAATCATCTACATTGTCTCCTGTTTATTTTATCATATCTAGAGTCCCTTTTTGCATATCTTACTTAATACCCTTATTCCTGACCTAGGGATTAGAAAACATACAAAAGGCTGAGCTGAAATTCTCAGTAAGGGTAAACAAAAGAAATATCAATCATATCATATTCATAAGAACATAACATTTTAAAAATCTTCACCTGCAAAAGATATCATAATATCATAACATGGGATAAATCGTAGTAGTGAAATGTAATCCCAATAATCATAACATAAAACATGAAACTTTGTGGAATACACACATAATCATATTAAGTCATTTGAAATTAGTCAAGGCTCATTTCCAAGACTATCATAGCAGAAAAAGTCCATTACTAAACCGAGTTCACTCCTCGTTCCAATCCTGTATCACTGGACTAGATTAACTTACCGTTCCAACCATGTCTATCTCATGAGATATAAATCTTTACCCAATGCATTGGAGGGAGATATAGGTCCCACCCATCTCATAATGAAACCATTTTTATATCTTCAATAAAATCATAAATCATATCATAACCCATGTAATAAAAATGGGATTCTTAAACCTCATGCCATCATCACATAATCCATATAAGATAAAAGGTCATCATATAATTAATTCCATCATAACTTAATCAAATCAATGTAAAAATAGGGATAGAAACAGAACCATATATTATCTTAGATTAAAAATAATTTTGATAAAACACTTGAACTCCATTCTGGAAAAAAATATCCTTTCAACTTCAAATTTTTTTACCTTTCTTATCATGTCATACAATTTTAAACTAAAAGAAGATGATTAAAAATATACTTGAAAACTTGTAAAGGAAGCTTCATGGAAATAATTTTCTATGAAATCATAAATATCCATTCATGCCTTATACATTAAAAAAGAATATTCTTCTCATACGTTGGCCAGAAAAGTCAAAAAGTACCTCGTACTAAAAATGACAAAAGAATACATTCATATATTATACTCACTAAAGGGTAAAATTGGAATTAAACAAATTTATGAGGATAGAAATAATATTACATATTGAGGAAACATGGATGCGGATGATAAATATTCCCCAGTAAATTCTTAAGTATAAACAATATCAGATAAAAATGAGATTGTGAGATTTTCCCTTACCTTAGGTCTGATTTGCTTCGTACATATCTGGACCTCCTATATAATGATTTAAATAATGTCACTGACTTATTACAGAATCGTATTCATTTTTATGACATCATATATGGTCATATTCTTATCTTCTTATTAGTAGTATTTAATTGCTACTTGTTATTCGGGTGTTCATTGCATTATGTTCTTATGCATGTTTTGTCAAATAAATTCATATTCTTCCATTTAGGTTATAGATAATTCATTTCCAGAATGGTATTAGTGTAATATATACCATATTTTTTCATTCAATTCATTTATATAATCATTATTCAATGAATATTATGTAGAACGAGTCATATCACATAGTGGAGACAGTAGGCCGTACGTACGCACAAGCGATGATATCGTTCCCATGATCGTGGAATTGTATCGAAGTGTATATATACTATTTCAGAATCAATATCACATTAAAATAATCATATATATTTATTATTTACACCATTATACCCATCCAAATAAGGTGGTGGTGGAAAACAGATTACACCACGGCGTGGAGACGGTATTCTGTACGTACGCATGCGTGGTGATTTCGTTTTTCATAGGATGGATAGAAGATGAAATAGGGTTGTTTTATATTTATATTAACATATCAGTATATTAGTGATAATGATGTTATTACTTCATAATTAAACAACTAAATAAGAGGACGTATAAAAAGAAATAAATTTTAAAGAATCGGTAACAGATATCACCTCTTCTTCGACACACCTCTTTGAAACCTCCTCTTAGGGCACTAATGTTGGTCTTTGAAGAAGACCCGAACCTTTAGAATATTACTATTGGTGTATATAAGAGTAATGGTCAGGGGTTGGACGAGCATGATGTCTCAATGTTGTGTAAAGTGGAGAGGGAGGAGGTGCCATTTATAACGGTGGAGAGGGGCACCTTGGGAAAGTGTGAAAATATTATTTTATTATAAACTTATCGTCGGTTTCAAAAGGTACAAAAATCATTAAAGATGAAAATAAGGTAACTAATGGTATAAATAAAATCCTCCAATCCGAATTGTACATGTTTTGGATAATATTTTAGTCATTATAATCTTATTTATTTAAATCATTTATTAATGAAGTAAATACTGTATCATTATTTTGTCATAGAAAATTTAATTTATTTGATGTCTAAAAATTATAATCAAAATACCAATATATAGGAAATATTATTATATTTCCAATGAATATTTATAGTCGAAAAGATAATTTATATAACCCCTTATAAAAATTAATTACTAAAAGATTTTTGTTAATGTCAATTTTGTCTTTAAATTAAATTAATTAATCCAAATTGTCATTATCACTAACAAGTGGCTCAATGGGGTCCTAAAATAGACCCAAGGATGACCATGGTCATACAATACTCATCCAATAAGGTTAGTACATGTTTTAATGTAATTTTGAATTATTATTAAATTTTTTTAACCTTGAATTACCCTATTTACCTTTAACAGTAGTAAGTAAAAGTGAAAAGTTACTATTCACCAAAAATTATTTCCATCTTATTGAAAATTTTACTTATTGATAACAACAATGTTTGTCGGATTTTTGAAATTCATTTCACAAAAGTGGTAAAATTTCATTTAAATGAAAGAGTCAGTTTTTTAACTACCACTTAGTGGTTTCACTATTCATCAAAAATTGATGTTTTTCAGAAAAATACCAAAAATTCAGCCTAAGATATATTTGATATTCTGAATCCAAAAATGATGTATATTTTTCCAAATTCAAAACATATAAGTGGAATTAATTAATTTTAAAATTAATTCCCGTTATCAAAACAAATAGTGTGTTTTTTAGAAACAATAATTATCAAAAGATCAACACTTGTTTATGTCCAATTTCAAAGTGAAATTAATTCCAATGAACAAAATTGGATTAAATGGTAAAAATATATTTTAATTACACTTTAAAACCAATTAAAATGATAATCTGACCATATAAATTGTTGCAATGAGAAATTTTGTTTTTAATTCAAATATAGCGTGTTTTTACAATTCATTAAAATATGAAAGTTATCAGAATAATATGAAAAATTTATCCAAATTAAATTTTATATCCTGATTCAAAGTAAGAATTTTATTTTGTCAAATTGAACTTATAAACATGTCAGAAACTAGATTTAAAATGGGTGCACCAACAAAAGGCGACAAAATTTTGTTTTTTGAAAATTACTTATTTTACCCGAATAATTTATTTTTTTCTCATACCATGTACTGGAAAACATGTAAGATAAATAATAATGTTATAAAATCAAAAATTTAGTTAATACTATTCATAATGCCTAGTCCATAATAATATTATAATAATATATCATAGTTTAGTGAAACCCGGTATTGTGTACTACACACGCTATCGAGGAAGGTCTTGATTGCGTGTAACGCAAGCCAAGCTAGTGTTGAGTGCAGTAAAAGATCCCATTGATGTTGTGTATAACATAAAACATAAAAAATATACTTCTCATCAAATATCAGGTTGTTACATTCTACCCCCCTTAAAATGAATTTCGCCCTCGAAATTCGTCACTTCATAACAAACAGATGAGGATACATCTCCCTCATCATATCCTCAAGATCCCATGTAGCTTATTTATAATTGGTGGTTCCTCCATAAAACATTCAACAAGCGAGTGGTCTTGTTCCATAGAACATTTTCTCTACGATCAAGAATCTCTATCGGTTGTTCTTCATAAGAATGTTTTTCTCTAGTGGTACAACTTCTGAACATAGTACATGTGAAGGATCAGGTATGTACTTTCTTAGGAGAGATACATGGAACACATTTTGAATTTGAGAGATATTTAGCAGAAGCACCAATCATTATGATACCTTCCCAACATTATATAGAATATCTAATGGACCAATATACCTAGGGCTCATCTTTCCCTTCTTTCC
This sequence comes from Viscum album, assembly GCA_963277665.1. Taxonomy (NCBI): domain Eukaryota; kingdom Viridiplantae; phylum Streptophyta; class Magnoliopsida; order Santalales; family Viscaceae; genus Viscum; species Viscum album. The sequence goes on along the minus strand of OY728131.1, from coordinate 1,367,735,002 downwards.
AAATATCATTACTCTCTTCCAAGGAGATACTCGTAAGAACACTTTATCACCCACTTCAAACTCTAGGCCTTTTTCGGTTATTGGAATAACTTTTTTGTCGACTCTGAGCTGCTCTTATGTGTTGTTGAATAGTTCTGACGTTTTCTGCCACCTCATCAACAAGATCATTTCCTAATAGATTTCTTTCCCCAACTTCATCCCAGCAAGTTGGAGTCCTGCATTTATTTCCATAGAGAGCTTCATAAGGATACATCTGAATAATAGAGTGAAAGCTATTATTATAAGAAAATTCCACCAAAGGTAGGTGTTGATCCTAACCAACATTGAAATCCATAGAGAATGCTCTTAACATATCTTATAGAATTTGAATTTTTCTCTTAGACTGAACATCTATCTGAGGATGATAAGAAGTGCTGAAACTCAACTCTATATCTAAAGTATCCTGAAGACTTCTCCATAACATCGAGGTAAACCTCAGATCCCGATCGAATATAATGGAAAGTGGTACTCCATGCAATCATACCACTTCTTTCACATATATCCTACCATGCTGATCCGGAGAGAAATCTTCTCTAATAGCAATGAAGTGTGCCGACTTCGTAAGACAATCAACTATAACCCAGATAACATTATTGTCTTTGGATGTTTTAGGAAGTCTAGTGAAAATGTCCATAGTGATGTTTTCCCATTTCCGTTCTGGTATGGGTAATGGTTGTAACATCTCCTTAGACTTCCGTCTCTCACCTTTAACTTGCTGAAAAACTGAGCATCGAGAGACATATTCAGTAACATCTATTTTCATGCCATCCCACTAGAAGTACTCTTTTAGGTCCCTATACATCTTCATGCTTCCAGGATGAATACAGAATGAATAAATATGAGCCTCACCCAGTAGCTCCTTCTTTAATTCAGGTATGGGAAGAACACAAACCATATTTCTGATCCTTATTATCTCATCACAATCAAGGTTGAATTCAGGAACATTTCTAACCTTCTTTTGTAACTCTACATCATCTTTTTGTTCCTCTTTAATCTTCACATGTATATATTATTGAACTTTCATTTGATAAAGATAATATTTTTTCCCTTCCATTATATTTCCAAGATCAATCCTTTGTAAATCCATAAATATTGGATCTTTTGTGGTCCTCATCATGGATAAGCTAGCGTGGTCTTGTCGGATTAATGAATCTTCCACCTTATCTGCTTTCCCTGGGTGATAATTAATTGAGTAGTCATACTTCTTAATCAATTCCAACCATCTGCTTTGGTGCATATTTATCTCCTTTTGTGGGAAAATATAATTTAAAATTTTATGATCAGTATAAATATCACACCTTTCACCATAAAGATAATAGCTCCATATTTTTAATGTAAAGATTACCGTTGCTAACTAAAAATCATGAGTTGGGAAATTTTGCTCATGGATTTTCAACTATCATGAGGAATAAGCTATCACCATTATCTGGAGAACACACCCCAGTCCCTTCGTGGATGCATCACTATAGATCACAAACCTTTCTACACTACATGGTAGTGTGAGAAAATGTGCACTATATAACCTTTATATTAACTCTATGAAACTCTCTTCACACTCCTCTATCCAAATGAACTTAACTCCTTTTTGAGTCAACCTAGTGAGTGGATTAGATAAACTTGAAAAATCTTTCACAAAATGTCGATAATATCCAGCCAGACCAAGAAAACATCAGATCTCAGTTACTAATGTTGGTCTCGACCATCTTTCGATAACCTCTATTTTTTTGGATCCACAAATATCCCCTCTTTTGAGATTATGTGACCCCAAAATGAAACTTTTATAAGAGAAAAATCACACATGGTAAAATTGGCATAAAGCTTCTCCTTTCATAGTGTCTATAATACAATTCTCAAGTGATCTTCATGTTCTTCCTTGTTCATTTAATATACAAGAATATCATCTATAAAGACTACCACAAACTGATCAAGATAGTTTCTAAAGACTCTATTCATTATATCCATGAAGATAACAAGGGAATTTGTAATACCAAATAGCATCACTACAAATTCATAGTGTCTATACCTTTTACGGAAAACCGTCTTTGTTATATCCTCTTTTTTACCCTTAATTGATGATACCCTGAACGAAGATAAATCTTGAAAAAGTATTGAGATCCATGTAGTTTTTAAAATAAGTCATCAATGCATGAACGAGGATATTCTTTTCTTAATAGTGATCTTGTTATCTTCTTGATATTCAATGCAAAGACTCATTGATCCATCTTTCTTCTTAACAAACTGAACTGGTACCCCACAAGGTGATGCACTAGGGCATATGAATCCCTTATCAAGATTATCTTGGAGTTGCTTCATCAATTCCTGCAACTCAATTGTGGCCATTCTATAAGGTGTCTTTGAAATGGGCATACCACATGGTATGAGTTCTATTGAAAACTCAACTTCACAATTCGGTGGAAGGCCTGGAAATTCCACCAGAAAGACATCGTCAAACTCTCGTACAATGGGAATATTCTTAATCATGAGTTTCTTTAAGAACCCGGTTATTATTTTAGAGGTACGGGCTTCCTGTTTTCCTTTTCCTTAAGTGTTTTGAGGAAATATGGAAAATGGGGAAAATCCTAAATTTTGGAACTACACGCTGTGTACTTTATCCACACGATGTGTACTTTTGTCAATGTTGGGATGAGTACACGAGGCGTGTAGCCATGCCGGCAATAAAGGGTGTAGGAACCGACTACACATCGTGTAGTGGTACCTTACACACCGTGTAGTCAGTTGGAAGGCCTAAACAGTAAGGTGGTGGAGTCGCCGCCAGCTGGGCAGCAGTACACGCCATGTACTCGGGAGTACATGCCGTGTACTCAGGTCGACAGATGAATAGTGTGGCGGTGCCTCCAAATGAACAGTTAAATGAAATAATTACACACCATGTACTCAGAAGTACACGTCGTGTACTTTGTTTTTTCGGCTTAAAATAGGTAGTAGGCTCCTCATTTAGTCGAGGAGGCATTTGAGATATTTTGGAGCCAAGGAGGACGACCAGACCTTTGAAGATCTGTCGGGTGTTCTTCTGGAATCTGATTCGGCTTCGGACGATCTCGTTGGAACTACATGGGTAAGCCCTCTCATCTCCTAGTACCATTCATACCAATTCTTCTCCTAACGTAAGTTATTTACGTTTGAATGGTTTTTGTTCTTCATCAGATCTACGCCGTTTTTTGGCATTTCTGTAGTCGACGTTCGTGTAGAACGCTCGTTGACATATAAGGTAGGTGGCTTGGTGTTTAGTTTTCCAACTACAATGTGTTTTGTGTGTTTTTGTGTCATGAACCCTTGTTGGGGTGTCGTGTGACTGAGGTCGTTGCTATAATTAATTCCTAGAATTTCATAGGTGATAAAATTGTGATAAGAAAATACTGGTTGTGATTGTTGCTTGGATCTGGAACCACCCCTGGGGGGTGTGTTTCACTGTTTAGTCGTTTGGCCAGGATACCTGATGGTATGCCTTCAATGTAGTAATTGTAGAATTTCCTTGAGAGGAATTGCTTGTTTACTGTATTTTGATATGTTGAGCATGGCACGGTTACCTGTTTATCCTGAGGGTGTTGTTGTGATTAGCCTGAGGGCACTGCACTATTTAGCCCGAGGGTTGTAGTATTTCTCCTGAGGGAAACCTTTCGTTCTTGAGGGCTTGAATTTTGTGCCTGAGGGTGACACTTCCTACGCCTGAGGGAAATTTCTGTTTCGGCCTGAGGGAAATACCTGCGGGTTGGATTCTTCTTACCCGAGGGTAAGGTTTTGCTTGTCTGAGGACGTGGACTATTTGTTTAGAAATGCACTTTGGTGATTTCTATTATAAAATTAATTAAATGAATAATAAAATGGAAATTTAATTATTAAGTTAGTTACTTGTTAGTACTGCTTACTTTATTGCATTTTACTATTTCACACTGTTGTTTCATGCTTACACGTAGTTGGGAATGGGCCTTTGGTGGGTGCTTAATGAGATATATTGCTCACACCCTTTTTGGGTCACGCTTTTTGGCCCATACAGATTACATTGTTGCAGGTGTAGATAGGGGCAAGAGTCCCTATAAAGGTACTTGACTATTGCTGAGGAGTATGAGGGCATGGGACCGTGCCTAGGCTCGCGATGCCGCTGCCAGCTATTTGTTTTGCTTTTATTGTACTACATTGATGTATAACATGTTCTGGCGGTTTTCTTAGAACTTGAAACATGTAGCATCATCATTTATATATTGTTGGTTATATCCACTATTGTATTTTATCTCAGTTATGTATGTTTACTGCTTCCGCAGTCATTGTATGTTTATATTATGTATTCCGCTATGCTACACTTTGACAAATGAGGGCATTGTTTCCCCACTATCAGACCTGGGCCCTCGCTTCTAGTCGGACGCCTCTGGCATTTGGGGAAATTCGCTTGAGATCACGTGGCGAACCAGGCTTGGGGCACCCTTTGCATGGCACCCGGGTCCAGGACGTTACAAAGTGGTATCCAAGGATTTCTTTTCAATGACTTACTATTTGGAGCCGTAGTCAGGGATAGGACGAGGGGTAGTTGGTAATAAGCTGTGTCCGGGCATAGCTAACCCGTGTACAGGGAAAATCCAATCTACCTCGTATTTTTCAATTCTATTGATTTTGAAAATTTTACAGTTGATTTGATCTCACTTTTGGGTGAAACACTTCAAATTGTGCTGTTATAATTTATCTATGGGTTCTATTTAGTTGCATCCCAATGAGATGAGGGTATTCCATCTCATGCATCATATAGGAACATGCTAGATATCACATTTCATGCATAGTTTCCATGCCATGTAGGTGCATTAGAATTTTCATGTTGTTGTGATAGTTGATGTGCTAATAAAGCATGTTGTTGTGATAGCTACATGATAAATACCTACCTTGTGATGTGGTATTTTTGTTTGAGATTTTTTATAGAATGGACGACAAACTTTGGTTTTTGGGGAGTATGGGCCCCCATTGACCGGAATTTGGGGGATCATTTACTGTTTATTGGTTATAACACATATAAGATGTCAAACTTTGATTCATGGGGAGTATGGGCCCCCACAGGTCGGATTTTGACACATAGGTGTTAATGTCAGTATTTTCTGGGTTCTGGGGAAGTTTCTGAGGCATTCTATCCAGAAACCCAATATACATGCCGTGTAGTATTTTTATACACGCCGTGTATGCTCTTCCATTCGGGAAGAAAAATGAACTTTTTTAGTACATGCTGTGTACCATGAGTACACGCCGTGTAGTCTCTCTCCGTGTCACAAACCGTGTGGGCGGCGACACAGGGTAGGGAAAGGCTTGGGTAAAACACGACGTGTACCGAATGGACATTCCGTGTAATGTGACCCGGAGTCCGGTCGTGTCACTAACAACACGGGTTAGTGAACTCCTGTACAAAACACACCGTGTCAAGGATGAACACGCTGTATAGTGTGACCTAGGGACTCGACCATGTAACTAACAACAGGGGTCGGTTGCACCTCTCCCTGAACACGCCATGTACATGTGGGACACACTGTGTAATCTTGTCCGAGGACAGTCCGGGTGGAGTTAACCGTGGGGCTAGGAAATGGGGTGGTGTACACGCCGTTTGCGGGTGTAACATGTCGTGTAGTGTCAAGCCGAGTAGTCATCTGTGTCATAGACGACACGGGCAGTTGGAAAATAACATCGTACACGCCGTGTAGATATTATGCACACCGTGTAGTTTTGTTTAACGGAAGCCGTGTGGATTATCCGTGTTGATGGACCCGGGAAGGGGAAGGGAAGTCAAGTACACGCCGTGTAGTCAGTGTACACGACGTGTAGTCTTGTTTTGAAAATTTTGAATGCCTTCTTCCTCTTTTTTCCATTGTGTTTTCTTCACTTTCAGTGTTAATAATATTGAATATGAGGCGATCTTTTGACCTTGTAGTGTCATGCCGCCTAGACGACCACGAGTTGTTATCCAGGAGAGCGGCGACAATTATACTCCAGAGATGGTGGTCCATGGGATACCAGTTGATCCTCCAGCAAAGCCAGATGCGGCGCCAGCTGCTATACTGGACACAGGCGCAGAGGCGTAGTTCCATGATGTCTTTATGCGGTTCATGCAGATATTTCAGGGAGCACCACAGGCTGCCAAATCTATGGCCGAGATGATGCATATCGTTCAGTAGCAACATCTGCCAACGTTTTCAGGGGATGGTGGAACACAGGATGAAGAGTCTTGGTTGGGGTAGATGCAGACTATTTTCGAGCATCTTGAGACACCTCCAGGGTGGAGGGCCAAGCTCGTGACTTAAATGCTGCGTGATTCCGCCAAGAGGTGGTGGGATGTTACCACCCAGACAGAGCATCACAGGTACATGATGTGGGAATATTTTCAGGCAGTCTTCTATGAAATCTCATTTCCTGAGATGCAGAGGGCCGATAGATCTCGAGAGTTCATGAATCTGTAGCAGGACGGTATGTTAGTGATGGACTACTCTTTTCTTTTTACAGAGTTTCAGTGTTTTGCACCCGTGCTGGTGTGTGATGAGACGTTGAGAGCCAGAAATTTTGAGGATGGTCTTCGGTATGACATCTGAGCGCTGGTAAATGTTTTTTAGTTGCCTACTATACACGCGATTATGAACCAGGTGTTGATTACATAGAGGAACCTGCGGGAATGTAGTGGTGTGGGCCAGGGTGGTTCAGCACCAGTTACTGGTATTATTTCTGCTGGCAAGAGGAAGAGACAGATGGACTTCTCTCAGGGCGGCAGTAATAGCCAGGCAGCTTCTTCAGGTGGCCTGGTCAGGTGCTACCAGTGTGGCAGAGAGGGGCACAAGAGACCGCAATGTCCACGAGACCCTGTGGAGTGTGGAGCTTATGACAAGATTGGAAATATACAACGCTTTTGCAGGGTGTTTCTACTAGTGGCTAGTGAGAGGGGTTCTGTGCAGACTCCACGTGCGGGAGAAGGACCAGTGGCTTCTTACCAGTCAGGGAACTAGAATACATCAGAGCGTGCAGGTTGAGATCGTGGTCAGGACCGTGGTATCCAGACACCAGGATCGCAGAGGCAGCAGGGCGGGGTAGCTCAAGGTAGCAAGGCTGTGTCGTAGGGTCGTGGCACTGGGCCGGCATATACAGTGCAACAAACCCAGCAGGAGCAGGATCCCAAACCTTCTACAGTCAGAGGTACTATTCTAGTAGCTTCTGTCTTATCATCAGTACTTTTTGATACGGGTGCTACACATAGTTTCATATATGTACCCGTTGTGGAGAGCCTTGGGCTTGGTGTTTCTTCTTCTTCAGATATCTTAATGCTAGAAACTCTGTTGGGGACTAGAACGTCTTATGTGCGTCGGTGTAAGGAGTTCCCCCTTGAGGTTGGTGGGTGTCACTTCTTTCGGGACCTCTATGTCATGGAGATGACGAGAAATTACTCCATTCTCATAATGGACTAGTTGGTTCCCTTCCATGCCTTTCTAGACTGCAACCATCGCATGGTACGTTTCACGTCACCAGAGGGTGGGGAGTTTCTATACAAGGGCGAATTGGATGTTCAGGTGAGTCGAGCTGGACCAGAGCATAATGGGCGATGTGGAGTCACAACCCAGATAGAGAGCTTATATCTGGATGATCAGGGGACTTGTCAGACAAATTTCCCTCCAGTTGTTGATCGTTTTAGGGATGTATTCTCGGATGGATTTTCAGATCTACCTCCGGTGCGAGAGGTGGATTTCTCTATTGAGCTAGTGCCAGGAGCAGCACCGGTGTCCATTCCTCCTTATAGGATGGCCACGCCTGAGTTGCAGGAGCTCAAGAGGCAGTTAGAGGAGCTACAGGCGAAGGGTTTTATCCGTCCCAGTACTTCTCAGTGGGTTTCTCTGGTCCTTTTTGCGAAGAAGGCGGATGGTACCCTTAGACTTTGTGTGGATTATCGGAAGCTAAACCAGTTGACGGTTAAGAACCGATATCCCTTGCCGAGGATAGATGATCTGTTTGATCAGCTTCGTAGAGCACGAGTGTTCTCGAATATTGACTTGAGATTCGGATATCATCAATTGTGTGTGAGACCATCGGATATACCGCTTATAGCTTTTCGGAGCAGATATGGTCTGTATGAGTTCTTAATTATGCCCTTCGGACACATGAACGCACCAGCGGTTTTCATGGATCTGATGAATCGTGTGTTCCTTCCGTATCTTGATTCCTTTGTGGTAGTATTCATGGACGACATCTTTGTGTACTCTCACACTCGACACGACCATGCCACCCATCATGAGATCGTATTGAGTACACTAAGAGAGCATCGGCTATATGCTATGCTCTCGAAGTGCCACTTTTGGATGGACCAAATTCACTTACTGGGTCAAATTATCTCAGAGGCAGGACTTGCAGTAGACCCAGAGAAGGTGAGAGCAGTAGTTTCCTGGGAGAAGCCAAAGAACGTGTTTGAGATACGATGTTTATTAGGGCTGGATGGTAACTACAGACGCTTCATACAGGACTTTTCCCGCTTAACAGCACCGTCGACAGGTCTGACTAAGATGGGTGTGAAGTTCGTTTGGTCAGAAGCTTGCGAGATAGCTTTTCAAGACCTAAAGGGGCGGTTGACATCAACACTGATACTGATACTCCCGGAGCAGGGAAAGAGCTATACAGTTTACTGTGATGCATTAGGGATTGGGATGGGAGAAGTGTTGATGCAGGTTGATCGAGTTGTTGCGTATGGGTCTCGGAAGTAGAGGCCACATGAGAGGAATTACCTGACGCATGATCTCGAGTTTGCTGCAGTAGTTCATGTGTTGCACTATTGGAGACACTATCTATTGGGAGAGCATTTTGTGGTTTTCACCGACCAAAAAAGCCTCTAGTATATCTTTAATCAGCATGACCTGAATCTGATGCAGAGAAGGTGGGTCGAGTACCTATAGTCCTTCGATTTTTATCTTTCCTATACACCTGGAAAAGGTAATGCAGTAGCTGATGCACTGAGCTGGAAGACTCAAATACAGGAAGTGCATGAGGCTAGTGGTGAGTGGCAGCTCATGGATTTGTTCTCTGAGATGCATCTAGAGATGCATGATAGTTAGGGGAAGACTTATCTTTCGTCGTTAGTTGTGACTTCTACCCTACTGGACAGAGTGAGGGTGGGGAAGCTATCTGATTATGAAGGCCTAGTTCTATGGGATTTGGTGGAAATTGAGGACCCTCCTCCCGGTAGGACGGTAGGCAATGATGAGGTTTTGCGTTTCCATGGATGAGTATGGGTTCCAGGGGATATACGCGAGGAGCTGATTCGGGAGTTTCATGCTTCAGCTTGGGCAGTTCATCTCCGGGTTACCAAGATGTACCGAGACTTGAGATGTCAGTACTGGTGGCCGGGTATGAAGGGAGAGATAACTCGTTTTTTTATGAGGTGTTCCACCTGTCAGCAGGTGAAGGCGGAGCACTAGAGGCTAGCTGGGCTGTTACAGCAGTTGCCCATTCCATTGTGGAAATGGGATGATGTTGCGATGGATTTCGTGATGGGTTTGTCGAGGTCAGCTCGAGGTAATGACGTCGTGTGGGTTGTTGAGGATAGACTCACGAAGGTAGCTCACTTCTTACCAATCAAGGAGACCTTCAGTGTGGACGAGCTTGGAAGGCTGTATATCCGAGAGATCGTACGTCTTCTTGGGGTCCCACGGTCTATCGTTTCAGATAGGGATGCCCGCTTTATGTATCGTTTCTGGCAGAGTTTTCAGAGGGTGCTGGGAACACAAGTGCTTCTGAGCACAGCATACCACCCTCAGACAGATGGCCAGTCAGATCGGACGATACATGTTCTAGAGGACATGTTGCGCGCATGCGTCCTAGACTTTGGGGGATCTTGGGAGAAGAATATACCCTTAGTCGAGTTTTCCTATAACTGTAACATCCCAGGTAAATAAAGAATAATACATTTTCATATTTATTAATATTAGAGAATTGAATATTAATTTTACTTTAAAGGGGTTGCTATGTTCGATACCGTACCCGATATGCAACAATGAGTTTCTTTGAAATCTTACGTTGCACACTAGTAATAAAATAATATTATTTTAAATGGTAGTTAGCATGTAGCCGTTGTATTGGCGGGAATGAATAGAAATAACTAAAATATGATTATATATGTTTTTTAATTGTTTTTACATTTATCCAATAAAATATAATGGCTTAAAATAAGAAAATAATTCAATTTTAGGCATAGATACTCTAATATTTACTAAAGGTCCACTTATGGCCTTTTCATGGAGAACCTTCTTTAAATATAGTTTTGGTCACTTTTACACATTCTATTGGACCAAATAAAATTCTTCTTTAGAATCGGGACATCAAAATTTTCTTTGTGTAAATTTTTGGTATTTTTCCAATAAAGTTCATTTTTTAATGAATAGTGAAAAATGTTGTATTTTAATTCAAAACCGCTTTTTAATCTAATTTATTTATATGATTAGATTATCTTTTGAATTGGTTTTAAAGTGAAATTAGAATATATTTTTACCATTAAATCCAACAGTGGTCATTGGAATTAATTTACTTTGAAATCAGACTTACACTAGTGCCAATCTTTTGATACTTTTTATTTCTTAAAAACACGCTATTTGTTTTGACAACGGTAATTAATTATTAAATTAATTAATGCAACTTATAAGTTTTGAATTTTGTAAAATATACATCATTTTTTAATTAGGAATATCAAATATATATTAGGGTGAATTTTTGGTATTTTTCTGAAAAACTTAAATTTTTGATGAATAGTGAAAACACTAAGTGGTACTTAAAAAACTGATTTTTCGTTTAAATGAAATTTTACCACCTTTGTGTTTTGAATTTCTAAAATCTGACACACATGGTTTTCATTAGGAAGTAAAATGTGGTTCAATGGGATTAAAATAATTATTTGGTTAATAGTAACTTTTATGTTTATTAATCACGATAAGAGGTAATTAGTGTAGTTTAAGGTAAAAAATGTTTTAATATTATGAAATGACCTAGAAACATGTCCTACCCATATTGGATGTGTCATGGACGACCAATAAAATCTGTGGGTCAACTTGGAGACCCCATGGAGCCACTTTGGTAGGAAAATGACATTAATATCTTTTTATTTAATGTTAAAATAAAAATGTCACAAACATGAGTTGTTTTACTAAAAAAACATTTAAATGGTGTAATACAAGTCAGATATTTGACCATAAATATTCTTTAGAAATATAAAACTATTTCCTAAATCATGATATTTTTTTATTATTTTTAGACATTAAATAAATTAAATTATTTATGACACCATGATGATGTAGTGATTACCTCATTATTTAACGATTTAAATAAAATGAAATGATAATGTAAAATATAAGAGCTAAACATGTCAAAAACCTATTGGATGGGTTTATTTCTAACTCTTATCACCTTATCCTCTAAATATATAATTTTGGGACCCTTTTTATCATAAAATAATTTCATAATAAAGTATCTTTTCTTAACTTTCCAAGAGTGCCCCTCCTCTCCTCTTATAAAAGGCCCCCACCTCTACCACATTACCCACACCTCTCAAACCTTTGGTTCGGCCAAGATCTACCCATTTTGTCTCTCCACATCCCTCTCTTACTCCTAGAAGCCACACATTGTGTAGAAGTCTTGCCAAGGAAGCCTTTGAGCTCAAATCTAAGAGAGTTACCCAATTTTAAGGTAACGTCTTCACTTGTGTTCTTTTGTTTTATTTCGCTTCTCCAACCCCTAAACTCTTTTTATTCATTTATTCTGTAACAAATACAGTATCTTCAATATACTAGGATGTTTTTATAAGAATCATTCGATATACAGTTACACACACCTACATCTAATGGTTAATGAACACACTGTTTCTGTTGATGGCGAATTTCGGCCTCACGAAACGATGATTGTTCAATATTCTTCTAACACCTTCAAAGGTGGCCATTAAGATGTCACTATATATATATATATGATATATAATATGTTTATGTTTTCCTTAAGCTTCTGTATTTTTTATTTATGTCATTCCTTTATTTCTTCCATTATTGGTATACACAATATCTTCATTTTAGAGAGTGCGGACTACCGCCCCCTCAAAGTGATTTGATTCGTTAATTCCATATGTGGGAAGTATAAAGGATGGATTTAATGTTATCATATATGATGTTATACTGAAATTATAATATACCTTTATATCATTAATATTTCACTCCATTAAATTATGAGATAGAAATGAAAGTAGCGTTCATGCATATATACGGCTTACCGACTCCATGAACGGTGCATTTCATTTCTTTTCCTCAAATGTAATGTACTATTATAAGTACATATATATAATGGATATATATGATGTATGTTACATATATGTGATGAATATAATTCTAGAATTAAAATATACATACCTCTCATTTAGTTTTAATTCCATTAATATGACATAGAAATGAAAGTAGCGTTCATGCGTACGTACGGCTTACCGTCTCCATAAACAGTGGATTTCATTTATTACCTCTAAATGATTATATAATATTATAAATGCTTGTATATACTGGATATATATGATATATATATCTACATCATGAATATAATTCTTGATATAATGGATATTTTACCACATGAACAACTTGTAATTATAAAGAGTTTATTTTTGAGTCAAGTACCAATGAACGTTAAAACGACCGTTATTAACATAAATAATTACATAGTGTTCATGAAATGGTAATAAGTGATATAAAAGGAATAATTAACTTGAAAAAGGTTCTTAAAAAAGTATAAATTAACTCATGTTTATTATTCAGGACATTAAAGAACGATCGAGTCAAGTCAGACCCGAGGTAAGGGACCTCGTCTCAATCTCCTTTGATTGAGGTATATTTCATTTTATAGACAACTTTCTTTTATATGGTGTATAAACCCTTTTGACATTTACATTTATAAAAAATGAATATTTTTCTATGAAGCGTTTTACTAAACGACAAAAAGGAATTTTTCTTTTAACGTACGCGGTGACAACGACCCTTTTCCGCCGTCGTGAGTATTATTTTGGTCTTTGGCTTCCTCAACAAGCCATAATGTTTTTTTAAAATTAAATAAATACCACATACTGTTTTATGTATTTTGGTATTGAAAAGGGTTTTTATAATGGATTTGTTATGTCAATATATTTAGGTGATATATTGTGATCAAAGTGTGGAGATTTTTTCTTTCTATTATATTTTTTTTATGTCTTATGATTTTATAATGGTACTTGGAAATTTGACGGGTGGTTACGTGATATACCATATGACAGGTGGTGCCGTGAATACCAGGATGGGTGGTTACGTTATAACCTCCATTGAATTGGGTATGGATGTCGGACGTATGGTTATTCCATTAAGTGATATGTGTGGAAGTTGACTGTATGGTTATTCCATTTAAGTCTGTTTATGTCCCAAGTTACCTTTATATTTTATGTGATCTTAATATGGGTTTTATGGTAATCATTTGGTTAAAAAAGGATACGTAATAATCTTTTATTCAGTAAAGAGTTTTACTACTTCATAAAGGTGAAAAGTATTACTTTGATAAATTATACATGGTTTACTTGTTGTTTTGATAAACTAATTGTTTTCATTCTTTGTGTATCCATTACTGAGATTTTTATGCTCACCCCATTTTTTTTTGAAATGTTTTTCACAGGACTTAATGTGGAATAGTGTCAAGAATGGGATCAAGGGAATGTCATGCTATCTAAAACATGGAACTAGACATGTTTCTTTTTAAGAGTTTTTATATTATGGAAACCTAGTAGAAGTGTCTACCTTGTAATCTTTTGAGATGAAATAGTTGTGTCCTAATTCTCTAAAACTCTAAACCTGAAAAGATCCTCAATGTGAATTATTCTTTTAATTCAATATTAAGTAAGGATTAAGGCCATGGCCTTATAGTTGGTATCAAAGTACGGTTTAGAAAACATTAGGAGTTAGAAAATTGTTAAATTATAAATTAATTTATGGTATGATTGAAATGATATAGCATTTGAATATTACCATGTTCCTTCGCCTAAGATATTTCTGGGATAAGAATGGTTTTTCATTGAGTAAATGGAAGAAATTGTCTAGGAAGGCATACAGAGGGAAATGACCTTTCAAATCAGTATCCTGAGATGGTCAGAATCAGAACTAAACAATTTTTTGTAGTGATGGCTCAGTTGACTCAGGTGAAAAATGTTGGTTGTGTTTATTGATGATATTTTGGTGTTTTCTAAATGTAAAGATGAGCATGAAATTCATTTAAGGGTTATCTTGAAAACCTTAAATGAAAATAAACTATATGGAAAATTCAGAAAGTGTGATTTTTGGTTACAACAAATTTCATTCTTTGGTCACATTGTTTCAAAAAATGGCATAAGTGTTGATCCTACTAAAACAAAAGTTGTTGAAGAATGGCCAAGACCCACAAATGTAACCGAGATACGTAGTTTTCATGGTTTGGTAGGTTACTATCGAAGGATTGTTGAAATTTTTTCATGATTATCTAGTCCAATGACCAAGCTAACTCGGAAGGGTGTTATGTATATCTGGAAAAAAGAATGTGATGATTGTTTTCAGCAGTTGAAAAGAAGATTGGTGAATGCTCCAATTTTGGCACTTCCTTCCAGGAATGGTGAGTTTGTTATCTACAGTGACGCTTCATTGAAAGGACTTGGCTGTTTCCTTATGCAGAATGATCATGTATTTGCTTATGCTTCATGTCAGTTGAAACTCATGAGGTAAATTACCCTAAACATGATTTGGAATTAGCTGTTGTTGTTTTCACTTCAAAAATTTGGAGGCATCATTTTATGGAGTATAGTGTGAAATATATACCGATCACAAGAGATTAAAGTATATATTCACTCAGAAATAATTGAACATGAGACAGAGGAGATGGATAGAATTAATCAAGGATTATGATTGTACAATTCATTACCATCCATGAAAATCAAATAAAGTGGCTGATGCTTTGAGTCGAAAAAGTAAGGCTTCATTATCAATGTTGCATTTGGAACGTGATCCTTTGGTTAAGGATTTGATGAGCTTTGTAATAGAAGTTGTTTTTGCAGGAAGTCCTTATATTTTGTTTCAGGTATCAGTGAAATCTTCTCTATCAGACAGAATCAAGCAAGCACAGAAGCAAGATAGTGTGTTTCAGAAAAATGTAGAGCTGGTTGAGAAGGGTAAGTTTCCTGAATATAACATTGATAATGATTGAGTTTTGATGCTTGGGAAGAGATTATGTATGCCTAGTGATTCATAGTTGAATAATGAGTTGTTATGTGAGGCTCATAGTTCTCCATTTTCAGTTCATCCTGGCGGTACTAAGATGTATAGAGATCTGCGGGAGTATTACTGGAGGGATGGAATTAAAAGAGATATTGCTGATTATACTGTAAAGTGATTGACTTATCAGCAGGTTAATGTAGACCGGCAGTTACCAAAAGGGATGATTCAGCCATTACCAGTGCCAGTGTGGAAATGGGAAAATATATCCATTGACTTTGTTGTTGGATTACCGAGGACATCTTGAGGTAATAATGCAATCTGGGTTATTTATGATCAATTGACTAAATCTACTCATTTCCTTCCTATTCAAGATACATTCTCTCTAAATCAACTTTCTCGATTGTATCATAAAGATATATTTAGGTTGCATGGAGTTCCCCTCTCTATTGTATCTGATCGTGATCCCAGGTTTACTTCTAACTTTTGGAAAGGACTCTAGAAGTCGTTGGGTACTGAATTAAATTTTAGTACAGCTTTTCATCCGCAATCAGTTCGGCAGTCAGAATAAACAATTCAGACCTTGGAGGATGTGCTACTAGATTGATCTATGGATTATCATGGATGTTGGGACCAACATCTTTCTTTGGTTGAGATTTCATATAATAACAGTTTTCATTCCATTATACAGATTGCTCCATTTGATGCATTATATGGGAAGCGATGTCAAACTCTAGATTTTTGGGATGAAGTGGGTGAAAGGAAGTTGATGGGACCAGAATTGGTAGAATAGATGGCAGAAAAAGTTCAGTTGATTCATAAACACATGAGAACTGCTCAGAGCAGACAGAAAAGTTATGCGGATAACCGGAGGAAGGATCTATCTTTCAAGTTAGGTGATATGGTTTTTCTCAAGGTTTCCTCCATGGAAAAGTGTGATACTATTTGGTAAGAAAGGAAAGCTGAGTCCAAGGTTCATTGGACCATATGAAATTCTGAAGAAAGTTGGATCAATTTCTTACCGAGTGGCTTTACCTCTGAGTTTATCTCAGGTACACAATTTTTTTCATGTTTCGATGTTGAAAAAGTATATGCCAGATTCATCTTATGTTTTGAGCCCATTGGTAGTTCAGTTGGAAGAGAATCTCTCTTATGAAGAACAACCAGTCCAGATTCTTGACTAAAGAGAGAAAGTGTTGTGAAATAAGGTAATTAACCAGGTCATGGTTTTGTGGAAAAACCATATGGTTGAAGCGGAAACGTGGGAATCTGAAAATTCTATGAGGGATAAATACCCTCACTTATTTTGATAAGTGAATAAAATTACAAGGACGCAATTCCCAAAAGGGGGGAAGGATATAACATTTCAGGTAAATAAAGAATAATACATTTTCATATTTATTAATATTTGATAATTGAATATTAATTTTACTTTAAAGGGGTTTTTATGTTCGATATCATACCCGATATCCAACAAAAAGTTTCTTTGAAATATTACGTTGCACACTAGTAATAAAATAATATTATTTTAAATGGTAGTTAACACGTAGCCATTGTATTGGCGGGAATGAATAGAAATAACTAAAATATGATTATATATGTTTTGTAATTGTTTTTACATTTATTCCAATAAAATATAAAGGCTTAAAATAAGAAAAGAATTCAATTTTAGGCATAGATACTCTAATATTCACTAAAGGTCCACTTATTGCCTTTTCATGGAGAACCTTATTTAAATATAGTTTTGGTCACTCTTACACTTTCTATTTGACCGAATAAAATTCTTCTTTAGAATCGGTACATCAAAATTTACTTTGTGTAAATTTTTGGTATTTTTCCGATAAAGATCATTTTTCATGAATAATAAAAAATGTTGTATTTTAATTCAAAACCTCTTTTTAATCTAATTTATTTATATTATTAGATTATCTTTTGAATTGGTTTTAAAGTTAAATTAGAATATATTTTTACCATTAAATCCAATAGTGGTCGTTGGAATTAATTTCACTTTGAAATCAGAATTAAACTAGTGTCAATGTTTTGATACTTTTTGTTTCATAAGAACACGCTATTTGTTTTGACAACATGAATTAATTATTTAATTAATTAATTAAACTTATATGTTTTGAATTTTGTAAAATAGACATCATTTTTGAATTTGGAATATCAAATATAGCTTAGGGTGAATTTTTGGTATTTTTCTGAAAGACTTCAATTTTTGATGAATAGTGAAACCACTAAGTGGTACTTAAAAAATTGATTTTTCGTTTAAATTTTTTTTACCACCATTGTGTTTTTAATTTCAAAAATCCAACATACATGGTTTTCATTAAGAAGTAAAATGTGGTTCAATGGGATTAAAATAATTGTTTGGTGAATAGTAACTTTTATGTTTATTAACCGCGATTAGAAGTAATTAGTGTAGGTTAAGGTAAAAATAATGTTTTAATAATATGAAATGACCTAGAAACATTTCCTAACCGTATTGGATGTGTCATGGCCAACCATGACAATCCATGGGTCAACTTGGGGACCCCATGGATCCAATTTGGTAGGAAAACGTCATTAATATCTTTTTATTTAATGTTAAAATAAAAATGTCACAAACATGAGTTGTTTTACAAAAACAATTATTAAATGGGGTTATATAAGTCAGATATTTTACCATAAATATTTATTAGAAATATAAAAAGATTTTATACATCATGAATTTTTTTTATAATTTTTAAACATTAAATAAATTATATTATTTATGACACCATGATGATGTAGTGATTACCTCATTATTTAACGATTTAAATAAAATGAAAAGTTAATTTAAAATCTAATACCTACACATGTAAAAAACCTATTGGATGGGTGGATTTATTACTCTTATCACCTTATAATAGAAATATATAATTTTTGGACAATTTTTAACTGAAAATCAATTTATAATAAAGTATCTTTTCTTAACTTTCCAAGAGTGCCCCTCCTCTCCTCTTATAAAAGGCCCCACCTCTACCACCTTACCCACACCTCTAAAACATTTGGTTCAGAGATGATCTGCCCATTTTGTCTCTCCACATCCCTCTCTTACTCCTACAAGCCTCACTTTGGGCATAAGTCTTCCCAAGGAAGCCTTTGAGCTCAAATCTAAGAGAGTTACCCGTTTTTAAGGTAATTTATTCACTTGTGTTCTTCTGTTTTATTTTGTTTCTCCAAACCCCTAATCACTTTTTATTCATTTATTTTGTAACAAATCCAGTATCTTAAATGTAGTATGATGTTTTTATAAGAAGCATCCGAGCTAAACATACACACACCTACATCTAATGGTTAAAGAACATACTGTTTCTGTGGATGGCGAATTTTTGCCTCACGAAACGATGATTGTTCAATATTCTTCTAACAACTTCAAAGGTGTCCATTAAGATGACACTATATTTATATATGATATATAATATGTTTATCTTTTCCTTAAGCTTCTTTATTTTTCATTTATGGAATACCATTATGGCTTCCATTATGGGTATACACGATATCCTCATTTTAGGAAGTGCGGACTACCGCCCCCTCAAAGTGGTTTGATTCGTTAATGCCATATGTGGGACGTCTAAAGGATGGATTTAAAGTTATTATATATAATGCTATACTGTAATTATAATATAACTTTATATCATTAATATTTCACTCCATTAAAGTATGATATAGAAATGAAATTAGTGTTCATGCGTACGTACGGCTTACCGACTCCTTGAACGGTGCATTTCATTTCTTGTCCCCAAATGTAATGTACTATTATAAGTACATATATATAATAGATATATATGATGTATGTTACATATATGTGACGAATATAATTCTGGAATTAAAATATACATACCTCCCATTTAGTTTAAATTTCATTAATATGACA
Source organism: Viscum album (assembly GCA_963277665.1). Classification (NCBI taxonomy): domain Eukaryota; kingdom Viridiplantae; phylum Streptophyta; class Magnoliopsida; order Santalales; family Viscaceae; genus Viscum; species Viscum album. The sequence continues at coordinate 1,367,715,832 of OY728131.1, read as the reverse complement.
TAGAAATGAAAGTAGCGTTCAAGCGTACGTACGACTTACCGTCTTCATGAACGGTGCATTTCATTTCTAACCTCTAAATGATTATTTAATATTATAAATGCATGTATATACTGGATATATATGATATGTATCTACATTATGAATATAATTCTTGATATAATGGATATTTTACCACATCAACAACTTGTAATTATAAAGAGTTTACTTTTGACTCAAGTACCAATGATCGTTAAAACGACTGTTATTAACATAAACAATTACATAGTGTTCATGAAATGGTAATAAGTGATATAAAAAGAATAATTAACTTGAAAAAGGTTCTTAAGAAAGTAGAAATTAACTCAAGTTTATTATTCAGGACATTAAAGTATGATCGAGTCTAGTCGGACCCGAGGTAAGGGACCTCGTCTCAATCTCCTATCATTGAGACATATTTCGCTTTTTACACAACATCCTTTTATACGGTGTATAAAACCCTTTGACTTTTACTTTTATAAAAAAGTATTCTTTTTCTACGAAGCGTTTTACTAAATGAAAAAAAGGAATGTTTCTTTTAACGTATGTGGTGACAACGACCCTTTTCCGCTGCTGCAAGTATTATTTTGGTCTTTGGCTTCCTCAACAAGCCGTAATGTTTTTTTAAAAATGAATTAAATACCACATACTGTTTTATGTATTTTGGTATTGAAAAGTTTTTTTATAATGGATTTATTATGTCAGTATATTTAAGTGATGTATTGTGATCAACGTGTGGAGATGTTTTCTTTCTATTATATTTGTTTTATGTATTATGATTTTATAATGGTACTTGGACATTTGAGGGGTGGTTACATGATAAACCATATGACGGGTGGTGCCGTGAATACCAGGATGGGTGGTTACGTTATAACTTACAATGCATTGGGTATGGAAGTCGGCCATATGGCTATCCCATTATGTGATATGTGTGGAAGTTGACCGTATGGTTATTCCATTTAAGTATGTTTATGTCCCAAGTTACCTTTATATGTTATGTGATCTTTATATGGGTTTTATGGTAATATTTTGGTTACAAAAGGGTAAGTAATGATATTTTATTTATTAAAGAGTTTTTACTACTTCATAAATGTGAAAAGTATTACTTTGATAAAGTATACATGGTTTACTTGTTGTTTTGATAAACTAACAGTTTTCATTCGTTGTGTATCCCTTACTGAGGTTTTTATGCCCACCCCAAGTTCTTTTTGAAATGTTTCTCATAGGACTTAATGTGGAATAGTGTCAAGAATGGGATCAAGGGAAAGTCATGCTATCTAAAACATGGAACTAGACATGTTTCTTTTTAAGAGTTTTTTATTTTATGGAAACATAGTAGAAGTGTCTACCTTGTAATCTTTTGAGATGAAATAGTTATGTCCTAATTCTCCAAAACTCTGAACCTGAAAAGATCCTCAATGTGAATTATTGTTTTAATTCAATATTAAGTAAGGTTTAAGGTCGGGGCCTTATAATAACAATAGTTTTCAGGTGAATATTGAGATGGGACCAAACGAGGCTTTATATGGTTAGCCATTCCGATCACCATTGTGCTAGTTTTAGGAAGGTGAGGTTACTTTACTAGGTCCACAACTCATACAGGAGCCATCTGAGTAGGTCTAGTTGATTCGGAAGCGGATGGCTACCACGCAGTCTCGTCAGAAGTATTATGCTGATCACCGCAGACGACCTTTGGAGTTCGTGGTCAGGGATCATGTTTTCCTGCGAGTTTCGCCGAGGTTGGGACACAAGAGGATCAGGAGACAGGGTAAGCTTTCACTGAGGTTTGTGGGACCATTTGAGATTCTAAATTGTGTCGGGCTAGTTTCCTATCAGTTGTAGTTACCGCAGCGGTACCGAGCCATGCATGACGTCTTCCACGTGTCTCAGTTGCGTCGCTACCATTCAGACTCATCTCACACCTTTCAGCCAGAGGAGGTTGAGCTTTAGCAAGATGTGTCCTTTGAGGAGCATCCGATATGTATCATTGACAGGAGCATGAAGGTTCTCCGAGGCCGTTCAGTTTCTCTCGTACGGGTGCTATGGCAGCATGGCCGAGTGCAGGATGAGACCTGGGAGCGGGAGACCGATGTATGTGCTCAATGGCCAGAGCTGTTCTGAGGTTTATCATCGCCACCCTTGGAAGGGCAATTCGGGGATGAATTGCTATAAGGGGGAAAGTTTGTAAGAACCCGGATCTTATTTTAGAGGTACGGGCTTCTTCTTTTCCTTTTCCTTAAGTGTTTTGAGAAAATATGGATAATGGGGGAAAATCCTAACTTTTGGAACTACACGCCGTGTACTTTATCTACACGCCGTGTACTTTTGGTCGTGTTGGGATGAGTACACGGGGCGTGTAGCGATGCTGACGATGAAGGGTGTAGGAACCGACTATACGCCATGTAGTGGTACCTTACATGCCATGGAGTAAGTTGGCAGGCCTAAACAGTAAGGCGGTAGAGTCGCCTCCAGCTGGGCGGTAGTACACGCCGTGTACTCAATAGTACATGTCGTGTACTCAGGTCGACGTATGAACAGTTTGGCGGTGCCGCCAAATGAACAGTTAAATTAAAGAAGTACACGCCGTGTACTGAGAAGTACACATGGTTTACTTTGTTTTTTCGGCTTAAAACAGGCAGTAGCCTCCTCATTTGGTAGAGGAGGCATTTGAGCTGTTTTGGAGCCAAGGAGGACAGTCTACCCTTTGAAGATCCGCTAGGTGTTCGTATGGAATCCGATTCGGCTTCGGACAATCTCGTTGGAACTGCACGGGTAAGCCCTCTCCTCTCCTAGAACCGTTCTTACCAATTCTTCTCCTAATGTTAGTTATTTACGTTTGAATGGTTTTTGTTCTTCGTCAGATCTATGCCGTTTTGGGCGTTTCTGGAGTCAGTGTTCGTGTAGAACGCTCGTTGATGTATAAGGTTGGTGGCTTGGTGTTTAGTTTTCCAAATTCTGTGTGTTTTGGGCGTTTTTATGTCACGAACCCATGTTTGGGTGTCGTGTGGCTGAGGTCGTTGCTATAATTAATGCCTATAATTACATAGGTGATTAAATTGTGATAATAAAATGCTGGTTGGGATCGTTTCTTGGATCCAGAACCACCCCCAAGGGTGGTGTGTTTCACTGTTTATCTGTTTGGCCAGGATACCCGAGGGTATTCATTCAATGTAGTAATTGTAGAATTGCCTTGAGAGGAATTTCTTTTTTACTACATTTTGATATGTTGGGCATGGCCCGGTTACCTGTTTATCTTGAGGGCGTTGTTGTGATTAGCCTGAGGGCACTTCACTATTTCGCCCGAGGGCTGTAGTATTTCGCCTGAGGGAAACCTTTCATTCCTAAGGGCTTGACTTTTGTGCATGAGGGCGAAACATCCTACGTATGAGGGAAATTTCTGCTTCGGCCTGAGGGCAATACCTGTGGGTTGGGTTCTGCTTACCCGAGGGTAAGGTTTTGCTTGTCTGAGGATGTGGACTGTTTGTTTAGAAATGCACTATGGTGATTTCTAGTATAAAATGAATTAAATGAATAATAAAATGGAAATTTAATGGTTAAGTAAGTTACTTGTTAGTACTGATTACTTTATTTCTTTTTACTATTTCACACTGTTGTTGCATGCATACACACAGTTGGGCATGGGCCTTTGGTGGGTGCCTACTGAGATATATTTCTCACACCCTGTTTGGGTCATGCTTTTTGGCCCAAATAGATTATATTGTTGCAGGTGTAGATAGGGGAAAAATTCCCTATACAGGTACTTGACTATTGCTGAGGAGTAAGAGGGAATGAGACTGAGCCTAGGCTCGTGATGCCACTGCTAGCTGTTTGTTTTTCTTTTGTAGTACTACATTGATGTATAACATGTTCTGGTTGTTTTCTTAGAACATGAAACATGTTGCATCATCATTTTTATACTGTTTTTTATATCCAATGTTGTAGTTTGTTTCAGTTATGTATGTTTACTACTTCCACTGTCGTTGTATGTTTATATTTTGTATTCCGCTGCGCTACACTCTGACAAATGAGGGCATAGTTTCCCCACTATCAGACCTGGGCCCTCGCTGCTAGTCGGCATCCTCTGGCGTTTGGGGAAATGCGCTTGAGGTCACGTGGAGAACCAGTCTCGGGGCACCCGTTGCATGGCACCTGGGTCCGAGATGTTACAGTTTCTCTCCAACCATTTTAGATAAATAACCTTCATTTATAGGAATCAAGACCCATAAGATGGAAGAAATATCCACTAGAAGGTTATATTTATCCTTGCATCGTTTGATGATAGTAGACTGATCAGGAATATTAAATGTGATTTCCCTTATTTGTCAATTGATATAAACTATATATAAAGAAATCCAATACATGCCATGAATCACATAAAATTCCACTATAGGAAGGATCACAAGATTTTCAGGAATCACTTTCCCAAAAACTTTAATTGGAGAAGAATTATAAACTTTTTATGAAACCATTGTGCCATTAGGAGTTGTTACAGCTAACTAAACATCTAATTTTTTAGATAGTACGATGATACCCTTAGAAAATTCGTCAGAAATAAAAGATTGGGTAGATCCAGAGTTAAATAAAACATTTGATACTTTAGAGTGGATGGTAAGTATACCTTTCACCACTTCGTTATCATTCTCTAGATCCCCGATAGAAATTTCATGTGACATTACTTTGCCTTTGGCCTTAATAGTTTGCTAATGTTGATCATCATCAACAACCCTTGGACTAAGTAATTGATTGGCATAATGCCCCATTTCCTTGCACTTGAAACATTGAAGTGTAGAAGGTTCATTTTGTGTATTCCTTTCTTTGTTCGCATCATTATACATCTTCTTCCAATTATTTCGACATTCAATTGCCCAATGACCTTCTTTTCCACACTTAAAACATTTACTTGTCCCTTTAAGACAATTCCCTCCTTCTTTCTTTCCACACTTTGAGCATAAGGGAAAACTCATCATCTTTTCAGTGTGGTCTTTAGATTTCACTTTGAATTCTATTTCCCTCTTCTTATCAAAACCATATGACTAATGGCTTACTGAAATCTCCATTCCAACCTTGAGAGCATATCGAAAAATTTCCCCGTAGATATTGAAGTCCCTTATGGATAACGCCCATATAAGACTTGGTTTTAAGCCACTAAATAATTGATTGATCTTAATCTCGGGTAGGATAATAATTCCGGAAGCATACCATGCATGTCTTGTAAAATTTTCAACGTAGGTACCAACCGATTCATCATCCTTTTGCTTCAGTTCAAGAAAATCCTTCTACATTTTTGTTCAAAGAATACGGGGGAAGTACTTATTGAAAAATAAGTTGTTGAAATCATTACATTCCATGGACTCAATTTCATCCCTTTTCCTCATATTCTTAATAAGATTCCACCATTGATCATATTAACCTTCCAAATGATATATTACTAAGATGACTTTATCATGTTCAAAACATTGTAGGACTGAAAATAGATTTTTTGTGTTACTAATCCATTGTCTAGCCACAAATGGATCAGAAGACCTGCTGAATGAAGGTGGACGCTGCCTCATAAAGGATTCAACAAAATGTTTCTCCTTTCTTTTCTCCTTTGGATGTCCTTCATGATTCATAGCTGGATAATGTTGTGTGAGCATGGCTAAAATATTTTTCATTCCAGCTCCCATAACGTTTGGTTGCTCAGGGGGACAATCATTGCATTTCCTGTCGCATTCTGCATTAACACAGTTCTTTCGGGTTCCATCCATTGACTAAAACCAAGAAGCATGGTGTGAGAAACACTAATCATAATATGAAAAGCACATAATCAAGTATAAAATTTTACACTTTAGGTCTTATCATAGGTTTTTCATGACCATTTCTAAAAAACTAATATTGTGTTCTATGTTTAGACATACCCTTAGAGTTCTTACTTAGGTATTCATATCCTAGTTTCCAAAGGTTGACTATACCTTTCCTTTGATACCAACTATAACGAACCATACTCTACATACACTATAACAACGCGAGATTTTATAAGATATATTCATTTTAATTTCTTTCATATCGTCTGTTGTACGCTACACCAAGATTATCTTGCACTATAAACAACACCATATTAGCTTGCAGTATACGCAACACTAATCTTGGATCGTGTTACACAAAATTTCATGTTTGTTTGATAGTATTTATTATATGAAACATTGAGTATATATATATATATATTCAATTTATTTTTTTATATGAAACAACAAAGGAGTCGTGCACTACACGCAACCCTGACTTGGCTTGCATTACACGCAATCACGACCTTCCTCGATAGCGTGTGTTGTACGCAATAACGGGTTTTACTAAACAATAATATATTATTATAATATTTTTATGAACAAGCCGTTATGAATTGTAATAATGAAATTTTGAATTTTATAACATTATTATTCATCTTAAACATTTTCTAGAACATGGTATAAGAACAAAATAAATTTTTCTTGTAAAATATTATTTTTCAAAAATTGCAGTTTTCCCACCTTTTCATGGTGCACCCACCTTAAAGATTGTTTTTGACGTGTCTATAAGTTCAATTTGACAAAATAAAATTCTTCATTAGAATCATGATATAAAAATTTACTTTGGATAAAATTATCATATTATTCTAATAACTTTCATTTTTTAATGAATAGTAAAAACATGATATATTTTCATTAAAAACAAATTTTTTCAGCGCAATAATTTATATGGTTATATTATCATTTTAATTGGATTTAAAGTGCAATTATAATATATATTTACCATTTAATCCAATGTTGTTCATTGGAATTAATTTCACTTTGAAATTGGATATAAACAAGTATCAATCTTTTTATAGTTTTTGTTTATTAAAAACACGCTATTTGTTTTGATAGTGGGAATTAATTTTAAAATTAATTAATTACAATTATATTTTTTGAATTTTTCAAAATAGACATCAATTTTGAATTCGGAATATCAAATAATTCTTAGGTTAAATATTTGGTATTTTTCTGAAAAACGTCAATTTTCGATGAATAGTAAAACCACTTAGTGGTAGTTAAAAAAACTGAATTTTTCATTTAAATGAAATTTTACCACTTTTATGAATTTAATTTCGAAAATCTGAGAGACACGGTTAATATCAAAGACTAAAATGTGGTTCAATGGGATAAAATAATTTTTGGTGAATAGTAACTTTTTACTTTTTTACCACAGTTAAAAGTAAATAGGATAATTAAGGGTAAAAATGATATTATTATTACCCTAACACATGTCCTAATTCTATTGGATAAGTTTAATTCGACCAGAAACAACCTTAGGACTAAAATATTACCATTTAGGCCAACTTGAATTAGATTAGGACATTTAATATTAATTTATTTAAAGAAGGGTTAAAATAGTTAATATCAAAGTTTAATAAGTAAATCATTTTTAATATAGGGTTATAGATTAGATAAATTCGACTATAAATATTAATTAGAAATCTAAAATAATTTCCTACATAATGGGATTTTATTTATAATTTTTAGACATTAAATAATTTAATTTATTTATGACACAAAGATGATGCAGTAATTATCTTATTAATGAAATATTGACATAATTGATGTTATAAATACCCAAATAAATGTAATTTGAGACTTTTTATGAATTAAACTAATTTTCTAGGTTAATATGACATGTTATTATTTATTTAGATAACTTTTTTAGAAATAATCATTCTTTTATGATTTTTACAAAAATGAATTACCAAATAGTGTCAAAATTGACATAAAATAGTTATTAAAACAAATATTATATTATTAATTGTTATTTTATTCTTCAAAATCTAACGTTAGGCCAAATGACTTATATAAGGTTATATATATTAATAATAAACAACTTTGGGTTCGTTTGTCTTGTTATTGTATGTTTATTAACCTTATAGTGTAAGAAAACAAGAAGACACGGTAAAAGTTAAATTATCTAACTTAATGTTAAATCTAAATGATAAGGTTAAAATAGAGACCTAAACTTGTCTAAATTCTATTGGATGAGGGATATCGACCCATCCCCACCTTATCTTATAAATAAATCAATTTGGAGTTATTGAAAACCTAATATGACTTTATATTAAAATAATTTTGTTTGGTTTTTCCAAAGGTGCCCCTCTCCTCCCTTATAAAAGGGGACCTCCTCCCTCTATTCCTCACACCACTTTGAGCCTTCAAGCTCGGCCAAACCCTGAAAAATCATCTTCTCCACTTCCATATAAACATCCTTGAGGTCCTGGTCTTCTTCAAAGACCAATTTTAGTGCCCTAAGAGGGGGTCTCAAAGAGGCGCTTCAAAGAAGAGGTAATGTCCGTTACCGATTCTTTCAACTTTATTTCTTCTTCCACTTCTTCTTATTTAGTTGTTTCATTATGAAGTAATAACATCAGTATCACTCATATAATAAAATTTTATTATATGTATAAAACAACCCAATTTCACTATCTATTAATCCTACGGAAAATGAAATCACCGCGCGTGCGTACGTATAGAATATCGTCTCCACGTCGTGGTGTAATCTATTTTCCACCACCACCTTACATGGATGGGTATAATGGTGTAAATAATAACTATATATAATTATTGTAAAGTGATATTGATTATGAAATATTATACATACACTTAAATAAAATTCAACAATCATTGGAATGATATCATCGCTCGTGCATATGTACAAAATACCATCTCCACGACGCGATGAGATTCATTCTCCATGTTAACCATTCCTGAATTATTATAAAGTATATATAATAAGTAATCATGAAATATGTGACATAATAATGATACTGGATTTATTTATATATATATATATGTATTTCATCTACTTAATTCCATTCAATTCAATAAGGAAACGAAAACAACGTTCATTCGTACGTAGGGCCTACCGTCTCCATGAATGGTGTATTTCATTCCATTTATCGATCTATCATATCTATCTGCATATGATGAATATATATTACATATAAATCATGTTTTACATTCTATAATTATGTAAATCAGGATATAAGTAATAATATAAATAACAAAAAGTCCAAACATGTACGATAAATAAAATGATTTTTCCCAAAACACTACTTTAACATGGAACTTACAAAAGAACGGGTAATATAATGTCATAAGTGAACCATATATGATATCATAACAATGAATATGATTCTTTAATAATTCAATTACATTATTTAAATCATTATACAGGAGGTTCGTATACGTACGAAGCATATCAGACCTAAGGTAAGGGATAACCTTTTCAATCTCGTTCTTATCCGAGATTGTTTATATGTAAGTATTTACTGGGGTTACGTTTATCATCAATGACCAGTTTTTCTAAAAATGTTTTCATAAAATTCTTACTATTCTTCCATAAATGTTTAATGGAATTTTTTACCTTTATTTAATTTTTACCACATTGTATTAATGGACTCTTTCCTTTGGTTACCATATAAGGTACTTTTTAACTTTTCCGACAAAGTACGAGGTGAATGTTATTTTAATGTATATGGCATGAAAGGATTTTTATGGTTTTATAAAGCCTTATTTTCATGAGGAGTCCTACAAAATATTTCATAACTATTTTCAAAAAAATCATTTTCTTTTAAAATGGAATGACATTTTGTTAAAAGAAAATGATTTTGAAGAAGAAAGGATATTTTCCTCAAGAATTCATTTCAACAGTTTTATCAAAACCTTTTTTCATCTAAGATGAAATTTTTTCATATGTGTATGTTTCAAGTATAATGTCTCTATGATTTACATGGTTTCACTTTCCTTATTATGAAATGATAACCATTTATTTTATATGGATTATGTAATGATGGGATGATGTTTATGAAACCCATTTTATTTATTCAGTTATTATGAATTATGTATGTTTATTTTGTGGCACAAGTAAGAATGATTTCATTATGAGATGGGTGGGACGTATATCTCCCTCCAATGCATTGGGTAATGATTTATATCTCATGAGATAGACATGGCTGGAATGGTAAGTAAATCTGGTTCAGTGTTACAGGACTGAAACGAGGAGTGAACTCAATTCAGAAAGGGACTTTGTCCACTAAGATGGTCTTGGTAGCAATGCCTTGGATACCATGGAAATAATATCATGTTCTTAATGTTTTTCAACAATTACAAGTATTATTCCCAATATATATTATCATGATTAATGTTTCTTTATGATCTATGCCTTATGTACTGCCATGTTTTATGTCATTGCTTAATATTTTGATGTTTAAATATTATGTTCATGTTTTGAAGTTCAAATGTATATGATTTGTTTTATTTTATCCATGCTTACCCTTACTCAGCATTTGATCTCACCCATTATATGTTTTCATTTCCCCAGGATATAAAGAAAGGTTTTAGGTAAGAAAATGAAAGGGTAAGATATTTATGGGAGATGTTGAAGATCTTTCACCATGATTATAAGATTACGTTCTGAGTTTCCAATGACACTAAACTATTACGATCCTTGTGTGTATGTTTTTGTTATGTGTTATGTATTCCGCAAATGTAATGTAATGTCCATGTACATCAGGCTTCAGTTCTCTACATACACGGTTATTACATCAGAACTGAAGCATACTTATTACAACATATAACAAAACCATGATAGAACATTATATGTATAGTGTCTTTAGAAACTGGGAAACATAAACAACAGGTTCATAAATAATCTACATTGTCTCCCATTTATTTCATCATATCAAGAGTCATTTTTGGCATATCCTACTTAATACTCTTATTCCTGACCTAGGGAAAAGAAAACAGACAAAAGGGTGAGGTCAAATTCTCAGTAAGGGTAAACAAAAGAAATATCAATCATATAATATTCATAAGAACATAACATATTGAAAATCTTAACCTGCAAAAGAGATCATAGTATCATAACATGGGATAAATCATAGTATTGAAATGTAATCCCAATAATCATAACTAAAAACATTAATCTTTGTGGCATAAACACATAATCATTGAAAATCATTTCATATTAGTCATGGCTCATTGCCAAGAACATCATAGCGGACAAAGTCCATTACTTAACCGAGTTCACTCCTACATCCAGTCCAATATCACTGAACCAGATTAACTTACAGCTCCAGCCATGTCTATCTCATGAGATATAAATATTTACCCAACGCATTGGAGGAAGATATAGGTCCCACCCATCTCATAATGAAACCAATATTATGTGTGCCAAAAAATCATAAATCATAGCATAACCAATGTAATAAAAATGGGATTTTTAACATCATGCCATCATAACATAATACATAAAATATAAAAGGACATCATAAAATTAATTCCATCATATCATAATCAAATCAATGTAAAAATATGGATATAAATAGGACCCTATATTATCATATATGGAAAATAATTTTGAAAAAACACTTGTAACTCCATTCTTAAGGAAAATATCTTTTCTGCTTCATAAACGTTTTACCTTTCTTATTATCTCATTCAATTTTAAACTAAAAGAAGTTGATTAAAAATAAACATGAAAACTTGTAAGGGAATATTCATGGATATAATTTTCTATGAAATCATAAAAATCCATTCATGCTGTATAAGTTAAAAATGAATATTCTTCTCATACTTTGGCTGGAAAAGTAAAAAAGTACCTCGTACTGAAAAAGACAAAAGATTACTTTCATATCTTTTACTCACCAAAGGGTAAAATCGGTTTTAAAAAATTGTAGGAGGATGGAAATAATATTACATATTTATGAAACATGGATGTGGATGATAAATATTCCCCAGTAAATTCTGAAGTATAAACAATCTCGGATAAAAATGAGATTGCGAGATTTTCCTTAACATTAGGTCTGAGTTTCTTCGTACGTATCCAAAAATCATGTATAATGATTTAAATAATGTAATTGACTTATTACAGAATCATATTCATTTTTATGATATCATATATGGTCACATTCTTATCTTTTTATTAGTAATATTTCATTGATACTTGTTATTCAGGTGTTCATTGCTTTATGTTCTTATGCATGTTTTGTCGACTAAATTTGTATTCTTATTTTTAGGTTATAGATACCTCATTTCCAGAATGGTATTAGTGTAATATATGTCATATTTATTCATTAAATTAAATTATATAATCCTTATTCAATGAAGATCATGTAGAATGAGTCATATCACATCGTGGAGACGGTAGGCCGTACGTACGCACGAGCGATGATATTGTTCCCATAATAGTGGAATTGTTTTGAAGTGCATGTATACTATTTATTAATAAATATCACTTTATAATAATTATATATAGTAATAATTTACATTATTATACCCATCCAAGTAATGTGGTGGTGGAAAACAGATTACACCACGACGTGGAGACGGTATTCCGTACGTAAGCACACGTGGGGATTTCGTTTTTCGTAGGATGGATAGAAGGTGAAATAGGGTTGTTTCATATTTATAATAGCATATCATTATATTAGGGATACTGATGTAATTACTTCATAATTAACCAACTAAATAAGAGGAAGTAGAAGACGAAATAAATTTGAAAGGATCGGTAATGGATATTACCTCTTCTTCGACACGCCTCTTTGAATCCTCCTCTTAGGGCACTAATGTTGGTATTTAAAGAAGACCAGGAACTCTAGAATATTACTAGGGGTGTTGAGAAGTGTAATTTTAAGGTTTTTGCCAAGCATGAAGGCTCAATTTTGTGTAGAGGGGAGAGGCAGGAGGTGACCTTTTATAAGGGAGGAGAGGTGCATCTTTGGAAAGTGTGAAAATATTATTTTATTATAAACTTATCTTCGGTTACAAAATGTCCAACAATCATTAAAGATTAAGATAAGATGACTCAAGGTCAGAATGAAATCATCCAATCAAAATTGTACATGTTTTGGATAATATTTTAATCATTATAAGTATATTTATTTAAATCATTTATTAATGAGGTAAATACTGCATCATTATTGTGTCATAAATCATATAATTTATTTTATGTCTAAAAATTAAAAAAAAAATACAACAATGTAGGAAATCGTTTTATATTTCTAATGATTATTTATAGTCGAAATGATAATTCATATAACCCCTTATAAAAATTAATTACTAAAAGATTTTTTTAATGCCAATTTTGCCTTTACATTAAATTAATTAATCCAAATTGTCATTATCACTACCAAGTGGCTCAATGGGGACCCAATGTCGACCCAAGGATGCCCATCGTAAGTCACTTCTCATTAAATAATGTTAAGACAAGTCTTAAGGTAATTTTTAATTATTATAATATTCTTTTAACCTTGAATTACCATGTTTACCTTTAAACACAGTAAATAACAGTCAGAAGCTACTATTCACAAAAATTTATTTTCATCTTATTGAATAACATTTTACTTCCTGATAACAAACATGTATGTCTGATTTTCTAAATTCAATTCACAAATGTGGTAAAATCTCATTTAAATGAAAGAGTCAGTTTTTTAACTACCACTATGTGGTTTCACTATTCATCAAAAATTGAAGTTTTTCAGAAAAATACCAAAAATTCAGCCTAAGCTATATTTGATATTCTGAAATCAAAGATGATGTATATTTTTCCTAATTCAAGACATAGAAGTGGACTTAATTAATTTTAAAATTAATTCCCTTTATCAAAATAAATAGCGTGTTATTAAGAAACAATAAATATCAAAAGATCGACACTTGTTTGTGTGTAATTTCAAAGTTAAATTAATTCCAATTACCAACATTGGATTAAATGGTAAAAATATATTCTAATTACACTTTAAAACCAATTAAAAAGTTAATATGACCATATAAATTTTTGGGATGAGAAAAGTTGTTTTTAATTAAAATATAGCGGATTTTTACTATTCATTAAAATATGAAAGTTATCAGAATAATTTGAAAATTTTATCCAAATTAAATTTTTATCTCATGATTCCAAAGAAGAATTATATTTTTTTCAATTGAACTTATAAATATGTTAAAAACTATATTTAAAATGGGTGCGCCATCAAATGGCAGAAAAACTGCATTTTTTGGAAGAATGCTTATTTTTCCCGAAAAATATATATTGTTCTCATACCATGTTCTAGAAAATATGTAAGATGAATAATAATGTTATAAAACTCAAAATTCAGTTAATACTATTCATAACTACTAGTCCATAATAATATTATAACAATATATCATTGTTTAGTGAAACACGGTATTGCATACTACACATGCTATTGAGGAAGGTCGTGATTGCGTGTACCGCAAGCCAAGCTAGTGTTGTGTGCAGTAAAAGATTACTTTGATGTTGTGCATAACATAAGACATAAAAAATATACTTCTCATAAAATATCATGGAATTAAATAGACTATGTGTAACAACATTATATCTAAAAAATGTAAATATATAATAAAAAATTTATAAATAAATTTACACATATTCATATCATAACTAAGTAAATAAATAGGACATATTACTAAATGAATGGAATTTTAGTTTATAAACACTTTACTATTGGGTAACATTCAAGTCAAATCCCAATGAATGTAACAATTTAAATTTATATTGAAAATTTCATGGTTCACGAAGAATTCAAGATATTAAATATATTAGGAGAATTATATAAACCATAAAAAATAAATTGTGTGCATGACATTAAAATATGTCAAAATGAAGGAAAATTAAGATGAAGACCCTTACTTCATTTGTAATTTCTAGACCAGGACCTAATGAAAGGAAGAAAATAATTTGAATTTTTAAATACCAATTTAATGAAATAAATCATAAAATACATTACATGGATGTATATACACCAGCAAAAAAAATTATTGGTGAATATGGCATAGGTATCACAAAATTATATAAGTGAGATCAGAAAATACTTACCTCCAGTATGAGTTTCGTCATTCATATGAAAACCTCATATATAATAAAATTATATTAATTATTTTATTTATTAATAACACCATATTGAATAATTAAATTATAATTAAAGAGAATATATTATTTAATGAAATAATAAAAAACATAGTAACTTAATTCCACATTGGGTATTTGGAGGGTATTCGGTTCATTGTTTGAAAATATAATTTAGGTGTCGGTTATGGTCAAAGTGGTTATTGTTTGAACATATACAAAATAATGACCATTAAATAATATTTTTTCATCAATTATTCTTTTATAACCAATCTTGTAAAATCGTTATGTATGATGAACAACACTGTAATTATGTAGATAATAGGTCATATGTATTCATGGGTAACATTTCCTTTTTTTAATGATCATTTTGGAAAGAAGTTCATTAACATATTTTTAAATATAATTATAATATTATTAGAAATGAAATATAATTAATTTTCATATACTTATATATTTACATTATGTGTTGTTCTAATGAAAAAATAGACTTATCACATCATGGAGGTTGTAGTCCACAAGTACACTTGGATGTCTTTATTATTTTACAGATTTAGAATGATAATGATATATTATATTCTAGATTTATAATTATGTCCTTCATAAAGTAATTATTTATTTTATACCACATAAATAAATTATATTTATACTTGTTAACTTTCATATAATGCATTAGTGAAAAAATTAATCACACTATATAAGGAAAAATCCTTATTTTTGAATGGCACATTTATAAGTTTTGAAAAGAAAATGGTGTAACATATTTTTTTTACAAGATAAAACGCTCCAAAATTGACTATTATTGAGAGTTAAAAGTTTAATGTTATAAATATGTCTTTAAAATGGACTTTATACATGTATTTGTGCCATTTTTACCCTTATATTTTTAGTTTTAGCAATGGTAAACACATTTTCACCTTAACCACGATAATTAATTTGTACTATTTACACTATTGATTAGGGAAAATTAAGATTAATATATAAGATAATATAAATTATTTTGATTTCAAATAATTAACCTGTTTAAAAAAATTCATTTTATAAAATTCTTCGAATTAATTAACAATTAAACCTGTGGATGCAATGAAATATCTGCTTTTTAGGAAGTGTAATTTTCCAGAAAATTATGTATTTATGATAATTGTATCACTGATAACAATAATTACATTAATATTAATTAATATTAATTAATATATAATTAATAAATTTATTTTATATTTTTCCACCTTCTGGGATTTTTAATTTATTAAAATAGTGAAACCTTATGCATATCAAAATAGTTTCCTAAAAAATTCCATTTTGAAACCCTAAAATAAACATAAAATAAAATAGATATATTAAAGATTAAATTTTAATTTAGTGGAATAAATATACTAAATAATAATTATTTTATATTAAATAATATTCAAAACATAATGGGTTTTTTAATTTCTTAATTTATTTAAAAATTTGATATTTTTACAAAAATATGAATTTCACATTATTCAATGTAAATCAATATTTTTTGACATATCTCATCATTTCAACAAAGTAAATTTTGATATTGAAAATTTAAAAAATATTTCCATTCTATCAAATATTTTTTCCAAATGTTCTAAAAAATAATGATATTATTTTATCAAGAAAATAAATTAATATGAATTTTGAAGAAAACTTATTTTTGAAGAAATAAAAAACATTTATTTTTTTTTTGATTATTTTCGAATAATTTATCAATATTTTATAGTGTTTATAAAATTAGATATATATATAATTAAATAGTAATAATACCCATAAATTTAAGGGCGAGGTTAAAATGTTAATATATTTCCTTGGTTATTTAATATTACTGTTACCTTCCCAATACACAATTGAACAAACTTTTCTTTTCTGAAATTTTGGGGTGTCACACCATCTCATGGAAAAGATAATAATATTATACTAAATATATAATGAACTTTCCCGTACCACCTCTTAAAACTAACACCCAACATGATCTACCACATTCCCAAAGTATTCCTGATCCCCAATGGATAGGGACTAACACACATGAATTGAAAGTAATAATAGGGAATGATTTCTCCCCATAGAAAAAAAATGTTATATATACAAATATAATAATGAAATAAAATAATATATATAAATATATATACCATATTAGATAAGGAATAATGGAAGTGATACAACTAAAAAGGATTCCAAACAATCTCTAAGAGATATTTTTTACTAAAATGGATGAAAAAAACCTAAACAGAGACTCCAATAGCTCCATGTGATATCCTGTGAAACCTACCAATATCTCACAAAAAAATACTCAACCAAGATAATAGAAAACCCCACCACCTCTCTGTGGTACCTTTCATTTCCATGTGTCAAAAAAATAACCTAGTTGACGCACAACTTATGGGGTTTGTAGTGTGTGAGCTAACATGCTCAATTAGGCCTCACACAGTTGTTCTATAAAAAATAACTATATAATAAAATAATATTTTTAACTTTAAGGAAAATAAGTGGTGGTATACATTTTTACATTTTTATTTCAAAACCATGGTAAAATGCTTAATTTCCCCTTTTTCAACAGTTCAAAATAATGCATAATATTTTATTATAAAGAATTTATTATACAGTTATCCCAAAAAACTATTAAATCATACCAATCCATGAATCAAAAATCATATCAAATTCATGTAAATACAAAAAAAATACACAAGTTAAAACCATCCTAATTTGGCCAAAATAATAGGTAATATCATTCAAAGGATCATGATATATCAATATAGCTCGGAAACTCATACCTAACATAGAAACTTTTGTGTTTCAAGGTATATAAATATTATTCAACTATAGGGAGTCTAGAAACACCCAAAAAAAGTGGACCCTCAATAGGTATAACAAGTCCTTAGACCAAAAGGCTTATGGATTAGTATAATTCCCTATGACAAAAATCAACAGTAGTGGATGAGACCTATTATGATACCTTCAACCTAAGTACACAAGGACTCTAATGTTCTCTATTTTACAAACCTATATATCAATACACTTTTATAAATCCATTATCTAAAAGCTATTTCACAAATCATTGAAAAACTTTCTCCATTTCAAAAACATTGGGAAACCATATTTAATAAAAATACATTTCCAAAAAAAAAATCGGTCAATCATTACATTTAATTTATAAATTAATTTATAATATAAACTGATCATTGTAGTTTACCAATATTGGATAGATACGAAACCAAGAACCTCATAACATTGGTTATACATGCCCGTAATGGAATCTTCCAACTTGAAAGAACACAAAACCACAATAGAGGACCTAAAACCGATATAAATTTCTCATAATTTATTAGATATAAAAAAATGTAAGTATAAAAGGCTAAAAAACACATAAGTGAAGAATGAAAAACCGCCACATCGAAACCAAAAAAGAAACGGCCCTTGAAACAAGATCTAAAAATGAAAGAATGACAAAATAACAATGGTTCAGTGAATCTAATAATATAATGAAATCATGGTACTATGATCAAAGGAAATAAATTAACATAATTTATTACTCAGTGGAGAGATGAAACCCAACCAAAATTGTGATCAATTGTTGAATGAAGAGTGTCATACAGAACTGAGGCTCCCAAAATAACTGGACGGGAGATCACGGTCGATAGGGGAGAGATCATTGGACGAATGAATGAAATATCATACATGATGATCCCTAAAATCCCTATGTAAAAAATTTACATGTCGCAATACTTATTTAAATCTCGTGTAATTCACAGTTTTATAATACCCTGAAAAAACCATCATCTTCTTATTAAAAATCTGATTTTTAACATTGCATGGAGTGTACCCATTACAGGAAGTGTACTCTATACACAATGTATACCATGTTTATGGAATTTTCCCATAAATATTACATGTTTTATACTCCTATTAAATAGCATGAATTAATCATGTGGTAAACATTTACCATTTTTCAGAAGAAAACACAAAAAACCTCGACTAATATATAGATTCCATGAGAACCCAATTAAAAATATTACATATTTATATCTAGTATCCATAAATTTAAAAAAATCACTGTACAATAATTCATTAATCTCTAAATTTTTTCTCCATTCTCAATAATTCTAGGATTAACCTAATTAAAAAGAAAAATTTGTAAGGAGAATGTAATTACCTGAAAGTGGGAAATAGTATGATAAGAACTCCCCACCATAAGAATTTATATACCTATGAAATCATGTGAATGAATGTGGTCTGGTAAAGTGGCATGCCCACTTCTCCCTCATGAACAAATCATTCTCCCTAGTATCATGAGAATCATACCTATGCTACCATAACACTCGGACCAATATAATTGATTTCACATGGAATAATTTCAATTAATATTCTATGGTCTCCTCTAGATGCACAATAAGAGAAACATATGGATCTTACTTAATCACTTCCCAACTCTGACCATGATAGGGATCAAGATGGTATTTCCCAAGCTATGATATGATGAAAGAATCATGAATTCCCATCAACTGAACCATAAATTCCATATAATAGGAATCATAGAGTAGCTACTCAGTGACCTTAAATGGCCCAACAGATCTCGGAGTCATGATTCCCTATTTTATATGGCGCTAGAGAACCATCAGAGTGGAAACATTCAAGAATACCTGGTAACCCATGGAATACTCCAAAAGAATATTCCACTAATTTTTATTAGTTTTCTATAATTAATGAGCTATAAAAAGACACAAAATTATATCCAAAATTCACATATATGTCTCTAAAACATAACTCAGTCCCACCAAAGAATATTTTCACTCCCCATCCCAATAAAGAGGTGATTCTCATGGGTGCCCAAAAAAAGACTCCATATGATCCATTTTTATTGAAAACATAAAATATTTATTGTACTTAAACTCAATTAGTCCTAACTGGCTATCCTAAGATCCATCAAAATCAATGATACACACATAGAACATATCCTCTAGAATCTAAATATAATTATATTCTTGCTTCTCTTTTTATAGATGTTAAGATTAACTAAACCTAACCAGAGTACCCATTGTATCATGGGGAGTCCTTTGGAACCTCTAAGAAAACCTATGATACCTATCTAATACAATGGAATAGGTAACCCCATGTAAAATAAAAATTTCATAGGCTTAAATCTTACATTGATATTAAACATTTCTATTTTCATTGAATGAAATTAAATGATATAAATTTTTCAACCGATTTTTCTCCATCTAGATAGAATTCCTCCCTTATGGGGTTTAGGGAAATCTATCCAAAAAATCACTGGATACCTTTCCCAATTTCCCAAATTACACTGGATAAATGTGAAGAAAACTAGAAGGTTTTATATTATCTACCTGTATTTATGGTAGCTATAACAACGGGACACATAATCTGAAATATCACACTTCATACATGGAGATCATGTTTTCTATCTCATTTCATAATGCAAATTCATAGTTCTTGGATGAGTTCACCAAACTAAATTATGAAATTAATATAAAATTGTGCTCCTCCTTGATATTGGGATGAAAAATAGATCCCCAAAATGTAGTGTATCATCTTAATATAGAAATCTTCCCAAAATTATCTCATCGCCATATAGGGTATCTCAAATTACATTGAACTTGAAACCTAACCATTAACTCCACTGAATAAAATCAAAGAGAGCATATGATAATTGGAAATTGTTCATGACTCTACCTAAAACAACTTCTTAATCATCTAAATAAAATTCAGAAAAAATCATCATAATGTTCAAAAATTACATCAATTACAAAAATATATTGTTATGTATCTTTCCTTATGAGATCATCATCAATGAAACTCCCATTCCCCGTGGTGTGGATGATGTCATAGTCAGACTTCATAATGTATTACACCCACTTCAACTATCAAAGATTTAATTATTTTTGAGAAATTATATATATCAAACTCATTTGGCTTGAAATTAATGTGAATCATTCCCAAAAAGGATAATGAGTCAAACATCTAAATGTTTTCATAACTGCTTCATGCTTTAAATAATGGGTTGCATAATTCTTATCATGTATTCAATGATGATGAGCATCATAATCTACCACATGAACATCTTTCATGATCACACAACCAGAATTTGATACATAAGAAGTATATGAAATAATAGATCATTTACAAGGCTCAGGTAAGATCAGAATATGAGCTTATTTTATAACTATTTTATACGCATAAAAAATTGACTAACACTATTTCCCTCTATGAATTTCACCCCTTTCCTGGTAAGAGCTTTCAAGTGTGACAGCATCTTTGATAATAACTTATAATCCATCAATATTATCTTTCTAGATCAAGGTTTCATCAAATTCCCAAGACATTCTACAGCTCTTAACCTAATAAAATAGTATTTACCTTCGCAATATCAATTGAAAATCGAAGAACAGAAATAAAATTCCACAAGTACATTACTATATGAATCTATAAAAAAAATTTCCAAATCATTATATAAAATGGTAAATCCTAATTATTTCCTTAACCAAAAATATAGGGGCTCATTATTTTGATTGTTCTTGAATATATAAAAACAACATACAAGAAAAACATTATAAAATATTTGAGATAATCATGGAATATTTTATTCATCAATGACATAAGAACTATAGTAGCATTAAGCACACCAAATAGGAGCAAAATATATTCATAATGGAAATACCTAATCTTGAACACCACAATTCTTATATTTATCTCCTAAAAATGGGAAGATGATTACATTAATTAAGATCAATTATTGAAAACCACTTTTCCACATTTAGAATATCATATAAATCATCTACATGAGATAAATGGCACTTATTCTTAATCATTACCCAGTTTTTTATTTTGATAGTCCACACGCAATTGGTGGGAAACATAATCCTTTTTATAAATGAGAATCGAGGATACACAAGGATAAATAGTAGGCAGAAAACCCCACCACCACTACATCATCCAAATAAATCTTGAGATCTCTCACCTCGGCTAGCGCCATATGATTAGAGGGTATCAAAATCAGCTACACACCCAGCTCCAGGTCAATTGAATACTGTACATTCATATTTTGAGGAATCATGGAGAAATTATTTGGGAATACATAGTAAAATCCCAATCAACAACAGTATGTTTTTCTTAGAATGAAAAATTATCAAGTGAAAATGCAACAGTAGACAAAAACTTCGGAGCTTTTGGGTAAGAATGTGTTGTACCACAAAAACTCAGATCCCACTCAACCTGAATCTCATGTGAGCTCCCATAGAGAATAATAAATGTTACATGATGATGATAATAATAATAATCAATGTGTTGACTAACAATATAATCCTTCTCAATGATGATGTCAAATAAATATATATTGAGAACAAGAAAATATCAAACTAACTCTGAAACACCTATCAATACAGATAAGAAAAAAAGTGAAACCCATACTATTTCAATATCCCAAGAGGAATTTCTAAAACCTTAAAAAGAAAATTAGATATCTTGGAAGGATAATCATATAAAATACCATCCAAATATAAATTAGTCTGAAGAACTGGTGTTAAATAAATAAATCCTTATTGAAGATGCGTTAAATTTTGTATGTATCATTATCTATGGGATTGTTTTTATATCCACTAAAAACTAATATAATTCATGAATATTCATTAAACTTGATGCCGAAGGGAGGTAACCTATAGTTTTTAATAAATCATACCCACACATAGTATCCTTTTGAGCCATTGATCCCTGACTATATCGAGGTGTACACTTAACATGAACAAAATACTGCAGATGACCATAACACCCACAAATATTAAACATCTTTGAAAGTGAATGACATGGAATTTGGTTATGTCTAACCTTTCATAGTGATACAATGCTATAGGCACACTAATATCTGCAACTGGATGTTCTCAAGAGGCATTCTATTGAGAACCACATCCACAACTATTTTGATAATCTTCCAACTTCTTCTTCTTCCATAGGTCACCACAGAAGCTGTCGATTGACGGAAAAGAATGGGTAGAATATCCATCCTTTCCATCCATTATCATCTCAACTTGTATATAATTTACTATATTCTCAACATAGGTTAGAATATTTTGAATAAATACCTATGATATGATATTCTTTTTCAAACCATGAAGGTTCTTTTGAGCTTACAACTGGACATTCTTCACAAACATTGGATAAAAACAAACCATTCCAGCAAACTGATTTGTGTATACTAACCCCTAATTCACTCACTCTAGAAAAGATAGATAATAAATAGAATTATCCATCATTAGAGACTCTAGAAAAAACTACTAGTATAATAGAGTCTTGAATTCTTTATAAACCAATACTACATTCATATCGTCCTTTTCCATGGAATCCCACCTATGTTTGATGGGACCATCATATATGATCATGGAAAACATCATCGTGATACACTCATTCATATATAGGATGTTTAAAATATGATTAATATATTCAATATAATGTTCTTCATCTTGAGGTTCATTCATACATTAAATTTATGGTGTCTTCTCAATAAAGAACTCCCATTCCCAATATCGTTGACTTCCAGCTCTTGGTTGTACCTCGAAAAATGAGTTCTAAACATGTAGTACATTATAGAAAATAAAATGAACTACTTTCATGATAGAGTCGTTAAAATTATGACCCATAAGAGTATTTCCTTGATGAGCATCAACTGCACCCTCCTGAAGAACTGGAAAAACACGTCTCAGATTCCATACTCGTACATAAAGAAACAGAAGAAATGATCATACATACAATGATATGAGTTAAATCCTAAAATAAATCAGGAAAAATATATATTATTACCATGAACTCAAAAAAGGTGACACACACCCCAATATACCATTTTAACATGATTCTCTCCATGGGAGGAGTTGGCCAAACACTCACCACAACCCACCTATCAAGTTCCCAAAATATCATCTCTAATATACAAAATATCCTAATATAAAAAATATTGATGAAAAACAACCTATGATAGAAAATTTTAACATACCGACCTATATTCCATTTAAAAACTCGAACTAAAGTTATCCACCACATACCAAAAGGGATTTCCCGATCCCCAAGGGATGGAGACTTGCACACAGACATTGAAAAATGGGAACATTTTCTCCCAACATGAATCAATGATATGGAATATATAAATATAATATATAGAAACAAAATAATATATATAAATATATATTTTCAACAACAGATTATGAACAATTGAAGTAATACAACTAAATAGGTAGAAATTCAATCTCTAAGAGACAAGTCTGACTACAAAGGACAACCAAAACAAAAAACCACTCCAAAATATCCATGTCAAATCATGGAAAACCACCCACCATATCACCATTAAATAACCAACCCAACTAACAAAAGACCTCACCAACTCACTCTAGACCCTTTCCTTTCCCGACATTAAAATACATATCTATGTCTATGCACCATCAAATGGGTGTTCATGTTGCAAGATAGGGGGCTCAATAGGGTCTCACCCAAGTGTTACATAAAAAACCTTCAAACATTAATGCATGAATGGTCATATTTAATGAAGACATGGAATGATATAAATATTAATAGTTTCTTATATCAAAATCTTGTTCAAACATTTAATTTCCCATTTGTCCTCATTTTCAATTAAATAAGGTAAATTAGATTCAAATAATTTAACATAAATATATAAAAAAAGATATATCAAATAAATCCAAAGCATGAATCATATATCATATATAATATATGGTGGTACAGCCAAAATAGTACAATCCAAAAGTAGCGCATATCGGTGAAAATCATTGGTAACAATATTCTGTGGATCACACAAGATCAGTATAGCCAGGACACTCATAACTAACATAGAAACCCACATGCATTTATCCTCTATATATATGTATTGGGGTTATGGATAATAATAACACCCTAAAAAAGTGAATCCCCCAACAACAATGGGCCTTGGGATCCATGGAAAGCCCCATGAGAAAACAACTTAATGGTGGATATAACCAAATACTATACCATCCTCCAATTTACTCAAGTATTTCCACGACTTCTATTTTACAAACCAATTTATCAATCTATTTTCATCAAAACAAACATTGAAAAACATTTCACCAAATAATTTGATAGTTCTTTGAAACCACTTTTCATTTAGTAATACTTGGGGAAACCCAGATTATATGAAAACACATTACTACAAACAAAAATTAAATCAATAAATCATGCGTTTTCATTTATAAAGATATTTAATAAATTACCAAAGTAATAAATTTGACCAAATTAGGATAGAGATGGAACCACCTACCTCAGAACCCCGCACGCACATGCCCACAATGGGATCCACTGACAAGGAAGAATAAAAAACCACAATAGAGGCCCTAGAACAAATCTAAACATCAATGAATTGCATCAATTTAAAAATATGGTTTTTTTGTATAAGATTATACCATATATACCTCAAGGATGCACACCTTCTTCACAACAACCAAAAAATAAATAACCCCCCAGAACAAGATCACACAATAGATGAAGAAAATAATCAAAGGAAACGTCACCATGTGTAATATATCTAATAACACAAGGAAGAAATGATATCATTATCAATGAAAATAAAGAATTATAAGGGATTACTCTCCCAAAGAGATGAAACCCAAACACAATGGTGATAAATCATTGAATGCACATATTGAGAATGAAAAGATACCCCCCGATATCACTACAGGAGAGGTCTGGGTCGAGAGGGGTGAGTGTTGGGGAAGAATAAAAAAATATAATCTTTGCATCTTCTTAAATTCCATTTCTCTGACATTTATGTGGCATTATCAAATTTACATTTCATATAATGAACGTTGTCTGAATCCATAGTAAGGAAATCACTATTTTATTAATAATCCTATTTTTAGAAATGCAGAACCTTAAACATTTACACACTCTGTACTCCCTTCATGCTATATATGAGGTTCATGATATCTTCCCAACAAAGAATTCAATTCATGCACTCAAATTATAAAGTGTGTGTTTATCCTATGAACATCAAAAAGATATGTTTTTTGTAGAAAATCCAAAACATATCAAGGATTTCCCATTCAAAGGTATAACCCAGTTATGTATTGACACATTTATATCCATACTCCATTAATTAAAAAAAATTACACCTGTAAACATTAGGTCAATTTTCATATAAAATGTTATCCTTTCTCGGGATTCCCAAGATGCACCCTATTAAAGACGATAGAAATTAAAGAGAAGGGAATTACCTGAAAGTTGGTAACATGATGTTACAAAATAACTAAGACGAGTAAGTGAAATCCACTAATAAAATAATTAGATATTCTAGGTTCCCACAATCACTATGGTTGTCTCACATTATATAACATATGAGTAACTATATAATATATAACCTAATATTAGAAGGGAACCTTGATACAACTTCCCTAATATTTTGGACAATTTCCATAATGTTACATGTCATATGTTGTATTTCCTCTAAAGTAGGACTACCTAATACACATTGGTTATTATGTAGCATCATGCATCCAACACATCACAATATCTCATCATCACTTTCCAAAAACCCCATACATCAAATCAGCACATCATCACATTCGAGAAAAATAGATAGTATGTGAGTAGTTTCTAGGATCTATCATAGCTCTTATTTCAATTACAATACCTCATTCCATCATATCCCATAGTATATATAATAATATTATTCCAAATAATAATATATCTAGTGTTGAATGATTGTGAAATAAATAAAACACATTACTTCCTTCTACACACATATGAGTGTAAGGACACCACCATGGATACATGCACATAAAACTACCACAAAAGAGTGCATGGAAAAAAGGAGTAGTTTAAAATCTATTCATTAATAACCAAGATATTGGGGGAGAACTGCTAAAATATTCTACTAGATTTTAGACTCCCTACCAATAGGTGAGGGGTACCGTATGTACTCACCTAACATGTGAGATATATTAAGTTCACAAACACAATATGATAAACAAACCAGTCATAGACTCAACTAAAAATATCAATACTCGGGAACCTGACTACCCCCTCTATGCTCTAGATATCCTATATGCACAAAATTATTTCAAGGTATTTAATTATATTAATTATTTCATAAATATATCACATTAAATTAAGTTTTTTTTAACAATTAGTTATTACATTATAAGATTTTTTACCCAAATCCATACCCTCCAATCATAAATCAACTAATCCCATGGTTTCTCAAGATAATCATCCTAAAACATTACATCCAACAACCAAGCCGACGGGTTAAATTATTTATCATATATTCATCATATAAATATAACTACTCAATGAATCATCCTATGTTACCATAAAATGGACTCATAAACCATTTACAATTAGACAACACGTGAATTTGAATAGAAATAATGATGATGAAAAATGACCATTTAAACATTCAAGAGGATTGATAAAAAAGAAAGAATACAATATTTTTTCACAAAATAAAATTATAAGGAATCCATATTCAACCTCCTATATTAGTCCTAGTTTAGTCACTAACAATAGAATTCTAATCACCCTTCACCGATCACACCATTGAAGACAGAAACAGTTGCGACAATCTCGGGCCTCCCTTCTCATGTCTTTTCAACCATCAACTATACTAGGATCACATCACATAGTATTACAAGGATTACATCTAGATTAATCACAGAATTTCTATAGAAAAAAATCATTAATGTGGGAATGTAGATCCTAAATGCCATGGAATTAAACCTCCTTATAAAATTGGCTTGATTATCCCCAAACTATTATCTATATCAAAAAGCTATCAAATTTATATATGGTATTATATGATTTCTTTATAGTAGTTCACAACTATATAAATCCTAGTGAATCATATATTAAAAGAAATGAATTATTTAAACATGGATTCAATAATAAAATCCATTATATCAAAATATAATAATAAAAATTCAATTAACAATACACATTATTATTTCATCAAAAATGATACAACAATCATGCTCATTAATAAATGAAATTAAAAATTAAAGAGTATTTTTAGATATCATGTATCATGAATAAATTTTATTTCCATACAATTATATGAAATAGTTTCATTTGAACCCAAAAAATTTGTTTTTAGATAAAAAAAATTATCATGTTTATATTATTTACTTATTCTCACATACCATGCATGATAAACCATAACATAAAAAACAATTATAATTATAGAATATCAAAATGTAGAAAAATATCTTGTAAAATAAGACTCAAACAATTATTTTGGTTAGAGAACATGAAATCACTACATCCAAAGCCATCATTTATTGTCTAATATTCTTTTAGTATTCATTATGTTAATTCCACTATCATCCTAGGACAAAAATAATGAAGCATTTATGATTTCATAAAATATAAAATGAGAAAAAATTAATCCCCTTAAATGATTTGTATGGTTATCTTACATCTCATAATAATGAAATATCATAGTTTAACGACTATTTGTATAAAAAAACCATTCCAGAGGAAGGATAGGAGGAACCAGTAATATAAAAACCACCAAAAATTATTTCTCAAAGAAAATCCAAAAAATTATTATTTTGTTTAAAAAACATCCAAACCAAAAGGAAGAATTACTAATGAAGAGGATATGGTAAACATGATCCAAAACCATTTAAATGTCCATGAACCCAATTATAACCAATAAGGAATCAGTCTAGGTGAACCAAAGGGAGGTCTAAGGAAAACTAACAAACAAAATATTTTTCCAGTAGAGTCTCAAAGTGGAAGATTTGAAAACCAATCTATGAGTTCAGTAGAGTATGTTCAAAATCAAAGAGCGCCCAAGGTTGGATCAAAGATTGATTATTAGATGAATAAAGGACCCAAAATTTCAATCCAGGACCCCATTAAGCTTAATTCCTTATCCAATTTCAAAATATTCAAAATATATGGATGAAGCCCACGATTCCATATGTTTCAAAGTGACACCAAATTACGACATGGATCTCACCATCACACTGCCATGAAGATTGTGTTTCTAGATCATGTAAGCCTATAATTTAATCCTCTATGACACATTTTTCATATCCATGTTTTTTCACCCTTAAATGGCCTCCAATAAATAATAACTAGGTATTTCTTGGAATGACATTTCAAATAGTATAATATTCAATGCATTGTAACAAAGAAAACACCAAATTTTTGAATTTTGAGTTGATTGTTTTGAAAAAAAGGAATACAATTGAAAAAAATTCCTTTAATATGGCTTGGAATGACATTTCCAATGGCATGGATCAATAAGAACCACATGAGCAAACAATAAACAACAAAATTTAAAAACACTATGGAAACCTCTAGGGTGTGAAGACTTCAATAAGGGTTGTGTCCCTCTTAAAGCCCCTAGAAAACCTCTAAACTCTGTATTGGAACCACCATGATTCAATAAAACAGAAGGAAAGGTTTGGAATTGTCACGACCCGTCCTCGGGGCTCGTGCCCTGAATACCCCAAGCCCGCATTCCATAGGCCAGGGGCTGGTGACAGGCACCAAAGGCGTAAATCCGAATAAAAAGGGAAGTCATGGCCTTTATAAAAGTAAACAAACACAAAATAGTACACAACAGAAGTAAGCACTAAGTAATACTGAATACAAAAGTAAGTGCTGAAAGGAATGTGGCTGGAAATACAAGCCTAATAGTAAGTACAGTACAACTGAAAAAGCAAGTACAACTGTAGTAAATTAAAACAGCAACCACCGAGTCATCCTCCAGGAATCCCACTCTAAGGGTGGGTACAGGTGGCCACCTCAGCACCTCGGGTCCATCTATTTGCTCTGTTTACGTCTCAACAAGTGGTCCACCTCCGGGTACCGTCATGCTCTACAAGTCTCTACCTCGATCAGTGTTGCCCGTCATCTACAACCAATAAAACGTAGTGCGGGCGTAGCCCGTGCATTGGTGAGTATACGATACTCAGTAGGGACCCCGAGACCCCCAATGGTCTCCCAGAATCCACGAAGGATAAACCATAGAGGATAGATACAATCACGAAGTATCAACCAACCGTACTTAGGTATATGCCCATACATATACCTAAGTTATCAACTACAGTTTGGCTCCAACTCTCAATCCCAAGCACAACCCAATACACAAAGGAATGTAAGTCAATCACATCAATGATAATTATTGAATGTAAATACTCATCTCACACCGGTATACATCTTTCGTATAACAATAGAGATGATCAGATGTAGTCACTAATTCATCTAAGCTGTCGGACCCACATAGGATACTAGACCAGCTATGTTGTCGGACCCACTCAAGATACAAGACCAGCTACTCTGTCAGACCCACTCAGGATACAAGTACAAATGTCATTGCTATCGAACCCACGGAGGATCCCAGTACTGAAGTCATCGCCGTTGTACCCACGGAGGATTCCAATACGGTAGACATCGTCGTCGAACCCACAGAGGATCCTTATACGGTAGTCGCCGTCGTCGAACCCACAGAGGATCCTAGTACGGAAGTCCTCGCCGTCGAACCCACATAGGATACTAGTACAGAATTCATTGCCATCGAACCCACTGAGGATTCCATCATGGTAGATGTCGTCACCAAACCCATGGAGGATCCCAGTACGGTAGTCTTCGCAGTCGCAGCCAGCTCTAGGGTTCCCGCACACAACACCCTCGAATCCAGGAGGGTCTGCTCCTCGAGAAAATGGGTCGATACAACAACAATTACGAAGTCCTACGTTGATGTATCCCAATGTTCTGTCTCATCATAAGGAACCCAACGCAATAGACGGTACATCAATCGGACGCCCAGTCTGAGAGTTATTATTTTTTCCGTTCTATGGGACCGGATAGATTTTAGTTACAATCCAAACTGGCCATAATCCAATCTCATCTGAATCTCTTGTGTAGTATTCTTATAGCACCATCTCGTTAGAAGTAAACCAACGTAGTTTAAGGCACGTCAATTGGACGTCCGGTCCTTAAGTTACAAGCATTTCTGCTTCGAGGGCCTACTCGGTTTCGAGTTTGAACCAACCCATCAATACCCAAACATTGCAAAAAACATGAGTGTAATATACCGAAACGACCGTCTCAATCCACAGAATCTTATGCCACTGACGGTGCGTTGATCGTATGTCTGTATCTCATGTTATGGGCGAGATAATAAAATGGGTCCGAAGAGGGGGGTTTGGGTCCGGTTCGACCCGGTACAACCCGCCCTAGGGCGGCCCGAACCAGGTCAACTGGACCCGATTCCCGGTCCGTCCCAGTAGGGCACGGCCCGGCACGGTGGGGCGTGGCCTGGCATGGAGCGGCCCGGCCCAACGGCAGGCGGCCCGGCCCGCGGCTGGTCGCGGCTCGGGAAGTTGGCCGAGCGGTCAGGGGGGCACGTCCTCCGGTTATCATGAAATGGAGGTGTCGAGCGATGCTGACCCTCCTGTCCGACCGACTGAAGCAAGGCTCTCTTCTCCGGTGTGAGTGGCCTGCACAGCAAGCCGTTGTCCTCTCGCGCGGCACCTACGTGTGCCGCAGCTTCTTCAACCTTGCCGGTAGGCGGCTGGTCGGTTCGCCCACACAAGCGGCCCGCGGAGCGCAGGCTGTGGTTCCTCCACAACTCAGGGCCGAGAGGCAACGCGGTTCTTCTAGCTCGGCCGGCTTCAGCCTACCGATTCATTTTCGGCCCAGCGGCCCGTGGTTGCAGGCCGCTGTCTCCCTTCCGTAAGACACCCACTGTCGCGGTCCTCTTCGGGCCAGCGCGTGGACGCCGTTGTCGCCACCCCCTTCGGTCGTCGCCACCCCCGATCGCCGCCACCACCGGTCTCTGCCACATCTTCTGATATCGCCTCCATCGCGACTAAACATAAGAAACAACTGAGGGTCGTCGGGTTGTGTTCGTTCGGCCAGCGCCCTCTGTGTAAGGATGTTACAAATGGCCATAGACGATTACTTGCATTCAACAATAAGAAAAGTATAATTTATTCAATTTAAACTATACTAACCCCCTACCTCTTATTTGACGTCTCACGTCGTCGATCCGCAAAAGATGAGCGTTTTGGTAGTCGGGCGTCGCAGAAGATGGCGTCGTGGAGAATGGTGTCGTCCTGTCAAAGTTGGAGGAAGAGTCATTGTCGTGATGCGGAAAGAGAATCTGAAGACGATGTAGATTCCTTGGCATCGGGGTGCGTCCGAGGTGGAAGCGTCATTCGGAGAAATTCTTCACGTTTTTTGTCAGAGATGTTCTTCGCTAATGAACGTTGTTCTTCGTTGAGAGAGGAACACCTTTCTTCTCTTTCTCCAGAGGTTTCCCCACCGAAATATTTGCCCGGGAAAATATTATAACAAGACTCCCCAATTTTAATATAATTGTCATGCAATTAAAATTGATTCAAATAATAGGCTCCAATTAATTAATGAAGATATTAATTATATGGGTTGGAATAATTAAGAGATAAGGGAGGTGAAATGTTTAAAATTAAAAGAGAGGAGGTGGAGAGTTTTAAGAGTTAATAAGCTGGGTTTCATGGGAGTTTAAGGGGTTAGGCTCATGTGTGGGCCCCACCACACATTATACTCACATGGGAGGTTATGTGGGTGTGGGACCCACCTCTAAATTCCCCTTGTAGTAAATAACCAACACTTAATAAATTAAATAAAATTGTGTAGACTTAATGTAACACCACAATTTTATTTAAATTTGTTACGAATCCCCAAATTAAAACTTCTAATCTCGACCAAACACATCTGTGGTAAAGGTCCCCTAAAGAAAATACTATCCTTGTGAGTTCATCGGTGCCCTCAGATTTCAATTCTGAGCACCCGTTCAAAAGATAGAAAAAACCGCATGTACGGTTACTGAACGTACCCAAACAAAACATCAAAAATGGATTCCGGGAAAACCGGGCCTCCGAATCGAGTGCCGTCAGAAACTGCGGACTCGTAAAATTCTAAAGAATTACAAAAAAATCCTTGAAATTTTAGGGTCTTTACATTACCCTCATATCAGGTTTTTTCGTCCCCGTAAATATACAACACAAACTAGGGGAACAAATTGGGGTACCGAGCACACATCTGAGCCTCCCGCTCCCAAGTGCTCTCCTGGAGGTTCCCGTGCTGCCAGTGAATTCCCACCAGAGGAATTGACCCTCCACGTAGGACCCACTCATGTTGATCCTCGATCTCCACCGAGACCTCTGTAAAAGTCACCCCTTAATTGATTTCCTGCTCCCCATGGTCGATGATGTGGGACGGGTCATGCACGTATCTCCTCAGCTGAGATACATGGAAGATGGCGTGCACCCGGTGCAACTGAGGTGGAAGGGCCAGGCGGTAAGCCACCTCGCCTCCCCTGCTGGGGACCTGGAATGGTCCGATGAAGCACAGAGATAACTTGCCACCTCGACCAAATCTCAACAGACCACGTCGAGGTGAGGCCTGTAAGAAGACGTAGTCACCATCCTCAAACTCCAGTGGTCTCTGTCTTCTATCATCATAGGACTTCTGTCTACTCTGTGCAGTCTTCATGCTCTCCTGGATGATCTGCACCTTCTCTGTCGTAGCTTGCACCATCTCTGACTCGCTGAAGCAGAGGAGGAGTGACTGTGAGGGACTGCAGAAAGGCTTCACCACCCCTATCCACCAAGGATATCTACAATGCGTTCTACTGCTCTTTCACCTCTCCTAGCAGCTGAATGCATGATCTCCTATGGAGAGCATCTACTACAATGTTCCCCTTCCCAAGAATATAGACTATCTCAATGTCATAGTCTCGGAGGAACTCAAACCAATGTCACCGTCCCAGGTCCAGTTCCTTCTACGAGAAGACACACCTGAGACTTTTGAGATTAGAGTAAACCGTAAACCGTTCACTCAATGAACTATGGGTGTGACTAGACATTTGTAAAGAACTCGACTACACCTTTTTCTCTTACGTCCTACAATATCTGGGAAGATTTATCCTTTTCCGAATGTAGAAATCCGGTCTCATCCCCCGGATGAACCACATTCATATCCTAATACAGTCAATCCTGACATGAACGGTACTATTTCTTGCCATGGTCGACGTCGTACGGCCTCGACGCTACAACCAAGTGATCCAACTGTTACTCTCGCCTCCAAAGGTCGAGTCACACTGTCGGCAGTAGTGTGTGGTCACTGGGTCTCCTCTAGTAGGATTCTCGAATGTGAGGGTCAAGTCAACGGTTTTAACTGGAACCTCTCAGTATCAACCATACAGAAAGGTAGAAAAGATAACATCACATTGAAAAGTGTCTTTTATTACACCAGCTCAAAGTACAAAGACACAAATCAACCACAAACAACGACATAAACAAATCTAGAAGCATCATGAACAAAAGTCTCTATGCCTGGAGATATTTCTTCTCCTGTCCACCTGCTCTCGGAGAACTATGGTCATAGGCCTCTGCTGCCTGAAGCTGAGCTCTCCCCAGTCCACCCGTTCACTGTGGTAGGGGTGGACCTCCTGGTGGTGGTGGTGGTGGTAGGGCCTCGAAACGTCATCCAACACATACTGCTCGACCATCTCCTCTACCACGTCTTCTTACTTTCAGCGGACCACCACATTCGAAC